>CM061140.1:20017563-21217563 GCA_030789695.1 Scilla litardierei | reverse complement strand
GACTGACGGGATACTACTGGAAGTTCGTACGGGGGTATAACACCATCGCACGGCCACTCACGGATCAGTTGAAGAAGGATGTGTTCCAGTGGAAAGAGGAGGCGACCAATGCATTCGAGGCCTTGAAGATGGCGATGACGACCCTCCGGTGTTGGCGCTCCCTGACTTCAGCATCACGTTCGTGGTAGAGACTGATGCTTCAGGCGTTGGTTTGGGGGCAGTATTGATGCAGCTGGGGCGACCGATAGCCTATTTCAATCAGGTGCTTTCTGCTAGAGCACGGCTGAAATCTGTGTACGAGAGGAAACTGATGGCTATCGTGTTAGCGGTGCAGAAGTGGCGGCCCTACCTGTTGGGGAGGAGTTTATGGTCAGGACGGAGCAGCGCAGCCTGAAGTATTTACTGGAGCAGAGGTTGGTGACTGAGGAGCACCAGCGTTGGCTGTCGAAGTTGGTAGGGTACCGGTTTGACATTGAGTACCGGCCGGGGTTGGAGAATAAGGCGGCTGACGCTTTATCTCGTCGAGAGGAGGGAGTGCACTTGAGGACGCTCTCGTTATCGATGTGGTTAGACGGGTAGCCTATGTTACAGGAGGCAGAGGCCGACCCAGAGTTGAGACAGATCAGAGAGCGACTACAGGGCGGCGGGAAGGAGCCGAAGGGGTACTCTTTGGAGGGGCGCATGCTGTTGTACCAGGGGCGGTTGGTCTTACCTCGGAGGTCGGCATTCATTCCAGTGCTGTTTCAGGAGTTTCACAGTTCGGGGGTCGTGGGACACTCCGGGGTGCAGCAGACTTACATGCGGATGGCCCGAGAGGTTTACTGGCAAGGGATGATGAAGGCGATAGCCCTCTTAGTGGCGGCTTGTGATGTCTGCCAGCATCACAAGTACATGGCCATGGCATCGACAGGATTGCTGCAGCCATTGGCGTTGCCTGAGCGGGTGTGGGAGGAGGTGACGATGGACTTCATCGATGGGTTACCCAGGTCGGAGGGGTACACGGTGATCTTCGTGGTGGTGGACAGATTGAGTAAGTACGCTCACTTCGTACCGCTGAAACACCCTTACACGGCAGTTTCGGTGGCTACATCGTTTGCCCGGGAGGTGATACGGCTGCATGGGGTCCCTGGTTCTATAGTGTCTGACCGGGACCAGGTGTTCATGAGCGGGTTTTGGCGGGAGTTGTTCCGGGTCCAGGGAACGATGTTAAAGAGGAGTACCGCCTACCACCCTCAGACAGACGGGCAGACAGAGGTGGTTAATCGCAGTATCGAGACATATCTGCGATGTTTTACTTCAGAGACACATCGACAGTGGCACCGTTGGTTGGCTTGGGCGGAGTATTGGTACAATACTTCATACCATTCAGCAGCAGGGACGACCCTATTTCGGGTGCTGTATAGGAGAGACCCACCAGAGTTGATTCGATTTGGGAGCAGATAGACACCAGTCTCGTTGGTGGAGGGTTACATGGAAGAGAGGGATGGAATGTTGGAGGAGCTGAAGAAGCACTTGTTACGGGCTCAGCAGGTGATGAAAGCGAGGGCAGATGGACATCGTCGGGATGTGAGCTTTCAGGAGGGGGATCGGGTATATCTCAAACTGCGGCCATACCGACAGAGATCAGTGGCGAGGAGGAATGAGAAGCTGTCTGCTCGATTCTTTGGCCCCTTTGAGATTGAGGCCAAGATTGGCCAAGTGGCCTACAGGTTGAGGTTAACCCCGACGGCTACGATCCATCCGGTTTTTCATGTATCGCAGCTTCGCCGCATTATTGGAGAGCAGACGGTGTCATCCACACTACCACCAACATTGACGGAGGACATGAAGGTGATGCTGGAGCCGTTGGACGTCAGGACGGTGCGCCAAGGACCGGTGCGTCGACAGGAGGTCTTGATACATTGGGCGGGATTGCCGGACTGCGATGCCACGTGGGAGGCATTTGATGTTGTTCGGGAACTGTTTTCGGACTTCCACCTTGAGGACAAGGTGGCTCTTCTACGGGGGTAATGATGCGGCTACCGCATCATCCGCATCATCCGCGGATGATGCCGCGGGCCACGAGTTGGGCGCGAGTCCCGGGGAAAGAGTGGAGATCACGGATGAGGAAAGAGGCCCCACGATTACTTATTTTCGTAGGTGGAAACGTGGGGTTCAGATTTAGTTATCTCGGGGGTATTCCGGTCTTTTCAGACCGGATTAGTAAATCCATCTTTCTTTATTATTAGGGCTAGCCGCCATTGTTTTCTTTTATGCTTATTTTGTTGAAGGACACTCATAGGCATCTTGTGAGGGATAGTTAGGCTGTTAATCCGTTCAGATAAACGCTAGGAGATAGTGTTCGTCTCGAAGAAACCCAAGTTATCTGTGTTCTTCGTCAATTCTTCAATAAAAATTCCATCTTTTTAATTTTTCCTCTTTAGAAAAACTGATTTGATTGATTCGATCCACCGGATCGTAGCAGTTCGCCTTAAGATGAGAACAAATGCTTGTCTTTGCGCACGTCTTGTGTTTGAATGTTTGTGACTGTTTCAGAAAATTGATACAATATTAGGCCTCTTCATTGTGTTCCACTAGCAAGAATTAAGTTTTAAATGTGTTTATCATGTACTAAAACTATAGATATTAAAATGGAAGTAAAATAAGTGTAATAAAAAAGATTAAGTTTTAGAGAGTATTACCACCATGTCCAAACTCCAAAGATGGTTTGAGAATAAAGTTCTTCAAGTTAAATCAAACTCCATAACTTCCGGTTTAGGCTACATGAGAGATAAATATTAGAAAAGAAACAAGCCAAAGTTTCCAAAATGTAAAAATTAGACAACATTAAAAATATTTACCTTTGAATTCCCTCTAAGACCATAAAAGTTTCTATACCAGTCACTACCACAAAGAAGCATTTGCACTGTGTTAGTTCCCAAAGATGATCGATAAGTATCGATAACCCTACCCCTAGCGCTGAAAGTTGATTCAGAAGCTACTGTTGTTATGGGAATGGACAAGATATCAGAAGCCATTTTTGATAAAATTCTATACATTAGACTATTTGCTTTCCACCACTCTATGCCATCAAAGTTAAGATAGTTATCCTTGCAATCAAACAATCCCTCCTCCATATATGTATCAATTTCACACTTTTCAGCTTGATACAATGATACGTTGAAACTTTGCCTTTCAAATGCTTTTGAAACCTTGACATCCATGTCATTCCCTTCCCAATTTCATTACTATTAACAACACCAGTGGTATTAGTAGATACATCATTTTCCATAGATTGGCCCATATTTGTTGCCGTATAAGCATCCACATATTCTTGATAAAGCTCATATAAGGTATCATGCAAAGTCTTCATATGCACCCTACCACCATCTTGAGAATACATAACTGTGTAAGCTAATTGAATCAATTCCATCTTATGTCTAAGATCTAAGAAGGGAGCAATAGATATCAACAAATTGCATTCACCCCAATATTTGTCAAATTTGGCTTCCATTTTACTAACCATTACTTTCATCCAAGGTTCTCTACTTTTAGACTTCTCATTCAAAATTTCTTTAATATTCCAAAGCTCGGCAAGAAATAAATTGGATGTTGGATATTCAGAACTTAAAAATAATAAGAGAAAACATTAGATAATAGCAACTTACATCAAACAAGAGCTAGCAAAAATTTCTAGTTAATCAAAGTAAAATTTAGAAAATGTATTACCTGATATGAGGGTGGTGGTTGCATTGAAGGGTTCCAAAATATATAATACTTCCTCAAGTTTCTTCCAATCTTCATCATTTGGAAGCATGTAGTTATGGTAGCTTGTATCTCTTTCAATATAATGTGGAAATACGTGCTTAAACTCCAATGCACATGACAACATTGCGTATGTTGCATTCCACTGTGTCACACAATCCAAAATCAGCTTCTTTTTGGGCAACTGAAATTGCTTTGCAATATCACTAAAGGTTGATAGACGAGTTGCAGATGCTGTGATGTGCTTCACAGATTCTCTTACATTCTCTATTACTGACTCAATTTGAGAAAGATCATCTTGCACCAAAAGATTCAAGATGTGAGCACAATACCGAACATGGAATAACTTCCCATTCAAAGGAAGTTTTTATGCAAGCTGATGCTTTCTTTCAATAGCCTTATAGCCGTATCATTGTAGCTTGCATTGTCCACACTAATGGTGCACACTTTTCCGTCAATCTCCCATTCTTTAAAGCACTTGTACAATGCATCAGAAATGTCACATCCAGAATGAGGAGGGGGCACATCAACGAAATTTAAAACCCTTTTTTGTAGCCTCCAAGCGTTATCTATAAAATGAGTTGTGATCACCATATATTGGATTTTTTGACCCGATTTCCACAAATCAGTTGTGATACTGATACGGTCCACTTTAGAAAGTAGTTCCTTTAACCTCTTCTTCTCTGTCTCATAACTTTTTCAACAATCAGCAATTGCTCTGTTTCGAGTGATCCTTTCATAAACAGGGTTTGCTGCCTTCATCAACAATGTGAAGAGATTATACTCCGCGAATGAAAAAGGCAACTCATGAACCATAATCATGTGAGAAAGAATCTCACGTATCATTTCATGATCATACCTCCAAGCTTGAATAGCGCTTGTACTATTGGTGTGTGTTGAAGGCTGTATGAACGAATTGGATTGCCCTTGTAAATCTAACTTCCTTCTTGCACATCCATTTGAATGCCTCTTATACTGAGTTGTAGTGCCATCATTTTGTTTGAGCCTCTTCAATTTGCAATGCTTGCATTGAACCTTTTGAGTACCATCACCAACATCAACTAATGTAAATTCAGCCCAAACTGATGTTTTCCTTCTCTGTTTCTTTGCACAATTTCCCAATTCAGCTTCATCCTCCTCTCGGGGAGAAAGTATTGCCACATCTCTTGTTTCCTTAACATTATCCACATGAATAGATGGTTCAGTATTAATTGTTTGAAACTCTTGAAAAGAACAAGACATATCTATAGTAAAATACATAAAGGACATGATGTAAAATTGCCACTTTAACCTTAATATCTGATTCTTATTTGAACAACATGTCAAAAATATCATCAAACCTTAAAAATAATCAACATCAAATTTTGATAACATTTATTAAATTCAAATAGATTGCTTACCAGCAAACAACTTGCTTTCACAAATTTTAACTCTTCAAATTTTGGAGAAAATTGTATGGATGCAGTTCCTCCAAAGTCCACATTTTCATTCTCAGCTTCAAATTTACTGCAGGAAAAATAAGTCATGTTAAATTACACCCTTGACCCTTCGGATCTTTTTGCAGCAAAATTATCCCATGTAAAATTACATAGTCATGCAACACAAGGGAAGTAAAGAAATGCATATATTAGCAAGCAAACATGCAGGCCTGCACACAACTGATGAAGGTGTTCCCTGAACACGCACCTGCTAGGATCATTCACTGATGGTCTGTGTCATGACCCGCTTCCTTAAAATGGAGGCGAGGCGTGAGAAGTCCGCTCAGACTTGGAGCTGTGAGACCCCAGTCTGTAAAGCGTCTGGAAATAATCAAGTATAGGTCCTTGCAAATGCGAAACAGAATAAAGATAATAATAAAGAAAAAGGACAGATAATATAATTATTCAAATCTCAGAATGTCCACAATAAATTCCAACATAACAGAAAAACCACCAGGCTAAAAAGAAGAGTCTAAAAAGGCCCAAACATGGCCAACATAAACAAAAGTACAGAAAAAAAAGGCGCTACGCACCGACAACCTAACAAGAACTAATCAGAAACAACACAGAACTACGCCTCTACGACTGGTCTCCAGTGTCCTCGTACTCCATGTCAACGGTGGACCCAGGCTCAATATCAACAACAGCTCGTCCTCAGCAACGGGCTCCGGCTCAGTAACTAACATGCGACACCCAAAAGAGACGAGGGCGCATGTCAGCAAGTCTACAAGAGACTTGTGCAAGGAAACTAAAAGAAGGAAAACAACCTAGCAGTTCTAAAATGTGCAATGACATGTCAGCTTAATGCATGGATGCAACAAATGAGATAATGCAACAAGTATGACATGACAGCAAGTATAACATGGCAGCAATTTTAACATGGCATGGGTAGCAAAGCTACTAAAACATTCACACGGATTTTACAAGTCAAGTAAACATGTCGTGCTCATAGTTTACGTCTTACAGCTGAAGTGGCTGTATGGGCACACTTCTACGCTGAGTGGTCGCTTAACCCTACCCCCCACGTGTAATCGTGCATTGGCTTTTGACCAACACATATAGCCCGCTTCTGGATCACGAGCCAGGAAATACATTTGGCATAGGGTTGTGCCTGCAACGCAGGTGCCTAGCCTCAACAAGGCGGGCATTGGTTTTTGACCAACACATGTAGCCCGCTTCTGGATCACGAGCCAGGAAGTGATTTGGCATAGGGTTGTGCCTGCAACGCAGGTGCCTAGCCTCAACAATGAAGTACGTAGCGTGTACTACGAATGCAACACTCAAGCATGGATGACATGGCATGTCAAGTTGTAATTTAAATGCGTACATATAAGGAATTTAAACGCGACAAGCGGAGCACAAGTAAAGAGCATGCAGTTATGAAAATTAAACGTGACAGGCAGAAATGCATGAATGACATGGCAGGGTGAGATCTAGCTTCGTTGTCAAGCTAGATCTTAAAATTGCGTCTAGGCGAGTATCATTTCGTCGCCTAGTCTCTTTTACGCCTAAAATAAGAAATGGCCTAAAGCACGGCCTAAACAAAGAACTGGCAAGTTTCACTTGCCTGCAATCAATTGTTCTGAATACACCGTCCAAACAGTCCAGTCTACCTATGTGCTCAGATCCACCAGCCTACAGTCCCAAATTAAATTATCTTTATTAGTGAATTATCAACCAATTAAAATACCGATTTTTATCTTGATTAACATGGATGAGTTGGAGGGTCCTAAGTGTTCAGAAATTTACCCTTACACGACGCGAGAGCTACACTGGCGTCGGGTAGCGACGCCAGGGGTTGGAATAATAAAACGCGCTCCTAGTCCAGATTCCAAATAAGATTCCACGCTCGCCAATTCTCGGGCAGCGACCAAACCAGCGAACAAGATTCCAAATAGCGAGTAATAGGTCGGTAGGCGTTTTAACGGCTACCGGGAAGCCGTAACAACGAACCGAGACGAACGGTTCGAGGTATACGAAGTCTATGACGTTGAGCGTCGTAGGGGATACTCGTGACGTCGAAAAACACCCCTAGGAGAAGCAGGGGGCTGTTGGAAGACCCCAGCAGCCAGAGGGTACGATGCGTGATGATACGACGCGTCGATACGACGTAAAAGCGCAAAACAGCGAGCACACTCGCTGTTTCAAGTTTCGACGGCCTGAGGGCGGCTGTCAACAACGCAGAGGGGTCCAGGGGGTCGAGGGCGGAGGGGAGAGGCCGCAGCGGCGGCGGTTGTGGCAGTGGCGGTGCCTGCAGCTGCTGTTGCGCTGTTGCAATTGTGAACCGGCGCCTGTGGGGCTTTTTGCGGTGCCTGGAGGCGGTTCACGGCGGCAGGCGGGGCCGTGGGGGCGACCCATGGCGGTTGGAGGCGGCGGCGGCGGCGGCGGTGGCTGCTGCTGCTGCTGCGAATTGCAGCGAGAATCACAGCGCTCGGGGGCTTTGCAGCGGTCCACGGCGGTTCACGGTGGCCCACGACGACGTAGGAGGGAGGAGGAAGGTCGGGCGGTGGGTTGACGGCGAGGGGAGGCCGTCGTTCGTGGGTTAGGGTTGTTGCGTGCGAGAAAACGAGGGAGCGGCGCTGTGCTTTTGTGGTTGCGGGAGAAACAAGAGTTAGGTTATCAAAATATAACCCTAGGTATAGCTTAATATAGGGTGTGGGCTGAGAACGTGGCTAGGCTAGGTCAAGTTAGAGTTAGGGTTAGTTATAGGATTTATTTTGAAAAGAAAAGTTATTAAAAATTACTAAAAACTCATTTCTCACATTCTCTCTCTCTCTCTCTCTCTCTCTCTCTCCCTGGGTTGGGTGCGGCCAAAGCAAGAATTTGGGCTGAGTCAACTTGCTTTAGGATGATATTGTTATTATTAAATCATTAAGGGAAGGAATCAAATGAAACTTAGGCTAAACCGATATTTAAACTGGGGAAAAAGTGAAAGTGGGTCAAACGAGGCTCAAAAATCGTGAAATAAATACTGGGGTGACCGCACGGACGAGAGAAACGTAACTAAGAAGACGAATCACAATTTCGATGACGAGAAACGAGACTAAAAATAAAAAGGCCTCACGACAAAAGTGAAAATCGTGACGTCTCGTTAAACAAAACCAAATCGTGGGAGAACGACACGTGAAATGACGTTTCAAAATAATTCCACAATTTAACACTCTTCGAGAGGGTCACAACGGCATATCACACTATAGGGTTCGGATACAGACAAGATCTAAAATAAATACGTGCACGAAACGCGTACAAAGGATACATGGTCCAAAAGCGACAGTAATCCCAAGTTGGGCACACGTCGGGGATTGGCTTGCTAAGGATGCAACCATGGTGGTACGGCCCTATCGACTCAACGACACGACTCATACACAAAGCAACAGAACCAATCAGATACCCGAAATTGCTATACGCACAGCCGTAATACGAATAGTGAGTACCGGCCGTTACATCCTACCCACCTTAGAATAAAGTCCGTCCTCGGACTTTCTAACTATAAATATAACTCTAGTCAGACTAGTAGCTATCCCAATCACATCACACCATAATTCACCCAGGTATAGTCATTACAAGTACTTATATATGCACTATGTAGTCAAACAATTACTCTACTAACATGTATATATTCACGCACATTACACACTTACACCTATCATAGCCAGTCAAATTCATACACATATTTCAATCATTCATATAGTCACGTACATCCCTATATAACTATTAAATACTTATTACATACCATGTTGCACATACTCAACCAATTAAATAGTTCACACCAGCAGATACCATCGTAATACTCCACGTTTAGATAACTAACTATGTACAAAACAAACATGGGTATACTACTCCCTAATATTTTCTAGTATACATCCAATACCAAACACATCAACACATGTAGTCACACCATACCATTATTAAATCAAGTTTACTATATCCAATATACATTCACCACTACTATAATTTCACAATTATATAGTCATTCAAATGCATGCAAATATTTCACCATATATTCACATCACATACGGTCCTATAACTATATTCACGACACACAACTCATACCATAATCACCAATACCTATAACTAAGCACATACTTACCTGTGCATGGTGCACACCCACACACGCTAACATTTCATTCATATATACCAATCATACCACTATATACTCAGCACATCTACACGCCTAGTTTAGCTAGTACACATACGTTCACACATGCAAGTCCTTGGTAAACAACTATACCACAAACCAACACCTATACCTATATACTGGTATAGCGATCCACAATCATGTGCGTAACACAACCAGGCACAAACAATCCTATCATTATACATACATCATCCATCGCTATATTCATGGTACTACACGCAAACCACAGACATATGTAACAATATACTTAGAGTATACCCACTCAAGCTTGAGTGACTCAAAACACATAACAGAATATTCTATATACGTAACACGGTATCTATACCTATACCAATACCACTCCAATGTATACACATCTACCAACATAACCATATACATACCATAATGTCAAACACACTTAATATTTTAGTCATGTAACACCACATAGTTCAATCACTTTATATACCATAATAATATTACAGACATCAGCATACGTATAATTATAATACACTCCCTAATACAGGCATTCATCGTATAGTCACACACATGTAACATATATATTCACACCATATCCTTCTACCTATAATTAGTATACTAACACATCTACTTATCCATACATAGTTAAGATATGCGATAATCGTGTATACCTCATGGTATACACGCACACAACATCCCGTAAAAGCAAGCAATACCAATCAAAATTATAATCCTACTACCATACGTATATCACATATACTCATGCAGCAAATACATAACTACTTACGTCTAAGCACAATACATATCTACGTACGAGCACATACTCACACGTACTAACATATAGATCATATAAAAGGCCTACTCACTATAAACACACCTATTATCATTACACCTAACATGAACACGACTTACTAATATATACATATACATATCAAGCATTCACAAGTATCTTCAAACTACATATACTACTAGTCTATATTCCAATACAATTTCCAATATATATTAAGGCATTCCTAAAGTGTTATAGCTACACACACATATATAACTAACATCATTCCTACACTTCACATATATATATCACGAATAACACTGAATATACATATATAACACGAGAGACAACTATTAATATACTAAGCGTAGGACTCTCATACATGTCTACATACTATACCTATATTCATGCACCACGACTACATCCCAAAACCAAAGGGCCCACTACTAAACTGGTGTGACATAAACAACGGCAAGCACTAGTGGGATGACTAAGCAAGAGGAAGGAACCCAAGATTAGATAGCATACCGAAACAAGATCTGAAGGAATGGGTTCAGGTAAGGCGAGGATAAGGAGGTAAATTGATCAAGTGAAACTGGGATATAATTGTGGATGTTTAGGTGGGGAAGAAAGATGTTTAGGTGGGGAAGAAAGATGTAATATTACCCTCATAAGTTACCGGAAATAGGACGTAAATGGTATAAGTTAAAACACTAAAAGAATAAAACGGTCATACTTGAAAAGTTGGAGTTCTCTTTCGCCTAGGAAAATATTTAGGAGTCGGTAAAATAAGTTGTTGAATTAAACTTGTATAGTTTATATATAGTAGATGAGGAAACTGTATTTTGAATTATCGAAATGTCATTATATGAAGAAATTAAGATATTTACGCGAGTGTGGAAGACATAGGTTAGTAAATATGATAAGATAATAATTTTAAAGATTTCCGTGAAAAATTTCGAAATTCGGAGAATGTATGGAGTCTTGAATGCATGTTGAATGTTTTCAAATAAATTAAACCGGAAAAGAAATTCAAAATAGATAACATTGAAAATATTCATCGAATGGTCAGTATAGTAATGGAGAAGTTTCAACGATCGACGATGGTGTCATGTAGATTCACGTGATTCGAAAGGAAGGAAGTAAATCAAATAAAACGTAAATATGAAGGGAAATAATTTAGTGAAACTGCTACGATGGAGTTCTACGGTCGATAGCACGAAAGTGTAATGATCAGGAAAAATGATGGAAGCAGGGTTCTAATTACCGGGTCGACTGAAGACCAAGAGAAACTTAACATTAAGACTCTCTAATGAACTAAACCATAATAGAGATCTCTGGAAAGGGTCCTAAGAGAAATTAAAATTACGTTCTGCTGGGCCCGAAATCGATGATCCCAAGCGAACGACTAAAAGAATTCTAGAAGTCTATCATTGTCAAAGCTAGACATGAACCACTAAGGTAACTCCAAAGACGATTATATCAATTTCTAGCATGGATTCTAGTTAACAATCAGGGACCTCTAACTAACAAGCACAGACGTCTAACTAAGTCTTATTATAGTCCTGATCTAATGGATTCCCTACTAAGCTGAGACAGATGTTCGGGCAACACGTCTACGAGCCACCTAAGACATAGGAAACGATAAAAATTAGACTCAAGACTTATGATTTGGATGTTTTAATTTATTTAATGGACGTTCTATAATTATTATCGTTGTTCCGATAATTCGCAGTTGCAGTGACCTGCATGGGCCACCAATAAAACTTGTCACGACCCGCTTCCCTAAAATGGAGGCGAGGCGTGAGAAGTCCGTTCAGACTTGGAGCTATGAGACCACAATCGGTAAAACGTCTGGAAATAACCAAGTATATGTCCTTGCAAATGCGAAACAGAACAAAGATAATAATAAAGAAAAGAGACAGATAATATAATTATTCAAATCTCAGAATGTCCACAATAAATTCCAACAGCACAGAAAAGCCACCAGGCTAAAAAGAAGAGTATAAAAGGCCCAAACATGGCCAACAGAAACAAAAGTACAGAAAAGGAAAGGCGCTATGCACCGACAACCTAACAAGAACTAATCAGAAACAAAACAGAACTACGCCTCTACGACTGGTCACCAGTGTCCTCATACTCCATGTCAACGGTGGACCCAGGCTCAATATCAACAATAGCTCGTCCTCAGCAACGGGCTCCGGCTCAGTAACTAACATGCGACACCCAAAAGAGACGAGAGCGCATGTCAGCAAGTCTACAAGAGACTTGTGCAAGGAAACTAAAAGAAGGAAAACAACCTAGCAGTTCTAAAATGTGCAATGACATGTCAGCTTAATGCATGGATGCAACAATTGAGATAATGCAACAAGTATGATATGACAGCAAGTATAGCATGGCAGCAAGTTTAACATATGGCAGGGTAGCAAAGCTACTAAAACATTCACACGGATTTTACAAGTCAAGTAAACATGTCGTGCTCAGAGTTTACGCCTTACAGCTGAAGTGGCTGTACATGCATACTTCTACGTTGAGTGGTCGCTTAACCCTACCCCTCCACGTGTAATCGGGCATTGGCTTTTGACCAACACATGTAGCCCGCTTCTGGATCACGAGCCAGGAAATACATTTGGCATATGGTTGTGCCTGCAACGCAGGTGCCTAGCCTCAACAAGTCGGGCATTGGCTTTTGACCAATACATGTAGCCCGCTTCTGGATCACGAGCCAGGAAGTGTATTTGGCATAGGGTTGTGCCTGTAACACATGTGCCTAGCCTCAACAAGGAAGTACGTAGCGTGTGCTACGAATGCAACACTCAAGCATCGATGACATGGCATGGCAAGTTGTAATTTAAATGCGTACATATAAGAAATTTAAACGCGACAGGCGGAGCACAAGTAAAGAGCATGCAGTTATGAAAATTAAACGTGACAGGCAGAAATGCATGAATGACATGGCAGGGTGACAGATCTAGCTTCGTTGTCAAGCTAGATCATAAAATTGCGTCTAGGCGAGTATCATTTCGTCGCCTAGTCTCTTTTACGCCTAAAACAAGAAATGGCCAAAGTACGGCCTAAACAAAGAACTGGCAAGTTTCACTTGCCTGCAATCAATCGTTCTGAATACACCGTCCAAACAGTCCAGTCTACCTATGTGCTCAGATCCACCAGCCTACAGTCCCAAATTAAATTATCTTTATTAGTGAATTATCAACCAATAAAATATCGATTTTTATCTTGATTAACATGGATGGGTTGGGGGTCCTAAGTGTTTAGAAATTTACCCTTACACGACGCGAGAGCTACACTGGCGTCGGGTAGCGATGCCAGGGGTTGGAATAATAAAACGCGCTCCTAGTCCAGATTCCAAATAAGATTTCACGCTCGTCAATTCTCGGGCAGCGACCAAATCAGCGAACAAGATTCCAAATAGCGAGTAATAGGTCGGTAGGCGTTTTAACGGCTCCCGGGAAGCCGTAACAACAAACCGAGACGAACGGTTCGAGGTACACGAAGTCTACGACGTTGAGCGTCGTAGGGGATGCTCGTGACGTCGGAAAACACCCCTAGGAGAAGCAGGGGACTGTCGGAAGACCCTAACAGCGAGAGGGTACGATGCGGGATGATACGATGCGTCGATTCGTCGTAAAAGCGCAAAACAGCGAGCACACTCGCTGTTTCAAGCTTCGACGGCTTGAGGGCGGCTGTCAACAGCGCAGAGGGGTCCAGGGGGTCGACGGCGGAGGGGAGAGACCGCGGTGGCGGCGGTTGTGGCGGTGGCGGCGTCTGCAACTGATGTTGCACAGCTGCAATTGTGAACCGGCACCTGTGGGGCTTTTTGCGGTGCCTGGAGGCGGTTCACGGCGGGAGGCGGGGCTGTGGGGGCGACCCCTGGCGATTGGAGGCAGCGGCAGTGGCGGTGGTGGCTGCTGCTGTTGCTGCGAATTGCAGGAGAATCACGGTGCTCGGGGGCTTTGCAGCGGTCCACGGCGGTTCACGATGGCCCACGACGACGTAGGAGGGAGGAGGAAGGTCAGGCGGTGGGTTGACGGCGAGGGGAGGCCCCGTTCGTGGGTTAGGGTTGTTGCGTGCGAGAAAACGAGGGGGCGGCGCTGTGCTTTTGTGGTTGCGGGAGAAACAAGAGTTAGGTTATCAAAATATAACCCTAGGTATAGCTTAATATAGGGTGTGGGCTGAGAACGTGCTAGGCTAGGTCAAGTTAGAGTTAGGGTTAGTTATTGGATTTATTTTGATAAAAAAAGTTATTTAAAATTACTAAAAACTCATTTCTCACATCCTCTCTCTCTCTCTCTCTCCCTGGGTTGGGTGCGGCCAAAGCAAGAATTTGGGCTGAGTCAACTTGCTTTAGGATGATATTGTTATTATTAAATCATTAGGGGAAGGAATCAAATGAAACTTAGGCTAAACCGATATTTAAACTGGGGAAAAAGTGAAAGTGGGTCAAACGCGGCTCAAAAATCATGAAATAAATACTGGGGTGACCGCACGGACGAGAGAAATGCAATTAAGAAGACGGATCACAATTTCGACGACGAGAAACGAAACTAAAAATAAAAAGGTCTCACGACAAAAGTGAAAATCGTGACGTCTTGTCTAACAAAGCCAAATCGTGGGAGAACGACCCATGAAATGACGTTCCAAAATAATTCCACAATTTAACACTCTTCGAGAGGGTCACAACGGCATATCACACTATAGTGTTCGGATACAGACAAGATCTAAAATAAATACGTGCACGAAACACGTACAAAGGATACGGGGTCCAAAAGCGACAGTAATCCCAAGTTGGGCACACGTCGGGGGTTGGCTTGCTAAGGATGCAACCATGGTGCTATGTCCCTATCGACTCAACGACACGACTCATACACAAAGCAACAGAACCAATCAGATACTCGAAATTGCTATACGCACAGCCATAATACGAATAGTGAGTACCGGCCGTTACAGTCTGTCCCATGTTTGCATTGGTCTATTTCCTGGGGGACTTCATAGAGTGCTGGTTGTAATCAACTCGTTCTTGATCTCGATGCGGTTCCTATGTTTCTGGATGAAGATACTCAAGATACGTGATGTGCATTTGGTTCTTGATTCTTGGCGAGAGGAAGAAATTCTGCGTTAATTAGGAAATTAGTTCTGTTTTCACTCTTTTCTGGACTAAAGATATATGGCTTTCTTGTATTAAAGGCCATGATTAAAGATCTTCTCCAATGCCTCGAATACAATGTAATTTGCATTTGGTTCTTCCTTTTTGCCCATTTGCACTGATGATGGCTTTTACATTCTCCTTAGAATGTTCGATGTAACATTACTTACACCCTTGAGTTCGGATTTTTGCAACAAATTATCCCATGTAAAATTACACAGTCATGCAACCCAAGGGAAGTAAAGAAATGCATATATCATAATATCAGCAAGCAAACATGCATGCGTGCACACAACTGAGGAAAAATATCCAGGTTTGCTTTTAAAAAACTTCATCGCAAAGTTATATAACGAAAATATTAAAGGAACAAATTCAGGAAATCACCTTAAGTATGATTGGAACAGTTGACTTGAAAAGAAACATTGCGAGCAGTGTGCGGAATCTGCGGATGAAGGCTGAAGGCTGCAGTGTGCGGCAGATCATGGTGTGTCATAGTCTCATAGATCACCAAACAACAAACAAGAAAAAGTAAATTTTTTAAACAAACATTGGAACAACCCATGCATTCTAATTTCTAGAGCCGTCATATTCCAAGAGAATTGTTTTGAGTATTTACTGTTTCAGTTTGACTCCTCATGCACCATGAGTCAAGTCCGACTCTTCGTTTCCCAAACAATTGAACAAACAATGAGGGCTGCCTGTAAGTTGTAACGGCTCACGGCTGTTCAATGTTGTACTTGTAACTTGTTACATTTCATTTTAATTTTAATTTTTTTATGAAGGCCACATGTGTCACTCAAGAGTCAAGCCCAATGGCAATGGACCAAAAGAGAGCTGAGAGTCTAGGAGTGGGAAGCTGGGAAGTTGAAGAGGTGGAGGTGTTTAATTCAATTTGAGGAGGTGAGTGTTTAATTTTAATTTTAATTTTAATTCACTTAAGCCCATTGTTTACGAACACTTAATGAGCTTGTTCACAGTGGCGTAACAAGGAATTTTTTTGCCCTGGGCGAAAATAAAAATGGTATAAAGAATATTTTTATAAAAGTATCAAAGCAGAAAATTAAATGTTACTAAGTAATTGACGTGCAACAAAAAATTAAACGTTAAATAATACTCAACATACAAAAAAATGTTTCTGCTCTCGTTTTTTCCATTTTCCCCTCTCGTAACAAGTCTAGCATAAGTTTACAAAAAAATGATAATAAAAAGATAAATGTTAAATAATAACCAATATGCAAAAAATGATAATTCATAACAAAAAATTAAACGTTAAATAATATATAACATGCAAAATAACAATAATAAGTAACAAATAAAAAATGGCAGCCAGGGGAATCGAATCCAGAAGCTCGGGTACCATAGACCAACACCTTATCTATTGGACCATAAAGAAACGATGTCTAAACAATACCCAACAAGTTAAATATCAATAATAAGTAACAAATGACAATGAACAAAAAAATTACATGTTAAGTGAATTACATGGATTTTACTAGAATTAGAGTGCGAATTTTAAAATTTTCCATGCTAAATACCATGATTTGTTTATGTGTGCTTTAATGTTAGCAGGACAATGGAATAGAGTCACTAGACCTTAAGCACAACCAAGTCAAAATAATACCCAACAAGGAAAACGAACATAAAAATAAGAACATAAAAATAAGAATGTATGGAGAATCGAACCTAGGAGGCCAACTCCTTAAGTATGCACCTTTACCACTAAGCTTAAAGAGATAGCAACTAAGTGTGGTAAATTGTTTTCCTATATTTTCTTTCCCTGGGCAGCTGGGCAAATCTTACCTAGTTACGTCCATGCTTGTTCACGAACACTTAACGAGCTTGTTCACAAAAATCACTTAACGAGCTTGTTCACGAACACTTAACGAGCTTGTTCACGAACATCACTTAACGAGCTTGTTTACGAACACTTACGAGCTTGTTCACGAACACTTAACAAGCTTGTTCACGAGCTTATTCACGAACACTTAACGAGCTTGTTCATGAACATAAATGAACGAATATAGTTATATTCAAGCTCTGTTCGTTTACTAACCAAGCTCTAAAAATTTGTTCAAGCTTGTTCATTAAGCTTTTCGAACGAACGTAAATGAACATGTACCGAGCTTGTTCACGAGTAGTTCGTCGAACGTTCTGTTCGTCAACAGCCCTAGAGGAGACCCGTATTTAAGGACATAAATTTTGCCGTAGTGGCCGCAGACTCCTGACTTTAAAGACTTTAAAGTTGTGAATATTTACAATTTCCTATAAAATTTAATGAGAAATTTCATATGAGTATGTTGGTATATATTTGCTCGTAACCTATATTGTTTTCACTGCTAACTAGCATGACTTGCATCACATGTGAAAAACAGGCACGTCCTGGAGGAGCGGGGCGTGACAGTGTAGTACATTTATGCATAACTTTTCACAATCACATACTAAATCCACAACTCAAAATATGATTACACATTTACACTATGGCAGTCCATTTGCATGATGTTGCCATGATCACATGGCCTCTGGTGAAATTGTATAATATGAAGCACACAAGTTGATATGAATCCCATTTAAGTTGATATGAATCCCATTTAGATCCAGATTGAGTATTTAGAATTTTAGGGGTTTAGTTTGACTCCTTTCGGTATTTCTTTTTATTTGGGTATTTGAGTTTTATTTTGAGAGAATCCTGTATTTTCTTTTATTTTAGAGCTTGTGTCTAGATTAGAGTATGAATATAGATATTACTTTATTTATTTTGATGTAAATATGAATTTATGTTGTTATTACTGAAGAGTGAATAGGAAAATTTAAGTTTGTAAACTCATGTTAGTTTATGAAGAACCTAACCATTGAATTTTTTTATATGCGAGGTGCAAGAGTAGGTGAGTAAGTCACTTGCGTACGACACCTATACTTTGTCTATTGTATCAAAATATCTAATTTTCTCTATCAATTTCTTTTTCAAATCCCAAAATTCGTCTATCGCAAACCCTAATCATTTTTGTTCCGAATCAGAATTGGTATTAAAACTAAATTTATATTCTCCCCTTATTTTCTTCGTTTTCTTTAGTTTAGCATACTTTAGATTTTAGTTTTAGTTTCAAAAAGAAGAAATTTTGTTTTCTGTTTAAAAATTCCATTTGTTTTTTAGTTTAGTTTAGCATCAAGCAAATAAAAAATCACAAATATTAGAAACGAGACATGTTATGTTTTCCCCCTTTTCTTCTCATTCGTCAACGATGACAATGAAACACCCAATACCAAGCTCCAACTCTAAACAACTATTGATCATTATTATCACCTCTTCTAAAGGTAGCATCACTAGCACATTGGCTTTGACCCTCTCTAGCGACATCTCCACGATCAAACAACACCAAGCTTGGCTTGAACTGCCATCAATAATGTTTCTATATTCAGAAACCCCTGTTGCCACCATCAACGCCCCCATCTTTTGCTCCCTTGGACCTTGTCAATTGTTATTGACGATAGTCACCATCGATTTTGAGTAGATTTAAAACTCTTCGCTACATCATTACAGTTTACTTCTTTTTTATCATTGTTGAATCCTTGTTGGAGTCACATGACATCTTCGACAATTCCTGTTGTAGCTATTTCAAAGTAAATTCCGACTGAATCCAAATCCAATTTGATTCTATTCAGGAGGATCCAACATATAAATGAATTGATTGAGCAAAGTTAGTGCCACTCAAGCTAATTCGACTTGATTGAGCTAAACAGAGCGACGTTGGGCCAAGCGAGTCGAGTCACAGCCACTCATGTTCATCGAATCGGCCGTTTGTTGGCTTCAGACCCTAGCTGAATCAACAATCCATGCATTATTTGGATATTCATGTCTTTTTTTGAGCTTTTTGCATATAATGTTTATGAACTTATGGATTGAACTTCCACTGACTTTTAAAGGTTGTACATTGTGGGCAAGTTCTTCACTCGTAGATAACTTCTAGGCTGAACAAAATATTTAATTATCAATCTCTAAAATTTCTAAACTTTTGTTTCAGATTAGTTGTTTATTATTGTCAATTGCATTTTATTTCATTATCTTGACTTGTATGACCGGATCATCATCCTATGATTGTCCTTTCTTTAGTATGTAGAATCAAACTTTAGGTTTTATATTTTTCTTTTCATAACTAGTTGCATGCATATAGTGAAAACTAGTTGCATGCATATAGTCTGCCTATCCGCATGGTTGCCTGTTTTCGCATTGTAGTAGCTAGTTGCATGATTTTACGTAATGTCAAGGTTATAGATTCCACTATGGACGCTGAGGAATTCAAGGTCTATAGAGTCAATTTGGAATATTAATCTTAGATGTTCAAGCTGAATTTAAAGCTAAGATTACTTGTACTGTGGTGATCGAGTGAAAGCCATAAGGAGTAGATCTAGAGATGAGTTTATCGAGACAGAGCATAATAGAGGGTAGGCTAGGTAATAAAACACATCGATGTAGGAATAATAGAGATGAAACACACGATGAGAACTTTAAAGATAATGGGGATGCGTATGATCGATATGATGTTACATAACAGATTAAGATAGACGTTCTAACTTTTGATGACACCTATGGCTGTTAAATTTTTTCAGATTAGTTAGTAGAGGTGGACTATTTCTTTGAATGACATCATGTGTCTAACTAATCGTGGTTCAATTTTTTAAGATGAGAAAGTTTAAGATGAAAGTTGTAGTCTGTCAAGATTTTTTAGACTTCTATAGAGGTGCAACAAAATAAAGAAAATGTAGCACATATACAAACATGGATTGATATGCAGGTAAAGGTGAAACCGAAGTATCTTTCTCTTACTTATCGAGATCACATTCTAGAACAATTAAATAGCATACACCAATGGAATATGGCTGTGCATGATTATATTATTAAATTTGATGATTTGTTTATTAGGGATGAGCTACAAGAAGATCCTCGTTATACTCTTACTCGGTTTCATTTTGAATTGAAGGCCGACGTTAAACATGTGATTCTTCAACGCACTATGAAAAATATTTAGCAGGCATTTCATTTAACACCTAGACTTAGTGAAAACTTTCCTAGATAGAAAGCTCATTTTAAAAACTGCAAAGCAATCTAAGAGGCCATTTGAAAATGCAACCAAACCAGAAGTTACTGTCACTAAGGAATCAAATGAAAATGCTAAGAGTAGAGAGTCATCGCAACAAAGGTTAAAGAGGGTTCAATGCAACAAGTGTCATAAGCATGATCATATTGGTGGTACTTTAGGAGTTTACATATTAGGGAGATTTATGACGATGAGTTAGTTGAGGTGCTGTATGTTCCTTTGAGGACACTAGTGTGCTGATTATATACATGAGTTTAGTATCTGATTGTATATCGTTAAATGTATAGCTATTATACTTAGGAGTAAGAACGATTGACAAAGGATGTAATTTTTTATCTACGTCAAATTTGAATATTGATCTTTTCAAGTGATGATTGATAAATGAGTTTATATTAATCTGGTCAATAAGTTAGCTTTAAAGAAAAGGAACTTAAAGCTGCACCTCACATATAGCCATGCAATGTTACATGGGTTGAGAATTCATATGATGTTACATAACATTGTTTAGTGTCCATTCATTTTTGAGTTAATTATGATTACATATGGTGTGATGTTTTACACATAGATGCTACAAACATCTTGTTAGGTAGGTTAAAGTTGCATGACTTAGAGGTTTCATATTTTGAAAAATTAGATACATATATATTCATGTTTGAAGGAAAGAAAATTATATTGACTTTTTACCGACCTAAAAATGTTGTAGCAGATTAAACCATTGGGTTGGTCACTATTAAATCTAAAGTGAAGTCTCTTCAACACGTGATCCCAAGCTTCTAGAGTTCGGCATTAATCATGTACCTTACGCATTCCTCATGCATGATGATATTGTTTGAGTGACTTGCATTTGAAACTTATGAAATTATTACAATTAACCATAATATTGTAGAATCAAAATAAAAGTTACATGAATTTACAATTGAAGATACCAAGATGATTAGAGTTCACCTAGGGATGTTTATTCTTGAGCTTATGGTGAGGTTTTATGCTCAATGTACATGTTCTCATCGAGCTTTGTAGAGTGTAGATCTGATGCTACTGAGTTGACTCTATCATGAGAGCTTGATGATGTCATTCACTTGCAGTAATAACTTTTTGTTATTCACCTATGTCAGCGTGGAGATATTTGACGCTGAATTCTATCCGATTATGCCTTTTTGTCATTCAGCAATTGATAAATCTTTAAAGCTTAAGAGAATGATGGGAATCTTGTTTGTATCATGATTGAGTTTTTAGAGTTTGACTTGATTTAGGCTTTTAGTTTGAGTTACCTTTGTCCTTCCTTTTCTTGGGAACTTGAGTTTTCTTTTGAGAGTATTTTATTTTATCCTAGGTTTGAGTTCAGTTAAAATTCTAAATATGTGTTTAGTTAGGATTTTTATTTGTTTGCTATAAACATGGGTCTGTAGTATAACTTTTTATTATTGAAGAGTGAATAAGAAAATTTAAATTTGTAAACTCTTGTTGGTTTGCAGGGAACCTAAATATTGAATCTCTTTACATGCGAGGAGGTGTAAGCGTGGGTAAGTGGGTCATCTGGATTCGAGGCCTGAAATTTTTTCTCATTATATCAAAATCCCTAATTTTACATATCAATTGCTTTTCCAAATCTTCAAATGCTTCCACCACAAATCCTTGTCCCTTCCATCCCACATCACAAGTCTTCTTTGATGTAGACTGCATCCCTTGAGGCTTGTAAGTGTACATTGACTTTTGTAATTTAGATATGCTAATTTGCCAAATTAAGATACAAGCAATCTTGGTCATTCACATTCAAAACTATGTCAAAAATCATATGTCATGTTTAGCTCATACCAAAGCATGGGATGTGGATCCAATTTGGATTCGAGATTGAGTACGTTTTAGATTTTATTTGAGATAAAAGTTTGCATCCGTTTGAGTCTTATAGTTGTGTTTAATGAGAGTTTGAGTCCTTTTGAGTAATAAAATCACACATACAATTTGTTGTTGTTTAAAGAAATATTTTCTGAGTATTTTTTAAGATTTTATTTGGGATAAAGTTTGCGACTTATTAAGTCTTATAGTTATTTTGGTATTTTTTAAGAGTTTGAGTCCTTTTGAGTCTTTAGTTATTTTGAGTCTTTTAGTCCCCAAATTGGATGTACTTATTGAATAGTCAAGTTGTGCATGTGCACTTTTGAGTCTTATATAAAATTCTTAAACTTAATTTATTTTCTGGAATAAACAAAATTCGAGAAATTTGTTGTAAACTTTGTGTTTGTCAAAATTTATATCTTTTTTATTGGAATGCAAGAGGTTTGAAAAATATCCGCATGCGATTCGTGAGAGTCGGTGATCATTAGACCTACGCGGTGTGAGGCTAAAAAATTTATCAAATCCCTTATTTCCTTTATCTCCCAAATCCACACCATAATTTTCCTCTTTCGTCATACGTTAGCATGCTCCTTGGGCTTTTGAATCTTCTGGTTTATGGATAAGGCTTCGAAAGAAAAAATGCCTTCCTGACCTGTGGGTGTCATTTGTTTTGTTCTCTCTGACAACCATGTCCTTGAATTTGCGATTAGTTTATTTTAGACATCAATTAATAATTGACTTGGCTTGACATAATGCCAATAATTATTCAAAAGTAACGGAACCCTATGTCCTCAAAATCGACGAGTGGTGTACTTTTGTTGATGTGGATTTTGTAGGAGTAATGTGCTGAGGGGTAATAGTAAAGTCGCAAATTTATGTTTAACTTTTCAGCTTACCCTATTCTTCGTGGTCAACATGAGGAATGATTACAATGTTGGTGTAGGGGAGAGGGAGAGACCTAATCTTGTTGGTCTGAAATAATAAAGTAACCATCTTGCTATCTCATCTGATGTCTAGATGGAAGAAGCTAATTTGGAGGGAGTTAGAAGGTCAACATATAAAACTTTAAGGTGTTCTCTTGCTTACCAGGGAAACATGAAGGGCTTAGTTGAAATTTTAGTGTTCACTCTGTGTGATGGATGGCCATTGTTAGTTAAGGAATATTAGAATAAAAATGTGGTTTCTTTATTCTTCTTGAAATTCATTTTTTGTCCCAATTTCTGTTTTCTAAAGAATTATGATGATGGAGCAGATTCAGGTTACTTTAGATAAGTTGTGAAAAAGTTTACTTAGATAGAAAATAAGCTTAAACGATAAAAAAAATATAGTGGAAAGTTGGCTTAGTTTAGTGACAGTTGTTTATTCTTTTTTTCTTTGATTATAATGTTCCACAGTTGCACTCTTACCTCTATTTATAGGTTTATCTTCATATAGAAAAATACCAGTATCATCACATTATGGGATCAATATTTTCTTGTTGAATTTGTGGCTTAAAGCTGGTTCATTAACACCTATGTTAGTAAGGGCTAAGAGACAAAACCGAAAAAAGGTGGAGTTTAGTCCCACATTAAAAAGGAAAGGAGATGAATATACGATTAAATAGGATACGACCCAAAAATCCAAATGGGGTTTCCCCTTTTGGTCAATCCAGTGTCATGATTATTAACGAATATCCATGAAGTTAATATGCCCTTGTCAGCTTTCCGATGAATAAAAAAAAGCCTTCGTTGCAATTATTTATTTTTTGAGAGTAAATAATGCATGATTACTTTTCTCTTTCCAGGGTCATTGTCTTATTTATATTGAGCATCATAGAAACGATATTGTAGTTAACAATCAGGTTCAGGTTGATCCTTCAGACACAATCTTGATATGCAAGCATTACTGGTTGAACTTCGCTAGAACCATCTCTCACAGTTCCGCTATTGATGCTTAGTTAAAAACTGCAAGCTGGTAGTAAAAAGGAAAGGAAAGGAATATACGATTAAATAGGATAGGACCCAAAAATCCAAATGGGGTTTCCCCTTTTGGCCAAATCCGTTGTCATGATTACTAACCAATATCCATGAAGTAAATAAGCCTTTGTCGCAATATTTCTTATGTCTTGTTTGATGGTTCTTATTTTTTGAGAGTAAATAATGCATGATTACTTTTCTCCTTTCATTGTCTTATTTATATTGAGCATTGTAGAAAAGATATTGTAGTTCGCAAACAGGTTCAGGTTGATCCTTCAGACACAATTTTGATATGCAAGCATTGCTTGTTGAACTTCTCTAGAACCATCCCTCATGGTTCCGCTTTTGATGCTTAGTTATAAACTGCAAGCTGGTTGTGAGAACCATAGGGGTAACAGAGGAGACAAAGCGTGGTCATTGTTGATCACATCTCTATCATGAGAACATAGAATAGACAGAGAAGGCTGGGTCTGGGTCTGTTGGTTGCGGTCTTACAAGAGAAGTTTATTATTACATTCACATATCGATATTACAAATGGGAGATGTGGGCCTCACCTTGTCCTATGTGGCACCCTTTGTCCCATGTGGCAAGGGGAGAGAGTGCCACATGGCCCCCACACACATGGCCCTCCACACTAAAAACCCACATTGGCCCATTTATTTACGGGCTTGCCACTGCCCTTTTAAATACCCAAAAAACACCCCTCCGACCGATTAATTACATGTTTTCCATTGCACATTTTTTCACTTTGACCCCGGGGTTTTTTTGCACTTTAACCCTTTAACCTCCAACTTTTTCGACATTTACCCACCGAGCAATACCAACACTCATGCCCACTCTTCTCTGTCATTTTCCACTTTGTCCGGGTCCCGCATCCCATGGGTGGGTTTTTTGGAGGGTACCCATGCACTTTAACCCCCTCTTTCCGCATAATTACATGGTTGCCATTGCCAAACACCATCCATCTTTGCACTTTTTCCACTTGGGTTTTTCCGATTTAACGGCCTGATTTTCACCATTTACCCCCCCCCCCCCCCCCCCCCCCCCCCGCGGTTTAGTTTTTTTCCGATTTAGCCCCCCGTTTTCACCTTTTTACCCTTGCAATCTTTTCCCACTTATCCTCCATGTTTTTTGCACTTAGCACTGTGGTTTTCTCCCTTTTACCTCCCGACGATAACCTCACACACACACACCAACTCTTCTCACTCTTTTGAAGGTTGCGCGCATCAACCACATCCTTTGTGTGGGTTTTTTGGCACTGTGCACTTTGTGCACTGATTATTTCAAGTTAGAGATTAAGAGGAGGCTTGAAAGGTTGAGTGGAAACATCAAATATAGGGTAGATGGAGACCATGAAAATAGCAGCTGGTTTAGGGGTGTATGAAAAAGGGATAATTATTAGTCATCCACCAAGATTGGGAGGGTCACTGCACCATTGGGCGTATGGGCTAGGAATTTCAGTTCTTAAATAAGGAAAAAAAACACAAGATGACATGCAAGTCTCCATTCTGTTAATATAGTTAACTGCTAAAATCTGTGATGGAAAAATATATTTTATTAAATTATCGAGTAGTAAAAGGTACCATACAATGGAAGAACCATAATTATACACAGAAATGTCTATGTTATTACCATGTAAAGGATACTGTGCCAACATGCACATATGCATATTTCCCACCTGGGTGTAGATGTGACACGTGAAAGAGTTATAAGCTTGTCAACTTTGTGACCTGTAATCATTTGTATGATGGGGGAAACTTATAGGATAGGTTATGTCTATGTGGATTCTGCAGTACGCACCTTACAGTGTATGAGATGCATTGCATACTCGGGTAGCCGGAAGCGATCAACCATGAAGCGCAAACTCTTCAAAATGAGTTTCATGTCTGTGTCGGACATGCTTCAAACACAAACACTTGCATGACACTTTCTCAATACACATAGAACATTTCGAATCCGTGTCCACTTCTGAAACTCCAAAAACTCGTTTGTCGGACAGTGTCAAACTTAAATAAAAACCTAAAAATTGTGTGTTGGACATGATTCAAACACAAACACTTGCACGACACTTGCTCACTATGTATCGAACGTTATTTCTTTCTCCTTTTGAAAACCCAAAAAGTTGCGTGTCAGACAGTGTCAACCTTAAATAAAAACCTTAAAATTATGTGTCAGACACTTTAAAGTCGCATGTTTTCAAAAACAAAATTATAAAAATTGATCTTTGTAACCAAATGGATGCTATGTCAACAAAGTCTAAACATGACCCGAACTATTGCTTGCTTGTACTAAGGTAGATATCAATTAGATTTTTTGGGATTTTTTTGTTTAACTTCATTGCTTGATTACAAGCTATTGGTTTTTTTCATTGAAAGTTTATATTGTTCTTTTTTAATTTTGAAGAAAACATCCTAATCACTTTGCATTTTAATGTGTATTATATATAGATACTCATTCACAGACTCGTTGTGTCATCATATCTTACTCTTTAAGAATTTGGCATATCCTCGTATCCTTGTCGTGTTGTATCTGTGTTCCGTATCGGTGTCTGTGCTTCTAGGCGATCAAAACTTCTGAAATTAGGCATCGAGCCTACAGTCTTAAGAGCATCACCAAATCATCAATAGCCACATCTAAGTATGATGTAGATCAATAGCCACATCACCAAATGGAAATAAGGTCTATTGTAGTCGGAACCAAAATTGGACTGCACGAAAAGCATGCATTAAGGAATGCAATCAGAACACTGTGCTAGTGAGCTGGCTACATGCCATATGATAATGGGATGAGGATGCAACAGAAATGACTGGAAACCACTTGTGGTTGCATGGGGGTGTCGGAGGGATGCGAGTCGTGTTTGAAGGGAACATTGAGGAACCACAGTGCAAAATAAATTAAACACTCCTACTGTGAGTACAGAAGAGAGCCATGATGCCATCAATCACGGAGGATGATGTGGACTCCGAATTGGGAGGCTAGGGAAACCTACTGGGAGGGTTAAATGCAAGATGAGGAGACTAGCCGCTGTGGGTATGAACATGGGCAGTTAGTATTGCGTGTTTCAGGACGGGAACAGTGTGGATGAACTGGGGCACTCGAAAATGCTGAACACCCCCAAAGCGGATCACACATTTTGAATTATTGTACATCAGCTATTTTAATGGCAACGTTTGGATTGTTATTAACTTTTTGAACTAAACGACAGATGATTATTATCAAGATGAGGTGAACTTTTGCTAAATCTTGTGATACAAACTATTATGCTCACATACATACCCATACATGTGTATAAATAATACGAGTTCTTTAACCATCTCGTAAAAATATATTTCTCCTTCCTAATAAACATATTTTGTTCATACTACACGTCCAAGAAACTTATTCCTAATGTACCTTGTTTTAGACTTAGTAGCATTCTACACACCTATTTTCTTTTCACATACCGATCAGCATTCTTGGTAACATTGATTGAACAAGCATAGAAATAATGAACATTGACAGAGAGGAAGTTGGCGACCTAAGGGATATTTACAGTGACAGAAGTGTCAGAATAATTTGTTAGCACCACCAGCTGGGTGGACCTACCTTCTATAGCTGCCATTTTTTCCTAATGAAAGGATGGGAATCCAAACTTGGATTCCTGGCTGTAATTCTGATGCATGAAAATGCTCAGAAAGTGCATCTTTTATTTCTATAACTTCATGGTTATTTTTAATGCTAGAGTACAGAACCCACTGAGTGACGAGTTGTAAACTTATTAGGAAGATACCAGCTTCTAGCTTAGTCTATATGGGTTGTAGGCTGGATGTGTGTTAGGATCCAACTTTAGTCCCACATCGGACAAGAAAAAGAAGAATGAAATGTATAAGTATTAGAGTGCATCTCCACCTAATACCAATTGGGTTTGGTTTGGATGCTAGCTAATACTTGACTATTGGGATGTGAGCCCAGTGTTAGGGGCCTGATATGTGATGGGTCCTTGGCAAGACTAGTGTTATGGGCCTAGTATGTGCTGAGTCTCTAACAAATGGACTAGGTTAGTGACCTAGTATGGGCTGGGTCTCTAACAATGTGCCTTCATGTTGCTGCAAGCACACCGATGTCCTCCTCTAGTTGGAAGATTGGTTATTCGGATTGATTGCTCACTTGGATGATACATGTTTATGTTTATAATATCAGATGTTTGATAAATTTAACCTGGCTTGCTTAATGAGTAACGTCCTTATTAATTGAGACATAATTATTAGCCTGTTGGCTCACTTGTATGCTCTTCAGGTTTATAATATAAAAGTAAAGGTTTCAGTTGATAGCAAGGATGTGTGCTACATCTTCTTAGAAGTTGGCAACTGACCCTTTCCCTCTACTCAGTGCATAAGACATAGGATTTGTTATCCATTCCTGATCCTGCGTTATTATCATCTTTTAATTTATTCCTATCTTTTTCTTTACTTCAATTATTATTCATTCCAATTGGATTCCTTTTCAGTTATTGAACAATTTTTAGTTGATTTTCACACCAATACATTGTGTTGGAATCTTATTAACTATTGCAATTTCCTTGGCAGTTTCTTCATCCTGTTCTCGATGAATATATGTACCCTACCGATTGTTCAACAAGTGGTTGATTTTTTTAATGAATACAACTCGATCCATTGTGGAAGTGCTATGCCGTCTGGGGACAAGCAACATCCAGTTGCGGTAAAGAAAGTGACTTTGAGGGAGTTGTCAAATACTTCTGATAACATCATGGCAAAACCAGTAGAGAGTTCTCCACTTACGAAAGAGAGAGGGCCCATGATAGATTCTGAAAAAGCAATTGGTATGAAGAGGCAGCAACCTGATTGCTCATCGAGCCCATCAAGCGGTCAGCCCCATGGTAATAGAGGAGTAAACGGACACCTTGTGTATGTAAGGAGAAAACTCGATACTGAGAGGGGCAGGAAGAACATGGTGAATAGTGCAGATTCTCTTAACTCGTCCATATTTGCGAGGAAATATGACAATCAAGAAACAAAAGGGACCAAACTACTACAGGAAAAGACCCAAGAGTCTAATGGGATGTCGCATCCTTCTGATAAGACCATCAATGGGCTTCAACTGGACGACTCAGTGGCTACTTTGAAAACTCATGCTCCGGTTGATCCAGAAAACCCAAATAATCAAGACTGCAATGCTCTAGTTGAACCTGAGATACCGAGCAATAAAGACTCAAATGATCCAGCTGATCCTCAGAAACCAAACAGTCAACCAGTTGATCACCAGAGACCAATCAATCCAGACTTGAATGTTCGGCTTGATCTCAAGAGACCAAATGATCACGCCTGCAAAATTCCAGTTGATCCCAAAAAACCAAACCATCAAGACTGCAAAATTCCAGTTGATCCTCAGAGGCCAAGCAAACAAGTTTTAAATGCCTCAGTTGATCCCCAGAATCAAGACTGCAAAGCTACAGTTGATCCTCATAGACCAGGCAATCAAGACTGGAATGCTCCCGCCTATCCAGATAGACCAAGCAATCAAGGGCACAAACATCCAGTTGATCCCGAGAGATGGAGCAGTAAATACTTGTATGGTCCAATTGATCCTCAGAAACTAAGTGATCAAACATGCAGAGCACCGATTGATCATCAGAGATCGAGCAGTCAACACTTGAATGGTCCGCTTGATCCTCAGAGACCAAGGAATCAGAATTACGGAGTCCCAGTCGACCCTCAAAGACCAAGCAATCGAGACTCAGGAGCCGCAGTTGAACCTCAACGACAGCAACCAATCCACCAGGACTGGAAAGAAAGGTACTGTCAGCTGCAGGTGTTCTTAAAGAACTGCGACCAGTCAAATCAAGAGGATTACAAAAGGAGTAAGTTTTGTCTCACATATTATGACAAGTATTTCAAATCGCAATGTGCTAACATCCCTATGTTTCTTCTGATGATGACAACAGTGCTTCGATCTTTAACGGCAGCTGGTCGAAGTAGGCATGCTGTCGAGCTGGAAAGACGGGCATTAAATCTGTTGCTGGAAGAAGGTAACCCAGCATTTTATCTTGATTCCTGATTTGTCTTGAAAATAAGACTAGTTTGGGTCTATGGGACTTCAATAAACTTCAGTCTGCTAAATTTAGCTCCTCTAAGACCTGAGCCTATTAATTATACAGATTATAGTATCTGATACTTTTCTTATCCTATGCAGCGGAGGAGCTGCGCCGCATGCAATTTCTGAACGTCATAGGGGAAGCAAAGTTACCGGATCATGCATCACCCTCGACCCAAACCTCAACCGCACAGTCTCAGTTCCACAGAATGGAAACGATGCATAACCCTAATGCGCCATTTTTATGAAATGGGCAATGATCAATGCCCCCTATTTTAGTGTCTAACTTATTCTTTAGAGTTGGCAATTTGCTGTTGTAACTTCAGTGTCAATATACTGGACAGATTTGTGTCAACAATCTTTGGGAGATAGGATTTCCAAGTATAGAGCTCTAATTGCAGCAGAAGATATATATATTTCATTTAATTTGAAGAGGCAATAAAATTGTAACAGCTGATAATCTACAGAATGCCAAAAATTTCAATGTAATTTGTAGCTTCCATTCCAAATATGGGTATAAGCGTTCAGCCTTCGTTTATGCAGTTAGTTTTCTCGTCGCGAATGCTAAGTATGCTCATGTTGGATACCTCTGAAGGCAAATTGCAGGTGTATCTAAAGCAATTTTCTTCCTGCTATCTTGCGTCGCTCACATTTTATCAGTATGAAGCATTGTGAGAAGTCAGTCTGCAGTTACATACAGAAGTCTGCCAGTCTGCAGTTATACGTTGCTTATGTTGGTGTGCATCATGGTCGAGTCCAAACTCACTTCATTGTGATTGTACCGTGCTCGACTCCCATTTATTCAAACGTTTTTTTTTTTGCTTGGTTGTCTGTCTCTAGATTCTTTCCTATTTTTACGTCACTCAAATTAGTCTTTCTTGTTATAACTTAGAGAAAAAAGAGTAACAATGGTTCAAGGCCATGGTTCTATATTTATTCATTTCATATGGAATATGAAAAGGTATCAACACCAAAGGTCCACATTACTCCAAATAAGTGGGGAGTAATGGAGGGATAAAGTGGTGGGGAGACCAAATGTCTCTCTCACTCATAATACTCCCCCTTATCCATCCATTACTTTGGTTTTAGCGTACAAAGCTAAGGGATGGATACTTCTGGATCCTGAGTAATCGTGTTTGCCTTGGTAAAACCTTAGCTGTGGAAAACCCAATGGAAAAAACCGACAGCTTAAAGAAAAAGAGTGCAACACACAAGTTACTCCCCCTTATCCGTATAAGCTTCAGGCTTGTAGGTCTTTTAGCTGTCTCATACCGATTCCTTTTACAAGTTTTACAAAAATACATCTCGGTAATGATTTAGTAAAAAGATCAGCCAAGTTGTTGCAGGACTGGATCTGTTGAATCTTGACCTCCTCGTTCTTCTGTAGATCGTGCGTCCTGAAGAATTTGGGAGAAATGTGTTTCGTTCTGTCGCCTTTGATGTAGCACTTTTTGAGTTGTGCTATGCATGCAGTGTTGTCTTCAAACAAGACAGTGGGCTCAAGGCCACCAGTCTTCTGGCCAGTGTCATCTAGGATATGTTGGACGACGGAGCGAAGCCAAAAACACTTTTTGCTTGCTTCATGGATCGTAATGAGTTCAGTGTGGTTGGATGATGTGGCTGTGGTGGTTTGCTTTACCGATCTCCATGAGATAGCAGTCACTCCATAGGTAAACACAAAACCAGTTTGTGATTTTGCTGTGTGAGGATCAGATTGGTAACCTGCATCAGCATAACCAAGCAACTGGGAGGAGGAAACTCTGTGGTAGTATAGTCCCAGATCTATAGAACCCTGGAGGTAGCGTAGAAGATGCTTTACTCCATTCCAGTGGCGCTTTGTAGGCGCAACACTATGTCTGGCAAGTAGATTAACCGCGAACGCTATATCGGGACGCATGCAATTTGCCAGATATAGAAGTGCTCCAATGGCACTGAGGTAGGATACTTCAGGACCCAGTAACTCTTCCCCCTCTTCCAGCGGCCGGAAGGTGTCCTTATGAATATCCAGTTATCTCACGACCATAGGAGTACTTAAAAGATGACATTGTTCCATTCTAAACTTGTTTAAAAGTTTTCTTGTATAGTTTGATTGGTGTAAAGGATTCCACCTCGTAGGTGTTTAATCTGTAAGCCAAGATAGTATCTTGTTTTGCCTAAGTCTTTCATTTCGAAGGGAAGCTTTAGGATTTCAGATATCTCAATGATCTCTGCGGGAGATCCTATGAGATTTAAGTCATCAACATATACCGCGACGATTACAAATCCTGTTTCCGTTCTTTTGATAAAGATACACGGGCAGACTTCATTGTTTGTGAATCCTTGCTGTGCAAGAAAAACGCTTAGTCTGTTATACCACATCTTTTCTTATTGCTTTAGACCATATAATGATCTTTGAAGCCTTACCGAGAAAACGTCCCGATGTCTCTCTTTCATCTCTGGGGGTAAATTAAACCCATCTGGAAGTCTCATACAGATTTCTTTATCTATATCGCCATATAGATATGTAGTCACAACGTCCATCAGCTGCATTTTTAGGCTTCTAGAGATGATAGTGTCACGCCCCGCTTCCCTAAAATGGAGGCGAGACGTGAAAAGGTCCGCACGAGAGTGGAGCTGTAAAGCCCCAAACCCGATAAGCGTCAATAAAACATAAGCAGGTCCCTGTAACCACAAACGGAACAACAATAATAACACAAGGAGAGACAGAAATAAAATCTTATATCTCATAATTTGTCCAACATGAAAAGTAAGTTCAACATCCAGAAAAGCCACCAGGCTAAAAGAAAGAGTCTAAAGGCCCAGAACAAGGCCAACAAAAGGGACGACAAAACAAAGTATAGGTGCCATGCACCGACAACTAAACAGCAGTCTAAAAACAAAAGAGGAAAGCTCAATGAAGACACTAGGACTGGTCCCCAGTGTCCACGTACTCCTCGCCAAACACAGGCTCGGGCTCGGCGTTAGCAAACACCTCGTCCTCAACAATGTACTCAGGCTCAGGGTCTAACATGTGTCACCCAAAAGAGTAAAGGGGCACATGTCAGCAAGTCTAAAAGACTTGGGCAAGGAAACTGAAAGTAAGGCAAACTAACAACCTAGCAGTTATAGTATGCATGACATGGCAGTTATAACATGAGTGCACAAGCAAGGCATGGTGAAACAATAAGTACAAGAGAACAATTATCGGGACAAGTCAAGAGTAGCCAAGCTACTAACAATCTCAATCATTTCACTAGTCACGTTTCAAGTTGTTTGTAGATGTTTACGCCTTACAGCTGAACGGTTTGGCATTCACGCTGATTGGCCGCTTAACACTTCCCCAGAACCCAGAGTTTACGCCTTACAACTGCAGTTGCTGATCGGGCAGACTCCCAGTTGAATGACCGCTTAACTCTTACCCCATCCCACACGTAAACAAGCCAGGGTCCCTGTACATGAGCCCAGTAAATGAGCCAGGGTTGCCCCGCACGGGAGCTTGTTTTCTATATCACGAATCAGGAAGTATTTGGCGTAGGGGACACCTAGCCTTAATATCGAGCGTTGGGGTTAGCAACTCATTATGCTCGCTTCTGGTCACGAGCCAGGAAGTACAAGTATTGTAGCGTGTGCTACGCAATCACAGGAACATTTAAAGAATGCAATGACATGACAATTAATTCGCGTACCGGTAATTGAAATTAAACATGGCATAGTAGTTTTATGCAACATGATAAATGACGGATCTAGCTTCGTTGTCAAGCTAGATCCTGAAATTGCGCCTAGGCGAGTATCATTACATCGCCTAGTCTTTTTTACGCCTACAACAAGCAAACAGCCTAAGACATGGCCCAAAACCCTAAGTGGCAAGTTTCACTTGCCTAGCACCGATGATGACGATCAACGAGGGTTCGTCCCACGGACGCTAATCTACGGGGAAGTCGATGTTATGGAGAACAATCATCAAAACAACATTCATTTCATTAGGGTTTCACAAAAACACAACGGGTTATGAAAACATTAAGAGATCGATTATTACCGTATCGGAAGCGGAAGAATGATGCCGAGCAAGCACGGTCACGGAAGAAACGCTCCCGGGAACCTAGGGTTCAGATCTGGAAAGGATGGAGAAAATCTGGAGAAATAGGTTTTGATGTGGATTTTGGGGGTTTGATGAAAGTTGAGGAAGATGAGAGGTAGAATGTGTTAAGTGAGGGTTTGGATGATGGATTTTGGGCTTGGGATGAAGGAATAAGGGTTTGAGGTAGTAGGGGGCTCAATGGGGGAGAAATTAGGTTTAGAGTTGAAGAAGAATAAAAAGAAAACGTTTGGGAGGGGTTTAAATAGGAAGTGCTGGCGGCTGCCCAGAAATTAGGGTTTCGACACTGATTAGTCGGTCAAAGAAGGTTGGCTGACCGACTAGTTTAGCAACTAGTCGGTCGGTCGATTAGCTGTGACCGACTAACACCAAGCAGCGAAATTAGGGAAAAATCTGGGTAATGAATTAGTCGGTCAAAGAGCAACCACTGACCGACTAGTTTGGGAACTAGTCGGTCGGTTGACCAACGCAGACCGACTAAGTCCAAACAGTAACTCCTGTACAAAATAGGATTTAGATTTAGTCGGTCAAAGAACAACTACTGACCGACTAGTTTGACATCTAGTCGGTCGATGAACGTTCTTAGACCGACTAAGAGTAAACAGTAACTAGTGTCAAAAATAATTAATGAGTTAGTCGGTTAAAGAAGCATTGCCGACCGACTAGTTTGCAACCTAGTCGGTCGACCAACGTTCTTAGACCGACTAACGATAAACAGTAACTCCTGAACATTTAACAAAGACCACTAGTCGGTTCAAGAAGGTTTGCCGACCGACTGGATCGTCATCTAGTCGGTCGGTGCCCCTTCTTATACCGGCTAATGTGCACCAAAAGTTCCGAAATGGAGCGCGAAGCTCCGGGATCGATTCCTAAGACTCCTAGGCTCGTTCTAACTCTAAGATATCGACGTCATGAAGCCCGTCATGAATGACTTACTTCATACACGTCGACCGACGGAAGAATCTAGAGAATCACGACGAAACGAACGAAAATGAAAACTACGAAGACTGAAATGGAAATCACAACCAAGGAGAAGCAACCATATATATATATATAATAAAATCCATACATGAAAAACCAGTCGTTACATCCTCCCCAACTTAAGAAAAATTCCGTCCTCGGAATTCCCAACACTCACGTGTCCGGAAACAAAAGTGGGAAACGTTCTCGCATCTCATCCTCATTCTCCCAAGTAGACTCTCCAGGCGAGCCGTGTCGCCACATCACCCTCACAAGATTGACAACCTTGTTCCGAAGTGACTTCTGACGCCTGTCCAGAATCTGCAGTGGCTGCTGGTCATACGTCATATCGGGGCGAACGGTAATCTCCGAGAAATCCACAGCATGAGATGGATCGCTAATGTATCGACGAAGCTGCGACACATGGAAAACATTGTGAACTCCCTCCAAAGATGACGGCAAGGCTAAGCGGTAGGCTACCTCGCCAACTCTCTCCAGAATGTCAAACGGTCCAATGTATCGCGGGCTCAACTTCCCTCGCTTCCCAAAGCGAATCACACCACGATTCGGGGAAATCTTCAAGAACACATGGTCGCCCGGCTGAAACTCCAAAGGACGACGTTTAGCATCTGCCCAATGCTTAAAACGGTCCTGAGCAATCCTCAACCTCTCCCGAATGTTCCTGACAACATCCACGGCCTCCACGATCATCTCAGGTCCCAACAGCTCCCGATCACCAACGTCATCCCAACTCAATGGCGATCGACATTTCCTCCCATATAATGCGGCGAAAGGCGCCATGCCAATAGACGCCTGGAAACTGTTGTTGTAAGAGAACTCCACCAAATATAGATGGTCCTCCCACGAACCCTTGAAATCCAACATGCACGCCCTCAGCATGTCCTCCAAGACCTGAATCGTCCTCTCGGACTGGCCATCCATCTGCGGATGGTACGCCGTGATGAAACTCAGACGTGTACCCAAACTCTTCTGCAAACTCTGCCAGAACTGAGATGTGAACCTCGTGTCTCTGTCCGACACGATACTCACGGGGACCCCATGAAGTCGCACGATCTCCTGCACGATTCACGTTACATCACTATCTAAACTAGAAAAAGGAAATATAAACGGAGAGTAAAAGAATTTACCTCCATATATCTCCTCGCTAGCGCCTCAGTGGACTGTCCCACTCGGAATGGAATAAAGTGCGCGGATTTGGTCAATCGATCTATGATCACCCAAATCGCGTCATTCAGCTTCGGACTCCGAGGTAGTCCAGTCACGAAATCCATAGTGATGTGTTGCCACTTCCACTCTGGAATCGGAAGCAGTTGTAGCAACCCGGCCGTACGCTGATGTTCCGCCTTCACTTGCTGGCAAACCAAACACTTGGCTACACTCCGAGCCACACTCCTCTTCATGCCATGCCACCAATAGTTCAGACGAAGATCCTGGTACATCTTGGTGCCACCAGGATGCACAAAATACGGCGAACTGTGTGCCTCCACCATCAACTCCTCTCTAACATCCCCAGCTGGTGATCGCTCCGGAATGTAACCCAAAAGTGCGACCGTGTAGTTTTACCGCAAGCGCACGGTGTAGCGGCGAGCGGGTTATCGAACACAGGGAGGACAAATGAAAGTGCTTGCTCCGAACAACCTGCCTATTAAGAACGGAAAAGAGGGAATTTGCCTCTGGCGATCCTGTCACAATCGTCAGACAAAGTACGAAGATATCAAATCAAATAAAGACGCCTAGGGAATGGGGAATCCTCGCTACTCACCGTATCTCGTCAATGTGATTCATTGGTATCAACATTGCTAGGGTAGATCTCGGATGAACTAGTTGCAACTGAATGTAAAACCTAGCTCACGCTCTCGCGTTGTTGCCGGTCTATAGCTAACCTAGGTTCGGGTCCAATCTCTTGCAAACCCTAGCCTAGGCAAGCTAGCATTAGGATCAACATCATCGTTCAATCGCGCCCCGAGCCCACTCTCGTGCAAACTCGGGCCACGACCTAGGTTGGGATAGTTCCTACCCGTCCAATCTCTTGCAAACGGGTATCGGCACGGAATTGCAACCGAGAACCCTAGTATCGGTCCAATCTCTTGCAAACTGATACTACGGAAATTCGATTTCACTCCAATTCGGATTTCTAGGGTTTCCTATCGAATTGGGATCCAATCTCTTGCAAATCCCAATCGATATGAATACCTAGCTATCCGTGGTAAATCGATCCCAATCTAACCCTTATAGCAATTCTAGCAATATTTCTACCAATTCATCAAAAATCTGAAATTGGGCTCGTAGGGTTCATCCCCACGCCCCAAGGCGTATAGACTACTCATAATTCATAGCACAAATGCAAAAATAATCAATGGAAATCACAAGAGAATTCATCACAATATTCGAATAAGCAATAAAAATAGTATTTTTAAAGGAGAGAGAGACAAACCAATAGAGTTCTCCAAGAATCCAACAAAAATAATCAATGAATCTCCTCTCCAATCACAATAATCTAAAGCTAAAAAGTTAATCTAAAAAGCTGCACAAAGTAAAGAGAAAAGCTCCCTAACCTAGGGTAAAAACATGGGTTAAATACCCCCCAAAATCGTCCAAAAAACTGTGACCAAAATGCCACTGCGCAGCCTGAAAACCGCAATTTTCGCTACAGGCAGCGCGTCGCACTCGGCCGAGTGACAAAAGTCGCTCGGCCGAGTGACAAACCCTGAAAATTTCCAGTAAGTCTTGGTCTTCGGGGGTCTTCACTTCGGGGGCGGCTCGGCCGAGTGAGTTGTCGTCACTCGGCCGATGGCTTCTATACACTCGGGCGGTCGGCATTTTCCACTCGGCCGAGTGGGTCTTCTGAAGCTCAGGCAGACGAAAAACAGTAAGTTGGCGATTTTTGATGGGCTTCGTCTGAGTGCCACTCGGGCGGACGGGGTCTCGTCACTCGGCCGATGTGGCTTCCGTCGCTCGGCCGAGTGCACACATAAAACGTGTCTGATCTGGTCGGCCGAGCGGTGTCTCGCTGTTCGACCGAGTGACTCCTTCACTCGGCCGAGTGAGACACCAAAAATGCCCAAACAGCTTGTTTTGGCCTCCTCGTCGCTCCTGCGACGTTCTTTCTTCTTCCGCTCCTCTCCAATGGCAAAATACCCCTCGGGGAGGTCGTCGGTGACACTCTGGAGTAGGCATATCTCGAGATCACTCCAAATCGCTCCAAATCACCTGAAATACGACAAAAACAACAAATCGTGAAAAGCATCGCAATTTCGTCGATATATCATGGAAAACATGATTTGAGCGATCTAAATGGCATGCAAACATGCGGGAAAAAAGTGTAAAATAAGGAGTGATCAGCTGGCACACACAACCTGGCTCCAAACCTCAGCGAGCCATCCTCATGAATCAAAAAGTCAGTCCGCAGACCGGCTTCCACCTGCTCCCAAATCTTCACCAGCTTCAGATCCTCAGCCTGGCCAGCCTTGATCCGATCCACAATCGTCGACTGTATCTGCATATACATCAACGAAGAATCCTCCCCAGGAAGAACAATCTCAACACCAGACTCGCAAAAATCCTGCTGTAATCTCCACTGCGAGGTCAAAATCATCACTGCTGGAAGCCTACTCAGCGCATCAGGAACCACATTCACCTTGCCAGAGTGAAACTGCAAATCAATCTCATAATCCGCCATGAGCTCCAACCATCGACGCTGTCGCATGTTGAGCTCCTTCTGAGTAAAAATATACTTCAAGCTTTTGTGATCGGTGAAGATCTTCACTTTCTCACTCAGCAGGAAGTGCCTCCAAATCTTAAGAGCAAACACAACAGCAACCAACTCCAAATCATGCGACGGGTAATTCTTCTCATGAACCTTGAGCTGACGAGAAGCGTAAGCTACAACATGCCCGTGCTGATGCAAAACACAACCGAGGCCCTTGCCAGAAGCATCGCAAAAGATCTCAAATCCGCCACTGCGATCAGGCACAACAAGAATGGGGGCAGTCATCAATCTCTCCCTCAGAATGCCAAAAGCATTCTCACAATCACCCGACCAAACAAAAGGTACATCCTTCCGTGTCAACCTGGTCATCGGCTCGGCAATACGGGAAAAGTCCTTAATGAAACGCCGGTAGTAACCAGCAAGTCCAAGGAAACTCCGAATCTCAGACGCTGACGACGGAACATGCCACTCCCTGATGGCCCTAATCTTCTCGGGATCCACTGAAATACCATTTCCAGTCACCACGTGCCCAAGAAAAGCAACTCTGTCCAACCAAAACTCGCACTTGGAATACTTAGCATACAAACGATGCTTCCTCAAAATCTCCAACACCGTCCTCAAGTGCGAGGCATGCTCTTCCTCCGACTTCGAATAGATCAGAATGTTGTCAATAAAGATAACGACAAACTTATCCAAAAAGTCGTAGAAAATCAGGTTCATCAGATTCATGAAAACTGTGGATGCATTGGTTACACCGAAAGGCATAACCACAAACTCGTAGTGTCCATACTTCGTCCTGAACGCTGTCTTCGGAACATCTCCCTTCTTCACCTTCAACTGATGGTAACCACTCCTTAGATCCAACTTCGAAAACACCCTCGAACCTCCAAGCTGATCAAAAATATCATCGATGCGAGGCAACGGGTATTTATTCTTGATGGTCACCGCATTCAGCTCCCGATAGTCCACGCACATGCGACGCGAACCATCCTTCTTCTTCACCAGCAGCACCGGTGCTCCCCACGGAGACACACTAGGATTGATATAACCCTTCCGCAAAAGCTCATCCAGCTGCTTCCGTAATTCCTCCAACTCGGCGGGTGCCATACGATAAGGCGCCTTCGAAATCGACTGAGCTCCCGGAATAAGATCAATAGAAAATTCTAAAGCTCGATCAGGTGGCAAACCAGACTCTCCTCGGGGAAGACGTCATCAAAATCTCGCACCACAGCTGGCCTCTCCAAGTCCATCTGCATAGCCACAATCCCCACCGGCCTGGCCCGAAATCTGACAGGACCAAGCGAACTGCTACCTCGGCTGAACTCAAATACTGGATGTCCGGGAATCTCGAACACCACCTTCTTCCTCCGACAGTCGATTGTAGCATAGAAGCTCGTAAGCCAATCCATCCCAAGGACCGCATCATAGTTGATGATGTCGTGGACAATGAAATCAGCGTAAAGTTCATGTCCACAGACTATCAACGAGCAAGAATTGCAACCAAGATGCACCGAGACCACGCCATTCCCTGTAACGATATTCCAACTCTTGGGGAGAGGGGACGTCGACAAGGAATGCTTCTCCACGAAGCTCCGAGAAATAATGCACATCGATGCACCAGAGTCAAAGAGGACTCGTGCAGGAAATGTGCAAACTAAAACCACACCTAACAAGCAATTAACAATCAAACCCTAGTCTAGCGAACGATCATGTTCAAGCAAACAACACCATCTAACAATCAAAACCAGCTAGGAAAGTAACAGCTAGATTGAAGATTACATGCGATAACCTCATCCACAGCCCCGTTCTCCACAGCGGTCATCAGAAAGGCCTGCCTCCTCGGTGGAATAGCCTGCTGAAAAGCCTGCCTCTGTGGAACAAGAGCTGCTCCACGTCCAGCAGGAACAGACGCTCGCTGCTGCAACGGCTGTGCTGCAACAGGTGCCCTCCGCAGCTGATTCGCATGCCGACAATCCTTCGCGACATGAGAAGCCTCACCACAAACCAAACACTGGCCCAGAAACTTCCTACACTGATCCTTGACGTGGCCAGGCTTGCCGCAGAAATGGCAAGTCTTCAGAATAGGCCCTCCTGGCCTCTTGAACTGAGCTGGCTGATTAGGCTTGAAACCAGGCCTAACCACCGCCCTGGCCTGCTCCATAGGCCTCTTCCCAGCACCAGAAACATGTCCTCTCCTCTGACTCAGGTTCAGCTCCTGCCTCCTCGCAGCGACCAGAACCTTCTGATAAGAGTCCAGATCAGAGGAAGACACAAAACTCTGGAGCTCCAAAGCAAGTCCCTGAAGGAACCTCTGAGCCCTCTCATCAGCATCCTGCACCATCTTCGGTGCGAACCGACTCAGCCTAGTGAACTCTTGGTGGTACGGGTCCACCGTCAAGCTCCCTTGCTTCAGATCAATGAAGCGCTGCAGCATCTCCTTCCTAGCAGCCTTCGGAAAGAACTCCTCATCAAACCTGGACTTAAAGGTAGCCCAAGCTATCGGCTCCATCAGCATCTTCTCTTCCGCATCCCACCAGTTCCGAGCATTATCCTTGAGTTGCCTCTTCGCCAAATCAACCCATCCAGCCGGGGTGATCTTGGCCATCTTCAAGTTATCCTCAATGTTCCGAATCCACTCATCGGCAGCCAGAGGACCCTCAGACCCATCAAAATATGCGGGACCCAGCTCCCGAAATTGCTTCGCTTCCGGCTCGGAGCGAGGGGCCTCCAGAGTCGCCCGAGGAGCTCGACCAGCCGGAGCATTCTGGACTTGCAGGAGCACGCCTTGCTGCACCTGCATCATCTGGAGCATCATCTGCATCATCTCCCCATTGGTGGGTTCTTGCTCAGGCTCCTCATCATGAGGGGGCGCACCACTACCACCACCACGGGTGATTCGCCTTCCTGCCATCTAATGACACAGAAAATGAAACAATTAGACTCATAGCTTATGACTCGGACGTCGAACTTAGTTTATTGGACATTCTAATATTATTATCGCTATTCCGATAATCGCAGTTACAGAAGAGGACCTGCATGGGCCACCAACAAAACCTGTCACGCCCCGCTTCCCTAAAATGGAGGCGAGACGTGAAAAGGTCCGCACGAGAGTGGAGCTGTGAAGCCCCAAACCCGATAAGCGTCAATAAAACATAAGCAGGTCCCTGTAACCACAAACGGAACAACAATAATAACACAAGGAGAGACAGAAATAAAATCTTATATCTCATAATTTGTCCAACATGAAAAGTAAGTTCAACATCCAGAAAAGCCACCAGGCTAAAAGAAAGAGTCTAAAGGCCCAGAACAAGGCCAACAAAAGGGACGACAAAACAAAGTATAGGTGCCACGCACCGACAACTAAACAGCAGTCTAAAAACAAAAGAGGAAAGCTCAACGAAGACACTAGGACTGGTCCCCAGTGTCCACGTACTCCTCGCCAAACACAGGCTCGGGCTCGGCGTCAGCAAACACCTCGTCCTCAACAATGTACTCAGGCTCAGGGTCTAACATGTGTCACCCAAAAGAGTAAAGGGGCACATGTCAGCAAGTCTAAAAGACTTGCAAGGAAACTGAAAGTAAGGCAAACTAACAACCTAGCAGTTATAGTATGCATGACATGGCAGTTATAACATGAGTGCACAAGCAAGGCATGGTGAAACAATAAGTACAAGAGAACAATTATCGGGACAAGTCAAGAGTAGCCAAGCTACTAACAATCTCAATCATTTCACTAGTCACGTTTCAAGTTGTTTGTAGATGTTTACGTCTTACAGCTGAACGGTTTGGCATTCACGCTGATTGGCCGCTTAACACTACCCCAGAACCCAGAGTTTACGCCTTACAACTGCAGTTACTGATCGGGCAGACTCCCAGTTGAATGACCGCTTAACTCTTACCCCATCCCACACGTAAACAAGCCAGGGTCCCTGTACATGAGCCCAGTAAATGAGCCAGGGTTGCCCCGCACGGGAGCTTGTTTTCTATATCACGAATCAGGAAGTATTTGGCGTAGGGGACACCTAGCCTCAATATCGAGCGTTGGGATTAGCAACTCATTATGCTCGCTTCTGGTCACGAGCCAGGAAGTACAAGTATTGTAGCGTGTGCTACGCAATCACGGGAACATTTAAAGAATGCAATGACATGATAATTAATTCGCGTACTGGTAATTGAAATTAAACATGGCATGGTAGTTTTATGCAACATGATAAATGACGGATCTAGCTTCATTGTCAAGCTAGATCCTGAAATTACGCCTAGGCGAGTATCATTTCGTCGCCTAGTCTCTTTTACGCCTACAACAAGCAAATGGCCTAAGACATGGCCCAAAACCCTAAGTGGCAAGTTTCACTTGCCTAGCACCGAGGATGACGATCAACAAGGGTTCGTCCCACGGACGCTAATCTACGGGGAAGTCGCTGTTATGGAGAACAATCATCAAAACAACATTCATTTCATTAGGGTTTCACAAAAACACAACGGGTTATGAAAACATTAAGAGATCGATTATTACCGTATCGGAAGCGGAAGAATGATGCCGAGCAAGCAGGCCACGGAAGAAACGCTCCCGGGAACCTAGGGTTCAGATCTGGAAAGAATGTGGAAAATATGGAGAAATAAGTTTTGATGTGGATTTTGGGGGTTTGATGAAAGTTGAGGAAGATGAGAGGTAGAATGTGTTAAGTGAGGGTTTGGATGATGGATTTTGGGCTTGGGATGAAGGAATAAGGGTTTGAGGTAGTAGGGGGCTCAATGGGGGAGAAATTAGGTTTAGAGTTGAAGAAGAAGAAAAAGAAAACGTTTGGGAGGGGTTTAAATAGGAAGTGCTGGCGGCTGCCCAGAAATTAGGGTTTCGACACTGATTAGTCGGTCAAAGAAGGTTGGCTGACCGACTAGTTTAGCAACTAGTCGGTCGGTCGATTAGCTGTGACCGACTAACACCAAGCAGCGAAATTAGGGAAAAATCTGGGTAATGAATTAGTCGGTCAAAGAGCAACCACTGACCGACTAGTTTGGGAACTAGTCGGTCGGTTGACCAACGCAGACCGACTAAGTCCAAACAGTAACTCCTGTACAAAATAGGATTTAGATTTAGTCGGTCAAAGAACAACTACTGACCGACTAGTTTGACATCTAGTCGGTCGATGAACGTTCTTAGACCGACTAAGAGTAAACAGTAACTAGTGTCAAAAATAATTAATGAGTTAGTCGGTTAAAGAAGCATTGCCGACCGACTAGTTTGCAACCTAGTCGGTCGACCAACGTTCTTAGACCGACTAACGATAAACAGTAACTCCTGAACATTTAACAAAGACCACTAGTCGGTTCAAGAAGGTTTGCCGACCGACTGGATCGTCATCTAGTCGGTCGGTGCCCCTTCTTATACAGGCTAATGTGCACCAAAAGTTCTGAAATGGAGCGTGAAGCTCCGGGATCGATTCCTAAAACTCCTAGGCTCGTTCTAACTCTAAGATATCGACGTCATGAAGCCCGTCACGAATGACTTACTTCATACACGCCGACCGACGGAAGAATCTAGAGAATCACGACGAAACGAACGAAAATGAAAACTACAGAGACGGAAATGGAAATCGCAACCAAGGAGAAGCAACCATATATATATATATATATATATATATATATATATATATATATATATATATATATATATATATATATAAAATCCATACATGAAAAACCAGTCGTTACAGATAGGCTAAGCAAGAATCGAAAAGTGATCGCATCCATGACCGGGAAATATGTATCTTCATTATCAATCCACGGTCTTTGGAAAAATCCCTGTGCTACAAGGCGTGCCTTGTAGCGTACGATCACATTTTCTTCATTTCTTTTTCTGATGAAGACCCACTTATATCCCACAGGTTTAATACCTACAGGTGTTTGGACTACTGGTCCAAAGACTTTGCGTTTCAAGAGTGAGTCCAGCTCTACTCTTATTGTCTCGTCCCACTTTGGCCAATCATCTCTGCGTTTACATTCCGCTAGAGATCGTGGTTCGATGTCATCGTCGTATTCAGCGACGTGAATGGCAATAGCGAACGCAAAATCGTCGACGACGACTGTGCTATGTCTGTCCAGTACCTCTCCAGTACGTACGTAATTTAATGATGTTTCTCCTAGTGTTTTCTCTACAGGGGAAATAAGGGAGGAGAGGTCGCTGGTCTAAGCTCAACATTCTGTGGAGGGATCATCTTATTATCACCAGGAATCTTCCTCTTTCGAGGAACTTTATCTTTTGAACCTGGCGGGCGTCCTCTTTTTAATTGAGGTACAACCAATTCTGCTGCCGGTGGATTGCATCCATATTTGGGGATGTCAAGCCTAGCTGGCGTGTTGGCAGCATGGACGCGAGAACGAACAATCTTCTGGTTGTCCGTAAATTTATCCGATAAAGGTGTACTGTGTTCTGAATGTGAAGGATCTTCATGATCTCATCTTCACACGGATTAGTATGCGGATCATAAAGAGACAAAGACTTATTGTCCCAAGAAATGGTCTCGGAAGCGTCATGCTTCTTAGACTGTGTGTCCAGTTTTGGAAAGGTTTTCACATCGAATTCACAGTCATCAAGACATGCCTTAAATGTGCCCCCCGTAAGAGGTTTCAGGTATCTAATAATAGAGAGCGAATCAAACCCAATATAGATACCAAGACGACGCTGAGGACCTATTTTGGTCCTCTGAGGTGGTGCTATTGGGACATAAACCGCACAACCAAACACTCTCAAATGAGAGATATCTGGGGGTGCACCATATGCTAGCAGCATCGGGGATAATATACGGCCACCCGAGGGCCTTATCCTAATCAGTGATGTAGCATGCAATATAGCAAGCCCCCAATCATCCACATGCAACTGGGATTGTATGAGCAATGGACGTGCAATCCATTGGAGTCTCTTTATAAGAGACTCTGCTAATCCATTCTGGGTGTGAACATGTGCTACAGGATGTTCAACTTCAATACCCGTGCCCGACAATAGTCTTCGAAGACTTGCGAAGTGAATTCGCCCGCATTATCAAGACGTAATTTCTTGATATGATTATCAGGAAAATGAGCCCGTAATCTAATTATTTGTGCCAATAGCTTTGGAAAAGCTACGTTGCGAGTGGACAATAGGCACATATAAGACCATTTTATGTATGCATCAATCAGTACCGTGAAATACCGAAATGGGCCACTTGCAGGGTGAATAGGCCCGCAAATGTCGCCATGAATTCTCTCTAGGAAGCCAGGAGACTCTAATCGTACTTTTAGGAGGAAGGGTCTTGTTATTAGTTTTCCCTGAAAACAAGGAGGACAAGGAAATTCACCCTTTTGAAGAATCCTCAGGTTCTTCAAATTATGTACGCGGGATTCAGAGATAATGTGACGCATCATAGTTGATCCAGGGTGACCACATCTATTGTGCCAGAGTTGAAACTCTGGCAACAAAAGACACTTCTGGTGCTCAGTTATATTGGCTTCTATTGGTTGAATATACGTGTGGTAGAGACCCGACGGGAGTCCCTTAAATCATGCCATCTTCTTGACGACTCACGTACATATATTCAATGTTTTCTTCATCTCCAGTTTCTAAGTGATATCCGTTAAAATGAATATCTTTGAAACTTAAGAGATTCCTATTGGATTTTGGAGAGAATAATGCATTTTGTATTTTAAATCTTGTGTTATTTGGGAGCAATATGATTGCTTCCCCAGATCCTTCGATTATGTTGGACAGTCCTGAAATCGTACTAACATGACCATCATATTTGTTTAAGCTATAAAAATAGCATGGATCGCAAAGGATAGTGTGCGTTAAGGCACTGTCCACCAGGCACTCATACTTCATCTATATATAAGCAAAATGAAAGTTTATTTAAGTAAATGAAAAACTGACATTCAAATAAAAGAGCTTTCAAATCAAACTACATATGAAGCTACAGAAATTTAAATGCATAGATATAAGGTAGGGCTCAATCGAGCAGGTCGTCATTTTCGAAATCTTTTACAGTGAACTTGGTGAGCGGTTGAACAACCGCCAAGTTTGTTTCAGGCTGAGACTTTTGGCTTGCCTAATACAGATCCTGGAGGTGCTGAGGAGTGCGGCAGTTTCTGGTCCAATGTCCAGTCATGCCATATTTATGGCATTTATCCTCCAAGTTCTTCTTAGGAATAGACACTGGATCAGTGTTCTTACGCTTCCATGTGAAGTTTCGCTTCCCTTTGTTGTTGATGTTGCTCTGGGGTGGTGCTCCTCTTGCTGGCTTCATTACAGCTTTTCCTTTGTTCTTTCTAGCCTCCTTCTTATTTTTTCACTTCTGGGGAGAAACATGGTGGGCTTCAGGGATAAGGGCAGTACCAGCAGGGCGCAAATTATGAGGGGCAAGCAGTAAATCTCTATTCTGCTCTGCCCTAAGAAGGCAAGAGATCAAATCAGAGAACTTCGTAAAGTTGCGTTCACGATATTGTTGCATGAGGATTGTATCTTTCTCGTGAAACGAGGTAAATGTCTTTTCCAACATGCGATGCTCAGTCACTTCTTCATCGCACACCTTCAAGCGTGAGGTGATATTATGAAGTGCGGAGTTATACTCAGCAACAAACTTATAGTCCTGAAGTCTGAGGTTTTCCCACTCATAACTGGCACGTGGTAATATGACATCAATTTGATGTTTATAACGTGCCTCCAGCGCTTGCCACAACTCCAAAGGGTCTTCAACCGTTAAGTATTCGGCCTTTAAGGTCCGATCTATGTGTCTCCTGATATAGATAATGGCTTTCATCTTATCTATGTCGGAGACAACGGTAGGAAAACTGCTACATGGCTGTGCCACTTCAAGGGCACTGCTAGCAGGTGTCTCGGCCACTGCAGGGGCCATCATCGAGTGGAGAAGTGCCATTGAACGCAAGTGGAACTTCAGGTCCACTCGCCAGCTAAGATAGTTCTTTCCCGTTGCATCAAGAACCTCGAAATCGACGCTTGCCAATTTTGTCATTTTAATCTATGCAATTTAAATAAGCATGTATTAATAATTAAAAATCATGCTTGAAAGAAATAAATAAGAAAAAATGCGGGGATTGGCCAGATACCCAAAACATAAAATGTCCAAAGTCCATTGCACAGTCCATAAAGCAGATAAAGAAAAATACCATTTGGAAACCCTTTTTGGTCCCAACTATATGCAATCTTCTCCTCCATCTTCTTAGGTAGTAACACCGGGCCTTGAAATTATGCATAAATTTTTCACTACAAATTTCTCTCAGAAAAGAAAAAGAAATTACAAAGAGAAGGAATATAATAAAAAGGGTATCAAAAACTGGCTGATCCCAAAAATCGCATTTTAACTTATTTAAACATCCATGCAGTTATATATGCTACATGCAAATAATAATAGCGCAATATCAAAGACATTACAAAAATCATCAAGCCCAAAATATTGGATAAAACAATTTTATTTAAGTTAAAAGGATTAGTTGGACCACGGGAAAACGTCATTCATCTTTAGGTTAGGTAACTAAAGACAGAGCGGTCTCAGGATCCGTTTAACCAATTTAATTTAAATTAATGTTTTATCCAATGCTAAGAGATTAATAATTGAAAAGAAACAGATAAAATAACATAATCCGCAAGTCCCGCGGGCTAGATGCGGGCAGCAGGCCCGATAGGAAAATAATACTTATATTAAATATCAATGTTTGGGCTTCTGGCCCAAAAAATAGCCGAAATAATTTATTATTCAGTTTTGGGCTGCAGGTCCATGGGCTGTAATTTTTAAAATTAAATTTAACACAAGCCCTAAAAACAAACTTTAGAGTATTAGTTAAGGAATGTAAAAAGCCCCCAACTCCTCATCTTACAGATTGTGTCCCCCCTCTCCCCTATCTATGTAAAACGGCCGGAGCAAGTATCCCCCCGTCTGGGGGCGGCAAGAGGGGCCCGCCCCCCTCTGTTTGAGGGGGTGTGGCCGGCGGAGAGGCCCCCCATGGGCGTTCGTACAGAGAGCACCCCCTCCCCAACGGGGGGGGGGGGGGGGGGGGGGGGGCAGCCAGAGAGCCCCCCGGGGGGGAGGGGGGCATCGCACAGAGAACCCCCCCCATCGGAGGCCGGGGGGGTTGGCGGAGCGACAGAGCCCCCCCCCCCCCCCCCCCCCCCCCCCCCCGTCTGGGGGGGGGGGGGAGGGAGAGACAGAGGCCCCCTCTCGTCCGGGGGGGTGATGAACGGTTTTTTTTATTATTTAAAGTGAATATTAATCAGAATATTGCAGATTTATACAAGCCTAAAGAAAAGCTGTGTAAAATCATAGCAAAATATTTGTTTGTAATGATCTACGGGATCGAAAATTTTTACCTCTAGATCAAAAATCTAGGGACGATCATAATAAAAAAATCCGTAGATCGAAATCTCCGCTTCCCGATACGCCTAAAAGATAGCTGCAACGGTTCGCCACAAGCCGGAACGGATCGTTGCAACAGTAGATTTCTTCGCGCTTAGGAGGTTAATATGAGGGGAAACGAGAGAAAAGCTCAAAAAATGAGAGCTTCGGTGCTGATAACATGTTATAACTTAGAGAAAAAAGAGAAACTATTGCTCAAGGCCATGATTCTATATTTATTCATTTCATATGGAATATGAAAAGGTATGAACACCAAAGGTCCCTATTACTCCAAATAAGTGGGGAGTAATGGAGGGATAAAGTGGTGGGGAGGCCAAAGGCCTCCCTCATTCATAACATTTCTTGTTTTGTTTGGCGTCCAGTGAGCATTCGTTTAACTTAAAGGGAAAATAGTCTTTCCCTGCTTTACCATTCTCTTAAAAGTTACATTTCTAAGAGCATCTCCAACCATACTGGATAATGCCAAAAATGACGTTTCCCCCCTCCAACCGCACGACAAAATCGGCAAAAATTGGCCCATTTGCTACAATGGCATTCCAAATTTAGAGTATCAATGTAGCACACTGCATTTTTTTCAAAGGCTGATGGTAGTCGACTATTGTTGTTGGAGTAGTTGACTATCACAGAGGTAGTTGACTACAACAATGACAGTTGACTACTTTCTGTAGTAAGCCGACTGTCCTGCAGGAGGATCTGGATGTTCAGGAGGAAACACGTATGGAGATCCAGTGGAATATAACGAAGGAAGCAACAGTTACGGCAATATTAGCTTATCAGATTTTAATTGATGGCTATTGTTTGTCGACATGTCATTTATGTTTGTCTTCTTTTTAGAATGTTATTTTTTTAATGTAGTTCGATCCACATATGTTTCATTATTCCAGTGGAGTGATGGGTTGGAGCTCACTCCATCGCCAACACTCCATTTTAGACACATTCTTGGAATTGCTCCAGCGGATTAGAACCCCCAACACCTTCTTCCTCCCAAAAGGCAACTCCGACCCAGAAGCAAACGTAGAAACAATTATATCCAACAACATGAATTTCCTCATTACTAAAATTAAAGATTTGACTCATCATTACTACTACAGTACTACTACTACCACCAACTCAAAATTTCCACTAGTCCAGCCCGGACTGCATGGCATCGTGTGTCCGATACTTCCCCCTCTGCACCAACGAAATCATTGTCTTTCTCATTTCATGCTACAAATTCACTACCAAAAGGGGAAATAATAATAATTAATAAGAATAACAATAATTGCAAGAAACAAACAAAGTGCATGAAGCGACTCCTTCACACTTGAACCGCTGCATGCAATTCAAATGGCTGCATCCAAACACGTTGAGACTGGACAAAGGAGGATGAACGTGACCCTTAGTGGCCTCTTTCTATAAAATGCCACATCCCCTGAACCCCACCCCTTCACTCACAACCAAATCAACAAACCCTAACAGTAGTCCAAGACCATGAGTGCCCCTACCCCCCAAAACCCTAATGCCCCCACCCCTACTAGCCGTGGAAAACGGTCCATCGAAGCGGTGGTGACTTCCGGCGAGTCCTCCGCTACAAACATCGTGAGGATGAGGGTAGCGGTGGTCGGCGGGGGTGGCGGTTGCGATCGAGGGGAAGAGGAAAAGGGGGGAGATCAAGGGGAAGAGCCGCTTAAGCCCTACCCATGCTCCTTCTGCAAGAGGGCTTTCGAGTCGCCGCAGGCTCTAGGGGGGCACAGGGCCAGCCATAGGACTGTGAAGGGGTGCTATGCAGCGGGGCAAGGGGAGGGCGGCAGCAAGGACACGGAGAAGAGTAGGAAAATTGAGTTCAGGTGTGAGGTGTGTGGGAGGATGTTTGTGAATGCTCAAGGGAGAGGAGCTCACATGAGGTTCCACGTCCCTCGAGCTGACCCCCACCATCATCATGGGTTTGATCTGAACCTGCCCCCAAACGATTCGGAGGATGATCACGACGAGAGTCAAGGACGAAACCCTAGAATCAATGTAGACGTGCATGCTGCTGTGTAGTAAGTAGTTCTAATTAACTACGTTTCGAAAATTTTATTTTCCTTTAAAGTTCTAAACTTTAGGTCCCGTTTTATGATGCAGGGAACAGTGGATCGATCATGAGGAGGAACGTACGTAGCCGGATCCCGAATTAGTTGACTGATTTGTCTCAAACAATGTTATAGAGAGAGCCATGTTTAATTACTATGCTTATAAAGATGATATCTTGTGTTTACCCCCTTGTTAATCATTTAGTTGTTCTTGACGAGAACGATAATTCTCTGCGCGCGAAGAGCGAAAACCCTTTTAAATTGTTTTTCGTGGCTATCAGAATATGTGGACTTTGTTGGCATGTTTCCGTATTTATTCGTCTATTTCTTGCCAGTGTTGTTGATTGGTTGTATAGAATTAATAGGACAATGATAGATTATAATAATTTTTTTGTATTAATGTGAATTTAGTAAATGTGTTTTGACATATAGTCGATTATTTTGGCGCCTGTGACCCATACGTTGTATGGGCATGGGCTTCCGCATGAGCTCGGTGAAACACATAGGTTCAACTGGGCAATGGCGAAGCCAGGAGGTTTTTCTATCATGGGCTATCGTCCAAATACACAAATAAAAATTTTAATCCTCAAAAAATTCTCAATAGTTGATCATCCAGTAAAATTGGGAAAATTTCCATAATGCGAAATGAAAAAAGGAATGTTCTTCGAATCAATTATATAAAGTGTAAAGAAATTTGTTCGGATCATATAAGTGGTATCAGAGCATCGGTGAGGATGAAGTAGGAGGTCAAGATGTCGTCATCTACCACATCATTCAAGAAAAACTTTAGTCTTTGGAGATTAAAGATGAAGGCTATCCCAATGAGAGACATGTGCTACCAGATTGTCTTTGAGAAAGACAATTTTGATTAGGATGTCACGGAGGCTCAGAAATCAGAGATGAAGCAAAAGGCGTTAAATGCACTCCAGTTTTTATTATCAGACAAAGTACTCAAGAAGGTATCCAAGTAAACAATTGCAGATAAGCTTTGGAAGAAGTTGGAGGCGCTTTATGCAAAGAAGAATATGACGATCCGGTTATATCTGATGCAAAAACTATATATACTAAAGCTAGGAAGGGCACTCACGTTAAGGATCATATTGATGCTTTCACGAAGATTGTGTCTAACTTGCAGATCGTGGGGTGAACATTAAGGACGAGCATGCAATTGGAGATAATATTGTTATGTTCTCTGACAAATGGCTTCGACCCATTGTTTCGGTTCATTGTGTATGGACGGGAAACACTTTTCTTGTAGGAGGTTGAGTCCGTGGTACACTCTGAAATTCTTCACTTGAAGGTGTCTAGTAGAGAGTGGTGATCAAGGAGATGCCTTATTCATCAGGGGACTTCAAGATTCCAGAGGCAGCCATGGTTCTTGGAAGGACTAGGATCGTTCGAGATCTAAATCACATGGACACAAAGACTTGTGTCACTTTGTGCAAAGATACCTGACATAGGAGAAGAGACCGCCCCAAGCTAAAGATCAAAGGAAAGGGAAAGGAAGATGCTTCTGGTTCTGCTTCTGTACGAATTAGTAGCAAGGACAGTGACGACGATGAGATTCTAATAGCGATTATAGCTGGAGACCATGGGATCCCATGTTCTTGTACTCAGGATGCTCCTTCCACATGATGTCGCATAGAAGCTGGTTCAGTTGGTATTGTTCTGGAGAAGGCGATAACATGCTGATGAGGAACAATATGGCTTGCAAGATAGTGAGAGTTGGAGAGGTGAGGATCAAGATGCATGATGGAGTCTTCAGAACATTTACAGATGTGCGTCATGTTCCAGACCTGAGAAGAGTCTGATTTCTATTGGTGCTTTAGCTGGATTGGGATGTACGACAGTCATTGAAGGTGACCTATTGAAGGTGTCAAAGGGTCTCTGATCGTGATGAAGGGAAGAAGGGTGCAGAGTTTATATGCACTGCAGGGGCATACCGTGGAGGGTGATGTTGGTATCTCTCATGGCTCAGATGGAAAAGGATGGACCAAGTTGTGGCATCTTCGTCTTGGACATCTGGGTGTGAAGGATCTTGATGTGCTTCGTAAAAGGAAGCTAAATGAGGCTAGAGATGAGAGATTGGAGTTATGTTAGAAATGTATTGAAGGTAACATGACAAAAACACCCTTTGGGACCGTAGAGCATAGCAGCAAAGGGCCACTTGACTGTGTATATTCAAATGTATGTGGCCAACTTCTGTACCTACCATTGGGGAAGCAAAGTATTTTGTGTCCTTTATTGATGACTACTCGAGGAAGATGTGGATCTATATGATGAAATCAAATGATCAAGTCTTTGAGAAGTTTAAGGCTTAGAAAGCCATTGTTGAAAAGCAATCTGGGAGAGCCGTCAAGGTGTTGAGATCAATAACAGTGGAGAATACACGTCGAGTGTGTTCAAAGAATTTTACAGATCACATGTTATCTTGAACCACTACATTATGACTGGGGATCCACAATCAAATGATGTTACAGAAAGACTAACCGTACATTGATGGAGAAGTGCCGCTGCATGAGGCTAACTACTAGACTTGAAGGAATATTAGGATGAAGCTGTGACTACCGTGGTGCATCTCGTGAATAGACTACCATCATTGGTGATCAGTTTCAAAATTTCTGAGGAGGAGTGGACATGAAAGACTATGGACTACCATACTTACGGGTGTTTGGATGTCTTGTCTATGCTTTACAGAAAAAGAACAAGCTTCATTCAAGGGCTAGGAATGCCATTTTGCTTGGATAACCTGAAGGAGTGAAGAGATATAGGTTGTTAGATCGTGTGTCAAAGAAGACATATAAACATGTCACATTTGATGAGTTATCGATGGTCAGGCCAAAGATGACTCAATCAAATGATGGACATATGTCTGAGGAGACTGAAACTGAGGTCGAGCTAACTTTCTTTGAGATTGAGACACGAGATGCTGAGACATGCCAGAACCTGACAGCTGAAGAAAAGCAGATTACACATGCAGATTAGGTTCAGACTCATGGTGAGGTTACTACCCGATGACAGATGGAGGTGCGACGGACAATGAGAAATAAGATAACACCCGAGAGACTTGGAGAATAAAACTACTCTGCTTCTACGTTTGCATTCGATGATAAGGTATCATATGTCATGAACACTGAGCATGAAAAGCTGTTGACTTTTGATGAGGCCCAGACAGCAAGCGCAGTGACAGAGTGGCACTAGCGATGGAAGAGGAGATAAAATCTCTCTACAAGAATGGAAATTGGGAATTGGTAGAATTACCTAAGGATCGGAAGGCCATAGGTTGCAAGTGGGTATACAAAGTCAAGGAAGGTGATGACGATGATGTGAGACATAAAGCTCAGCTGGTGGCCAAAGGATTTGCAAAAAGGAAAGGAGAAGACTATAATGAGGTCTTCTCACCTGTGATGAGGCACATGTCAATCCATGTGTTGTTGGCTTTGGTGGCAGCTTAGAACTTAGAGCTGGACTTGCTTGATGTGAAGACTGTATTCTTGCATAGAGAGCTTGATGAAGAGAGTTACATGTGCCAGCCCAAAGGATCTGTGATGGAGGGCAAAGAGCAGAAGGTATACAAGTTACTAAAATCCCTTTACGGTTTAAAACAAAGTCCAAGGTAATGGTATAAGAGATTGGGTTCCTTCATGCTAAGTATTGGTTTTAAGAGAAGTATAAAGGATCAGTGTGTTTATATTCGCACACTTGATGATGGATCGAGGATCTACTTGCTCTTGTACGTAGACGATATGCTGATTGCGTCATAAAGTACGATGAAAATCAATAGGCTGAAGATGAGGCTTGCAGAAGAGTTTGCCATGAAGGATCTGGGGCCTGAAAAGAGGATCATTGGAATAAAAATCAGCATAGATAGAAAGATGGGGGGATTAATACTAAGCCAGGAGGGCTACATAAAAAAGCTTTTAACAAGATATGGAATGGAGAAGGCGAAGCCTGTCACCACACCGCTAGGAGCCCACTTACAACTTTCGGTAAAACAGACACCGAGCACCAACGAGGAGAGAAGATACATATCTACAGTCCCCTATGCGAGTGCAGTTGGAAGTCTAATGTACATGATGGTATGCACACGTCCGGACTTGGCCAAGGCAGTTGGAGTCGTTAGCAGGTATATGGCGAATCCTAGTAAGAAACACTGGCAGGTTGTGAAGTTGATACCGAGATACCTGAAAGGAAAAACTAGCATTGGTTTGTATTATGGCAAGGGTGATGGGTTGGCGGTATCTGGATTCTGTGATTTATATTATGCAGGTAATAGAGATATGAGGAGATCTACGACTGAATACGTGTTCACGTTGGACACTAATGCGACATCTTGAAGATCAGTCCTTCAGTCAGTTATATCATTGTCAACCACAGAGACAAAACTGATAGCTTTAGTTGAGGTGATCAAGGAAGACAAGTACCTGCAAAGTCTACTGAGAGACTTGGGGATTTCGTAAGGGGTGATGAAGGTCTATTGCAATAGCCAGAGCGCAATCCACTTGGCAGAGCATCGGGCCCACAGTTCGAGGATGATGCATATTGAAGTTCGAGACGTCTTTCTACAAGAAGAGCAGATGGTCATAGTGCTGGAGAAGGTCTCGACGAATCATAATCCTACAGACATGCTTACAAAGACAATTGCTGCAGTCAAGCTCAGGCATTACCTAAGCTTGATATACACTTGGTGAGTGGTTTTGACCAAATTCCATTGTCATCAGAAATTCATAAATTCTAGATCTGTGTAGAGATGTTTGGCATTTGGATGGAGCTACTGTGGAGAGCATGTAGAACTTATGGTTTGATGGAGGAAGTTTGAAGCAGAGTAGAGTTTGTTGAAAAGTGCTTCAAAATTCAAAGATTTGGCATGTCCATGCGATGTCACCAAAGTATGCTGAGTTTGCTTTGTAGAATGTGGCACGGTCATGCCAGATCTGGCACAACCATGTCGATGTACATGCAGCCTAAGTCGACCAGAATTCGACTTTTAATCTGGTTCGTTGATTTGTTTTAGGGTTAAATCGGATGGACATGATTTAATACACCCTCTTCTACCCTAGAAAGGACCCCTATGATATAAATACTAGGAGAATACATTATTTTATGGCGCGAAGAGAATTAAAAAGAAATTCCTAGAGATTTCTTAAAAGAAGCATTATCTTTTAGAGGCTATGGACTACGAAAGAGCTTTGGGATGGCAATGAGCTTCAGAGAAGAGGTATTCCTTGTTCTAGAGTTTCTGGTAAGATCTTTCCAATTGTTTTATGTGCATGTGGCTTTATAATGGCTTGAGTTCTAGAATTATATTGTTAAGGGGGTTTACATATTGTTTGGAGGAGATCTCAAATAGTCGGTGTATTTTCTAAATTATCATCTCTGATCTAGTGGAAACTGTGACAATGGAAGACTAGACATAGGCGATAGATTGGGCCGAACCAGTATAAATCTTTGCCTTTTTGTGTGATCACTTAATGGAAGACTAGACATAGGCGATAGATTAGGCTGAACCAGAATAAATCTTTGTCTCTTTGTGTGATTACTTAATGGAAGACTAGACATAGGTGATAGATTGGACCGAATTAGTATAAATCTTTGCCTCTTTGTGTGATTACGTGGTCTTGATATTGTGGTGTTTCTTGTGTCTTTTATGATTCCTTCAAGATCTTAACTCTGCATTGAATTATTTAGAGATATATTATCATATATTATTCCCATGTGCACACATCTTGTGTTGGTTAATATTGTATCAGATTCCTGACATCAGTGTATTATATAACAAAAGTAAACATAATAAAAAGATCTCGAACGAAGAGAGTTAAAAAGACCATCTAATTGGCATGTGAATGCAATGATTGTAAAAAAAAGAAACATGGAATATAATTTTTTTTAAAATAAGAAGTATCATGTTAAATCTCAATAGCCAATGAAATAACTTTACAAAAATGTTTGGTCAAAGAAATTGATCCTACAATTGTAATTTATACTTTGTCTAAATTCTCTAATTAAAATTTTATTTAGAAAAGAGAGCAGAACATATTAGTCAATGCGAGGAAGCTTCCTTTAGCTTTCTCTTGCTTTGACTTAGTCTCAGTACAAAAATAGGATGTAGACTTAAAGACTAAGGGTTTAGTTCACTTTTCCACTCTTTCAGCTTAATTTCGCAAAAATACCTTATACATTCATTGAATTCTAAAAATACCTCTTATCATGATATAATCATAAAAATACATCATACTTCATTGTAGATTTCAAAAAAGTCCTCTAACATGACGGCCGCTTAGTTAAGGTGATCATGTGATGGTTAGGTGTCAAGTAATACATAAAATGCTCTTGGACTTACTTTTAAAATGTTTTTTTGGATGTTATTATTTCAAGACGAAAAGTAGGCGTAATTTCGTCAATTCAATTTTTCATTATCGGACGTTAGTGGGTTTATCGAAACATGGTAAGTTCAGAGTAGTTTTGCAATTATATCATAATAAGAGGTATTTTTGGAATTCAAGAGAAGTATGATGTAGTTTTGCAAAATTAAACCACGCTCTTTCTTCTAGTTCTCTCCCTCACTCTCTCCATTTCCTCACCTTCCCTTGGTTGAACACTGTTGGTTCTTGAGTTCAAGACCAATGTTGTTTTGATGATGATCAATATGATGTTGTATGCTAATTATCTTAATTGTTTTAGTCTTAGTTAATTAACAATGTTTAAATCAAGGGGAGACAAAATAAGTTTGGTGATGGGATGATGGACTCAAGGCATAGAGTATTGGATTAATGATGCCATAAAGAATCATGAATTACATTGTAAATATTTTATGATTTCTTTATGTATTTTGCTCTTTCTTATTAAAATAATTGTATGCCTTGATTAGATGGACACACACACTTTATACATGTCTATTTCCATCTTAATGATCCATAGGAACTTTCTAGAATCCATCCTAATAGGTTGAATGGCCAAAAACACTCTATCATATGCTTTAAGCCTATCACCAGGCGCATGGTATACACCCACCAGACGCATCCGTTGTGTGATGGTCAAATCCTAGGAAGGCCAGTCGTCTGAAGTTCAATCACCAGGCATTTGCACAATGGTACAGACATCTGGTCGATGAACTCCAGGCGCCTAATTAGTTGAGCCAAACTTTCCGTGCTCTCTATTTTCAACAATCTGTTTCTGACTTGAAACATCTGTCAGCTTTTCTATGATTGGAATTTCTCATCTATTCCAAATCCATTAGATTGAATTCATTGTTAGCTTTCCAATGCATCTTGAATCACCTCAATCAGAGTCCAATTGTGGAAGTTATGACTGTTTTGGTGATCTAGTGTTTCTCTAGGCAGATTCTGTCAAACGTAGTATACCGTTGGACCAGACGTCTGACCTTTGTTCACTAGGCACCTAGTCATCCTTCATTAAGCACCTGGTCGCTGAGAAAATGATCGCTCCCAGATATACACCCGAAAAACAATGTAGCTTTACCGCAAGTACACGGTTAAGTGGCAAGCGGGTATCGAATCACAGGGAGGACAAATGACAGTACTCTATTTTAATCACCGAGCTATTTGATGGAAAAATCATTTGAGAATGGATGGTGTAACAATCGTTTGAGAAACAATGCAAATTCAATATAATAAAGATGTCTAGGGCTAGGGAATCCCCACTATGGATTTTCAAGTCATCGGTGTGAGTTATGAAATACCATGCAATCAAACTCGAGTCAAGGTGAACTTTCCGCAACTAATTGGAGAACCAACTTACGATGTCGCGCTATTGTAGGTCTTTAGCACTCTAGACTAGAACCTCGCTGTCGCGCAAGCCTAGTCTAGACTACTAGCATTAAGATCCGCAATCTCGTACAATCCAAACTCAAGCTCGCTGTCGCGTAACTTGAATTTAGATCTAGATCTTGATAGTTCGTATTCGTTCACTGTCATGCAATGAATATGAGTATAGGAGAACAATAAAAATGCTAGCTTCGGTAGCCGTCGCGCACCAAATCTAGGGAATTTCGATTGTAGACATAAATCGAATATCTAGGGCTTTCCTTAGATCAAGATCCTTTGTTGAGCTCACGAGATCCAAGAGAAATCCCTATCTATCCGTAGTAAATCAATCAAGATCTAACCTTTTAATCAAGCCTAATAGCATAGCAATTCAATAAATCTCACAATTCAAACTTTAGATCCATATGGTACATCCCTTTGCCCTAGAGCAAAGGAACTACTCACAAATCATATTAGAAATCGATAGAAAAATAAGATCAACAATGGAATTCATCATGCAATCAAGATTCAATAAGAGATGTAGCATAAAAATCAAAGCTTGCAAGAGATTTAGACAAACCAACGTCACCAAAGAGTCTTTCAATAAAAAAATTAAGATCCAATCTTCAATCTCTCACCAATATAAAATCTTAACTGTGATTAGAAACTAAGGAAAAATAGTTCTAAGAAGTCTATCTGGTCTCCCTGGGGCTGGAGACAAAACTGGGCTTAAATACATGCCCAAAAGAACCCAAAAAATATAGACCAAACTACCCTTGCACCGCCAGAAACCCTAGTTTTCTCGACCGGGCGTCTGCGCCACTCGGCCGAGTGGAAATATGACTCGGCCGAGTGAGAAATGTGACTCGGCCGAGTATGTCAATCTGCAGATTGTCCAAAAAACAGAGAAGTCAGCTAGGTTTTCTTTGAAATTTTAGCCTCCACTCGGGCGAGTGGATTTCTTACTCGGTCAAATGGAATTCACCACTCGGCCGAGTACATTGCGGTACTCAGGCGGGAAAATGTAGTCGTGTCAGTCTTGCTCGGCCAAGTAGGCTGCTTCACTCGGCTAAGTGAACTGCCTTGCTCAGCCGAGTGGCCTGTTTCAGAGCTCATCTTTCCTCCTTTTTGATTCCTCGTCGATTCCTTCGACGTCCTTCTTCTTCCACTCTTCCTCCAGTTCCATTAACTCTCCGATATGATCATGAGCGACACTTTGGCACGTATGCAAGTCCTCTAGGCTCCAAATTCCACCTGATTGCTACATATCTCCTGAAATCAGACGAAAAACAAGAAATAGTGAAAAGTATCGAAACATCGTCAAATAATCATGAAAATCGCGATATGAGCAATCGAAATGGCATGCAAATATGCAGGAAAAAGGTGTAAAATATGAGCCTATCAGAAAACTAGCCGTTTATAGCCGTTTGACAGTTTTTTCATTTGGCTGTTTTCTTGGTTTTTTGACCAATTATGAGAGTATTTGTATCCCATGGTGAGGGAGTTTTTGGCAGCAATCCAGACTCTATTGAGAATTATTTTGTGAGCCAAAAACTATAGAGAAGCTTGCAATCTTTCTCTATCCCTCTCATTTCCCTTTGAGCTCCTTAATGTTGATTTGAACTCCAAGCTCAAAGGAAGTCCAATAGTGCATCAAGCTCACATCTGGCACTTGAACATCCATCTTTCTTTGTCTCTACACTTCATGGTTTGTAAGTATATCTAATCAAGGCAATAGGACTATTGTAGTTTCAATTTTATTTCATTTGTTGAAACCTTGTTCCCGTGTTGTGGGAGTGTCTCTATGGAAAGAGAGGTTGGCCCTTGGAATATGGTTTATTGCTCTTGGAAAAGAGTGTTGATATCCTGGAAGGGATTTTGTATTTGTTCTCTTGTAGTGGGAAAATTGTGTGCCTTGGAAAAGGCTTGTTAGTAGATCCACAGAGTGCGATTGCAATGTGGGCCCGGAGTAGGATCGTCTTAGAATATGGATCTGAACTAGGATACGTCTCGTGTGTTTGAGATTTGTTTTGACGTATTTCCTCTGTGTTTGTTGTTGTTGAGATAATCGTTTTTATTTCCGATGCATTATGCGCTTAATTTTATTAACGTTTAATTATATACTTTGGCTTGCATTTACATGATTTACGCCTTTGTTTAGTGTATTGTGTAGCTATAGGTCCCCAACAAAGACTGACTAGATCACCTCCCCCATGCCATGCTGTTGCTAGCCTCCCTTATGTTACCATCCATCCCTTTGCTATTAGCTTGCAAGCCAAGCTCAAAAGGACCGACCCCACCCTTCAAGGTTAGGATTTTTGGGTCAAAAGGCCCATATAAAGTACGACGTCAAATTCCACATTCTTTAAGCTAGAAAATAATAGATTTACACATCTCTTGCAAATGCAAACTGACCCTAAACATTTAGATCTAATTGCATGCAAGAAAGGTGAACTAAAAAAATGATATTTTCTGCTTTAAATCTTGAGCATAATTTGTTTAAAATAGCTATATGATGGATTAGTTCTCTAGATTATGAGATTTTTAAACTCTCCACCTAAATGATCCCTGTATTAAATGATGGTTCTTGTTCAATAATGTTTTTAGATCTACATGATTTAGTGTTAAAGATGTGATCTTGCAGGTGGAAATGCAAGCTAAATGCTTACAAATATGAACTTGTTATTCATGACGAAGTTTTTATGTTAGAAGATAGGTTTGGTCTCTAATCTAGCTTTCATGGCATATTGATGGTTTTGGAAAAATATTGATCTTATAAATGAATTAATTTAATTGCTAATCTCAATGCATCTTATATTGATGATGAAAAAGATTAGTGTTTTCCAATGTTTTGATGGACTAAAAACCTAAAAATGTGAACTTGTTTTGAAAACATGAAACATGTACGTTGTTGTGATTAAGAAAAAAGCTTAAGGGGATGCTAGCTGTATAAAAATACTTTGCGATCAAGTCACATGTAAATAGTGATGCTTGTTGCATATGAAGATCACCGATTTTAGAATCATAATTATTTAGTTGGTGTGAGACTAAGTTCTCATCCAAACACACTGGGTTAGTCAGTGTTGCTATCATGTAGTCTGGTTTCTTGGTTATGACTATATCGTTAAGATATCTATGGTATGGGGATCGTCAAATCATATTAACATCTTAATATCGTCAGTCGATGATACGATATCATATTTACTATATATCAAACTTATTACTCTAGATAAGTTTATCCATTCTATCTTGGTCAATGATTTACTATGGTTCCATATCAACTATCTGTGACACTAACTTCTCATATCGAAGAATACAAATCACACTTAACCGTCACATCTCTTTGTACGCTTTGAATTATACTTGGTGAGTACCTAGCAACAACTGACGTATCTTTCATCAGTAAATGTCAAAGTATACACCTTTCATGTTTAAGTTTGTTTTCGCATGTCTCGGGTCTAAAGACTCTACATTTGTTGCTATTTGAAAGCTTCTATTGACAATGAGAATATATTGCCATATACAAGCTTCTTGACGAGTAGTTCTATGAATTAATAGGTTTCACGATAAAATTTTTTACTATAGAGATAAAACAATTGTCTTACCTTTTTTTAAAGATTCTTCTTTCTAGAATGCTTATTCCACTACAAAAAAGTGATCCCAATTTAATTGCCGCTTCCACACTAATTCCAACCGCCGATCTTCTGGTGAAACCCCCGCTCTCTCGCAACCATCGAGCCCTACTTCGATCTGTTTGCAGCACCTCTTCTCAATCAGTCTGGCTTTTGATCGACTGGACAAGGCCAGAAGAGTTCGATTCTTCATGGCCGGCAATTCTCTTGTTGACAAGGGGGCTTTTTCTCCCTTCCTCAATTTTCTTTAACCTGTATTTTTTGGTTTATTATTATTGTTATTATTCACATAAATTTTTGGTCGATGGTTGTTTGCTCTTTTAATTTCCTTTCGATTTGATAATGTCAGGACAAGTACTTCATGTCTTTTAAGCATTCATTGGAGTTATCTTTACAAGATTTTATAAAAATGTGCAAATATTCCATTATTTTATCTTTTGAAAATCGTGATAGCTCTTAAACGGGTACTGGAAAAAAGTAGTCTTAACATTGCTGAATTATTTAGAACCGATGATTAAATTGGTGAATTCTTTTATTTTTTTATCACAGTGATACAGCTCTTGTAGTAAAGCACTGGACACTGGTTTTGGCCAGGTTTAAATCCAGAGTATTTTGCATGTGTAGTGCCTCGAATTCATTTTGCAAAATGTTTACGGTGTTACTAACAAAGTCGTGAACTGAAATGGTAAAGAAATTTTTTTATGATAAGATGGAGTATAGAGATACGATATGTATCAGTGGAAAGTTCAGCTCGTCAAGTTTTCAATGAGTTTTGAGATTTATCTAATGTGATGTCAAATGAAGAAGTTACATGCCAAATAAATCAGATGTATTAGGTTGTGTACGTCCAATCAAAACCTTAAGTAGGATTTTGGTTTCAATAGAAGTCTTAGTTAGAGTTCTAATAGAATTAGGATTCTTAAAATCGAGGAACATAGCACTTTATAAAGATGGTAGGATGTTGTTGCAAGGTAAGACTCTGAGAGATTATTATTTTATTGTGAGATTTTGATTGCAAGAGTTGCAAGAAGCGTCTCATCTTTTTATTTCTGATTAAAATAATGTAATCTTTGTAAGGAAAACAAAGCTACTAGTTAATTGGTTTGTTCGTTTTTCTGTACAGATTTGTTAAGCCTAAAAATTGATAGAGAATTACATATACAAATAGTTGAAGCAGGCCCAAGAGTATCCTACTGAATCAAAAGCTCTAGCCACTAAATTTTGAATAAAATGCATCTATATTGATCAATTTGTCATGTGAGCTAACACTTGTTGGCATATTTTGCTCATCTACAAACCATAAGCAAACATGCAAGGACTTGTTCAGAATTTTAGCATGATACTGGAACTAGTCAGTGGAATTGTTAGTGGACAAACCAAATATATATGTCTCTGTCTCTGCTCATTTTTTATCACAAAATTACCTAATAAATTTTGGTCTTTGTCTAAAATGTTGACATATGTTTGTTTGTAAAATAAAGTTCATGAAAATAATAAATGAAAAGAGGGTAAGAAAAAGATGCCAGATGCAAACCACAAATTAGGCAACAAAATATATGAAGCTAAGAAGTGTTGGGTGTCGGTTCACGACGTCCTTGTGATTTTTAGGCACTGAAGATGTCATTTTCTGTATGGATTTTTTTGTGATATTGGGCATGCAAGATTATTGTTTTCAAGCTTGCAAAACAAAACTATCAAATATGGGTTCAAGCTAAGCAACACAGGATAGTTTCATTCTGTAGAAAGAAATACACAGTTTCTTGAATTGATTCGACATTTGTGAAGTAGATGGCATGTTGATTTGCAATGGGAAATGGTAATGTGTTACATTTGTTGATGATTTTTCCAGGTATTGTATTATGTTCGTATTAGGTTTTGTTAGTATTATGTTCGTAGGACTCATCAACATTGTGAATTGCATATTTGCAATTAGTCTTGTTTCTCTATTTGTTCATAATTTTAGTAGTCGAATTCATACAAGGCATGCATCTTATTCCACATGTTGGTCATTGCAGTAGGATGTCTAGAGATGGAAGAGAATGGATGAGGTTTTCAAAAAACCATCCATCATACATTCGCGGGTGCGAAGCATTCATGAATTTTGCATATTCTCATCCAAGGCCAGCATCTTACAAGGAAGATATATTATGTCCATGTATTAAGTGTCTTAATAAGACCTTATTAAGTAGAAAAGAAGTGCATCAACATATATTAAAAGAAGGGATTATGCGATCGTACATACATTGGACAGAGCATGGAGAGAGTAGGAATGAGGAACATGAAAATATTAGGAATGAAGATGTACATGCTTCTAACTTTGAGCACCAGGGTTCTCAGCAGTTTGATGATATACATGGATTGATACAAGACGCACTTGGAGTAAATGGCTTTGATGGTAGATATAATGATGAGAATAGTGAGGAGTTGGATGGACAACGTAGAATGAATGGCGAGAATGATATCAATGAAATGTTTCTCAAGCTTTTGGATGTAAGTAAGACTGAGTTATATCCGGGCATTACCAAGTTTTCAAAGCTGGCATTTCTCGTACGTCTACTTCACATTAAGTGTCTGAATGGATGGAGTAACAAATCAGTTGATATGCTACTTGAGTTGTTAAAAGAAGTATTTCCTGGTATTGACATGCCTACCAATTATTATGCTGCAAATACTCAACTTCGTGATCTTGGCATGGATTATAAAAAAATTCATGCATGCCCAAATGATTGTATGTTGTATTGGAAAGATAAGGAAAGCAAGGACAGTTGTGACATATGTGGTAAATCTAGATGGAAACCAAACACTTGCAGCCCAAACACCGAAGGTTCTCCAATTTCATGCACGAAGACACCTGCAAAGATCTTAAGGCATTTTCCATTGAACCCAAGGCTTCAAAGATTATTCATGTCTTCCAAAACATCGGAGGATATGAGATGGCATGCCGAGAAACGTATGAAAGATGGGATATTGAGGCACCCAGCGGACTCGGATGCATGGAGGACTTTGGACAACAAATATCCATCATTTAGTTATGAAGCTCGTAACGTTAGGCTTGGATTGGCAAGTGATGGATTCAGTCCATTTGGTACCATGACTACCTCTCACAGTACTTGGCCGGTTGTTCTTGTTCCTTATAACCTCCCACCTTGGATGTGCATGTAGCAACCTTTTTTCTTTATGCCGTTGCTTATTCCTGGTCCTAGCAGTCCTGGGAATGACATTGACGTGTATTTGCAACCATTGATCGAGGAGTTGAAGGATTTATGGATAAATGGAGCGCTCACCTACGATGCTTCTTCAAAAGAGAATTTTCATATGCACGCAGCTGTGTTGTGGACTATTAGTGACTTTCCAGCATACGCCAACTTGTCAGGTTGGAGCACTAAAGGCTTCCTTGCTTGTCCTTGTTGCAACAAGGACACCGTTTCAGAAAGATTGAAATTTGGAAATAAATGTTGCTACATGGGGCATCGTAGATTTTTACCTCCTGACCATAAGTTTCGAAAAAATACCATGTCTTTTGATGGTTGCATTGAAATGCGGGAAGCACCAAAAACTTTATCGGGAGATGATGTGCTCGAACAATTAAGTGGATACAATCAAATCATTTTTGGCAAGCAGGATGACAATGATAAGGTTGGTCAGAAGCGAAAACGAGAAGCCAACAAACTGCCACATAACTGGAAGAAGATCAGTATTTTGTTTGACCTCCCTTACTGGAAAGATCTCAAATTGCGTCACAATTTGGATTTGATGCATATTGAGAAGAATAATGCTGAAAGTTTTCTTATGACACTTCTAAATATACCGGGTAGAACAAAAGATAGCTTGAATGCTCGAAAAGATTTGGAGCTAATGGGTATTAAACCAACACTTCATCCGGTGCTTAAGGGAAACAAATATATGCTGCCACCGGCGAGGTACACCTTGTCTCCAGCAGAGAGAAGAAAGATTTGCCAATACTTATAGAACATAAAGGTTCCTGATAATTATTCATCAAACATATCACGTCGTATTCAGGTGAAACAATGCAAAATTCATGGCCTGAAAAGTCACGACTGTCATGTACTCATACAACAACTACTTCCTGTTGCAGCACGTGGACTCTTACATAAAGATGTCACACCGGTTTTAGTTGGGTTATCTACGTTTTACAGAAAGTTGTGCTCGAAGACGTTGGTGTTGGAAGAGCTAAAGAAACTTAAGTCAGATATTGTTGAAACTTTGTGCAGAATGGAAATGTTCTTTCCACCCGCATTCTTTGATATTATGATGCATTTACCTATCCATTTGGCAGAGGAAGCGTTAATTGCTGGACCTGTGCAATATAGATGGATGTACCCAATTGAGAGGTTAGTGCGTAATAATAATACCAGCGTTTTCTCACAGACACACACCCAAGACACACACATATTCCTATTTTTATGTATAATAATTGTATATTGGTGCTTAGGTATTTGTTTACCCTCAAAAAATATGTTCGTAATAAGAGTCAACCAGAGGGTTCAATTGCGGAAGGGTATCTTGCAGAAGAATGCTTAGCTTTTTGCTCGAGATACTTGGATGATGGAGTTGAGACAAAGTTCAATCGACTTGGACGAAATAATGATGGCGTTGATGACGAGGAACTACATGGAAGTCTTTCTGTATTCACGAAAACAGGTCGTTCAATAGGGAAGGGATCTCATCGAAATTTAAGTTATGAAGAGTGGGAACAGACTCGTTTATACGTGTTGAGCAATTGTAGTGAAGTATGGCCATATATTGAGTAAGTCAACTCCAAAAAATTCTTCACTCTTTGATTTTATTTATTTCTTAACTAACTAATTTTTTGGTAGGATGCACAAACACATAATTAAGAATCGACGTAGAGGCATGCGTGTCAGAGAAGTGGAACACACTCATAATAAAGAGTTTGGTAAATGGTTTGATCAACATGTAAGGAAATTTTTGATCGAGTAATTCATTGTTTTATAGTTAATAGGATCACATTATTCAAACATTAGTGTGCTTACTATTTTCATTATATATTCTTTGAACAGATTTATCAAATGAAAAAAAATGGAGAGCCAGTGAATGAACAACTTGAGAAGTTATCTCGTGGTCCGCTACATACTATTACCTGTTACAGAGGGTATATTGTGAATGGATTTAGGTTCCATACTAAGTATTGTGATAGGAAATCTCAAAATAGCGGAGTCTTTGTGAGTGCGGAGACACCTAGCTTTGCTAGTGCGAATGACAGTAATCCATTATTAGGCAACATCGGGTACTACAGTGTCTTAAATGACATATTTGTGTTGCATTATCATGGGGAAAATAAGATTGTGTTGTTTAAATGCAATTGGTATGATGTCATAAACAAAACGGGAATTAAACATGATGATTATGGCTTCACAACCGTGAATTCAAAGAAGAGCTGCGCTACCGATGAACCTTTCATTTTTGCGTCACAAGCACAACAAGTTTTCTATGTGGATGACAATTTGGATGCTAATTGGCGTGTTGTGTTGAAGACTCAACCTAGGGACTTATATGATGCAGGGTCAGAAGTTATCGAGCCAAGCATGGTTCATGATTTACATATGTTCGAAGATGTGATTGACATCATAAACACTGGTGCGAATGTTATCAATTTGAATCGGGAAGATATTGAGGGGGTGGAAGTGGATGAAACTGCTGGTGATACTAGTGAAGAAGATGTTCTCATTAATGCTGATGAATTTGTTCATCAATTCGATGATGATGATGATGATGATGATGATGAAAGTGGAGAAGATGATCTCGTTGATGATGAGGAAAATGTTCGTGGATTGGGTAATGTTAGTGTAGGAGACGATCTCATTGAGGACGACGACTGATACTACAGCTCATCATGTTATTGATCTCATTACTGATCCCTCTAGGACTTGCCTCTTCTCGAAACTGTTTAAAGTAGGAACCGAGGACCAAAGAAGGCATATTCTTCATTTGATTACTAGATGACATGGCAAACTCTTTGCAATCTCCTGCAATCAACACGGGTATGTGTCTCATATAATGTTTCAACATTCGGTCTATTGATAGTGTGTCGACTTATGGCAATGCGTATCACTTGGCCTTTTATGACTAATTATGTACTTCTTCGGTGGTTAACACAATTCCTTGTAGTTGTATTAAACTTTGTTGTAATTCGCATCTCATGGCCTTTTTTCATGTCAAAGGGAGCTTTTGATGTATCTGATGCTTGCAAAGGCATAGAGCAACTTCTTATAATTGAAACTTATATACTCTGCTATATGAAAGGGAGCTTTTGATGTCAAAGGGAGCCTTTTTTCATGTCAAAGGGAGCTTTTGATGTATCTGATGTATCTGGTTCGTCGCGTTGCAGCTGAAAAAGAAGTATGATATTCTGTCATAATAGTTGGGGGGTTTCTGATGTGCTATTCCTATATATACCTGTAAAAAAGTTTTAAGTGTATCACACATATTAGTTTCACTTATATTTTCCCCTAAACTTTAAATTGTAGATAATTCGGGGACTTATTTGTACACAATATCGATGCTTATTGCGCTTATCTGCTTGAATTTGTAATGTCTTAGGTCTATCTTGATTAGACTGTTAATAATATTGCCTTATTTTTATGCATTCAATCCTAAAATAATATGCATAATGAGTTTGTTTACTTTGTAATATCCTCAAAATCCTGAATTGGCTTTATGATTATTGTCTCCAGGTGCATCGAGCTATCCTGCATGGTGGCGAGAAAGTGGCAGTGAAAATTCAGAGGCCTGGCCTTAAGAAACTTTTTGACATTGATTTGAGTAAGCTATCCAGATAGACTCTGCATGCCCAATAATTGGCTTGATTTAACAAAGATTTAGTCAAAAAAAGTCGCTCTAAATGGGTTTGTGTCCTGTTGTCAATCCTTTACGATCTGAAGCCCTTATCTAGTCATTTATATTTTATATAGCTTATGATCTAAATTTCCATTTCTATTCTGAATCATGGTACTCATACTTAGCTCCTTTCCAGGATTTTTGCTGAACTGGTTATATGTGTTAGTTTAGTCTCCATATGTGTATACAAGTTCAATTATTTCTTTCACACATGATGGTAGAGCCTGCACAAACAAATATTTTAGAAGCTTAAATGTCCCTTAAATAAAAATCAACATTAGAAACAAATAAGAATAAGAATGCACCTTTTGCATCATCTCAAGACCATCTACTTGTTTCTTGAAATCAGTGCTCAGTAGGCGTCTATGCAGATCTTCTCTGAGATACTTCATAAAATCACATTGCAGATAGTGCACATATCAGTAGATACTACATGGTAATGGGTTACGCGGGGCAAAATTTATCCACGAATTCACTCTATTCAGTTTAGAGCACAGACTTTCTGGTTCAAATTAAAGCTAGACAATTTAATTACAAATTCACTCTATTCAGTTTGACATATTACATTTAGATCACCTAAAATAACATTTCTGTTGCTATGCGTCAAATGGCCATGAAAGTGATGTCTGAAAGTACGAAGTCGTTTCGACAATGGATTGAGGCATTGAAGTTCAGGATTCAACCCATCTACTATAAACACTTTGCACCCCTTGCATACCAATTTTTGTTGGGTCTGAGACATCCCAGGTTATAGTTCTTTCTTTTTGCTACTGTCCATTTTATGGCTAATTAATGCATAATAGACAACAAAACTCAAAAAATCATGTCTTCTTTAGTTTATGGCACCCTGACTGTTGCAGAGTATGTTAGAACATGTGATCATATTTGGATGGATGGATGAAGGGAATATGGTTAAAAATGATACATACCTGCTACTATAAAAATGATACATCTTAACACAATTTTCTTCAACCTAGATTATTGTTGCACATACCTGCTACTTGGTTGCTGAAGCAAACTTTTGAGTCATACTCTGATAGTGCAAGACTCTGTCTTATTGGCGCAGACCACTGGAAGTGTCCTCGAACATTTGCTAGTCCTGAAGCTATCCAGGTTCTGCTCAATTGACTTCCACAATTTCCTTTCTCACATGCATACCATTAGTCTTCAATTATACCACAAGCTGTGTGGACAATAGATGTTTTAGTTTGCATAACCAGAAATGTTTCTGTTCAGGTGATGTTTCTTTCCTTGTTCAGTTTAACTATTAACCATGTAGCATGGATATGTCGGGAAGCCATGTCATATTGGACATGTATTAATTTGACATGTCACGCTGCATTATATAATATAGTATGTACAAAGTACAGTGTAAACCGTTCAGATATGGATTGAATTGGGTTTTACCATACTTGCATTGTCAGTTACATCTCAGTATCATGCTGGATCTTGAAATATATACTAAGGTTTTCCCATTTTTCTGTGCATGTCTATTGCGATCACTTTATTAACCTGATATGCATGATTCCATTTACATAGCCTATAAATTAGATGCTTGAATTAACCTACAAACATAAACAGATCTTTGGTGGTAGATATTTTGGTTAAGAAATTACATCTCTAGAGATACCGGAGGGGCTTTGTAGGAAACGAGTCAAACTTTAAGTATGCACATAGTTGCATGCCTATTTATAAATTCAGTTCAGTGTGATTATAAATTAGCAGTTGTGACTATGAGAAATTAAAATTAGTGTTATGAACATCAGGTTTCTTTTATAGTTCTCTGGTAATCTCTTTACAAATACAGGTACATGCAAAGAAATCCTTGGTGGCCTTGTTTCCAACATGAATAACAGAAAAAATATATGTGATGGCTCTTTTCCTAAATGAATACATGGCAAACTATTCTGATCCTTACGAACTCGATTAAAAACATAATTACTTGCCAACCTAGCATAATCAAATGAAAAGAAGCACCGTTTCCATTAAAAAATTTATGTGCAAAAAAGGAAAAAGGTGAGATAAAAATTGGTCCAACTGATTGCAAGAAAGAGAATGTGGACTATTAAAACAAGAATGGAACAAGATGGGAATAAACTTATAAAATGAAAATACCTTTCTTGAGTTGTCTATAATTAAATTGTGAACTATCAGATTATTAGAGAGGTCAACTTACCTCTGCCTTGAACCTATTTGAATTATTTCTTCCTCATGCATTCATGCCTGGCATTCTTCATGTAGGTTCCAAATATCAACCTTGGCAACAAAGCTTGGCGTCAGGAATATAGCACTTCTCGGGTCTGGACTTCTGCTGGCAAATTATCTCAGTGCCATTCTTGTAGCAATTTACGTCCCACAGGTGAATATCATTTTTGTCAGCTTCTTCTAGGGTCCTTGATTATGGCTTGACCTATTTGGTTGGTCATATTCCTCATTGCTGCTATGGTTGCAAATCAAATGCCAGGTTCCTAGGCTTTGTGCCTGACATTCCTGACTAAGTTCAATATAATTATATTAAGTGGTTCTTTTACGGATTGTTTACAAGGACATTGGTCCTATTCTTGTAGCCAACTGTTTTAGAAAATCCTATTCCATGAAACATATGCAAAGTGGGTGGATCTTGCCTCCCTTGTCTATTGTGGCTTGAATGCTGTCTTTCTCTGCAGGCTTTCAGACGCAGCATAATGATACCTGCATATGCTCTCTTAGCATTGGTGTTGATTTCCCAGGTATTTCTCTACCAACCTCTAATTCATGTACTTATATATCTTCAACTTGGATTCATGCACAGGAATCTGAATCTACTTGGATTGTTGCTTCCTGAATTTGTCTTATCAAATGGCATACACTGTACATTACTATATATGCTTTTCATGATGAGATTACCTGAGTGAATACGGAGACAATGTGGGTAATCTCATAGAGAGGATATTGTGCTATGTACATGTTAATTAACATATACATCAAATATCAGGTCATTTAGATATCATCTTCTCATGCATTAAGTGTATCAAATCATATATGTGTTGCATGTTCTTTTTACTTGATGGGTTTTCAGCTATTTGTTTATTGCAACCACCTTTTTGTTGATGATAGTTCCATTAATGTTACTACATGTCAGAAAAAGGGAGATTACAACTAATACTTCATTAATTTACAAAAATCATATGCATGCCTTCCTTCAAGATTGATCTGTTGAATGAAGTAGTCCACCAATTTATACAAGGAATAGTTCGGAGGAGGGGTTGGCATGGGATCTGCAACTCTTGATGGAAAAACATCAATGTTTGCTTTATAGGGATGAATGAAAGGTGTCCTCTTTCTTATACTCCAAAAATTATCACATGCTGTAGTCCACATTCCAATCACATGCATTAGACAATGACATTGTACTTTTGTTTATTGTGCTAATGAGGTGGGACACCAAATTATAGAAACATCCACAGTACTTGTGTCATTGTTTTTCCCAGAACTGTAACCACCATTTTCATACAATGCATGCATGTGATCACACAATAATTAGACCATGGAAAGGCCTTTACAAGGACAAGGTGGGCGGAACCTCAGCCTTTCCTCCTCATCAATGCCATTGCTGGCTACTTACCTCTGCAGTCCTCACAAAAGAACAATGCAAAGCTTGTAGTCTTCTCCTGGGCCTCCACAAGCAATCTTCACACATGGGTGGCTAAAGATTGGTTTTGCTTTGCCAACTGCATCTTTTTTCGCAGGTTCCCTTTTTTTCATGTGCATGTCATATTCATTAATATACTGAACAGTAAAAGGAGAAGCCACCTGCTAGCACTTTATCCATCTGCTAGCACTGTAGGGTTTGTGCTCATCTGAAAGGAGCAGTGCATTTTGTCATAGCTAGCAAGGGGAACTCAAGACTTGTGGACATGATAACATACAAAAGAAATCATGCTAACATATACATCGATAATGTGGGTAATCTCACAAAGAGGATATTGTGATATGTACATGTTAATTAACATATACATCAAATATCAGGTGATTTAGATATCAGCTTCTCATGCATTAAGTGTATCAAATCATATATGTGTTGCATGTTCTTATTACTTGATGTTTAATATTTTTTTCTCCATATGGGCAGGTTAACTCATCATGAAAAGGAACCGAAATTTGGAGCGAGCAGGGACCTCTCTACCCGAGGTTTCAGATTATTCACCTTCAGATAGTGGGGGAACTAGTACCGATGGAGGTGCTACATCTAGTAAGTGATACATTAAACGATACGAACTATGTTTGATACTTCTCTTGAGTTTAAAGTTGAATTGATTATGGGTGTGTGCTTATTAAAGATTCTCATTCTTTTGTAGGTGGAGAAATATTAAGTAAGAAGAAATGTCGTGGTCCTACTCGTCTTGCTCGTGTCTTTAACCGAAAAGAAGGTGAACCAAAACCACGGATCGAGTTTGATGAAGATGGTCAACCTGTGGGAATAGAAGCATCTACATTTTCACATACATGTGGCATTATTTTGAGAACACCAGGTAGGGTTCCTTGGTCTACAAAGAATTGGGATTTGGTGGATGACTTTATTAAGGACTGGATTTGGGAATCAATTAAGGTAAACACATGAACCAGGTTTGATATATTTCTTATTTTCCTTTTACATTTGCTATATCAATATACTTATTATTTGCTTTGAACCTTTTATAGGATCGATTGGAAATTGAAGAGAATATGAAGGAAGTTGTTATTCACACACATATGGGCGAAAAGTTTAGGAAAACAAAAGCAAGATGGAAGGGCCATCATTATAAATGCTACAACACTGATGATGATCATAAAATAAATAAACCTCCAGATTGTGTGATGGATGAATGGGTTGCTCTAATGCAAGTTTGGGCTACTCCCGAGGCGCAGGTATACAATATATTTGTGAAAGCAATAGAGGTAGATAGATATAGAAATCAACATTTTTTTTCCAAAATTGCATGTTGTGGTAGGTAGCTTACTATTATATATATATTTTGGAATTGTGTAGGTTATATCTGAAAAAAATGCCATAAATCGAAGTAAACAAGAAATCAAAAACATTGGAGGGACTAAAAGTGCAGCTTGCTACCGCTACGATCTGGTATCTAATTAAGCATATAATACATTTATTTTTAACTTCATTTCATATGGAAATAATTATTATGTTTTTTTTGTGAATAGACCAAGACAAATGGTGTGGCACCATCAGATGGAGATATGTTCATCCATTTGCATTCACGCTCCAATAATGTGGCATCTGATCCAAAAGCGAAGGAGTTGATTGTATGTCAAGAAATATTTCGAACTTTAGTTGTCTATTTTTCTTATATGCATATCATCAGGATTATGATTGCTTGTCTAAAATGCAGGATGAACTGCGCTCGGTGGCAACAGAAAAGAATGGAGGAATCCTACCCATGTCTATAGATGATGCTACATACAATCTGGTGATGCCTCCACGACATAGTGGTCATCAACGTTCTTATGGACCTGGTGTGACAGCAAAGACTCGTTTTGGTTCTACTTCTACGCAATCCAGTGGAACTACATCTTCTCAAATCATGTCCATGCAAATGCAATTAGAGGAATATCGTCAACGAGAACTTGCAAGAGAGGAAGAACATATGCAAAGAGATGAGGAATATTGGCGAAGAGAGGAGGAACAGAAGAAAAGAGATGATGAATATAGGCGAAGAGAGGATGAACAACAAAGAAGAGAGGAGGAATATAGGCGAAGAGAGGAAGAACAAAAACAAATTATAGAGGAGAATCGAAAACGGGATTTAGTAAGGGATCTACAAATACAACAACTTCGTGACATGTTACTAGAACTCCACCGCTAGGTACATATTTAATATTTATATTCCATATTTACTGTTTTTTTGACATGTTACTAGAACTCTTATAATAACATGTGTGTGTTTTAACTTATTTTAATTTGCTTTGTTTGTTTGCAGGGTTAGAGTTATAGAGGATTTGATATACTTTTTGGTACATATGCTTAACAAGAGGATGCTCTAGAGAACTTGAAGATACTTTTTGATGATATAAGGGCAAGGAGAGATGATACATTAAAGGTTGAAGATACTTTTTGGTGAATACAAGGGCAAGAAGATACTTTTTGGTGAATGCTTGTATTTTTTTTTGAATAATAATGTTTGAAGTATTTTGACTAAGAGAATGTTTGCATAATGCAAGTAATGAATACTCTCTACTTTCATTTATCTATTTTATTGTATCATTTTTATTTATGAACATGGATTTGAAAAAAATATGAATTTGAAATTGCCTAGCTTCGGAAATTAGCTTTTGCGTAAACATGTTTTTTGTGTCGACAAACTGGGAACTAGTGTCAATAATCAGTTATCTTGAATCTATTTTTTTGTGTCGGTTTTTGTGGACACTAGATGACATATGTTTTAGTGTCGATTTATTTCCACACAAGAATACTTGTTCTAGTGTCTACTTGTTACGTCACTGGAACCTAACTCTAGTGTCGACTTGTTCCGTCACTAGAACCTAACTCTAGTGTCGACTTGTTTCGTCACTAGAACCTAACTCTAGTGTCGACTTGTTCCGTCATTAGAACCTAACTCTAGTGTCGACTTATTTCGACACTAGAACAGTACTCTACTGTCGACATTATCCGTCACTAGAATGTTATTCTAGTGTCGACGTAATCTGTCACAAAAACCTATGTTGTTGTGTCGGTCCCAATGTCGACACTAAAACCTGGTTTTACTTCTAGAGACGCCCCTTTAGGTGACGGTCCGTCACTAGAAAAAAACCGACACTAGAACCCTATAGTGTCGGTTTTTTGCCCTTTTAGTGTCGAAATTGTTGGACACTAGAAACACCTTTTTTTGTAGTGTTCGGTTACATCCGTGTGGATCAAATCCCTTCTGTTTTGGTATGGTAATTTTCCACTCATAGTCTATGATGTTTCTGTTGTACCAAATAAAAGTTACATCATTAACGTCATGTACTTGTACAAATCCCAGAGAGTCATGCAATGCCAGCATCCATGTCATCCTAGGTGGTTGTAATAAGTTGATATAAATTCACATTCTGAAGTTTGCCATGTTGACTTGTTTCGGGGGTGTTTTCTCACCACTAAAGTTGTTAAGAGACAGCAGCTGACGTAAAATGTTGTAGGCTACTGATTGGACACCAGATGAGCTAATTTCCAGCTGAATAGACTCCAATTCGAGCTATGTAAGTTTGGTTCAAGCTCTCTCCCATCTATATGCAACACAGTAAGCTCGTCAAGGGGTCGGATCTGGGGCCGACCTAATCCTCCTCTGATGTTTAAGTCCGTATGTCACTCAACTAGAGATCGAGGTAATCTAAGGTCGATCTGTTAGAGAGACCAACAGATCGACCCACTGATAGCTTACACGACGTGCCATAGAAGAAATGTAAAAAAGAGATGTTAGGTCGGAGGAATTCAGATCCTGTTTAAAGAGTACGTGACCTGTGTCGAAGATCGTTGTTTCTCTCCGCTTGTGAAGTCGAAGTTGTATTCATTTTGATTGTGCTTGGAATTTCCACTGTCCCACTGTCTCTCGTTGCCTCAAGGACTTTTTATAGGCGTGCCGTTGCATGGTAACGTATGAGCTAATAAATTTGCTTTATTATTGACATTGATGAGGAGTCAATGAGGAGGGGGCATTAATTGGAGTAACGGTCATTTCCGGGCATTGATGAAGAAAACGCTCGCTATGAATGCAAGCTATAAGTGTTGTATCAATTCCATGAATGCATGAAATAATTGTTGTAACAATGGATCCCATCTACCGAGCTCAATTGGTGCAACGTTTGAGGTCGAGTGATGTGTCATGCATGAGAGAGACGTGATTTTGGTCGTATAGTTAGGGCAGCTTGCAAGGTCGGCTAAGGACAATGATAATCCCCGATCATATAGCCAGATTCGGCCCTCGAGGTCTTCTAAAAATAATGATGATCCTTGATCGTATGGCCAGATTCGGTCCACGAGGTCTTCATAGAATAATAATAATCCTCGATCATATGTCCAGATTCGGCATGTGAGGTCTTTATGGCATAATAATAATCATGTATCATATGGCCAGATTCGGCCCCCGATGTCTTCATGGAATAATAATAATCCTCGATTATATAGCCAGATTCAGCCTGCGAGGTCTTGAGAATAATCTCCGATAGGATAGTTTAGTCGGCTTATGAGAGAATAGTCCTCGATTTACGACCAATGAAGTGATAGCTCGGCCAGCGAGGGGAGTGACACTGTGCCTTACAGCCGACGAAGATCTTGATCGGCATGTGAGGGGATTGACCCTCCACTTTACGACCAATGAAAATATGGGTTAGCCTGTGAGGGGAGTGTCCTCGTGCCTTACGGTCGATGATTAGATAGATTAGCATGCGAGTGGAGTGGCCCCATGCCTTGCGGCTAATTAAGATACAGGTCATCCTACGAGGGGAGTGGCCATGCGCCTTACAGCCGACTAAGAGATAGGTCAACCTACGAGAGTAGTGGTCCATGCCTTTCGGTCGATTAAGAGCTTGGTCAGACTGTGAGTGGAGTGGCTCCTCGCCTTACGGCCGATGAAGAGATATGTAGGCCTATGAGGGGAGTGGCCCCGTGCATTACAACAGACTAAGAGCTTGATCAGCCTACGAGGGGAGTGGCCCCTGGCCTTACGGTCAATGAAGAGATAGGTAGGCCTGCGAGGGGAGTGGCCACATGCATTACAGAAGACTAAGAGCTTGATCGGCATATGAGGGGAGTTGCCCCTCACCTTACGGCCGACTAAGAGATAGGTCGGCCTGCAAGGGGAGTGGCCCCGTGCCTTATGGCGAACTGAGAGCTTGATCATCCTGAAAGGGGAGTGGCCCCTTACCTTATGGCTGATGAAGAGATGGGTCAATCTAAAGGGGTGGCTCCATACCTTACAGTCGACTAAGAGCTTGATTGGCCTATTGTTAGGGTTCTAGCATGCATAACTAATTTATACACATCGGAAAATTAGGAACCTACCAAGATCCATGCGTTTCAAATTGATTTGAATAGATTACTAACCTTTGTGACGATCTGAATGTGTCGGACGACAGGTGCTGCTCTACGAACGACCACCCTCAATTTGTATCCACACGCGAACGTCACGAACGGGAATTGCGAGGGTGCTAGCTCCTTCTCAGCAACTAGGATTTCTCTCTCTTTTGCTCGTCGCTTTTCTCAAAAAAAAAACGGGAGAGATAGCATGAATACATAATCCTGAAAATCCTTTTTCTATATCTTATATAGAATACCACATTAACCCTTTAACGTATTTCAGTTACGAAAAAATATCTTTAGGATAATATCGTATATTATCTGTTAAGTCTTTTGTCACGCCCCATTCTCCCAAATACCTTATATGACATCATATATCATGAAAAAGGAGGATGGAGTCCGACAATCTGCGGTATTACACCAAGCATGAGAAGTAATCACACAATAAGAAGGCCACTGTGAATGCTGGGATCACACATCACATATATTCATATAAAAAGAAGCAACGCATTCAGCCATCACCAAAGTACATCAGCCACAGATATACATAACTAAAGAGAGAACTACACACCAGTATCAAATACAAAGTGAAACGGACTCCAGCACATAAGAAAAGTACTACATGCCACCAACACACTCCATAGCTGCAAAAGATAATTCTCACACCACTCGACCCAACTCACACTACAAAGCATAGCCCAAAAAGAGTGGTGTTCCACAAGTCAAAAACTCACGTCTGAGAAATCTCCTGAGGGAGATTCTGCTCTGGTATCACCTGCTCAGGACCTGAAAAGTAAAATGAGCACGTCAAACGTGCCCAGTAGGAAACTAACTAGGGTAGGGAAAATCATTTAGGGTTATGAGTGTAAAGGCAATAGGAGTACAACAACCAAAGTAAAGAGTACAACACACAAGTGTGCACAACAACACATAAAAGTTCATTAGTTAGAAGATGTTAGTGATTCTTTGGAAGCCTGGGTATCACCTAAGGATAAGGGCCTGGACATCACTCCAAATTTGGGGTGAACATATCACACGACGCAGTGGACACGGGCACTGTACGCCGGGCCTCTCAACTCCCCCGTCCCTGGCAGGAGTGAGGCTCTCCACATAATAACACAACCTCCGTATGTCCCCTCCACTCCCGGTAAAGGCGAGTGGGAAATAAATATCACAAATCACATATCTCTTTCCCCCAACTTCTCAGTCCAGCCCTTTATAGTCAAGTTATACCCAAACTTCCCACATCCACATTCCAGGATGCTCACCCGCCTAGAGTAGATCGAGACATCCCAGTTAACATGTCATATGTCATCATATTCAAAGGACATATCCAAGTTTATAAATTTGATTCATAACACAACATTTTAATGGCCATTTTCCATGTCCTTCAATTTCACATTCATTTGGGCATTTTAACGAACATATGGCGGTCGCCATGTAAATGGTAAGTGCCACACCATCAAATTTAGTAGCAAATAGCATAATCAAACTTTCTTATAGGTATCAACATCATGCATACCAGGATGGAAAATTAACATTACAACACAAATCCAACTTCATCTAAAACATTCTAACATACTGAAATTTGCAGGAGCAGCTAAAAAGTCAGCATATTTCATCAATTTATCATGTGAATTTGACGAAACTCACTGAATGAAAGTTAGATATATACTAGTCCTGGATTCAAAGATAAAATTCCAGACAAAAATATTAAGTATATGATTTATAGTGAATTAATTGGTGCAGCATGCCCAGATTGTTTTTCAGACAGAATTCTGAGCCTGTATTGAAAGCCAATTTTAAGCATGTTTTAGCTAGAATTTCGACATATAAACAATCTGATGAACTTTTAGAAAAACTTCTTAAGTTTCCAACAAGACCTAGATCAGAAAATCCATAGAGTGTGCAGGTAATAGTCCTCATTTTACTAAACTGTGTACAGCTTGACAGAATTTCAGACAAGTTGCAAACATTGAATTATTACTCCTACTTATTGAACTCAACATATGAAATTTTTTATATGAATTTGGGGTAGGACTTCAGGATCTATAGCTATGTATTTTTTTCAGACAGTGATTCCACCTACAGAAACCATAATCCAAGTATAAACATGCAGCTTGATTTCAGGATTTTAGGGAAGATGGGTTTTGCTAAGAAATCAAGGAAAAATTGAATCTTTTTGGGATATTGCACATATAAAACATGAAATCAACGACATGAACAATATAAATACCATCATAACATTCTCATAGCCCTAAATAAAAATCCCCAAACCTAGGTTAGAATCCTACCTCAATGAATCCCCTTCTCCTTTCTCTCTTCTCTTTCTCTTCTTTCCCCTTTCTTTCTCCTTGAAAAGCTAGGGTTTCCTTGAAATTTTGGAAAGAAAAATTAGGATTTTGGGAGGTTTGATGAAATGAAAGGGGGAGGGGGAGGGTTCGGCCAACCTAGGGGAGAAAAGGGATGAGAATAGAAATGGGAAGAAAAGAGAAGAAAGTAAAAGAAGAGAATAGAATTCTCCATGAAAATATCTAGCACTAGATTCTTCTTTAGGATAACCATGCACACCCCAAAATGACTTTAATACCCTTCCAAAATTACCCCTCAAGTTTCAAGTATTTACAAGCTTTCCATTACTTTATGTACATACAACATTAGTATGTGCGGACAGCAGTTGTAGTCAAAAAGACCGTTTTGCCCCTAGCCTTTCTAAAAATTTACGGGTGTGCCATTAAACCCATCCCTTTTCACACTAGCCCCTCTCATACTAACCCACTCTTTCAAAATTTACAAGTATGACATTTCTTTATACACCCACTTTTACTCTACACACACTTCCATCCATATAGCCAAATGACCAAAATGCCCCTACACTTTTCACGGAATTACACGACTGCCACGAGCCACATTTACGCCATATCACATCTTATCAACTCATCATACTCCCTCTACTCGCGCGTAGAGGACTACCGTATCAGTCGCCGTATAGGGCTAAACAGGCCATGACATCTTTAACACGTTTTTGTTACGCGAAGATATCTTATGGATAATATCTTAAGGAGATACAATATCTGTCAGTTAAGATATTTTGCCTTATTACGAATTTCAAATCAAATTCGAAATCATGTTCAAACCATATCCTATCTATTACGCTCTTTGTGTGCGACGCAATAGGCTCATATTAAATTGGTAGTGGGCCTAATCTCATTAATTACGAGCCCACAAGTCATAATTGGTCTCTAGCAAGACATTATGACTATCCAATTAATATGAATATCGTTAGTCCGATATTAACCTAACCAATAGAACATGTCATAATCCTTTTGTCACACGATATCTGTTTGAACGTAAGTGTAACGACCCGCTTTCGGGGGCCCGTTACTTATTTGATATTTGCGCAGGTTCTGCAGTTAACCAGTGAAATCAAAATAGCCACGATGCAGAGATGTACAAAAATACCCAAATAGTGTCCAATTATTACAATCCAAGATGTCCCAACAGATATACATGAAAGAAGAAAGTACACAACTGAAAATAGCTCTGGAAGCTGCGGTCTCATGGTCGAAGTCTGGCGCTATTAACTCTAGAGCATCTGCCTCCATATGTACGTCGTCTGCGGTGCCACGGAGATGGAACCGTAGGTAAGTCACAACAATTCCAATAAAGAAAGAGAGGTACTGTACAAGTATGACAAAGCAGACCAAAGTGAAAGTAAAGTACGGTGCAGTGTCTGTACAGGTGTAGAAAGTAAAGTGTAGGAGTAACAGGCTACTGCTGTAGCTAAAAGTACAACAAGTAAAGTACGGTGACTGTGCTGGTAAGGAAAGTAAAGTGCATGTACTGTAAAGTAAAGGTGACTGTAATGCGTAAAGTAAAGGTGACTGTGCAAAAGTAACTACGTGACTCATGTAGGAGAGTATGATATGCAACCATAAAGTTCATCTATTGCCAGGGACCGTTTTGCCGACGCAGGCAGACCTTGTAGTTTTGCCGACGCAGGCAGACCTTGTAGTTTTGCCGACGCAGGCAGACCTTGTAGTTTTGCCGACCAAGCAGACCTTGTAGACACAGACATGCAAGTAGATGAACCCCCGGTCATAGCTCCCACACTCTCACTACAATGAGTTACCCCAAATCCCAGTGATGTGTATCCATTACGAGATGTTCCACAAGATGTTCCACGAGATGTTCCACACATGATATTCCACACGATGTTCCACATGTTGCTAGTCAGACCAAGTCAACTGGTTGACTTCCTCATTGAAAACCAGCAAGTAGGATAAAGACAAGCCCAACACCAAAAGCTGTTACTTCCGTGCTTTGAGCACGTGGTAGTGTGGCTAGCACACAATTTACCCAAGTTGATAGTTGTGTGCTACAACCACCTAAGTTGAAAGTTGGCAAAGTAATCTTCGGTAGATTACTTTCATTTAGTTCTCTAGTTTGGTTCAAGTCAAATAGCCATTCGAGGCTATAGGTGAAGTGTCACAAGTTCACGCAAGCACAGTAGACTAGTTTTCTAAACTTAGAATATGTCGTGACTTACTAATTTTAGAGCTCGTCGTGGCAAGACGAGGTTGGAGCTGGAAGAGCTGGTGCACGAAGATTGGTACCTGCAAACACAAGAAACACTTGGTTAAAGCGCACCATATTTTCTATTTATTAAACTCGATCGTTTTGATTTTTAAAACTAGTTGAAACGTTGTCGAAAAGCGTTCTAAATTTTTATATAGCCTATATATGATAAAAATAGTTTTACTGCAAGAGGGAATATTTTTCTGAAGCTAATTGTAATTTTTAGGATTTTTAAAAGCTCAAAAACTATTTAAAAACTATTTTTCAATTAGTGACGTATTTATTCAACAATTTATTCTGGATGCAATCTACATCGGAATGTTGCAAATGAGGTGTCAAAACGACCGTCTCAAAGAGTATTAAGACATATATTTTTCTCACATATTAGTTTACGTAAAAATAAGAAGATACGGATTTTTGAACGAATTATACGTATTTATCTTTTAGGGTTAAAAATTAATTCTGGAAAAACTAAGCGTCGGATTGAGACGAAACTAGCGCCATTGGGTCCAAAATGTCATTTCTGATTTTCTAGAGGTAGTTACTCATTTTTCTAGGCTCTATATTATTTATTATGAATTAAAAACCAATAAACATATTTATTTATTAATTAAAAATACGAAAAATACGAAAAATATCGTATTTACAAGTTTGCCATTGTGTTAAACTTACGCAGCTTCGTCGACGATGCGTGGGCGGGGGCCTTCGACGTCGGGGGCTTTGCCGGCGGGGATGACGACGGCGGCGACGCTTAGCTGCGGACGACGGCGGCGGCGTCGTGGGAGGCAGCGGCGGGAGAGGCGGTCTCCGGCGAGCGGGAAACAGGCGGAGGCGGGGTGTTTCGACAGCGGGAGGCGGCCGAGCGGTGTCGGGGACGTCGACTGACGGCGATCGACGGCGGTTAGGTGCTGCAGCGGCTCTGTGGCGGAAGAAGGCGACGGGGCGGGGAGCTGGGGCGGCGTGAACGCGAGGGGCGGGCACTCTCGTCGGAGCTGCGGGCTTCGTGCGGGCTCGTCGACGGCGGGGGCGAGTCGACGTGGGGGCGGGGTTCGGCGTGGTCGGAGGAGGAGGCCGAGGTCGGGGTTGAGGGGGTAGGAAGCGGGCTGTGAGGCATGGGTTCGGGCTGAGGGCTTGGGAGAGTGAAGCACAGGCGGGGGTTGGGTTCTTTCGAAAATAAAAGGAGAGAGTGAGAGAGATTGTGTCCTGGGTTAATTAAAATGGGAAGAGGGAGGGTTAGTTATATAGGGTTAGGGAAAAGGGGTAGATGAGAGGGTAGATGAGGGGGGTGTGTGGGTTAGCTGAGAGAGAGTGGGTAGGGTAGATACGGGCTGGGTTAGGTGGGGTAATTAGGAAGATAAAACTCCATTAATGAAAGTTATTAGTGAAAATACAAACACGAAAATTACGAAAATGCCCCTACTAGTAAACGTGTCCGAAAAATTACGAAAACATACCCACGGGATCGTATCGTCACGAGGATCGTGAATACGAAGACCGTTCCAGGGTTGGAGCTACGGAAATACTAGTTTTTGGCCAAAACGTTTAGAAAGCGGGTTTACGGGTTCTCTATTGAAATGATATCGGAAAATTACGAAATTAATGTGGGAAGCCCCAAATGATCATAGGATGTTACTGCAGAAGTTTGAAAATGTTCTGAAGACGTTTGAATAGAAAATAAATTCATTGACCCAAAACTGCAATATCTGAAAATGAATTTTTATCAGACCTTTTAGAGGTATTTGACGAAATCCGATTTTACTAAAATACTCCATAACTAGTCTGGTACTCCAAAATATTTTTATAGGAAATTTTTGAAATCAGTTTAAGACTTCAAACCATTATAAAATACAATTAAAATTGAATTTACTTTAAATACTTAATTTGAAAGTATTGGAAAAATACAGGCCGTTACATTCTACCCTCCTTAAAAATAATTCCGTCCTCGGAATTTAAACTATTTTTGAAACAAATAATTGATATTACAAAGAAGCTCAAGCAAATAAATGATAGAAAAGATAGTAATCTTTGTAAATCAGGTTGTAAATAACATGAAATGTGATAAGAAAATATGGGATGTGACTAATATACATTATCAAGTAGCCAAAAGATAACGTCATTACACGAAAAGGAGAGCTATTAAGATGATGACATCCGATCGAACTTGGGACATAAGGTGACAAGTCAGAAGCAAGCACACCAAAGAGAAGATCGAAACGTCTAGAATACATAAACGATGATTACATGGTCTCAATCATGTAAATAATCGTCATAACATACAAAAGCGTAAGGGATAAACCTAGTGCGTCCTTACGGTTACAACTTAACCAGACGAGCACAAAGGGCTTCATCTGCCACGCTACCAAACTACAAGTCAATATCCAGATCGATACGTATAGGCAAATGTAAGGCCAACTCTCGCGGGTCAAGACCATCGCTATCACTTTTTCCAGCAGTTTCCATAACATCCAACAAGAAGCCAACATCCTAGCCGTCTCCCAAATCCGAGCACAAGACCGACATCCAACTTCAACGCCTAAGCCCAAAAGTATGCCAATACCCAATCCTAAGGATACCGCTTCCCAATACCATAGGTCGATATCTACGGTAAACACCATCAACCCTAAGCAGTTCAACGACCAAAAACTCAGGATCCTACAAGCACTAAGGAGCACCCCTAAGAAGAACTCGAAGCTGGGCAGCTCAAGGGGGAAGAGCCAGAAAAAGGAGCTCACAATGATACCCATAGCGGCGGGTTCCCAATATCCCGACCACACGGCCAAAGCATGGGTGGCGGCGAGGGTTGCTGCTAAGCCCAACAGACCCCAAGGTCGTCGACGGGCCATCGGCGGCTGGCGATCTGCGGCGACGAGGGCTCCGACGGGCTGACGATCCATGGCGGGGAGTTAGGGTCTACGGGAAGGAGCGAAGAGGAAGCTGGCGGATCTTCGGGTGAGGCTGGCGGATCGGAGATCGGAGATCGGAGTGGCGATGCGGGGTCCGATCGAGCTCGCTTAGGGGAGAGGCCGGGAGGAGGAGGGGGGTGATGTCTGAGGGAAGCCACGGGGGGCTTGCGGAGGAAGGAGGTGGGTTAAAAAGAGAGAAAGGGGGCACCGAAGTCGGGGTTAGGTAGGGTAGGGTTCGGCGGGCACGAGTCTCGAGGGGGGAAACAGACAAACGAAATAAAGAGGGGGGAGGAAGGTGGTTGGTGGGAAATGAAATCGAACCTTTGGAGAGAAAAAGACGGGTACAAGATACTAGCTCAAAAGTCGTAACACGTCAAGTTTGGCTTGTCTCAAATTCTTCAGCAATATCCTTCAATACTTCTGAGCGTCCTTCGATTCGCTTCCGTTGTCGAATTCGAACTCCTGGTAGTTGAAGATCGAATGCTACCCTCCTTAGAATAAACGTAGCTACTAAAAGCGATTAGGAAGAATTAAAAGAATTAGTAGAATGATCAGAAGGCCATCACTAGCTAAAGAAAGGGGTGCTAGTGATGAAGATCGATGGCGTTACATAATCATGATTTACGTCCTTGCGGTCCAGCGGACACGGCCAGGGAAGTGACTAAGCCAGGATCACTTATGCCCAGTCTAGCCAGGTTGATCCAACAGACTTTAGCCAAGCACATTGACCGGTATCATGGTCCATTGAAGGAAGATCATCATTCTTATGAGTGCCATCATCAACTGAAGGAAAGGTGATGAAGTGGGTAGATAATCCAACCGACGAAAAAATTACTATAACTGCTAGCAAAAGAGGGTACTAGAGAGGTATAATCAAGAATGGAACACGAATTCCTAAGCAAGGGTTAAGAGTTCAAAGGAAGTAAGGAAGACCTAATGAAGATGGTAATAAGGACACTTTACCCGTATATCCAATACAGGTGAACACTCGAGACATCCCGTACTCGAGGTTAATTTGAGTATCTTATATTATACATCCTGATCTTGCTATAATGTTCACGAGGTAGTTAGCGAGGACCTGCGTAGGGCCACCAAACTTGTAACGACCCGCTTTCGGGGGCCCGTTACTTATTTGATATTTGCGCAGGTTCTGCAGTTAACCAGTGAAATCAAAATAGCCACGATGCAGAGATGTACAAAAATACCCAAATAGTGTCCAATTATTACAATCCAAGATGTCCCAACAGATATACATGAAAGAAGAAAGTACACAACTGAAAATAGCTCTGGAAGCTGCGGTCTCATGGTCGAAGTCTGGCGCTATTAACTCTAGAGCATCTGCCTCCATATGTACGTCGTCTGCGGTGCCACGGAGATGGAACCGTAGGTAAGTCACAACAATTCCAATAAAGAAAGAGAGGTACTGTACAAGTATGACAAAGCAGACCAAAGTGAAAGTAAAGTACGGTGCAGTGTCTGTACAGGTGTAGAAAGTAAAGTGTAGGAGTAACAGGCTACTGCTGTAGCTAAAAGTACAACAAGTAAAGTACGGTGACTGTGCTGGTAAGGAAAGTAAAGTGCATGTACTGTAAAGTAAAGGTGACTGTAATGCGTAAAGTAAAGGTGACTGTGCAAAAGTAACTACGTGACTCATGTAGGAGAGTATGATATGCAACCATAAAGTTCATCTATTGCCAGGGACCGTTTTGCCGACGCAGGCAGACCTTGTAGTTTTGCCGACGCAGGCAGACCTTGTAGTTTTGCCGACGCAGGCAGACCTTGTAGTTTTGCCGATCAGGCAGACCTTGTAGACACAGACATGCAAGTAGATGAACCCCCGGTCATAGCTCCCACACTCTCACTACAATGAGTTACCCCAAATCCCAGTGATGTGTATCCATTACGAGATGTTCCACAAGATGTTCCACGAGATGTTCCACACATGATATTCCACACGATGTTCCACATGTTGCTAGTCAGACCAAGTCAACTGGTTGACTTCCTCATTGAAAACCAGCAAGTAGGATAAAGACAAGCCCAACACCAAAAGCTGTTACTTCCGTGCTTTGAGCACGTGGTAGTGTGGCTAGCACACAATTTACCCAAGTTGATAGTTGTGTGCTACAACCACCTAAGTTGAAAGTTGGCAAAGTAATCTTCGGTAGATTACTTTCATTTAGTTCTCTAGTTTGGTTCAAGTCAAATAGCCATTCGAGGCTATAAGTGAAGTGTCACAAGTTCACGCAAGCACAGTAGACTAGTTTTCTAAACTTAGAATATGTCGTGACTTACTAATTTTAGAGCTCGTCGTGGCAAGACGAGGTTGGAGCTGGAAGAGCTGGTGCACGAAGATTGGTACCTGCAAACACAAGAAACACTTGGTTAAAGCGCACCATATTTTCTATTTATTAAACTCGATCGTTTTGATTTTTAAAACTAGTTGAAACGTTGTCGAAAAGCGTTCTAAATTTTTATATAGCCTATATATGATAAAAATAGTTTTACTGCAAGAGGGAATATTTTTCTGAAGCTAATTGTAATTTTTAGGATTTTTAAAAGCTCAAAAACTATTTAAAAACTATTTTTCAATTAGTGACGTATTTATTCAACAATTTATTCTGGATGCAATCTACATCGGAATGTTGCAAATGAGGTGTCAAAACGACCGTCTCAAAGAGTATTAAGACATATATTTTTCTCACATATTAGTTTACGTAAAAATAAGAAGATACGGATTTTTGAACGAATTATACGTATTTATCTTTTAGGGTTAAAAATTAATTCTGGAAAAACTAAGCGTCGGATTGAGACGAAACTAGCGCCATTGGGTCCAAAATGTCATTTCTGATTTTCTAGAGGTAGTTACTCATTTTTCTAGGCTCTATATTATTTATTATGAATTAAAAACCAATAAACATATTTATTTATTAATTAAAAATACGAAAAATACGAAAAATATCGTATTTACAAGTTTGCCATTGTGTTAAACTTACGCAGCTTCGTCGACGATGCGTGGGCGGGGGCCTTCGACGTCGGGGGCTTTGCCGGCGGGGATGACGACGGCGGCGACGCTTAGCTGCGGACGACGGCGGCGGCGTCGTGGGAGGCAGCGGCGGGAGAGGCGGTCTCCGGCGAGCGGGAAACAGGCGGAGGCGGGGTGTTTCGACAGCGGGAGGCGGCCGAGCGGTGTCGGGGACGTCGACTGACGGCGATCGACGGCGGTTAGGTGCTGCAGCGGCTCTGTGGCGGAAGAAGGCGACGGGGCGGGGAGCTGGGGCGGCGTGAACGCGAGGGGCGGGCACTCTCGTCGGAGCTGCGGGCTTCGTGCGGGCTCGTCGACGGCGGGGGCGAGTCGACGTGGGGGCGGGGTTCGGCGTGGTCGGAGGAGGAGGCCGAGGTCGGGGTTGAGGGGGTAGGAAGCGGGCTGTGAGGCATGGGTTCGGGCTGAGGGCTTGGGAGAGTGAAGCACAGGCGGGGGTTGGGTTCTTTCGAAAATAAAAGGAGAGAGTGAGAGAGATTGTGTCCTGGGTTAATTAAAATGGGAAGAGGGAGGGTTAGTTATATAGGGTTAGGGAAAAGGGGTAGATGAGAGGGTAGATGAGGGGGGTGTGTGGGTTAGCTGAGAGAGAGTGGGTAGGGTAGATACGGGCTGGGTTAGGTGGGGTAATTAGGAAGATAAAACTCCATTAATGAAAGTTATTAGTGAAAATACAAACACGAAAATTACGAAAATGCCCCTACTAGTAAACGTGTCCGAAAAATTACGAAAACATACCCACGGGATCGTATCGTCACGAGGATCGTGAATACGAAGACCGTTCCAGGGTTGGAGCTACGGAAATACTAGTTTTTGGCCAAAACGTTTAGAAAGCGGGTTTACGGGTTCTCTATTGAAATGATATCGGAAAATTACGAAATTAATGTGGAAAGCCCCAAATGATCATAGGATGTTACTGCAGAAGTTTGAAAATGTTCTGAAGACGTTTGAATAGAAAATAAATTCATTGACCCAAAACTGCAATATCTGAAAATGAATTTTTATCAGACCTTTTAGAGGTATTTGACGAAATCCGATTTTACTAAAATACTCCATAACTAGTCTGGTACTCCAAAATATTTTTATAGGAAATTTTTGAAATCAGTTTAAGACTTCAAACCATTATAAAATACAATTAAAATTGAATTTACTTTAAATACTTAATTTGAAAGTATTGGAAAAATACAGGCCGTTATAGTAAGTCATGGGCAATGTCATACTTATATTGTTTAAACATTTAATTTCGCTTTCTAAGTAGAATGATAAAATCAAATGACATTCATTTGATCATGACCATACATTTCTCAGTCTCACTTATCGAGGGACCCATTAGATATCTCTCTTATAGGAGAGGGACAAATTCCATCTTGTTCATTCACTTTCATCTGCATAATTCAAATCATGTTCAACCATAACCTTTATGATTATTTGATTAAAGATAACGTTTGGTTATGTCAAAACATGATGTTCCTTATGTAGGAAACTGTGATGATCTCAGGTCTAAGGATTCTATGACATAACTATTATGAGATCATTTATGACACTAATCCATGTAATGATCTCATAGCGAGTCTATCCAGTACCTATTCTCCAACAAGTACATATAAGTTTGATTTATATCACCATCCATATAATTATCTCATAATTATCAACCAAACTCATACTTGTCTTAATTCATTATTAAACCTTTAACGATGAATGACTAGGAATGCTTAGAATAACATAAAACAGCTATTCAAATATTATTATAAAGAAACATGCAAGCAATATAATAATAACAATAAGAGAAATATTTTATAAATGAAAATGCCATAACATAAAGGTCTAAATATTTGGCCTAGGGCAAAACCATTAACACCTATGAGTGGAGTGCCCCCTCGTTTTACGACCGATGCAGAGATAGGATGACCTGCGAGGGGAGTGGCCACGTGCCTTACTACCGATTAAGATCTTAATCGGCCTGCGATGGGGGTAACCCCTCGACTAAAGGCCGATGACAAAGATAGATCGGTTTACGAGGGGAGTGGCCCCTCGATTTATGACCGACAAGCTCGTGAGGTATTCTGAGTTGATCTGTGGGGGCATATGCACTTCTGTGAAAATAAAGTGGGAAAAATGTTGATCAAATGCCCTCGTGGGGTACATTTGTCGAAGATATGTTAGCTTGTTAAAAATATGTTAGCTTGGTAAAAAAACAGAAACCAAAATAAATATAAGGTTTGCTTGGTTAGCTTGTTTTACTGATAATACCTCATCCAATATGTTGGATGAGCTCGAATGACGGAGATAGTATAAGTCGTCCCCGTGTATGTTAGCATGCATAGGTCGTACTGGATAAATCGTCTTGTATAGCTCGTCTTGCTTAGGTCATTCTGGATAAGTCGTCCTGCATATGCCTTCATGCATAGTTCGCCCTGGATAGGTCGCACTGCATGTATCTCCCTTTATATGTCATCTTATATCGGTCGCCCTGCATTGGTCGTACTGGATAGGTCAACCTCGCACTGCGTATATCATCCTGGATGGGTCGCTCTCGGTAGGTCGTACTCACCTAGCATTGGTCGTCCTCACCCTACTTAGGTCGTATCAGATAGGTCAGCCTCACCCAAAAGTAGGTTAGCCTGGATATTTTGGCCTCGACCTGGATAGGTTGGCCTCGCCTTGCTTAGGTCGGCCTGGATAGGTCGACCTTACTCTGAGTATGTCGGCTTGGATATGTTGTCCTCATCCTGAGTTGGTTGTCCTCGCACTGCTTAGATCGCCCTCGTCCTGCTTAGGTCAGCCTAGATTGGTCGGCCTTGCCTTGCTTAGGTCGACCTAGACCCAAACTACTAGCTTTGCTTCAATTGAGTTCTGGATGTGCTCCCCATCTCCCGTGAGAATGCATGGAATTACTCCAAAGTTACACATTGTGACTCGAGCATTCCACGAGGGAAAGAACTGGGATCTACTGGGAGCAGAGTGACGTCTGCCGCCCCTTTGGGATTTGGCCTTTTAGGCCTTTGATTAGAGAAATGAGTTATTGTCGATGTGGTTGACGACGTGGATGTTGACTCTTTCATACAGATGTCACCAAACGTTTCGTGGTGTTTTCTCACCACTGAAGTTTTTGAGAGATAGCAGCTAACGTAGGATGTCATAGGCCGGTGACTGGACACCCGCCGAGCTAACTGTCACCTGAATGGACTCTGATTCGAGCTATGTGAGTCAGGTCCGAGTTATTTACTAGCTATTTTCAACATAGGAAGCTCGTCAGAGGGTCAGATCTGGGATCCGACCTAATTCCATTTGATACTTAAGTCAGTAGTGACTCAAATGAGGCTTAAGGTAATCTATGATTAATCTATTAGAAAGACTCACTGATAGCTTACGCGCCGTGCCATATAAGAAATGTTTAAAAGATATATTATGTCGGAGGAAGCCAGATCATGTTTAAAGAGTATCTAATCCTTGTCGGAGATCGTCGTAGCTCTCTGCTTGTAAATTTGGAGTTGTAGTCGTTTTGATTGTGCCTGGATTTCCCACTGTCCCACTGTCCCCCTGTTCCCCATTGACTTAAGGACTTCTTATAGGCAGGTCGTTGCATGGTAACGTTTGGGCTAATAAAGTTGCTTTATTGTCGACATTGATGAGCAGATATTGACGGTCATTCCGAGCATTTTTGAAGAAAGCGGTCCCCATGAATGCAAGCCATAAGAGTTATATCAATGACATGAATGTAGATCATAATTGACATAACAAACACATCTCCAAATAATGTGTTTCTTTAGTAACAAAGAACTGATTCGATATATATATATATTTTGCAATGCTTATAATGGTACTAGAAAATACCCGTGCACATAGTGCAAGGGACTGGAAAAAAAATCGGGGGGGGGGGGGGGGGGGGGGGAAGCAAGTGGCCAAAAAGAAAAAAAGAGTGGGGGTGTGAGAATTGCGTAGGGTAAAAATGCAATTTAAAGAGCGAGGAGATTGTGCGATTACATGGAGTTCCCGTGATTATCGTCTCCGACCGACACACGAGATTCACGTCCCAATTCTGGAAGAGTCTGTAAACGAATTTGGGTACCATTCTGAGCTTCAGCACTGCGTATCATCCGCAGACTGATGGACAGTCGGATCGTACTATCCAGATATTGGAAGACATGTTGTAAGCTTGCATGTTGGATCTTAAAGGTTCGTGAGGATCACTTGCATTTAGTGGAGTTCGCCTACAATAACAGCTACCAAGCCAGCATTGGCATGGCGCCATTTGTGGCACTTTATGGAAGGAAATGTCGATCTCCGCTGAGTTGGGATGACATTGATGATAGATAGCTGTTAGGAGCAGAGGTGATAGTCGAGGCTGTGGATGTAGTTCGTAATATCGGGGATAAGCTTCGTATCGCATATGATCGGTACAAGCATTGGGCTGATGCTAAACACCATCCTTTGGAGTTCAAGACTGGAGATCATGTGTTCCTGAAGATATCCCCGAACAGAGGAGTGATTCGTTTTGGAAGGTGAGACAAGCTCAGTCCGAGATTCATTGGACCTTTCGACGTGCTAGAGCGAGTTGGAGAGGTAGCCTATCGTCTGGAACTGACACCTTCATTGGAGGAAGTACATAATGTTTCTCATGTATCGCAGCTGTGTCGATACATCAGTGACCCTTCTCATGTTGTCGATTACTCAGAGATTACGGTTCGACCAGACCTGACATATGAGCAACAACCGGTGTAGATCTTAGACCGATGTCAGAAGACGCTCAAGAATAAGGTCGTCGAGCTCGTGAGAGTGATGTGGCATCATGACTCGCCGGGAGAATCCACCTGGGAGCGAGAAGATGAAATGCGAGAGCGTTATCCATATTTGTTCCATGCTCCTTAGTTGGTAGAAATTCCGAGGACGGAATTTTTTTAAAGGTGGGTAGAATGTAACGTCCAGTGTTTTCGTTGTGCACATACGTCCATAACAAGATGATTTCAAGCGACTTTAAGTTGAAAAAATGAATTTTTTTCGTATTCGTGATCCTCACGATGATATGAACTCGTAGTATTATTTTTCGTAATTTTTCAGATACGTCTAGTATCGGGAGGCAAAAAATCATATTCTCGTATTTTAAAATTTCTTTTTTCCTAATTACGTTTTAACGTTTTAACCTAAATTAATTACTTAACCTAACTCATTTGAACCGTCCCGTCGGCAGCTTCCCTCCATGTGTTAAACGAAATCCCTTTTCTCCACGCTTAGTACACAACCCACCAACCTATAATTAATACTCGTTCATGCACCTTAACACTATTTTTTATTTAACCCTCTTATTCCCCTCTAACACACAACAGAAAACATCCACGCTCACATGAAAACATTCACTTCTCCCAATCTTCTCCACCATAGGCTCATCCTCCCTGCAATTTGACAGGCCCGCAATCTACACCTAGGATCCACCTGGCGGTGTCACGATCGCTAGGCGTGATATGGCTCCTAGGCTACGACTTCGGGTTCAATCCGCAAGCGGACGGTGTCGAGTTATAGTATAAAAGATAGTCGAATCCCACAGGGACGGTGATAGTGTCCATGGTAATCTCAGTCTATTTCTAAATCTAGAAGTAATGTAGCGGTCGGAGTGAAAATGAATTGGGTTGATAGTTGTTGTTATGTAATATAATAAAAAGAACTAGGGCTTTAGGGGTCGCCGCTAGGATCATTGGGGGTTGATGTTAGATAGGATCTCCTCATTGCATTGGGGTTAGGAAATTAATTCCCCCAATTCGTACCACTCTCGTGGGTTAGAATTGCGGGGTATTTCGGTGGCTCTCGTTGACGTAATGGCGGTAGCCGTCAACGTAGCGTTATAGTTCGTCGACGGATCCCTTCAGAGCACGAGCCGGGCGTGGTCACCTGCCTTGATTGGATCCATCGATTTCCCTATTCGAATCCCTAGATACCCCTTAAGCACTTCGATTCCACAGTCCGTGGGCACGATCTCAGTACGGGTTATCTACGGATTCGGTAGGATCAACCAGAATACAACCCTAAACCCCCAATTGAACATTGGAATCCAGATCTACATTTTCCCCCTAAAATCCTAGGGTTCACCCATCAACCCTAGAATAGATCTACTCACTCATGATGATCGGAGCGCACAAAAATATCGATTTCGTGGAAGAAAACATCTTAACGATTAAGAGATTAGGGCAGAAATAAACTTATAGCGAGAGCGAATGAAGAACAGATCCAGAAAAGAACAATAAACACTAATCTTCAATAATCGATCCAGAAGTTTACTACAGAAATAAATCCCAAAAATTCGTACAAAAAACTATCGCTAGAACTCTCCCCAAAAAATCCTAAAACAAAATTCAGACTCCCCTCTCTATGCTGAGCCCGCAGTCGCGAGCTTCAGCTGCCCCAAATCGTGCACATCGCGCATTCAAAAAGATCTTCCAAAAATGCCCCAGGAAGTGTCAACCGAGTAGGTGACTCGGCCCGAGTCGGAGCTGCTCGGGCAGTGGCTCTGCCTGCGTCGTATGTTGCTCGACCTCAGAATGGATGACTCGGTCGGCTGCTCGGGAGCCCACTCGGGGCGTGCTATCTGCGGCTGCTCGGACGAGCAGATGAGATGCTCGGCCCGAGTCAGCCCGTATCTACGGCTTCTCTAACATGTCATGGCTCCGCCCGAGCAGCAAGCTGCTCGGGACGAGCATTTTCTGGGAAAGCTCTGATGCTGCAGCAATGGCCTCTCTCTCTGCTCTCTCTCTTTCTTCTCTTCCTTCTCTCCTCCAACAGCTCCGAGAATTTGGCGAACTCCTCCAGAGCCCCGCCAACAGGCTCATGAGCAAGTCGGATGTGTCCATACCCAGGCGGGGCTCCAAATCGCTCCAAAATACCTGAAAACTCAAAATTTACTACGAAACTCGAAATATCGTCAGAAATACCAAAATCGCAGTCAAATGTGGGATTTGGACACGTGGATGATATGCAATGCGATGGAAATATGATATGAAAATGATGTAAAATATGGACACATTGCAATCCCCCAAGCTTACCTCTTACTCGTCCTCGAGGAAGACGAATAATCGATACGCCGGGAGGAAAACAAAATGAAAATAAGGAAATGAAAATAAAAAGAAGTGAAAAACAAAAAGAGAGAAATAAGAGAGAAGTGCTAAGGATGATCGGTCAGATCTCAGGCCTAAAAAGTCTATCACGATGCTCCGAGTGCTAAACATGCATGCTATTGGTAATTTCAAGTTTTATATATCATATGTCATGTAATGCAGGCAAAGAATAGATATCTACTGAAATAACACCGTCAAATCCTATCAATCTCATGCAATCCCTTGAGCCTAGTATAAAGTAGTTGACAACGCCCTTTCAATCATAGATACACAAGGAGCACAAAAGATTCATGCAACATGCAGTAGAGAATAGAAAGATCATGCCATTCACATATTCAAATTGATACGTGAAAAATCCCCAAAACTAAAGTAACTCGTAAAGTTTGGGTTTTATTAAATCTCCCCGACGTGCACCGTCTCCACTCTAATGTCACGCTCACTCATATGATCAGTTGGTTTACCCCCCAAGCTTAGCTTGAGGCATCGCATCAATGAAAATGATATGGAATTTAATTTTTCTTCCCTGAATGAGATATAGTCTCTTAATGAAATAGCACAAAACGGTATTTATTCATTTTTTCTTTTCTTCTTTTTTTTCTTTTTTTCTTTTTTTCTTTTCTTTTTTTGAAAAGAAGCTAAACTTTTTATTTTTATACATGGGAAGTGTGATGCGGTAAAGTAGCTATAGGGGTGTAACCAACTGATATGTAGAGAAAAAATAGATATGCGGAGAAGGAAGATAATGGGACACTCGGTTCACTCATAAGAGGGTGCACATCAGTTTGATAAAATAAAACTCTAACTAAACTCATATATAGCATGTGTATTTCACTTCTCTAAATGAATACTGAAAATAGCATGCGGTAATAATCGCAATGTCAACAGGCATGCAAACATAGTGAATAAGATAATAAAAACAGGTGCTCCAAGTGTTCAGTGATGCGTGAACCTGGGTGCGTTTCCCTGCAGGGTTTTCTGGGACCCTTAGGGCACAAAAACTCTAGTCCCGTCCTAAGTCGGACGGAACATAGACAGAAATGCAGTGGAAAAATTTTATGATAATCTAATTAACATGCAACCCTAAGGAACCAGACCCTATTAGCCAGAAACTCTGCCAACTTGGGGTGGATCTGACCACCCCAAGAGGGATCTAACTACTGCGAATAATTAAATGAAAAAACTTAAACACATACCCAGAATTTCAGCCCTGGGGGCAGGCGAGATGTTCCGCACCGTCTTCCGAGCTGCTCCCGTCCCACGCCGAGCCGCTCTTTGAACCGATCCCCGAACTGCTCCTTGAACCGCTCCGCATCCCGAGGCAATCAATCCCATTTCGCCGAGCCAACCACGCGCCGAAGAAAGTTTTCACACGAGTGAAACCTCCGCCTAGATTTCGGATCTGAATCCGAACTCCTTTGCGGCTTTGCTAGAGCCCTCAGGAGCAAGGCAGAAATTTATAGGGAGAGGAGAAATATTAATTCAGCTTAGATCCGAGCGTGCTCCAACATTTACGAGAGCTGCTCAGATCTAGAGCTTGGTACAAGTTTTGAGGAGGAGAGCAGACCCCTATTTATATAGGCGGCGGACTCTCCCCTTTTCTCAAAATCCGATGTGGGGGCTAAAATAGAGTTTAATCAAATTCAATTTAGTTTGCACTTCACAAAGTGCAAACTTCCGTGAATTTTAACTCCCTCACCGTTGAACTTCAGGATTGATACAACCTATCAATTTGAAGGGTGTTCAACGGTGAACGCATAGGAAAAAACCGTTCGTCAATCGGAGTTCGTTTGACCCTCCAATTGATTGTCCAAAGATCAACCCAAGGCTAGTTTTTCGCAAAAACTGAGCCGTCAAACAATTCTGCACAATAAGGGTTCAAAACCCTAGAGCTGGGGCCCACAAGTGGAACCCACGCGTTCAGCGCGAACAGAAACCCGCCTGGGTAAGGCCCAGGCCGCGCCTGGGCTTGCCCAGGCGCTGGGCAAAGCCCGCCTGGCCTTGCCCAGGCGGCCTGGGCAAGCACAGGCCCCGCCTGGGCCTTGCCCAGGTGGCCTGGGCCAAGCCCAGGCCCGCGCTGTTAGATCCTGCCAAAACAGAGTTAGGATCGATAATTAAAGTTGAGACTTACGCTTGCGTATGCGGCACGGTAGTCTCGGAACTTTGCCTTCGGATTCGCCACGACGGATCGAGTCTTCTCACGAACGGAGTAAGGCTACTAAATCCACAATCTAAATCTCTACTTTAGATTAAGAACTTGGATAGAGGGAGAGGAAGTATTTCGGCAGAGCTTCGCTAGAATGAAAATGCATGCAAGAATGCCATGCAAAAGTGTAAGAAAATGGCTAACCCTTGGGTCTTATTTATAGCCCCCAAGGTAGTTATTTTAGGATCAATTGTTCCTTTGGAACAATTTAACTAAGGTGTACCATCGTACATGGCATATTATAAGCTTAAGTTGTACCATATGCATGGTACAATATAAGCTTAAGATATTACCCCTTTATTAGCCATATGTCGCATGCATTTATGCACATATAATGCGACTTTCCCATCAATCTAGAGATCCTCTCCGCAAGGGAACACATTCCCTTTGCGTACGACTTCGTGTACGCGACGTTCGAGGTCCGTATTCCCTCATACATCCCCTACAAGGGTGTACTAACGTCTTCCATATCCAACATCTCCCACTCACACTTGAGGGGATTGTAAGAGAACGTCTTTCTCTTAGTTCTTTCATCTATCATACCGAGAAATAGACCGTGCGACCGTCATGCGCGTAGAGTCTGTTGTTGTGCACTTGTTAGAGATACACAACGACCTCGAAGATGCAAAGTTGAGTAGTTCAACGCATGCTTTACCCTAGATTATTTCTTCACATTTCTTATACTTTATATTCAACAATTGAATCCCATCTGGATCACAATTGGCTGGCCAGCTTTGAATCATTAAAGTCCAAATGCGAATATGAAATCAATCTTCCTCTTCTTGCGAACCTTCTGATCTTGACTTGATTCGCTTTTCTAACGTGCCCCGCCGAGCCGAATTATCATAGCCCATTAGCAACACGCTAAGATAGCGATCATCTCGTCAAATCTAAAGGAACCAATCGGAGTCCTTGAGGGTAAGAGTTAAGACCCGTATGGCCTTTGAGTCTCACATAATAGCAAACACTATTGCTACTAACTCAGTGGTCGAAATGCATACGTGGTATGAACACGTATTACAACATCACTCCTTTCCCAGGGAGAGTATGTCTTAATGATGTTGTACGGATGAAAGATCAGACACCACAGTGCCTATCTTTTTGAGTCCCCTTACTACTCGTGAAATATTCATGGACTCTCATCCTGCATAAGACAGATAGGATTTAAAAAATCCTATGAGATCTCTTTCAAATATCCTTGTGATACAGATCTCAGATCTTTTGTAAGCATCCATATGATGCAGATCTTTCATTCGACTATCTTGTTTAAGTCATGACTCTAAATCATTTGTCTAATGATTTTGACTTTAAACTAGTCTCATCTCTATCTTATCCATCTGATAAGATAAGGCGGTTGCTCATGTGAGAGAGCCAACCTTAATCTGTCCGACATACACACAATAAAATAGCTGAGACTTAAACACAAATGTATATAAAATCATTTGTAAGAAACTTGTATGCAAATTAAATTTTGATCTTCTATAGACATGGGAAATATTACATGATACAGCTCAGCACCTACGCATTCCCATAGATGATAAGTGTTTGAAAAACACATCTCTGGGGATCGCCTTAGTAAGGGGATCCGCCATCATCTCATGCGTGGATATGTATCCTATGTCTACTTCCTTCCGTTTGTCATAGTCCTTCGCAAACTTGAATCGAATATCAATGTGTTTGGTCTTACAATAAAATTTAGGATCTTTGACATAGGCAATCGAAGCTTGACTATCACTGTATATGGGAACATTGCTCGAGTCAGTGGCATCCGTTAGCCTGTCTAAGAATTTCCTAAGCCAAACAGCTTCTTGGACCGCCATGCTGAATGCTACGAATTCGACTTCCATGGTTGATAGGGCGATGCAGGTTTGCTTCTTACTGCTCCAGGATATTGCACCATTCCCGAGCAAGTAAACAAAGCCTGAGGTAGATCTTCGCTCGTCGAGATCACCTGCCCAATCAGCATCGGTATAGCCTTCGAGTCTCAAGGTATTGCCTTGATAGCATAACGCATAGTCCGCAGTCCCTTTGAGGTACCTTAATATCCTCTTCACCGCTTTCCAGTGTGCCTGTCCTGGGTTGGATTGGTAACGGCTTACCATACCAACAGCATAGCAAATGTCCGGTCTGGTACACATCATGGCGTACATCAGACTCCCGACAGCACTGGAGTATGGAACCTTTTCCATAGCTTTCTTTTCTTTTGGATCTTTGGGACACATTTCCAAACATAGACCCTCGCCTTTGCTTATTGGAGTATCAATTGGCTTGCAGTCCTGCATATTAAACCGTTTTAAGACTTTCTTTATATATGTCTCTTGAGAGAGAGAAAGAAGTTTCTTGGAACGATTCCTTGAGATCTTAACCCCAAGGATATATGCAGCTTCACCCATGTCTTTCATCTCAAAAACGGATGAAAGCCAAGCTTTGATATCCATGATAAGATGCTTATCATTTCCAGCTATAAGTATGTCATCTACATAAAGAGACATAATTACATACTTGTTTTTAATCCTCTTAATATATACGCAGTTGTCTTCGTCGAGCATGGAGAAACCATACGACAAAACGACTTCTTGAAAGCGCATATACCACTGCCTTGAGGATTGTTTAAGACCATATATGGATTTACGAAGTTTACAAACCTTATGTTTGTTTTCTTCTTGTACGAACCCGTTTGGTTGTTCCATGTAGATCTCCTCATCTAGTTCTCTGTTAAGAAAAGCAGTCTTTACATCCATCTGATGTAACTCGAGGTCCAAACAAGCCACCATTGCCAGAATTAAGCGAATGAAGGTAAAACGCACGACAGGAGAGAAAGTCTCTGCGTAGTCTATTCCTTCCTGTTGCGTGAAGCCTTTCGCAACAAGGCGAGCTTTATATTTCTCGATGGAGCCATCAGCCTTATGCTTGATTTTGAGAACCCACTTGTTCCCAATGGCTCTACGTCCCTTAGGTAAATCAACCAAGTCCCAGACTTGGTTTGTTTTCATGGATTGAAGTTCTTCTTCCATTGCCGCTATCCATTTATCTTTAGCAGGGCATGTGACGGCCTGTTTGAAATTTGCAGGTTCGTCATCATCTTGTAGTAATGTCATGAATGTTTGAGGAAATTCATCCTCAAATCTCAGAGGTGTTAGCCTCGTTCGATTACTACGTCTTGCTTGAGTTTGATCACTCCCACTTGGAATGACATTACTCCCACTTGGAATAATATCACTCCCACTCGGAATAGGATTGGTATCGTTCGTATCATCCATTGGTGAAGTTTGAAACGTATTTTCTTCTTCACCAAGAATTCTCCCACTCGAACGTTCCGATCCTTCTTGATCCCAAGTCTCAAACAAGGATAAGTCTTGACTTATCTCACCCTGTCTTGGAAACTCATTTTCCAAGAAGACAACATCCCTCGATTCGAATTCTATTAGACCCCCATTGTCCTCTTGACCGACGAAAACATATCCTTTGGAGTTTTCAGCGTATCGGATGAACATACACTTCCTCCCATGCGGCCCAAGTTTGCCATATTTGTGAGAGGATAAATGTGCGTAAGAGGCACAACCCCAAGGTTTTAGAATGTTTAAGTCTGGAGTTCTATTGTTCCACAACTCATAAGGAGTAGAACTTACCGACTTCGAGGGTACACGGTTTAAGATGAATGCTGCCGTCAATAATGCATCACCCCAAAAGGTGATAGGCAAATTTGCCTGAGACATCATTGATCGGACCATTTCCATCAATGTCCTATTTCTTCTTTCCGCAACACCGTTTTGTTGCGGAGTATAAGGCATAGTTATTTGATGAACTATGCCTTTTTCATCACAGAGTTCCTTAAAACTCGTTGATTGATATTCCCCACCCCGATCGGTTCGTAAGACCTTTATCTTGCGATCTAGTTGATTTTCCACTAAACTCATATAGTTTTTGAAGCAAGTTAAAGCTTCATGTTTGTGGGAAATCAAATAAATATGACCGAAACGAGTGAAGTCATCAATGAAAGTGATGAAATATGACTTCCCGCGTCTTGTCTTAACATTCATTGGACCGCAAATGTCCGAATGGATAAGCTGTAATGGAACTTCGGCCCTTGTGCCAGTTCCAAACGGCTTGCGACAAGTTTTCCCTACAAGACAATGTTCGCAAGTTGACATTTCAACTTTTGAAACATTAGATAGCAAGCCACTTTTGGCAAGTCTATCCATTCTAGTTGGTCCAATATGACCAAGTCTTGCATGCCAACAAATGATCTCAGATTCAGAGTTAGAAGCATTTGTCAAATGGAAACTTTCATTAATGGAAGAAGAATCATCATACATTGTATTTAAAACAATTAATCCATTACAAACATTACCCGACCCAATTAAAGAACTATTACAAACAAGGTCAACCTTCTGTTTATAGAACCTCCATTCATAATCTAAAGACATTAACATGACCACGGATACGATATTTCTTCTAATATCTGGAGCAAAGAGGACGTCGTGCAATAATAAAGTCCGGCCGTTGTCGAGAACTAGCTTGCATGTTCCGACGCCTTTGACTTCAATACGAGTGTTGTTGCCGACGTATATCCACTTTGTTCCTTGAGTTATCTTTCGATACTCTACGAAGAACCTTCTGTCCTTCGCTACGTGGTCTGTGGCCCCTGAATCAATCAACCAAAAATAGTTAGATTCAGCAAGAAACATGGAACTAGAAACACATATGTAACTAGCCCTACAAGTTACCTTATCACTTCCATCCGTACATGTACGGGCGAAGTGACCGTACTTGTTGCACTTAAAGCACTTGATCTTCTTCAAGTTTTTCTTCTTTGAGTGCACATTCTTTTGCCACTTTTTGTTCTTAGTCTTCTTTGAGGTTTCCGGTTCTTGCTTTCGTTCGTTCACAAACCTTAAGCGTTTATTCTTCTGCTTATTTCCTCCATGTGAGGAACTAGCGGCCACGTGCACTTCTGCACTAGGTTTTGCGGCTTGAATCCGCTCTTCCTCGAGTTCGAGGTGTTTTGAAACATCGCTTAAAGTTTTAATGCACTCATTATGAGTGAGGTGCATTTTCATGTTATCCCAGCTATCTGGGAGTGAACGAATGACTGCTTGGATCTGCTGTTCGTCAGACAGCGTAACACCCGCATCCTTTAATTCAGATATGAGATTCGCCATGTGGCGGAGATGCTTTTTCATAGAATGATCTCGCCGCATCTTGTACGAATCAAATTGAATATTTAAGGAGCGGAGTTTGGTAACCGAAGTTCCACCAAACTTTACTTCTAGCTCAGACCATATGTCTTTGGCTAGGTCGAATTCCCGAAATATACGCATTATGTCATTGTCCATTGCGGACAGTAACGTAATACGTGCTATTTTGTTCTTTCGAGTCCAAGTCTCATAAGCTTCCCGGTCCCTTTTGTGTTGGGCCGTATTGCCCAACTCAGGTTCTTCCATTATGTTTTGGAGTGTTTCAAGCACATCTTGCTCCTCCAAAACATATTGGATTTTAATTGACCAAAGTTTATAATTGTCGTCGTTGAGCTTTTCACCTTTGTTAAGCTCTGCGACAATGTTCTTAGAAGCGGTAGACATATTCGAATCAAAAAACTGCAAAGAAAATGAAAAACACGATCAAAATTCTATGCATAAAGTTTCGATTCTTTAAACACTTGATAAGTTCCTTGGATGCGTTGAAATGTTACTCTAGAATCGAGAAGTTCACTACGTTCCCAGCTACCATCTAGAAGTAACTTTCAAAGTATCCCTCTTACTTATCTCAAGTAAAAAGAAATCAGAAATAATACCCGTATGGTATTAGCAGCGGAAAAATACTTTGAAAAACATATCTTTCAAAATGGAATAGGTGAGAGTTTGCGCAAAGAATTTTAGCGCAACAATTGCCAAGCCACGAGACCTGTTCTACACACCCATGGGTTAGATAACCATGGCCGGATCGTGGTAGGACTTGGAATTCTAAATTACGCTATCCCGATTAAGAACGGGACATAACCTATTTGAAAAACACCTTTTTCAAAAAAATTTGAAAATACATTGGCTAATCTCCGTAGAGTAGAGCACAATGTTATGTGTACATTGGCTAATCTCCGTAGAGTAGAGCACAATGACATGGCTAATCTCGCATGAAGTAGAGCACTATGGCTAATCTTCAAGGAGTAGAGCCTAATGAAAAACTTCATTAAAACGTTAGCCCCGTATGGACTAGTCGGCACTGTGGTTAGCCCCGTATGGGCTAATCGGCACATTCGAGTTTGGCCAAGGCCTTTTGTCACCCAGTATGGGTCAGTTGGCAAGTTTGCAATCGACCCAGACCTTCTGCCAGATTGGTCGACCAAAACGACCAAATTGGTCGACCAATTATTTTGGTCTGCAACTTCTCCCGGCCAGGGCCTCTGCACTGGCCGAGGCTTGGCCAAGGGCCGGCCAGGGCCTCTGCCCTGGCCGGCCAGAGGGCCCTGGCCCCTCGGCCAGGGCCTCTACCCTAGCCGAAGCCGGCCAGGGCCGGCCATGCCCTGGCCGAGGCCAGGGCATTGGCCCTGGCCTCTGCCAGGGCCGGCCATGCCCTGGCAGTGGCCAGGGCGCCGGCCCTGGCCAATGTTGGATCCTGCCAAAACAGAGTTAGGATCGATAATTAAAGTTGAGACTTACGCTTGCGTATGCGGCACGGTAGTCTCGGAACTTTGCCTTCGGATTCGCCACGATGGATCGAGTCTTCTCACGAACGGAGTAAGGCTACTAAATCCACAATCTAAATCTCTACTTTAGATTAAGAACTTGGATAGAGGGAGAGGAAGTATTTCGGCAGAGCTTCGCTAGAATGAAAATGCATGCAAGAATGCCATGCAAAAGTGTAAGAAAATGGCTAACCCTTGGGTCTTATTTATAGCCCCCAAGGTAGTTATTTTAGGATCAATTGTTCCTTTGGAACAATTTAACTAAGGTGTACCATCGTACATGGCATATTATAAGCTTAAGTTGTACCATATGCATGGTACAATATAAGCTTAAGATATTACCCCTTTATTAGCCATATGTCGCATGCATTTATGCACATATAATGCGACTTTCCCATCAATCTAGAGATCCTCTCTGCAAGGGAACACATTCCCTTTGCGTACGACTTCGTGTACGCGACGTTCGAGGTCCGTATTCCCTCATACATCCCCTACAAGGGTGTACTAACGTCTTCCATATCCAACACGCGCCTGGGCCTTGCCCAGGCGCTGGGCAAGCCCAGGCTGTGCCTGGGCCAAGCCCAGGCCTGTGCCTGGGTTAGCCTAGGCCTGTGCCTGGGTTTGCTGTTTCTGTTGGGCCTGGCCAGCAGTCCAGACCCAGTCTGGCCTGATCTTGTCCTTTGGGCTGTTTTGGGCATAACTTTGGTATTTGGTGTCCGATTTGGACGCCGTTCGAACCTGGGTTTAGACCGGGACATTCCCGTCTTACCCGTGAAATTTTCCTTACGTTTATATTATTAAATATTGTTTAAAAAATTTAAAACACATTTAATCTCTTTTGCATCAAATGCAAAATAGTCCCTATCTAGGCTTAAATTATCATTTGCATCAAATACAAATGATCCGAGGGCATATTCCTCTACATTTCCAACATAAATCATACTAGATACTAATTCATGTAATTGATTTCAATTCATATTAGGTATTAAATCAGACAGATCATCAAAAGAAATACATGCATATAGACAATAAAGCTGAAATTAATTCTAATAGCATGCCAAAGAGATAAGCATCGCTAAAAACTAATAAAGCCTAGAGAGATATCATCATTTAGACCATCCTCAGCAGAAATAAAGAGAAACAGAGAAAAAGGGGAAATAGATAAAAAGAAGATGCATGGGGAAAAACAAAAGATATGATGCAAAATGAGAAAAATAAAATGGGGCGGTAAAGTGGCGAAAAAGTGAAATAAAAACAAAAAGTAAGAGAAGAAAATGTAAAATGAAAATAAAAATAAAAATAAAAATAAAGCGGTAGCGCTCATCCCCCAAGCTAAATCTAGCAGTGTCCTCACTGCTAAGAAATCGCTCGTGAGCGGGAGATGATGCTGAGGGGTGGCGCGGGTGGGGTAATAAAAATGAAAACTATATAAATAAAAGGAAGAGGAAATAAAAATGAAAATGTGATATGATGCCATGCAATATGGAATGATGCATGTGTGGGTCCTCCCCCAAGCTGTGGTAAAGCAGGGCCCCGCAAAGACAGATGTGCACTAAAAATATGGGGGACGTAAAAACTGGATAGGACGATATCAAGCTGAGGCACCACCCTCTGGGGGCAGTGATGGGTCCCTCTGCTGTGGACCCGGGGCGGTGGGTGGTGAGTCTGGTGGCTGGGACACGTGGGGAGAGCTACAGGTGAGGTCTATGGTGGAGGAGGAAGGATCAGAAGTGTACTGGACCATGGCTGTGAGAGGATCTACTGTGGCTGATGGCTCTAGGGTGATAGAAACAGGATCTGAAGAAACCTGTGGGAGTGAAGAACTGAGCTGTGTAGAGTGAGCCACAGTGTCAGGCCTAGGCGGAGGAGGGTGAGCAAGTATCATCGTAGGCAAGCCACGGTGTCTCAACAGGTCGAGAATGGATGCGAGATCCGACTCTACCCTAGATCTGTGTGTCCTAGACTCGTGGCGAAAGTCGTCGAAGTCCCGCTGTAGGCGGGAGGTCAACTCCTCGAGGGCGGTCAAGCGAGAGTCTGAGGATCGAGGCTCGGTGGGGGCACGGGTGGCATGTCGGTAGGTCATAACTCGTGATAAGCGGCCCGATGCAGCCGAGGCACTGGGCCGAGCGTGGAATGTGGGCGAGGGTGAACTCGTCAGAATATCGATGGTGGAGGAAGAAGGGGCTGTCGTCGACACAGAAGTGTGGACAGATGTCGAGACAGAGTCAGTGAAAACAGCCAAAGGGGAGGAGGTGGTGGTGTCAGTCAGAGGAGCTGAAGCTATAAGCTCCAAGAGAGGGGGGAGGGTGGGGACAGGGTCAAGTGAGGGAGCATCTAAATCTACCACGTCGTCAGAGAAAGGTAGATCTGTTCCTTCAGGCACAGATACAACGGCAGAAGTGAATGAGTGTCGGGGCAGGAAGTGAGGACAGTCCCTGACGACTCAAAGACCTTAGAAAATGAGGAAACAGGGGTGGTGGAGGCGGCTCCTGAAGCTGTGTGAGCGGGAGGAACAGGGAGACCAGCAACCAGTGCGGATATATCGAGGAGCTCGAACTCAGAGGAGCGGTGGCCGGGGTCATCGGTGGCAGCCTCGACCGATGCTCCAGGGGGGCTCAAGGTCGTGAATGAGAGGAAGCGGGAAAACCTGAGAAATAAGCCAGTCAAGCTGGATTGCAGGAATATGCGTCAGGTGAGGGGCAGGAAGGATCATATGGGTGTCATGGCCCGTGCCGACAAGGTAATGCCAGTGAAGAGCACTGTAAGGCCGGAGAATCTGCATGTGCTCGAGCACGCCAGTGGTAAGGCGTGTCAGGCCAGGAGGGCGGTGCAAGTCATCAGGGAGGGGGATACCTAGCATCCTAGCGAAGATGGTAAAGAAACCACCGTAGCAAATATCTGTGGCATGGTATGAGGTGGCTGTCTGGTAGAGTCTCTGACACAGCCAGGAAGAAGCGTCAGACAGCATGAATTGTCTCACGGAGCCATCTAGGTGGAATCTACGAGGTCGAGTCATACCCCAAAGATGGGTAAGCTCAGGGAGGGACATAGTCCCGACCTCAGGTCTGCAAAATAGTATGCACGCTAGGTGCCTCTGGGCGTAGCGAAGGCACGGGTGCACAATGCACGATGCCTTCGCCCGGCTAGGGCGGTACTCGGGCAGTTCAGAAATACGCTGCCAAAAGGTGCGAGCGTGAAAGTTGTCTAGGTCGTGGGTAGGGGAAAAAGCTGCCCTAGGGTCAGAGACGGCGAGGAAGTGCAAATAGTCCCAGATCATAGCGAAAGTGACCGTGTAGTCATGATCCAGGAGCCGAAAAGTAATGCCGTCACCTGCGTCGGTGAAAGTGAGGGAGCTAAGACCCTCAAGGGCTAGGCGGGTGTATGTAGGCGCCTGAACTCAGAGGAATCGGTCGAAAACGATCACCTGGTAAAGGTGGTGGACACACTGGAGAATGCCCAGGGACGTAAAGGCTGGCACATGAATGAAAACTGTGGGGATAAGACGGCACTGGTGTAGCCTAGCATAGCACGATCGGTGTGCGCTATCGCGGAAATTGATGCCGTGGGTAGGGATGTGCACGGTGGGGTCATCGCCAGGGGGTGAGGAGGGTAGTAGCGATGTGACAGAGGTGGTGGAGGGGATAGAAGCTGATGGTATGGTAGCATTGGTGGAGGGGACGGTAGCGACGGTAGTGGTGACAGTGGCAGGGATGGTGGATGTGACAGGGGGTGTGGTAGTGGAAGTGGTGCGTGCACGCTGCAGCGGACGGGAAGAGGACGTGTCAGAAGACGATCTCTTCCCGCGAGCGGGGGGTGTGATCGATCCGTGTGTGCGAACTATGGTGGTGTGTGTAAGCAGAATCTACGGTATGAAAATAGAGGAGGGAACGAGTGTACCGTAGATGCGAGTGATGTGGGAGCTCTGAAGATCCCCCAAGATAGTCCACGCTGCTGCAACTGCTGTAAGAACAGAGAACCTACCAAATGAAACCATCAAAACGTCAGAAAGTCGAATGGAAATGGGAATAATTAGAATTAACTATGACTCGGGCCGAGCAGACTGATGCTCGGCACGGGTTGTGCACTCAGGATAGGGGGAACTCGGGGCAGATCGATGAACGAGTCTATTGACTCGGGGTGGATATGGGGGGAATGAGTGGATCAGCTCGGGGCGGGTAGTAGAACGAGTCGTGCTCTAGGGCACGACTCGGGGGGTGTAACGGGGGGGGGGGGGGGGGGGGGGGGGTGTCCGGCGAGATCGGGGCGGATTTTGGCCGTAGGGGGTGGGCGGGGAGAGAATAGGCGGGCGGTAGGTGGGGGGTTTATCAGAGGGAGGAGGTGATCGGCGCCGTCGACGGCGGTGGAGCCATCAACGGTGCCGTCGCCTCAGTAGGGCGATAAGAGGGGGATTCAGGGGAGGGCGACGACGTGAGAGGGAGCAGGGGAGAGGGGGGTTCTGATGGGGGGGTTTATAGACGGCTGCACTGTCGACAGCGGTGGCACTGTCGACGGTAGCCGCTGTTGCGTAGGGCGGCGGCGGCGGGGGGGGGGGGGGGGGGGGGGGAAGAAGGGGAGGGGGGAATAGAGAAGGGGGAAGGAGATGAGAGATAGGGGAGGGGGTTTACCGGCGAGAGGCGGCGAAAATGGTGGAGCCGGCGGTGGAGACGGAGGGGAAAGGCGGCCGAGGGGGGGTAATTGAACGAGTAGCTTAGGAGAGGGGGGGGGCTCGGGGGGGGGGATTAGGGGGGAGGAAAAATTTTTAGGGTAAAAAGAATTTAACCGCGTTAATAAGTAGTCGGGGATTGGGAATAGGATCCGACCCGACTCGGGTCGAGCAGATGTACTGCTCGGCTCGGGTTGACAGAAAAATTTTAAACAAAATACTCCCTCCGAGTCGTTTGATGCTCGGGCCGAGTCGATAATTCTCCGCCCGGGTCAACAGAGTGACGTGTTCGCTCCAACTTGGGCTCCCTGTAGTACTCGACCGAGCATGGTTGTACTCTGGGCGAGTCATATCCTACTCGGGCCGAGTCAATACTACTCTGCTCGGGTTGGCAGAGTGACATTTTTCACCTAATTCTTCAGCCTGTAAAACCCGACCGAGTATAAAGATGCTCGGGCCGAGCGGTCGTATCCGTGTCTGCTCGACTCGACCGAGCAGAAGAGCTGCTCGGTCCGAGTTTCCTGTAGCTCCTTTTGCCTTCTTTCCCTTTCATTTCCTTCTCAAATCTTCAACTTCGTTATCTTCCTCCGGCTTTCTTCTGTTTATAATGTCCATGCGCATGCCCCCGATGTTCCGTCCTACACGAAACACAACCTCATCAAATTTTTATAATTTTTGTGATTTTTCCTAAAAACATGAAATAAAAATGGAAAAATAAGAAAATGGGAAAGAAATTTCAAAATCTACGGAATTGGGTTGCCTCCCAATAAGCGCTCTTTTTCAGTCATGAGCTCGACTCCCTATGATGTATCAATTCTTGCTTGGCGCGCGCGGTGGCCACGCGTCATCCTTTGGGTTGGTGCAATTCGGCGGCATTTGACTTCAGCTTACTCCAACACTCTACTCTATGAAAGATGTGACCTCCGATGCTAGATGACTTGTTGAATGGTGTTGAAGCTCCTCATCCAAAACTTGGATGTATGCGGTGACGGCTTTGTTGTAGGTTGGGTTACCGTCGTCGTCTATGCTTGCTTTAACCGGGTCCTTCATGACCCCTTCAGCAGAAAAATCTTCAATCGCTTCCTCCTACAGAAGCTCCAGATAACTAGCTCCTTCCACGTGGGCACACTCCTTCATCGGCTTTTGCAGCCGGAACTCAGCTTCAATATTTCCCACATTGAGGGAAAGGGTCCCTTCTCGGACGTCTATAAGAACTCCAGACGTCGCCATGAAGGGGCGACCGAGTATTAGTTGAGAGCTTCCTCCCTCCGGCATGTTCATGATGACAAAATCAACTGGGACGCATAGTCCTGGAGGTATCTGGAGGATGACGTCCCTCGCTATCCATACTGGGTAGGTGATGGAGTGATCGGCGAGCTGGATTGACATGCTAGTAGGTTCCAGCTCGCTTCCTGTCTGGAGTCTTCTGAAGATAGAAAGGGGCATCAGGCTGATGCTATCCCCTGGATCAATTAGTGCTCTGCTGATTGGCATTCCTCCGATGGAGCATGGCAAGGTGAAGCTCCCCGGATCCGGTAGCTTCCGAGGGAGGTGGTTCTTGATAATGGAGGTGGCTCAGATTATAGCCGTTGGATATTTTCTAGCCGTTGATCAGTCGACTATCTTATGATCATTAGTCGACTGTTCCTGTCGTTTTCACCAAATTTCTAGTCGTTGCAGATTTGTTTATTTGGCTGTTTCTTTGGGTTTTTGGGCTTGATATAGGATTCATATATATATAAGTGTGCATCACTTGAGAACTCTTGACAACACTTGATAACTCTTGACTCTATACAAAATCTCAAGAGATCTTTAAGCCACTCTCAAGCTCCCTCATTTCCCTCTATTGAGCATTCATCTTCCTTCATGCATTGAAGTCCAGCTCAAGGAAAATCATCCAAGTGCTTTCAAGCTTATTCCAACACTTGGAGATCCTCTTCCATGCCTTGTATTCATTCATGAGTAAGCATCTCAAGGCATAGGTAAGAGTATTTACATTACATGGTGTAATTTGTTTTCCTATTTCTCTTTGTGGGATTAGGATACTCTCTTTGTGGCAGTTTCTCTCTTTGTGGGAGATTGTCTCTTTGTGGGACTAGGGAATTCTCTTTGTGGGAATTAACTCTCTTTGTAGGAGTTCTAGTGTCCTAGTGTCCTAGTGTAGGGCTAACCCTAATTCTCTGAGTGGGAGTTAGTGATTCTCTGTGTGGGAGTCTTGATCCTTGTGTAGGATTGGTTGGGTCCTTGTGTAGGGCATAAATCCTCTTTGTGGGGTATCTCCTTGTGAGATTTGTATTCACTTCTCTGTGTGGGAATATAGTGAATATTGGTGTGGCTGGATGTACCCAAGTTTGGGGAATCAGGGTAAAACTTTGTGTTTGTGTTTGGATTGATTGTGCCTTTTTAATTCCTCTTGCATTTATAATTCCGCATTTGCAAGTTAAATTTTAATTGGACAATTTTATTGCCATTACACTATTCACCCCCCTCTAGTGCATGTTGTTAGTATTGCAAGGGTTAGATGATCCCTACAATATCTCTCGCAAGACACATGATCTATTTCCCTTGAGGTATGATGTGGTGCGTCACCACCTGGAGAGCCACTTCTCATGGAGAGCGAGGATTTGGTCATCATTAGTACAGAGGATAGCGACCCATTCTCAGGGAGTATTCATCACCCCTTTATTATTTTTCCATCTTATGTTGACTATTATCTCTGGGATACATTTATTTTGGGAAATAATTTCTTGCCATGGACTAATGCACCTCGTCCTTAGCAGGTCACAGATGGTCACCTACTAAGGATGCTTGGAGGTGCATTGCTTGGGTCCATTGGCACATGTGGCACAACACTTCTGGCAGAGCCACATCAGGAGCAGTTAGAGCAGCTACATGCCCCACTCGAGATTCTGGATCCGCATATGCTCAGGTGTATCCTAATCTAGTAGTGTAGAAATTTACAGCTTTCTAGTTTAGATTAGAATAATCTCGTCTCCTTTCATTAGCGAGGGCAGCGTATCTAGGGCTTGCTTTTGCATCATAATAACCTATCATGTCGTGCCCTTCTATCATTTCACCACATCACCCGATCCTTGTTCTTTTGGCACTTTTCTTGGCCCCGTTGTCATTTTTCTCCATGAGACCACTACCACCTCCGAAGGGTGGTGATGCCTGTTTTGCCTATTGTTCACTCTCCCCTTTATCTTTTATGCCCCGTATCGGATTTTCATATCTTTTGGGGATAGCTTATATTAGCTTGCGGGAGAGTATCACCCATAGTCATTTTTGTTATTTTTGATGCATTTCTCCTCCCATTTTATCTTTTCCCTCTCATGTGTAATTTTATTGCATTGAGGGCAATGCAAGATTTAGCTTGGGGGAGTTGCATTTCATGCATGTTTCCTTTATTTTCTTCCATTTTTCACCTTTTTCATGCATCAAAAATTTTTCTTTTCATTTTTATGCATCATTCCCATCATGCATTTTTCTTTCTCCATTTCATTCTTGCCTCTTTCTAAAGATGAACCCTCAATGATATCTTTCCAATCATGCTTCACTTTTTGCATTTGAGCACCTTTTTCCATCACGCTATTTCTTTGATTATTTTGATGTGGACCATGCCGCATCATCAACCGGCACGCGCTCCGAGGAGGCCGCACCACGTGCGGTGGACGAGGAGGGACCGCCCATGATCACTTACGTGTGCAGGAGGAAACGTGGAGGTGTTAATTAGTTATTATTAGCCTTAGAGGTATTTTGGTCGCTCTAGGCCAAATTAGTAAATCCCCTCATTCTCTTAATTAGGGCTAACCGCCATTGTATTTGTTTATGCTTAGATTGTTGAGAAACTCTTGAGCATCCTTAGTGAAGAATATTTAGGCTTTTGTTCTGTTCAATCAAAAGCTCGGAGAGCAAGTCTCCTCTCGAACGAGGCTTTTATCCATTGATTTCCATTGTTCTTCTCAATCTAAAACCCTAAAAATATTCCTCTCTTTTTAATTTTTCACCTTTAAATTGATTTGCTTGATTGATCCAAGCGGATTGTATCAAATTGGTATCAGAGCGATAGATCTGATGGCAGCAAGCACGAGATCAAAGACGGATGGTATGTACGAGAAGATTCAAGGATTGTGCGACAAGTTCCAAAAAGAACTAGCGACCACGAATGAGAGGATCACGGGCGTCGTCCACAAGCAAGAGGAGACCCAAGGAGATTTGCACGCAATGAGAGGGGAGATGAAGGCGGAGATGGGTAACATCGGCCAAATGCTTCAAACCCTCATGGCGGATCTAGGGACGAAAAAAGGGAAGAATGTCCAAGAAGAAATTTTTGAGGGACTTGTGGATGATGGGGATGATTCGGATCCGGAAATTCAGCGATAAAGGATCCATGATGCTAAAATAGTGAGGATGTTTCCCGGATCTTCAACCACTCAAGCAGCGGCGGCAACGGGGGAATCCAGAGTGGAGGGAGGACGGCCGAACCCCCTCCACGCACAGCAAGAGAACCCGCCGGTGGCCGATGAGGGCGCGTCGGTGGGCCGTTGGCCCGCGGGGGCCGCACGACCCCCTCCTGGGGTCGGTGCGACCCTGCCGTGGGCCGCGAGGGCCACGCGAACCCCTCCTGGGGTCGGTGAGACCCCGCCGTGGGTGGCAGAGGGCCGCGCAGCCCGGCAGGTAGCCGCCAAGGGCCACGCGACCCCGCTACAGGTGGGCGGGGGTCGCGCCGCCCTCGCCCAGCCACGTCGTGCCCTGGGGGCTCCGTTTCTGCCTTTTGGGGGTTCCGCCGAGGTGGAGGGAGTTCGTGGGGGTTTATTCCAGGGACGACCAGCGGCGACGAATCCTCGGGATGCATTTTTGGGCTTTCCGGCACGTGGGGCTGACACGGGAAGACGTTTTGGAGGTCCGAATGGGTTGGGATCTAATGGTAGACCACAGTGGCTAGAGGAGGAGTATGCTTGGGAAGAAAACGACCCTCCTCTAGGTTATATTCCTCAGGAGAGGAGACTAGAGGGGGCGGCGCAGGGAGATGCCAATGCGGACCGATTGTTGAAGAAGCTGAAGATGCCCGTGCTTGATGGCACAGATCCAGATGGGTAGATTTACCGAGTTGAGCGCTATTTTCAGGTGATGGGATTCACGGAGGAAGAGGTTCTCCATGTCGTCGGCATCTACTTTGAGGGGGAGGCACTGGCGTGGTATCGGTGGCGGTCGGCTGACATCCTTTTTGCTCGTGGGCAGAGTTGACAGCCTACTTGATGGATCGATTTCAGGAGACACCAGGAGGAGATTTTTACGAGCAGCTTAGGGTGCTCAGGCAGGAGGGGACGGTGCGGGACTTTGTCAGGAAGTTTGAGCTACTGTCGGGCCGAGTGCCTGGGGTCACGGAGGAGGCGCTCATGAGGAACTTCATGGGGGGCTCAAGCCCTCCATTCGAGCTGAGCTGAGGATACAAAGCCCGGAGGGCTTGGAGGACCTGATTCGCCTTGAACAGAAGGCGGATGAGAAACATACGGTGGAGAGGAGGATACGTGGGACCTGGGGGACCCAAAATCCCTGACCCACACCAGCAGCGGCAGCGTCGAGGGCACCTGCCAGTGCACCGAAGACTAGTGGATAGACTCGCCCACTACTCTTGGGCGACGGATGACGGAGGCGGAGGTGAGGTAGAGGCATGTCAAGGGTTGTGTTTCTGTTGCGATGAGAAGTTCACCCCTAGCCTCAGATGTTTGAGCCGCCTGCTACAGATTACCATGGTTCCAGATGAGGAGGAGTGTCGGGATGACGAGGAGGAGCCCATGGTGGAGCCACTCGAGGAGGAGGAGAAGTCTCACCTAGACTTCACGGAGGTCTCCCTGAACTCCGTGGTGGGGTTCACACCGAACCACATCATAAAGTTGTCAGGACAGTTGGGCGATATGGCGGTGAAGTGCTGATAGACAATGGGGCCACCCACAATTTCATCTCTAGCCGAGTGGTGAAGCGTCATGGGCTGCAGTTGAGCACCATGGAGAAGTTTACTGTTTTGCTGGGGACAGTGAAGATGGAGGAGAGCAAGAGGCTCTGCAAGGGGCTGTGTCTGACCTTGCAGGGAGTGCAGATTATGGAGGATTTCTTACCCCTGGAGTTGGGGAATGTCGATATCATTCTGGGCATGCAGTGGTTGAAGAAGTTGGGGGACGTGCGGGTGAACTGGAAACGTCTCAGGATGGAGTTTGAGGAGGGGGACCGCACGGTGGTACTTACAGGGGACCCCACCCTATGCTTTTCGTTGTTGGCCTTTAAGGCCATTACTCGGGCCTTACAGAGGGAGGGAGAGGGGAATTTAGTGGAGTGTAGTGCAGTTGGACTTGAGCAGGAGCAGCCGGCAGAGATTCTCGAGGTGGTTGAGCAGATGCTGGAGCGGTTTCAGGACCCGCAGGGGCTACCACCAGTGAGAGGACATGAGCATGCGATAGTATTAAGAGAGGGAGCAGCACCAGTGAGCGTGCGATCGTACCGATATCCTCATGTGCAGAAGGACGAGATTGAGAGGATGGTCGGGGAGATGTTGCAGGTAGGAGTGATCCAGCCTAGTGTGAGTCCTTTCTCTTCACTGTGTTGTTGGTGAAGAAGAAGGACGGGAGTTGGCGGTTCTGCGTCGACTACAGGGCACTGAACAAGGAGACGGTGGCTGACAGATTTCCCATTCCCGTGATCGACGAGCTGTTAGATGAGCTGCATGGCGCAGTTGAGTTCTCAAAGATTGACTTGAAGGTGGGTTATCACCAGATCCTGATGAGGCCCGAGAACGTGCCGAAGACAGCGTTTCGCACACATGAGGGGCACTACGAGTTTCTCGTCATGCCTTTTGGCTTGACGAATGCTCCCTCTAACTTCCAAGCCTTGATGAACGACGTATTTCGGTCGTACTTGAGGGGGTTCGTCTTGGTTTTCTTCGACGACATCTTGGTTTAAAGCAGGACCATGGAGGATCATGTGGGGCATTTGGAGACAGTCTTTCGGGAGTTGGGGGCGCAACAGTTGTATGCAAACCGAAAGAAGTGTAGCTTCGGCCAGCTACAGATATAGTACCTTGGGCACGTGGTGTCGATGGAAGGAGTAGCGGCGAACAAGGCGAAGATAGAAGCCATGTTGGATTGGCCAGTGCCTACTTCTTTGAGGGCATTGCGGGGTTTCCTTGGACTGACGGGCTACTATCGGAAGTTTGTGAGGGGGTACAATACGATTGCACGGCTGCTTACTGACCTTTTGAAGAAGGATGGATTCGCTTGGGGGGAAAAAGCGACCAAGGCCTTTGAGGCCTTGAAGGTGGCCATACTACGGCCCCGGTGCTGGCACTGCCTGACTTCAGCATCGTATTTGTAGTGGAGACGGATGCATCAGGAGTAGGTTTGGGGGCGGTTTTGATGTAGTTGGGGCGGCCTGTAGCCTACTACAGCCACGTGATTTCTGCTAGAGCCCGGCTGAAGTCGGTGTACGAGAGAGAGTTGATGGCGATCATGTTGGCGGTGCAGAAGTAGCGGCCGAATCTACTTGGGAGAGAGATCGTGGTCAGGACAGACCAGAGGAGCCTCAAGTACCTGCTTGAGCAGAGGTTGGTGACTGAGGAGCACCAGCATTGGCTTTCGAAGCTGGTAGGGTACCGGTTTGACATTGAGTACAAGCCAGGGTTGGAGAATAAGGCGGCTGACGCCTTGTCTCGGTGAAAGGACGGAGTGCACTTGAGGGCGCTCTCGTTACCGATGTGGCTAAACGGGAAGCAAATGTTACAGGAGGCAGAGACCGACCCAGAGTTGAGATAGATCAGGGAGCGACTACAGGGCGACGGGGAGGAACCGAAGGAGTACTCTCTGGAGGGACGCAGGTTGTTGTACAAGTGACGGTTGGTCTTACCGCGGAGGTCGGCCTTCATACCAGTGTTGTTTTAGGAGTTACACAGTTCAGGGATTGGGGGACACTCCGGGGTGCAGCAGACTTACATGCGGATGGCCCGAGAGGTTTACTGGCCAGGGATGAGGAAGGCGATCGCCCTTTTAGTGGCGGCTTGTGATGTCTGCCAGCGTCACAAGTACATGGCCATGGCACCTGCAGGGTTGCTGCAGCCTTTGGCTTTGCCTGAGCGGGTGTGGGAGGAGGTGACGATGGACTTCATCGATGGGTTATCCAGGTCGGAGGGGTACTCGGTGATTTTCGTAGTGGTGGATAGGCTGAGTAAGTACGCACACTTCATATCGCTGAAACACCCGTACACGGCAGTTTTGGTGACCACAACGTTTACTCGAGAGGTGATACGGCTGCATGGGGTCCCTGGTTCTATAGTGTCTGACCGGGAACAGGTGTTCTTGAGCAGGTTTTGGCGGGAGTTGTTCCGGGTAAAAGGAATGGTGTTGAAGAGGAGTACCTCCTATCACCCTCAGACAGACGGGTAGACTGAGGTGGTTAATCGCACTATCGAGACATATCTGCGGTGTTTTGCCTAAGAGACACCCCGACAGTGGTACCGTTGGTTGGCCTGGGCGGAGTATTGGTACAATACTTTGTACTATTCAGCAGCAGGGACGACCCCTTTCCGGGTGTTGAATGGAAGAGACCCACCAGAGCTGATTCGATTCGGGAGTAGACAGACACCAGTCTCGTTGGTGGAGGGCTACATGGATGAGAGGGTTGGGATGCTGGAGGAGCTAAAGAAGCACTTGCTACGGGCTCAGCAGGTGATGAAAGCGAGGACAGATGGACATCGTCGGGATGTGAGCTTTCAGGAGGGGGATATGGTATATCTCAAGCTGCGGCCATACAGACAGAGATCAGTGGCGAGGAGGAGGAATGAGAAGATGTCTGCCAGATTCTTTGGCCCCTTTGAGATTGAGGCCAAGATTGGCCAAGTGGCCTACAGGCTGAGGTTACCCACGACGGCTACAATCCATCCGGTTTTTCATGTTTCACCGCTTCGTCGCGCTATTGGAGAGCAGACGGTGTCATCCACACTACCACCGACACTGACGGAGGACATGGAGGTGATGCTGGAGCCGTTGGACGTCAGGACGGTGCCACAGTGTCCGGGGCGTCGGCAGGAGGTATTGATACATTGGGTGGGATTGTCGGACTGCGATGCCACGTGGGAGGCGTTTGATGTTGTTTGGGAGCAGTTTCCGAACTTCCACCTTGAGGACCAGGTGGATCTTCTACGGGGGGTATTGATGCGGACCATGCCGCGTCATCAGCCGGCACGCGCTCCGAGGAGGCCGCACCACATGCGGTGGACGAGGAGGGACCGGCCATGATCACTTACGTGTGCAGGAGGAAACGTGGAGGCGTTAATTAGTTATTATTAGCCTTAGGGATATTTTAGTCGCTCTAGGCCAAATTAGTAAATCCCCTCATTCTCTTTATTAGGGCTAGCCGCCGGTGTATTTGTTTATGCTTAGATTGTTAAGAAACTCTTGAGCATCCTTAGTGAAGGAGATTTAGGCTTTTGTTCCGTTCAATCAAAAGCTCGAAAAGCAAGTCTCCTCTCGAAAGAGGCTTTTATCCATTGATTTCCATTGTTCTTCTCAATCTAAAACCCTAAAAATATTCCTCTCCTTTTAATTTTCCACCTTTAAATTGATTTGCTTGATCGATCCAAGTGGATTGTATCATATTCAATGCTCATATATGTGTTTTGCCATCTTTTGGGTTTATTGGCTATATTTCGAGATTGTTGGTTGTGATTGTGTTTAAGGCATACTTCTAGCTATATATCGTATTTTAATATGCCCATCTATTTGAAGTTCCTAGATTTTCACGCTACATTTCCAAGAAACGGTTATTTTACCATCCTACCCCAGTGCTTCTAACTCTCGCATGAAATACTATATGTGTACTCTTATCGCATGTGTTAGCTACCTTTCAACGGGATTATGATAACCACACCTTTGTTCAGTGCTTTAATTCATGGAGGATTTTCTTTCTGTGCTTGGATTTCTCAAAAATTCTCTTTTGTTTTACTTTGTATATTCTCCCTCGCCGTGCATTGTTATCTCATTTGGGGGAGTGCACACTTTTGTACATATTTTTGTATAATGGTCCTTCAGGTTTCTTCGTAACCCGACGCCCTAAAGCCATCTGGCTTGGGATGCGTAGGCCGTCCTTGCATTCCATTGCGATTCAGCAAGTTTGCAAGACAAAAATATTAAAATCAAAAATAACAAAAACAAACAAAAAAACCAAAAATATGTATATATGCCACATTCTCCCCTTTTCCTTCGCTCTCCACATCTCCTATATTTGAGAGCACCAATGTATATAGGGAAGGCGAGAGTTTGTACAAAGTGATCTTTCCCCATCTTCTCCATCTCCTTTTGAAAATACAAGCAAGGCAAGAAAGTGTTTCAAAAATAAAAAACGACAAGTGTGTGTGGTGATTTCTTATATCCTAGAGACTGATAGTTATTCACATCATTCATATCTATTCTTGCTTACTTCTTCATGCATGTATGGGTATCTTGTATTCACCGTTTGGAAGATTTGATACGAATTTTGAGCTTCCTTTGTATTGGGCATATTATCTACTATAACATGCTATGATAGCTATGCCTTTGCCAATGTCACGCTTCTATCTCTTTTGTGCTCTATTGATATGAACCCATGATGCTATACTATGAGATTGAATTCTTGATTTAGATTGTGATATGCTTTTCCCTTGTGATTGATTGTGTTGGTGATTACATTTGTGGTTTGGAGAGGGCGATCAAGTATTCTTCGCTTTCCCTTCTTGCTCTCGCACCCGAACTTCATTCCAACTGTTTTCCTTGGGATGAGTAAGAGTTTAGCTTGGGGGCTTGACGCGTGTTCATATTTCACCTTTTGCACACGCTCTTTATCGTGTTTTCATATGCATTTCATCTCATTCCATGTTGTATATATCACTTTTTTGGTTCATATTGACTATTGGATGTATTGTTTGTATTTTAGGCTAATGCCAGCATTTGAGTGTCTTCTGGGATCAACCTTGCATATCGGGACCAAGACACGCTTATACGGCAAAGATCCGATGGTCAAAGACGAGGATTTGATGATTTGGAGCTTCAACCGATCGGGTGGACAGACCCACCCGATCGGTTCGGGCACACGTATCTGACCCGACGACGAGCAGCAAAGGAGCAGTTCCCACCCGATCGGTTCAGTGATCGGGTGGAGCTGCAGTGCTCTCTATCCTTGAGAGAGCCTCCCAACCGATCGGTTCATCCCCCCGGGTCATCTTAGGGAAGAACCCACCCGATCGGTTGACACTTCAACCGATCGAGTGGCCTTTTCTTCCCCTTTCGTGTACTGCTGCTCATTCATTGAAGCTCTTCTATCATTCCAGTGAGAGTTTGGGTGATCTCTTATTTTTATAGCGTCGGCATCGTCGTTATATTTCCAACGATAGGTCGCATGTCCAAATCTGATTTTTCTACATTTTTCTGGAGTTTTCTGAGCGCAGCTGGGTGCCGAAATTGGGAGCTGTCTGGATTTGCACTTCAACCGATCGGTTGGAAGTCCAACCGATCGGTTCTGGTCATTTTCAGGAGTTGTGCATCTCTGTTTGCTTCCACCCGATCGGTTGAACTCCCAACCGATCGGGTGGCCCTGTTTTAGCAGTTTAGTGGGTTTTTGGACCCGAACTATTAGGCTTTTGTGGGAGCTTATAAATATAAGAGTGTGCACGACTTGTAAGGGGTTCCTCCCTATTTTTCCAGTGTTTTTCAGCCCCTTTCATGGGAGCCTTAGATTAGGTTAGATTAGGTTTCTATTGGAATAAATCTTGAAATGGATTGATAGATTCAAATGCAAGATAAATATTTCTTTCTCTTATTTCCATTGTTTTGTGTTATTTTCATTTTGCTTGATGATGAATGTTTGTTTGGATTTATTGATTGCTAACATGTTCTTCAACATTGAGTAGTTCTTGATAAACCCTAATATGGGTTAGAGTAGGATTGATGCTTGGGATTTTACATTCGACTTGATTGCATGGCAAGTGTTTGATGGAATGTGTCAATGGGGATTTCTAGCAATCTGAGTCCAATTCGTACGGTAACACACTAGATGTGTTGGGGGTTGGGGTCCAGATGCTTGTCCCGTGAAGATCCGCTTTGATGTATTGCTAGAAATCATATTTGACCTAGTTGGCCGTTAGGGTTACGCGGGTGCGTTTTGTTGTCACTGGCGGGAGAAAGACCGCCTTTGACCGACGGGCCAAGGGGAAATAAAATTGGCGTTTGATCCCCTATCCACAGCTCATACCCCTAGCGTTGACATCGAATCCTCGCACGTGGAAACGGCTTGGACGAAATGTTGGGAGTTATCATTGTGGCCTTAATGCTCTCGGTTGCGGTCGGTGTTAATGGACATGGGAATGCCCACTGTTTGAAACCGGGTAGACCTGGCGTTTCATCCTGGGTATCGACCGGAATATCGGGCCCATGGGGCACTAGGTACCACCTTTTGGGGCAATGTCTCACCCTGGGTCAAGTCGAATGCCAAGTGTCATGAGTGCTCTAGCCCGTGTTAGCGGGGATTCATTTCTTGTCTTTTTCATTTCTTTCTTTTATTTCTACACTTCCACTCAAATAATCTGCGTAGCTCTCACACAACCTAGGCGAGGCTTGTAGCAATTCAAGCCATCCACCTCCCTGAGTTCGATATACCCGCACCCTACACTAACCGTGCATTTGCGATAAAACGACACCGCGTCCAAACCGTAAACAGGGCACCGGTCCCACCTCACACCCATGTGGGGGGGATGAATTGGCACACCCTATCCTTACCACATGGGACAAACCCTGCCATCTGGGTTTGTCTCAGTTAGTGTCACGCCCCGCTTCCCAAAAATGCGGAGGCGAGACGTGAGAAGGTCCGCACAAACTTGAAGCTGTGAAGCTCCAAGTCTGATTAGCGTATAAAAACACTTATTATGGCAAGTCCTTGCAAAGCGAAACGAAACAACAATGATAATAAGGAAATGAGACGACATTTTATTGAATCTCCAGATGTCCATAAACAAATTACAATATCGCAGAAAAGCCACCAGGCTAAAGGAAAAAGAGTCTAAGGCCCAACATGGACAACAAGGTATAACATACATACAAGGGTGCCACGCACCGACAACTAACATGAATCCTAAAACATAAAGGAAAACTCAACAAGTCACCGGTGTCCACAAGACTCCTCCTCAGCAAACACAACGTCCTCAGCAACAAGCTCTGGCTCGGCAACTAACATGCGACACCCAAAGAGAAAGGGGCACATGTCAGCAAGTCTGAAAAGACTTGAGCAAGGAAACTGAAAGGCAGGTAAACTAGCAACCTAGCAGTTATAGTATGCATGACATGGCAGTTATAACATGAGTGCACAATTAAGACATGGTGAACAGTAAGTACAATAGAACAAGTATCGGGACATGACAAGAGTAGCCAAGCTACTAACAATCTCAATCAATTCACGTTGTTTTGTAGATGTTTACGCCCTTCAGCTGAATGGTACATCATTCACACCGATCGGCACTAAACACTATTCACGTTTCACTGTTGTTTGTAGATGTTTACGCCCTTCAACTGAATGGTACATCATTCACACCGATCGGCACTAAACACTACCCCACCCCAGAGTTTACGTCTTACAACTGCAGTTACTGATCAGGCAGACCCCCAGTTGAATGACCGCTTAACCCTTACCCCATCCCACACGTAAACAAGCCAGGGTCCCTGCACATGAGCCCAGCAAGTGAGTCAGGGTTGCCCCGCATGGGAGCTTGTTTTCCAAGTTAACAATTCAATATCGAGCGTTGGGGTTAGCAACTCATTATGCTCGCTTCTGGTCACGAGCCAGGAAACACAAGTATGGCGTAGGGGACACCTAGCCTCAATATCGAGCGTTGGGGTTAGCAACTCATTATGCTCGCTTCTGGTCACGAGCCAGGAACTATCAGTTTTGTAGCGTGAGCTACACATTCACGATGAACAATCGATGTATGCAATGTCATGAACAGATATTCGTGTACCGTTAATTGTATTTAAACGTGACAGGCAAAATGCAATGACATGAACAATATTCGCGTACCGTTAATTGTAATTAAACATGACATACAAGCATGATAAGGGTGACGGACCAAGCTTCGTTGTCAAGCTAGGTCAATGACGTCTAGACGGCTATCCTTTCACCGTCTAGTCTCTTTTACGCTAAAACAAGGAAATGGCCTAAGACATGGCCCAAATCGAGAGAGGCAAGTTTCACTTGCCTAGCACCGGGGATGATGATCACGAAGGTTCGTCTCGCGGATGCTAATCTACGGGGAAATCGCTGTTATGGGGAGACAACCATCAAAACAACATTCATTCATTAGGGTTTCATAAAAATACAAATAGGTTATGAAAACATCGAGAGATCGATTTCTTACCGAGAGGTGGCGGAAGAAACACTCCGGAGAACCTATGGATCAGATCTGGAAAGGATGGAGAAATTTGGAGAACTAGGGTTTTTGGGGGATTTTGGGGATTTGATGGAGGTTTGGGGAAGATGAGAGGTGGGATGAGTTGATGGAGGGTTTAGATGATGGATCTTGGGCTTGGAATGAAGGAATAAGGCTTGGAGGAAGATGGGGGCTCAATGGGGGAGATTTTAGGGTTTTAGGTCGTGAGGGAGGAGAAGAAAACGTTTGGGAGGGGTATAAATAGGTTGGGCTGGCGGCTGCCCAGAAATTAGGGTTTTAACACAGACTAGTCGATCAAAGAGCAACCACTGACCGACTAGTTTGACAACTAGTCGGTCGGTCGACCAACGCAGACCGACTAAGTGTAAACAGAAACTTCTGAACGAAAATAGGATTTGGATTTAGTCGGTCAATTAACAACAGCTGACCGACTAGTTCGGCATCTAGTCGGTCGATGAACGTTCTTAGACCGACTAAGAATGAACAGTACTCGACTATTCAGAAGAACGAAGAATTAGTCGGTCTGAGTACATAACTTAACCGACTAGTTTGACAACTAGTCGGTCGAAAGATGAACTTAGACCGACTAAACAGATACAGTAACTCCTGAATTATAATCAAAGCCCACTAGTCGGTCCATTAAGGATTGCCGACCGACTAGATTGAAATCTAGTCGGTTGGTTCTCCTTCTTGAACCAACTAACGTGCACGAAAAGTGTCGATTCGAAGCGCGAAGCTTCGGGAAGATTTCTATGGCTTCTAGGATCGATTTATACTCTAAGATATGAGCGATTTGAAGCTCGTCACGAATGACTTACTCCGAAATCGACGATCGAAGGAAGAAGCTAGAAAATCACGACGAAACGATCGAAAGTGAAAGCTATGGCGACGAAAACCACACATCCAAGGAGAAAATCCACCAAGCATATATTTTAATATAGATAATCCAATTACACGAAAACCAGTCGTTACATCCTACCCACCTTAGAATAAAGTCCGTCCTCGGACTTTCTAACTATAGCTATATCTAGTCACCCTAGTAACTACCCTCAATCAATATCACATCACAATTTCAACCAAGTACATTCATTTCAAGTGCTTATATATATACTCTAGGTAGTCAATTATTAACACCACGGAAGTAAATATATATTCACGCACATAGTACACTTATACTTATTATAATCAAACAACTCCATTCACGTATTCAAATCATTCATATAGGCAAGTATATTCCATATAACTATAAAACACTTATTACACACTATATGAAAATAACCAAGTCTCTTACTTATTTGAAAATAATTTCACACTAGAAAATACCATCGGAATCTACACGTATAGGTAACTACCTATGGACAAGACAATAAGAGTACACTAGTCCCTATATCTCCTAGTATACGCCAAACAATCAACATGCGAACTCACACCATACGATTGTTAAAACAAGTTCACTATATCTAATATACATTCACAATCATTATAATTTCACAATTTATAGTCATTCAAATGCATGCACACATTTCACCATATTATCACTCCATATATAGTCCTATAGCTATAATCACGACACACCACACATACCATAGTCACCAATTCCTATAACTATCACATGCTTACCCGTGCATGGTGCACACCCACACACGCTAATATTTCATTCATATACACACCAATCACACCACTATATGCTTCGCACATCCACGCACCTAGTTTAGCTAGCGCACATATATTCACGCAACCAAACCCTTAGTGAATAACTATACCACAAGACCAACTCACATAACTATATATTGGTATAGCCACCCACAATCGTGTGCGTAACACAACCAGGCACAAACAATCCAAACATTATACATACATCATCCATCACTATACACTAACCACATACAATACACCAATGTACATAGAGTGTACCCACTCAAGCTTGAGTGAGACTCAAAATCATATCGGAATAATTCCATATACATAACATAGAATCCATACATATGCCAATACATTCAAATGCATACACGTCTACCAACATAACCACATACATATCTAAATTTTAAACACCCTTAATGTCTAACCAGGTAATATCACATATTTCAATCATTTCATATACCATGATATTATTATAAACATCAGCACACCTATAATTACAATACTCTCCCTAATAAAAGTATTTACCTATAGTCACACCCAAGCATCGTATATATGCATACCATATCCATCCACCTATAATTGGTACATCAATACACATTCACTTCATACATAAGTTAAGATATGCAGTAGTCGGGGATACCTCATGGTATACACGCATACGACATCTCATAAAAACAAGTAATACCAATCAAACATTATAATCCTACTATCATATGTATATCACACTTACACTCATGCAGCTAATACATAACTACCTACACACAATATACCAATACCAACCACAAACAACTTCATATGCACCATGGAATTAAATACACTACGACGACACATCAAATTACACTAATGGGGCCCACCAAACTATATTAAGGTCGACACAGCGACGACAAGCTCTATTGGCTAGACAAAAGGAACGAAATTGAAATCAAGAGCGTAACGAATAGAAGGATCGAAAAGCATGAAAACGGTTGTGTAATGATGTAATGATGCTCCATTAGGACACATGGAAAATAGTGTAAATAACATATTCTAAAATACGAAAAGTTGGAAAACCGTTATACTTCAAAGTTGGAGTCCTTTTCCGTATAAAAATATTTAGAGGTCAATAAAACAAATTGTTTGAAATAAGTTTGAGTCGAATATACATAATAGGAGAAAACAGTTTATTGGCTCACGTAAGGTCATTAAAAGAAAGTGAATCATTCACACGAATTTTGAGGTCGTAGCACTGATATATAAAAATTAATTGAAGTTCTACTTTAGAAATCGTTTTTAGAAATATTTATGACGAATGGAAGATAATAACATCTTAGTGGTATGGAAGTAAGTGGGAGGGTATATACATGTATAGAATTATTAAATTGATAATAAGCTTTAAAACCGAATGTTGGAGGTCTAAATCAGGAAATGGTTTCGAAAAATAATTTTACGAAAACCTGAACTAGGGAAAACGTCGAGCATAAAATCGACTCGCTTAAAGCTGAAGTCCTATGTGACTTGAAAGGTATATAAGAAGCAAACATGATGCGGTATTCGAACAAGTTTTAATGGCATAAGTAAGAAAAGAAATTATGAATCGAGTTAGAAAAATAGAATTACGGTTCGGAATGAAATTGGTATATGAAAAGGGACAAGACATTTATATCGATACGAAAGTATATGCGGAAAATATTATAAACTTCTAATCTAAAAATCTCAACACAAGTTTCGATATCTAAAAAGATAAATAATTTAAGTCGGCGAAGGAGCATGAAACCTTACATATATCAAAAGTGTTTCGAACAAATTTAAACTTAACGAAAGAAGAAGATCGAAGATACTTTTAGGGAAACAAGGATTCGCCAAAAGAACGTGTTGGTATAAAAACTTTTGAAGTACGAGTACGACGAACCTATAATTGATATATACAAAATTAGTTGAAGTCCATTCAGTTTTGGAAAAATACCCCTAAAGGTATGTACGATAAGTGGTTAAAATAAATTTTTGTATTTAGGAAAAAGGGACGGTATATCGAACCATCAGGATAGTAATAAATTTTAAAAATCGAAATGCGAAAGATACATTGTTAGAAAAATAGTACAAGATAGTAATTTTAAGATTACGGCCAAAAGTCTTCAAAATTCAAGAACGACTTTGAACTCCATCGAAATTTAGGGAGACATATTTAAAGAAGTTTAGAACAAATTTAAATTGAGTGAAACTTCAAATAAGGAAAGCATTCGAAAATAACTTTGGAAGAATCAAGATTTGCAACGGAAAACATTTGAAAGATCAAGGATAATTGGAATGAGGTGGTCATGTGAACATCTGTGACTTAAAAAGTATATTAAGGGAGCGCGACGAGTCATTTGAATATCATAAATAAGAAGGAAAATTCATAAATCGAATTTGGAAAATAGAATTGCGGCTCAGGATTAAATCGATTTATGAAAAGGGACAAGATATTCAAATAGGTATGAAAGGTATAGGCTGTAAAATATTATAAAACATTAATCGAAATCCCGTTAAAACTTTCGAATTTCAAAAATTAATTTAAGTCAACAGAAGAGTACGAGATATAAGTATACATATAACAATTGAAATTCCATTTAGCTTGGAAAATATTTTAAAGTATGTCATGCGATTAAAATGGATCTCATAGTTAGAAAATGGTACATCGAACTCTTCCAAAATAGTATTGGAGTCTTTAAACCGAAATGTGAAAATATAGACAAGAAAATGGTTCCGAGATAGCAATTATAATTACAACTATTAGACTCCGAAATCTACAAGGAATTTTGACTCAATCGAAAAGTGAGAAATTCAAGTATATACGTAGCGGGTTTAAAACAAAATTTAAACTTAACGAAAACTTTAATAAGGGAAATCGAAAATAACTTTAAAAGAAATTAAGCCTTGCCAATGGGGACATTCGAAGGATCAACGATTATAGAAACGTGGTGATCGTGGGAATCGAGGCAAGGGATTTGGTCGGATGTTCAAAACATAAATACGCCTAGGTTATGACTTAGGAAAATCTACGGAAACTCCTACGGTCAACCAACTAAAGATTATGGAACTAAGCGCTAAGACTCCCTAAGGGCTAGACAGCGATGAAATGAGTTCAGCTTGGTCCGAAATCGATGAACCCAAGCGAGAGACCAAAGAATTCTAGAAGTCTATCCTAGTCAAAGCTAGACAGGAACCACTAAGGTAACTCCTACGACGACCAAATCAACTCCTAGCGGGGAGTCTAACTAACAATCAGGGGCCTCTAACTAGCAAGCACGGACGTCTAACTAAGTCTCACTATGGTCCTGATCTGATGGATCTCCTACCAAGCTGGGACAGATGCTCTAACACGCCTACCAGCCACCTAAGACATAGGAACGCTAAAAACCTAGACTCGGGCTTATAACTTGGATGTTCTAATTTATTTAATGGACATTCTATAATTATTATTGTTGTTCCGATAGTTCGCATTTGCAAATGGACCTGCATGGGCCACCACTAAAACCTGTCACGCCCCGCTTCCCAAAAATGTGGAGGCGAGACGTGAGAAGGTCCGCACAAACTTGAAGCTGTGAAGCTCCAAGTCTGATAAGCGTATAAAAACACTTATTATGGCAAGTCCTTGCAAAGCGAAATGAAACAACAATGATAATAAGGAAATGAGACGACATTTTATTGAATCTCCAGATGTCCATAAACAAATTACAATATCGCAGAAAAGCCACCAGGCTAAAGGAAAAAGAGTCTAAGGCCCAACATGGACAACAAGGTATAACATACATACAAGGGTGCCACGCACCGACAACTAACATGAATCCTAAAACATAAAGGAAAACTCAACAAGTCACCGGTGTCCACAAGACTCCTCCTCAGCAAACACAACGTCCTCAGCAACAAGCTCTGGCTCGGCAACTAACATGCGACACCCAAAGAGAAAGGGGCACATGTCAGCAAGTCTGAAAAGACTTGAGCAAGGAAACTGAAAGGCAGGTAAACTAGCAACCTAGCAGTTATAGTATGCATGACATGGCAGTTATAACATGAGTGCACAATTAAGACATGGTGAACAGTAAGTACAATAGAACAAGTATCGGGACATGACAAGAGTAGCCAAGCTACTAACAATCTCAATCAATTCACGTTGTTTGGTAGATGTTTACGCCCTTCAGCTGAATGGTACATCATTCACACCGATCGGCACTAAACACTATTCACGTTTCACTGTTGTTTGTAGATGTTTACGCCCTTCAGCTGAATGGTACATCATTCACACCGATCGACAATAAACACTACCCCACCCCAGAGTTTACGTCTTATAACTGCAGTTGCTGATCAGGCAGACCCCCAGTTGAATGACCGCTTAACCCTTACCCCATCCCACACGTAAACAAGCCAGGGTCCCTGCACATGAGCCCAGCAAGTGAGCCAGGGTTGCCCCGCACGGGAGCTTGTTTTCCAAGTTAACAATTCAATATCGAGCGTTGGGGTTAGCAACTCATTATGCTCGCTTCTGGTCACGAGCCAGGAAACACAAGTATGGCATAGGGGACACCTAGCCTCAATATCGAGCGTTGGGGTTAGCAACTCATTATGCTCGCTTCTGGTCACGAGCCAGGAACTATCAGTTTTGTAGCGTGAGCTACACATTCACGATGAACAATCGATGTATGCAATGTCATGAACAGATATTCGCGTACCGTTAATTGTATTTAAACGTGACAGGCAAAATGCAATGACATGAACAATATTCGCGTACCGTTAATTGTAATTAAACATGACATACAAGCATGATAAGGGTGACGGACCAAGCTTCGTTGTCAAGATAGGTCAATGGCGTCTAGACGGCTATCCTTTCACCGTCTAGTCTCTTTTACGCTAAAACAAGGAAATGGCCTAAGACATGGCCCAAATCGAGAGAGGCAAGTTTCACTTGCCTAGCACCGGGGATGATGATCACGAAGGTTCGTCTCGCGGATGCTAATCTACGGGGAAATCGCTGTTATGGGGAGACAACCATCAAAACAACATTCATTCATTAGGGTTTCATAAAAATACAAATAGGTTATGAAAACATCGAGAGATCGATTTCTTACCGAGAGGTGGCAGAAGAAACACTCCGGAGAACCTATGGATCAGATCTGGAAAGGATGGAGAAGTTTGGAGAACTAGGGTTTTTGGGGGATTTTGGGGATTTGATGGAGGTTTGGGGAAGATGAGAGGTGGGATGAGTTGATGGAGGGTTTAGATGATGGATCTTGGGCTTGGAATGAAGGAATAAGGCTTGGAGGAAGATGGTGGCTCAATGGGGGAGATTTTAGGGTTTTAGGTCGTGAGGGAGGAGAAGAAAACGTTTGGGAGGGGTATAAATAGGTTGGGCTGGCGGCTGCCCAGAAATTAGGGTTTTAACACAGACTAGTCGGTCAAAGAGCAACCACTGACCGACTAGTTTGACAACTAGTCGGTCGGTCGACCAACGCAGACCGACTAAGTGTAAACAGTAACTTCTGAATGAAAATAGGATTTGGATTTAGTCGGTCAATGAACAACAGCTGACCGACTAGTTCGGCATCTAGTCGGTCGATGAACGTTCTTAGACCGACTAAGAATGAACAGTACTCGACTGTTCAGAAGAACGAAGAATTAGTCGGTCTGAGTACATAACTTAACCGACTAGTTTGACAACTAGTCGGTCGAAAGATGAACTTAGACCGACTAAACAGATACAGTAACTCCTGAATTATAATCAAAGCCCACTAGTCGGTCCATTAAGGATTGCCGACCGACTAGATTGAAATCTAGTCGGTTGGTTCTCCTTCTTGAACCAACTAACGTGCACGAAAAGTGTCGATTCGAAGCGCGAAGCTTCGGGAAGATTTCTATGGCTTCTAGGATCGATTTATACTCTAAGATATGAGCGATTTGAAGCTCGTCACGAATGACTTACTCCGAAATCGACGATCGAAGGAAGAAGCTAGAAAATCACGACGAAACGATCGAAAGTGAAAGCTATGGCGACGAAAACCACACATCCAAGGAGAAAATCCACCAAGCATATATTTTAATATAGATAATCCAATTACACGAAAACCAGTTGTTACAGTTAGCAAAAATCTCCATCAACTGTATTGGGGGGGATGAATTGGCACACCATATCCTTGCCATATGGGACAAACCCTGCCATCTGGGTTTGTCTCAGTCAGCAAAAACCTCCATCAACTGTATAATAGACTAAAAATAGCACTTGCACACAGTGCACGACGCAAAAAAACTACACGAATAGAATGCGGTGCACGTGTACAAACGATAAGGAGTGAAAAGTGTGGGTGTGGGTGTCGGTATCGTCGGGGGGGGTAAAATGTGGAAAATCATGGGTTAAATCGGGTTTGTTTTTTGGTGTTGTTTGAACTTGGGTGTGTTTTGGGTGGTTTTTGGGTGTTTGGGGGTGATGTGGAGGGTGATGTGGAGGAGGTTGTGACATGTGGCGATGTGACATTGCCACATGTGACAAACATGTCACATGTGACAACCTCCTCAATTGTATAATAGACTAGAAATTACCTGTGTACAAAGTGCACAGGACCTCCTACAAAATCAGGACGCGGGACCGAAACCGGATCAAATGGAAAGAGTGCGTGAGAGTATGGGTAACGTCTGGGGGCTTTTTGGTTTTTTGACTGGGGGTGTGAAGTTCGGTTTGTTTTTGGGTGGTGTTTGACTTGGGTTGTGTTCTTTAGGTATGTTTTTGGGTGTTATTTGAAAAAGGGTGTATTTGCGGGGGTTTTGGGTGGCTTTTGGGTCATTGGAGTGAGGTGGATGTCTCATGTGGCTATGTGACATTGCCATATGGGACAACCTCTCCATTTGTACAGTGTACGGAGCAAAACAAACCCCACGAACAGGATCAGGTGCACGTACACAAACGAAAAGGAGCGAGAAGCGTTGGGTGTGTGCTGGTATTGTCGGGAGGCAAACGGGTAAACCAAGAAACCTTGGAGGTTATATGGGGAAATCGCATAGGGAAAAGATGCAATTAAGTGAGTTTGTGAGGTTTTTTGTTTTGCTTTTGCAAAGTGGGATGAGGTGGATTGCAAACATGTAAATATGCAAGAGTGGGTGTGATTGTTAAGATAGTGAGTGATGTGACATTGCCATACGAGACAAACCCTTGGACAATGTCGCTATTTATATAGAGCATTGCTATCTGCACCGCAAATATGCGGTGCAGACAATGATTATTAGCCAAGTACAGTAAAAAAACAGCAACCACGTAATTATTTGTACACGCTCTCTCATCATTTTTTGCCAAAATTGGCAACTAAGTAATGCCTGCACCTCATATTTGAGGTGCAGGTAGTTGTTCTCTTTGTATATTGGATTATTGATCATTCCGAGACCGACATGCGGAGCAAAGTGTTTGTTGGATGGTGAGGCCGTCAAAGTTGGTGGCAGTCACCAGACTCGCCACAGCCATGCCACCAAAGACCTCCATGATCCACGTGGCTCAAACTATTTGATGCTTCCGACAAATGCTCCCAAAATGTGCTCATCATAACAGTCAGCATGATGGATTTATGAATTTTATGCACATGGATGAGAGATATGATTAGACTTTTGTGCAATTAGATCCTTCTGCTGCTGGCTTCATGCAATCATGCAGATGCCCAACCACACAGTATATCTCCTCAGACCGAGGATGAGAGCCATCCCATGCAACAAACCTATGTGCCCTCTGTTCCACACGCATCAAGCTGTAACCGCTCACCGTCTTCAACCTCCTCTCCTTCATCAACCATCTCGTCCTCGCCATCTCATCCCTCAACCCCCTCGTTGCCAACACTCTCGAGCCCAGCAGATACCCCGCAGGGTTCTCCGGCTCCATCTCAATCACTCGAGCTGCAGCCAACTCTCCAAGCTCGAAACTTCCATAGCTCCTGCAAGCACTCAGCAGAGCACCCCAAGCGGCCGGACCGGCCTCGGTCCCTTCGGGAACCCTCCTGATCACATCGACCGCGCCTTCAAGATCGCCGGCCCTTGCCAGCATGTCTACCATGCACGAATAGTGCTGCGACGAAGGATGAAGCGAGGGGTCTCTCAGCATCCTCTCAAAGCAGGAGATCCCTTCCTCTATGAGACCTCCATGGCTGCAAGCAGAAAGAACCGAGAGCATTGTAACTCCGTTGGGCTTCAGATTTCGCATTTCCATCTCACGGAGAACGCCGAGCGCCGCCTTCGCGCATCCGTGCATCCCTAATGCCCCGATCAACGCGTTCCATGTTTGCAAGCTCTTTGCGGGCAATTCATCGAACACTTTTCTTGAGCTCTTCAGGTCACCGCACTTGGCGTACATGTCGACGAGTGCAGTTCCGACGGCCAAGTCGTCATGGGATAAATGGTTCCTGATCACCAAACCGTGAGCAGCCTTCGATAGCTTCACCTCGGCTGAGACGGCACAGGCTTCTAGCAGGCTCAATGCCGTCACCGAATTCGGCGCTTCCTTGGCCAGCTGCATCTCGTGGAAGAAGCCGATGGCCTCGTTTGTGTTGCCGCAGCGCGCAAAGCCTGCGACCATGGTGCTCCATGTGATCACATCTCTCGTCTCCATTCCATCAAATAGCTTCAGAGCATGTTCCATCAGGCTGCACTTTGTGTAAGCGTCCAACAACGCGTTCAGCACAAAGTCGTTCGACAGCCGCCTCCGGACGACTGCAGCATGTATGCACCGGCAGCAGAGCGGCAAATCGAGTCGCTTGCAGGCATGCAAGAGATTCACAATGGTGAACTCATCCCCCTCGAACCCAGCCTCTCGCATGGATCCAAACGCTACCAGTGCTTCGAAGTTTTTCTCGTTGTGGACTAGTCCAGAGACGATGCTGTTCCACGAGACGATGTTGGTCGACGGCATCTGGTTGAAGGCCAGAAGGGCAGAATCCACGTCGAGACACTTTGAATACATGTCGACAAGAGAGTTCCCGACAAACACATCGCCCTCGAAACCCCCACGGATAAGCTGACCATGTATCGGTCTCCCATTGTCTAGATCCCCAGCATTGGTGCAAGCTTGAACAACGCTGACCGCCGCAAGCCCGTCCATTCTGACACCGCCCTCGACGCGCATCGATCTAAACAACCGCAACGCATCCGCCGGCGCGCCACATTGCGCATGCCCGCCGATCAGCGAGCTCCAAGATATTACATCTCGTTCGCGCATTTCATCAAACAACCTCTGTGCACAATCCAATGCTTGGGACTTCACGTACAGATTCAGTAGAGAGTTCTGCACCGAGGCGACGGCTGAAAACCCACACTTTGTAATTATTCCATGGATGCTGCGGCCTCTGTCGACGGCTTCAAGTCTCCAGCAAGCGTGGAGAACAAGGATCAAGGTGGAGATGTTGGGTACAAAATTTGATGTTCTAGCTTCTACGAACAAATCCAGCCCGATCCCATAACCCTCCAGGCTCAGAAATCCATGGATCACTGCATTCCATGAGACCGAGTCCTTCTCATTCATTCCATCAAACACGCTGGCTGCAGAATCCATCATGCCGCATTTGCTGTAAAAGCTGATGATGGAGTTGGAAGTGGAAGTGTGTGAATCAAAGCCCATCTTGATGACATCGGCATGGATCGAGGTTCCTTGACTGATGGACTGAAGGTTAGCTAGAGCTTTGAAGATGGGGGGAATAATGTCAGAGGTTACAGGCGAGGCAGTGCTCTTTGTCAGCTTGTATTGGTATACAACATCCAGGCATCGATTCATGGAAGCAAATTTCACCCAGGTCCGCATTCAAACAATTTTGAAAGGAATACAGCTTGTACCCCTTCACCAACAACAACAACAGATAATGGGCATTGATTTAAAAAGACCCAGTAGTTAGCTACTGACATAATTATATAGAAATAAGTGGATGTTAGCATCTGTTTGTATAGTAAGAATACAATACGCAGAGAGAAAATATTGTGGTTTCTAGGTAGGAAAAAGATCAACATAATAGAAGCAAAACTTTCACCAGGTATGGTGCTAATTGGGGCTGGTTATGAGACCGTCACCTCATTGATCAACGTAGCATTGTCGAATGTATGGATTGTCCAGTGGAACGAACTTGGTCCAGTATTGCTTGTACTTGGTGATTGCGAGGTCCAACCAAGGCTTGTAGTTCCCGTTGTAGTGAACCACTGCTGCATTCTGGATGGCGGTGGGGCTTACTGCTGGATCATAACCGAGCCCCAGCACATGCCAGTTGCGGTCGAGGGGATGTGTCAGGTTGTAAAATGTGATCAGACCTGGAGGCAGCGTGCCGAGCTTCCAGAGTCTCCGGTCCTCGTTCTGCAAAAGGAAACACCGTTCTTAGTGGAATGACATGGACTTGATACAAAATGACCATACGCATGTGTTCTAATTGGAATAGCATAAACAAGATTTAAAAAAACAAAAAATAAATAAATTTTGAGATACAAAAGATGTTTGTCCTTCTTGATAAAAGGCAAAAGAAGATGGAGCAGCAATTTATAGCTACATTGCACATCAGCATATGATATCATTCGATTATGTTCCCTATATAATATCGAAAAGTCATTTATTAAGAAGGATATCATATGCTTATGTGCAATGTAGCTATAAATTGCTGCTCTAATTTCTTTTGTCTATGTCTATGTTTGGTAGATTGCAAATATTGACTAAGATAAACTGAAATAAAATATATGCATACAATCTGATGGCATCAATTAAGAAGGAAGAGAAATGAGGAAAATTAAGTGTAGATGCAATTATTAAAATTACCGATATCTAATTAGACAAAATAACTAAATTCAACAAATATGAAGAATGCCATAAAACATAAAAATTAGTTTTTCCATACCGAATCTTGCCAATAATGGTATATTCCAGTAATATTGCGCTTCTTCCATTGTTTCAAGTCAAAGATGTTCATCCCGAAAGCCCATCCACATGCTTGAGGATCGAAATTTTCAGAGATCTTTGGGTCTGAGAAGTTGAGATATGTGGAAAAACGATGAAAGCTCTCTTTGCAGGTCTCTACCGCCCCGTTCACCATCCCCTTCATATCTACAGACCACAGAGAAGTCAGGTCCTTTTGGACAACGATATCGTCATCCAGAAACAGTATCTTATCCAACTTTGGATACACTTCAGGCATGTAGAACCTCAGATGGTTGAGCATAGACAAGTACTTAGGGTTCCTATATTTGAGATTTTCATTTCCAGCTGATAGCGAAGATGGATGATTCGCCTTGAAGTAATATTCTTTGATCCTTGCAGATTCCAGCTGCCGAAGGACAGAGCAGTAGGAAGAATTAAGCCACTTGAATTCATCAATACTCTCCACATGGACTGTTGCTGGTGACGGAGGATGGGCAATGTACCACATCTTCATAGCCGCAAAGTTCAGTTTGTCTGTGACTAAATGAAACACATGTTTCTCTGGTTCCTTGGCATGTACTACAGTAGAATTTACAACAACAGATGTTGCTAGCACATTATCAGAGAATATAGCATAATGATAGAGGGAAGGGTCTATAAGCTTATCACTGTAGGCAAGCTCTTTACTAGTGGAATTATGCAAAAAGTACTCTGTGGTTAGTTGTAAAGAGAGGCAGTGCAGAGGTTTAGGGATTGTTTTTGCAGCATGCTGGGTCAAGAATGTGCTTTGTTTCTTCTGTCCATCTATGTGGTCTTCTGTTGACTGAACCAAGGCCTGCAACTTTCTGGCCACTACATCACAATCATATAACAGATCTTTGGCTTGGGTTAAAGCATCACCCATCACCTTGGCTTGTACAAGAGCACTAGACAAAATGGAAAAAAGAGTTTAGCATACAACTGTGAGTTGCACAAGTAAACGGCATGACTAGGAATGAAATTTGAAAGATACCCAGGAGGAAGGTCAGCATCTGAATCTGCTTCTTCAATTGAGAGCTGATTTTCTTTGATGAGTTTCATCAGAAAATTATAGACATCATGTTTTTTAAATGAACGAGCCATGCTAGCGTACACTTTAGCCATAATGATCTGATCTTTCATAAGGTGTAATGTGGAATCAGAGAAAGTCGGTTGATATTCTTTCCTCCATATACTGTATTTTCCTTTAACTATGTGCTTGAAATTTTTTGTGCGTTCAATGGCTGCCGCCTCCATCTGGAGTTCAGTTTCTCTACTCATATTAATCAGCTCAGCAGCTCGCTTCTCCCTCCTTTTTTGTCTCAATCTCTGTACATAAGAAAAGAATCACGAGGGAAATTACCAACTTTAACCAACTAATACATTAAGAGATCACAAATTCACCTGACGTTTAAGCTTTACGGGACTAATGTAGCTGGTTAGCTGGTTTTGATCAGGAGAAGGCCAACCATTTCCTTGTAAATTGTTCACCGTTTGCTGATGTGAGCTTTTTTGCTCCTGGACGCTTGAGGAGAAACAAAGCATGAATATTTATAACAAACTCAGAAAAAACTACTTATTAACTGGTGACACAGACTGAAACCATTAACTTCCAACATGCGGGGGGGGGGGGGGGGGGGGGGGGGGGGGGGGGGGGGGGGGGTGGTGGTGGTTTATAATAAGAAATATGTTCATTTAATTCTTGTGGATCTTGTGGATTGACATACAAACTCCTTTCAGTTAATAATAAAGGTTAATAATAAGAAATATGTTCATTTAATTCTTGTGGATCTTGTGGATTGACATACAAACTTCTTTCAGTTGATAATAAGAAATATGTTCATTTAATTCTTGTGGATCTTGTGGATTGACATACAAACTTCTTTCAGCGGACCTGAAGAATTTCTCCACTAAGGAGTATCATAAAGAGTATAGTACAACCTTCGGCTGTGCACGCCCTTCATCAGCAGAATTCTCCCAGACCCAGGAAGATGATAAATCCTTTGACTTGACCTTATGTGCTTTGAACTTACCAGAGGAATCCATATATATCACAGTTATGTAAAGGCTCTGCAAAGGTATAACCATAGTGATTGTCACAGCAGCAGCAGGATTATAATGGCCTAAACATTCATATATATCATTTTCACCAAGAAAAAACAATTATATTGTAACCTCATCCTCTTGACTCGAGTGTAATTCTTCAGGTAGCCCGTCTCCACTGTGGTTACTCTCCTGTTTAGCCAAGATTGCACCCAAGGCCAAGTAAGACGAAAGTATACATAGCACTAACAAATGGCTGTTTAGACACCAGAAGAATAATAGAAAATTATATATCCTACTAAGTAGTTTATAAGTGTAGCTAGCATAGAATTCTATGAGCTAAAGAATTAAGTGTAGCTAGCAATTTTAGAGGACAAATAACGAAAAAAAACTACAGTCAAGAGGGTTTGGATAAAAGCAATTTTAAGATAAGAGACTTTCCTGGAAAGTTCTTGCTTGTGCGTTCGAATGGTCTTAGAGCCCAATAACACCTGGATGCATGTCGAACTAAGCGTCATGGGGAGCTAAACGTTATGGGGAGCAAAATGCCCTGATACAAAACGATGATGTTAGCGGTCATCTCTTGAACCTCTAGAATCCATGGGCGCGCCACCTCTAGTGTCTCATATCGCCTAGTAAAATGTTAGTGTATAATGAGGATGTCTAATTGATGGGAATCCAATTTGGATTCAAATTAGTATTTTAGTGTCTGAATCGGTTTAATTTTATGATCTTTGAGTCCTTTTAGAATTTGTTATTTGAGTTTCTTTTTAGAGTTTTCTTTTCTAAATAATTTGAGCATGAGTTAAGATTTATGTCATAAAGAACTCTTTTATTTTATTTAAAAGTCTTTATTTGAGTCTATTTAGGTGTTTGAGTATGAGTCAAATTAGTATATGTTTTGCTTATAAATATGGCATTGTAGTTAAACTTTTTAATCATTGAATTAAGTAATTGAATAAAATTTAGAGTCGTGTAAATATTATTTGTCACAAGAAAAATCTTGAGTGTGAGAGACACGAGTGTGGGGTCCGAAAAATTTTCACACATGAGACGTTGGGGTTGATGATCATTAAATTTTTTAGGTACGAGACCTGAAATTCTATCAAACCCTAGATTAGTATTTCCCTAATTTCAACACATCATCTTTTCCCCTTTCATCTTGCATCAACTTGGTATCAAAGTCAAACTTCTGATCTCCTTCACTATCTCCTTATTCTTCTTTCCATTAGATGAAGTTATTTAGTTAGCCAAAACAGAAAGAAAAAAATTCTGTTTGTTTACAGTCAAAAAAATCAGTTTGAGGTTTAATAAAACAGTTTTTGTTTCAAAAATTTAAAATATTCTTCTTCCTCATCACTCCTCATTCAAAACCCTAGCTCTAGGTCAAACCCTAACTTCTCACTACTGCCACTACCATATCCTCTTCTAAGCTTGCCACACTCGCATGAAAACCCCATCAAATGTGCCACTTTCAGCCGAAGCCCCTACCGACATCGCCGACTTTATCCGTAGCTTACACTGCCATTGTCGTCTTTATCTGAATCCCAAGCTTTCACTGCCATCATCTGATGGTCTTGTTGACTTCCCCAGCACCTTTGTCATCACCCGCCAACGCCGACACACTAGCTCTAACAAAGAATGTCTTCGAAAACCATCAAAATTTGTGTTGGCCTGAGCTCGGCTACAACAAATCGACTTTGAGCTGAGCCACCAAGTTGGCCTGAGCTAAGTTGACCTGAACTAACTCAAGTCGGTAAACAGTTGATTAGTCAACAGCTCAAACCAAACTATTGATTGAGCTGAGTCGGTAAACAATTTGTGTTGGCCAAACATATTCAAAGGCTATAAGAGTATTGTAAGTATTTCTTCTACAAAGCTTTGCCTTGGTTGTGACGTGTTCTCCTCGGTTTTGAGGTACTATTACTTTTGGTTGGAGAGTGGGTTGTTCCGATCTCAGGTTGTTGAGATTGCGCTTTTGCATTGGTAAGGGTGTGTGCCCAAGTTGCAAGATTATAATTCTTCATTTTGCAAGTTATTAGTGGAACTCTCTAGCGGATTTTGCTTGGGGTTGGACATAGGTTGGGAGACCGAACCAATATAAATTGATTGGTGTTTGCGATTGGTTTGCTTTTCTAATTTGTTTATCTTGTTTACTTTGTCTTTAATATTGTGATAATTCTTTGCATTTAGTCCGTCACGTTATATATCGAGAATTGTTTGTCGAAAGTTTATCGCTAACCGTAACTGTTTAGTGTTTAAGGATCACAGCCACCTGTCAGTGACCTAACATTAACATCAAAGACCAGCTCCAGAGATTCAGGCTACCTCTGATATTGCTGAAATAGAAGATTTAGGCCAAACTCAAGGACCAGCTCCATATCTAACTTTTTGGACTTACTAAAGCACATCCCACATTCTCACCATAACTGAGAGTTGATATAAATAAGAAGTGATAGCCGTCATTAGAGGCTAATCACCATTTTCACCCAAATTTAACAATAACTTTTAATAAAAATCCAATAAGCACCAACCTACTTAAACAGGACTTAACCTACCTACTTAATCAGGAGTTAACCTGACATGAATGCATATAGGATCATATATACCTTAAACATAAGTTGAAATACCCTCATTTAAGATTACCCTACTAAACCAACATGACTTTGCTACAGTAATCCCATCAAACAGAACATCAAGAATATCATCATCATCTTAGACTTTTCCAATCAAAAGGGACAGGTCACGGAGCACTACTAACATCGATAAAGCACCAAATACGGCATCTATTATTTTCCTTTTCTTTTTTACTTCATTTTAGAATGTGGCAACCCTCTATAAGTGTCAGCAAAATTTCTAGTCAATGGAACTATAAGCAATAGAAGACTATGCCTTCAAATTTCATAAGGAACATAGGAGACAATGATGTGAAAAAAAAAGAAATTTTTATATTAAATTGTATTAACATGTGAAGCACAAAGTAAGATGTCAACCCGCTGAACTCAAGCAAGTAATTTTCTAGGAAGTTTGCAAACAAAGACAACCTTAGGTGGTTCAGGTTGTCCATAGTCATCTTCAAGCAACTATGGTTCCCAAAGGAAGGAGGAGACATCATTGGTTCAAAATTATGTTGGTTTCATGAGAGAACATTTTGACCAATACTACCTTAAATGTAGCTTGGCGGTTCAATTTAGGGGGATGCCAGCCTAGTAACCTGATAGGATTTTCTAGGGGTTTGATGTATAAAAGATGATTTTTATGGGAAAGATTGGATTTTTAGGGCAAAGGCAGAAATTTAAGGGCTAGAAAGAGGGTTGTGGAAAGAAAGCTAGGATTTTTATTAATAATAAATTGATATAAAGGGGCTCAAGGATAAAGATGAGTTCTTTCGAGAGGAACTTGCTCTCCCAAGCCGCCTATTCGAGAGGGGGCCACGCTCTCAATCAAAGAGGGATAATCTCAACCTCACGCAAGTTTGCTTCTCTAAAATTCCACGATCAAAGATGAAAATTCCTAGCCCCATACCCGCATATAAAGACTAATTCAGAAATAAGAAAAATTATAAAAAGGTCCATAAAACTGAAAATTACTAAAACACATCTAGAAATCTGAAAATTACGAAAACGTCCCTAATGGGCCAAAATTGTAGATCTATCATTGCTCTGCTCTCGTAAAATCACCTTGTCGTCAAGGTTAAGCACGAAGCATGTGGGCCCTCCTTTTCGACTAATGGTGATCGTCCCCTCCTGGATCAAAATGATATGATTAGTCCATCACCCTCAACGACGCCTGAACAGATGCCACAGTGATCATCCAGCCTGACTGAAGACTCTTCGCTTCAAAAACCATGATGCTGATGTTGAGGAGGTCGTCCTTGTCGTAAAAGTGTCGGCGTGTCATGACGGGCCCCGAGGAGCGTCATCAAGCCACGACGAGCCTCGAAAAACGTCGTCAGGCTACAATAGGTCCCAAAAGACGGTGAACAAGTCCTGGCGGTCCACGAAGTCATCATCGGTCCTAGGAAGAAGCCCAAAATCGTTGTCAAAGTCTCGACGGGCCCCTTGAAAGCCTAGATGATCCATCCATTGCTCGTTATGCTGCTAGCGGGTCGCCAAGGGACCACGGGGGCCCTGGCGGTCCTGTCGTAGGGATATAGGGCCTGCATGGTGATGTCGGCCACATGCAATGGCCTGCACGGGCCTGCACGGGCATCGGTGGGGCTGGGCGGCCCTGCAGACAACCACATCATGGTTCGCCGCCCTAAACCTCGTCATCCTCGAAATAGTGATCCGCATCTTTGAGGAGTCCTTCGACAAAATCTTCCGCCTTTTTTTCGTCTAAGCCATTGCCTTTTGCCCTATATTTAGGTTTTCTCCTAAATCTGAATTTTTCGACGCCTTCAGATCTAAAATTTGTTGCGTTAACGCCAAAGTTACATCATTTTGATCTGAAAGTTGTTGCGTTAGGGTTTGCAAGATAGCCCCCAACCTTATTGCCATCATCTCCAACGCATCTGTCCTGTCGCAAGCGATGTCCTAACCTCAGATCTGAATTCCTCCATAGATTTCTTCATATTTGTCGTCATTGATGCCAAGATTGGTGCTCTGCTACCACTTGATAGGATTTTCTAGGGTTTTGATGGATAAAAAGATGTGATTTTTAAGAAAAGATTGGATTTTTAGGGCAAAGGAATGAAATTTTGGGTTAGAAAGATGGTTATGTGGAGAAAGATGAGATTTTTTATTAATAATAAACGGAAATAAAGAGGATACAAGGATAAAGATGAGTTTTTTCGAGAGGAACTCGCTCTCCCAAGCTGCCTATTCGAGAGGGGGCCGCGCTCTCCAATCAAAGAGGGATAATCTCAACCTCACAAGTTTTCTTCAACCAATATCCCACAATCAAGCATGAGAATCCCTAGCCCCTACCCGCATATAAATACTAATTCAGAAATAAGCAAAATTATAAAAAAAAACCCTAAAACTGAAAATTATAAAAAGCCCCTGAAATCTGAAAATTACGAAATCACTCCTAATGGGCCAATTGCAAATCTATCACAACCCCTTATGAAAACCAAAAACACAAAAAAGAACATGCCACAGAAAAATTTACTGTTGCTGTTGGCAAATGCCAAAAACTGAAAAGTATAAAAAGCCCCTGAAATCTGAAAATTACGAAAACGCTCCTAATGGGCCAATTGCATATCTATCACAACCCCTTATGAAAACCAAAAACACAAAAAAGAACATGCTACAGAAAAATTTACTGATGCTGTTGCTGTTGGCAAATGCCAAGGATAGGAGCTCAGAGTGTATAGTGATTTTTTACTGGATGACAGTCTAAAACCAATAAGTATTGGTCCAAGTACAAAACAGTCTTATCAAACCTCTGCTTAAAGAATGAATTCAAAAACGTAGAATTGGGGAAAAAAAGCTTTATACCGACAAAGTATTGTTAAATAATAAACATAAAAGATAGTTCCAGCCTAAAATAAGACACAAGGATAAAGCATAAATAAGTTAAAAATAGAAGAAGAAATAAGGATAAAGTATAACTAAGTTAAAAGTTGGAAAAACACTTAATGGCCAACTGGTCAATCATGTATTTTTCTGGAAGTAGCAAAATGTAGTTCCAGCAGAAGAGCAAGTAAGCCATATTTCCCCAGAAAATTATTCTGGGGTAACTTACATAACTGGAATATTAGGACTCATAAGGGGAAGTGTATCTGATGATTCTGATCTGACGGAAGACAGCTGAATCATGACCTGCAAAACCACAAGTTAACCTAACCAATTTAGCACCATTAGTTTAAGAAACAAGCCCAAATCTGGTTCAAGTCTAAAAAAGGATAACGATAAAGAAATAAGAATCTTGTAAGGTACCCATTGAAATAGTAGTTTTGTCCCATAAGAAAAAGCAGAGGTTATAAATATCAACATATTGTAAAACTGTCTAAATCTGTTGCAAGATATTCTCTGTTCCTCAGAATGTAGTATGCCTTTAAATTCTCAATAATAAATCCAGGAATGTTAAGTTGCTAACTATCAAATATCAGTTTTAACCCCGCAAAAAGAAAGTCAGGTTTGGTGCTTGAAGAAAGCAATTGTTGGGGTTCAAGCAGTCCCATTGACTAAGAAATACTTTGACAAATTCATCAAATCTTTACTGAGCATATGATCAAAAGAAGTGATGTGACACATATTTTTTTACTACACACACAAAGATATGTATGCACATGTAAACAGAACCAAAAGTATATAACTTGGAATATGCAGAATATTTGTGAACATTTATCTAACTGTACTAATATGGATAAACAACTTGATGATAGGAAGACTTTTGTTGAGGGATCAACATTTGGTGGAAAAGAAAAATAGTCCCACATAGGAAATAACAGAATGAGCGAAGAACATAAAATTGAAGTTGGGAGTCTACCTTATAGCTTAAACTTTTAGGTTAAGAATCTATCAGCCCCAATACTTTCTTTACTAGTAAAATTCACCATGACCCCCAAACCAAATCATATTATAATATGTCTTAACATGTTATCAGAGTCCAGATAAATCCACCTTCTGAGGAATAGTCTCACATGGAAAATATTAGAGAACAAAAAACTGAAGTTAAGCCTCTACTTAATAGTGTAAGCTTATGGGTAGGAGTGTCTCAGCCCATAATATGTCGCCACCAGTTTAATTCACCATATCCCCTCCCCAATATTGTTCTTCTCTGTCTTAACATTAACAATTTTAAACTATCAATTGTAAGGCTTCTTCAGTTTTTTTCAAATTCTAGTAGACTATTAGGTGTATTTACATTGAATGCCTGCAAGTATGTTTATGTATTGGATGAGAGTAAAAGGGTGGGAGAATTGGCCCGCGTTGGGGGGGGGGGATTAGTTCTGGAAGTGAACCCGATTGGTTGACCTATTTCCACCAACTACTGGAAGATGCTACTGCATAAATACGGAACCATATACATAACCTCTAAACTATTACAAACTATGCCATGAACTAAGAAATTGCTTACTTAATGTGCATCGAAAGTAGATGTGTTACAAGATAAAAACAGGTCTTCTAGCCAGAATTGAAAATTAGGTTCCGGGAGCATTAGATTGATCTATCAAATCACTGGTTCTGTCTTGAGAAAGGGCATACGTTAAACTAGGGTTTAAGTTAGAGAAAGGCTATCTGAGAGTCCTATGCTCTTTCCGGACACTTCAGATTGGTCTGTTGACTCGCTTGTTCTCATCTTTTGTCATTCTCAGTTTGTTTGTTTAGTACTTCATTCATCAAGATGGCATTTTAGTTCATCAATACATTGTGAAGACTGATTTCATTTTACATTTCAATGTTACTCCCTGACAAAGAACATGCATTCTTTGGCACCACTCACCTCCAGCAATATGGACATAAGTTCCTTTCAGATGTAGAAGTATTAGATAAACAATTTACAATTTATCTAAGAATCCATGAAATCTCTATAAAATACCATTCCATGTAACAATAAGAAAAACCTATCACCTTCACTAGGTTTACAATTTACCTAAAAGTCCATTAAATTTCTATAAAAAATACCATTCCATGTAACAATAAGAAAAACCTACCACCTTCACTAGGTAATCTGACGATCGCTCAACTACCAGGAATATCAAGAAGGCATAAAATCATGTCTACCTATAAACATGTGATAACCAACCATGAGGAGTGCAGTTTCAGGGGAGAACATACGTGATGTAAAGAAGAACAAGTGGTTCAGAGTTCAAGACAAGGGACACTATTTATAGAAGACATTTGATTCTCTTCTATCGAATTCCAACCGCACCTCACCGCACAAATTATAGAAGATAGTTGATTCTCTTTGACAATGGGCACTATGGATCAGAAATTATTCTTGAAAATGATATACCATAGTGCATAAAAACAGACGATTTCCCGCTAGTGTCACGATAAGCAGATGATGTTAAGCTGACATGGAAAAGTGTATTACAAGCAGAAAGTGCGAGACTCAATTTCATAATTAACCTTGACATTACTGTTGTTGAAAGATTTTTCTTTGTAATGTTCAACACCATCATCATACACAGTCAGTTGACATGTCAAGACTTGATACACTGATACATACCAAATTCAACAATAGCAAATTTGAACAAGAAATGGCACAAGAGGAGCGTCTAAGATTCAGTACGTATTGATTAATCAATTAAACATAATGATTAAGCATAAAAACCAAGCAACGACAACCAAAACTTGGTAACGCAGTTCGGTGCGCACACCTACATCTACGGGGCCACGCACAGAAAATCAGATTACTCCACTATAATAAATAATGATTACAATCACTAATATCAGATCTATACTAGGAGAAGCATACTCTCCCTCAATACAAACCGCGAGGGGTGATCTCAATCAACCTCGTGGAGTAATCTATGCAAGCTCTCCTTGTATACAAGATCCCCTTGCACAACCGACTAGATCAACTCTCTTGATCCTTACGTGCGTAGCCGTCGGCCTTCGTCCCCGGATGTAGAAACCGCAAGATTCTCTTGCACAACCGACTAGAATCAACTCCCTTGATCACTACCTCTGGTAGCCGTCGGTCTCCCTCCCGAAGTTCTTTGATCAACTTTTGCAAAATCCATCCAAACCCTAGCCGCAATCTACACGCTCTTAGATACTCCGCTCCCCCTCAATCACCGGAGTCGTTAAGATATGTCGCTTAAAAATCTCGTGCAGATCGGCAGCCCGCATGTTTAGGACACACAACGACAGGTAGTTCCACCACATCTTCAGAGATCTAACTACTATATGCGGGCTAATATTTCTCCAACAGAATCTTCAATCAAATCTAGGAGATAACACCTTCCAAATGTAGCTTCAACGATTCTTCAGCATAACAGTATATACCAGAATACCTTAAAGAGATTATACAGAGATCTGGAGTAATCCACCTCTAATAATCGTTGAAGACCATCATTCGATTCCAGCCTTCTGACACAGCATTTTGGGCCTCATGTTGTACCATAACGTTCAACATATCATCCAACATGGCCAATAGACGAGATCTCTTATACCATATTTGCGGATTAATACCTTCAATCAAATCTTCAACAGATCTTATGCATACCATCATACAACAGAATATCTGGAGAAGATCTAAACAATAATACAATATCTGAAACATTCAAATAATAAATCTTCAACTGCACATATCTTCAGCAGATCTTGTAACAACTATTTTCGGGTAAATAACTTCCTCTTTCATGCAGATATTCTGACAATATATCTAGGATCACTTCGGGTAAGAAATCACATAGATCAAGGAATCATTTAACCAAATCGGGTAAAATGATTTAAACATATCTCAATTGGATATTTTTCCCATAAAATAAGGATCTATTTCTGAAAAATAGAACCAATAAATCTCAGCAAATATTTCCTCCCGTCAATTAAGGAACTAACTAGATTCCCAAATATTCTCAGCAAATATTTCCTTCTCACATCAATCAAGGAGCTAATTCGGGTAACAAGGAACAGAAAAATCTCACCAAGATATTTCATCGATCAATTCAGGAACCCCCGAGATTCAAGTCTACAAATCAGATCTAAAATCACCTAACAGATCTGTAGACCAAAACAACATTTCTGCATACGAACCATACTCCAGATCCCGCATGTTGTACCTGATGTTGCAACATAACTTACAACATGACTGCACAAACTGCTCATAAACTGTTCTGATTCCACAACCTGAACTCTCCAGATCTAGTGTCACTAATGCCAACTTATAGCAACAGAAACTCAACCCAACAACGTCAATTCTGAATCTTATTATGACATAGATGTAGCCTCAAGAGAGAAGTTTCCATGCTACATTGTAATGACCTACTTCACAGCACAAATAGATTTGCGTCACACCAAACAAAGACCATGGAATTTCACATTCTTTTCCATTTTCTTATCTGAAAATTTTGGCTACATTTATCTCATATAACATAAAACTAACTTTAGCCCACATAAAAGTTATGCAATTCCATATAATTCTACAAGGCACTGCATTGGGGTGATGTATAGACTTTGTAGCATACAACACAATCAAACAAGATGTGGAAAACATTAGCATAACTGAGTGTACAAGATGTAAAACGTGGAAGCAGGTTTTTACTTGAAATTAATAAAGATGTTTATTTGATGATATGTTGAACAAAATCATTCCAACATAGTATTTTAGGAAAATAATTGTTTACATAGGGAATTCTGGAGAAAAGATAGTTGTAAGAAAGCGGCCTGATCCTTAGTTTCAGCTCATAGAGATTTTCTTAATTCTATATTAACAACTACAGTATTATTATTATTATTATTTGAGAAAGGAATCGGGGGCACACCCACACCGAGCCTTGAACTCTTCAACATTCACATTAGAAGGGAGAGCTCCACCACTAACCCAATTAGCACATGTTGGAAAATCAACTGACATGCTATCTCAATACCCAAAGTATGATAACGTATCACCAACTTCAAACAAACAGAGTTAGGATCTTTGAACGAATCATAGAAAGCACAAGAATCAACAACCACATCACAGAACAATCCAATCCATACAAAGACAATATTTATACTGGTTTGACCCAACTTTATGGCATATGTTCAGTCTTTCGTTGTCACATCTTCCACTAGATCAGAGATGATTATAAAAAATTACATTGGCTCCCAAAGCTTCTCCAATTACAATGTAGCTATCTTGATAATATAATCCTTATCACTCTAATGATTACAGAATCTCAAGCATACAATCACCGAAGAAAATCCAATCAGAAACACTAGGAGAAGATTATCTCACCTTCAAGAGCTCTAGCCGATCTCTCTTCTTCTTCCTCGTGCAAAATCCTAAGAAGATCTCATTCTTCTTCTAGTTGTGTTGCTTGTACTGCTTGGCGTGCGGGGCCCAAGGTTTAGAAAACCCTTAAATAGGGGTTTAGCTATCATCAGCGCTCATGGCCGTTCGATTTGCCTTAAGTTTGATCGAACTATTGTGATTACACAACATCTGGCTGAAATCGCAGCCGTCAGACGTTTGGCTCCAATCGGCCAGGCTTCTAACACCATGTAGAGGTGAGCCATCTGTTCGAGCAACCAGGTGTCTCACCGGAGGTCATCAGACTCTGGTAAATAATGCTACAGTTTCTTGAGAGCTCTTCAACTTTTGCCTCCCACTGTTAATTCGTATGAAGGCAATCACCCAGGCGTATGTATCTTCGCCAGACGCCTGATGGTCCAACATCATGTGTCTGGCATATTCGTTTGATACCACCTCCTGAAGTTCCAGAACCAGACGTCTGGTGATTGTCGAAAATCCAGGATTGAGTTTGAAGCACAAACTTCAACACTCTACCATTCTTCAAACTTTCTCCAGCATACCACCAGCACTCCAAGCATCATTAAGACACCTGCAATCTCTCCATCATGGCTCTACCCTAATTCTCATTATCTTTACCCAGATCTAGAATTTATTGAAATACCAATGACATCGGAAAAACACCAACCACTCACCATGAATAGATCAAGCTCAAGCAATTCCAGAGCTTGACTGTAGAAACCACCTTCGTGAGCATATCTGCAGGGTTATGATCTGTCGAGACATTCTCTAGTGCTATCACCTTCTCCTCCTGTAGAAAGAAGTCATGCACTTCTATATGATTGGTCCTCGAACTGTACGCATGATGCTCTGCCAAGTAGATTGCGCTCTGGATGTAGCAATAAACCTTTGTCACTTCTTGCGCAATACCCAAATCTCTCAGCAGACTTCGTAGGTACTTGCCTTGATCGCATCTACTACAGCTATGAGTTCTGCTTCCGTGGTTGATAATGCTACAATGGACTGAAGGATCGATCTCCAGAATACCGCAGCAGTGCCTAAAGTGAACACATATCCAGTCGTAAATCGACATCTATCTCGGTCACCTGCATAATCTGAATCGTAGAATCCAGATATCACCAACTCATCTCTCATGTCGTAACACAACCCAATTCTGGCCGTTCCCTTGAGATATCCCAATATCCATTTCACAGCATACTAGTGTTCCTTCCTTGGATTCAACTGTACCTGCTGACGACTCCAACTGCTTGGGCTAAGTCTGGATGTGTACAAACAATAGCATACATCAGACTTCACACGACACTAGCATAAAGGGACTGTAGACATGTAGCGTGTCTCCTCGTCGGTGTTAGGTGACTGTCTCGCAGAAAGCTAGAAGTGAGCTCTTAGCGGTATAGTGATAGCATTCGCCTTCTTCATTGCATGACGTGCTAGGACTTTCTTGATATAGCCATCATGGCTCAATCTCAACTCCCCCTTCTTTCTATCCCTGTTGATTTCCATACCAAGGATATTCTTTGCAGACCCTAGCTCCTTCATGTCAAACTCTTCTGTAAGTTTTTCCTTCAGCCTATTGAGTTCCTTCTTGTCCCATGACGCAATCAGCATATCGTCAACGTACATGAGCAAGTATATCCTCGAGCCATCATCATGTGTGCGAACATAAACACATTAGTCCTTTATACTCCACTCAAAACCAATGCTCACCATGAAGGAGTCAAATCGCTTATACCACTGCCTTAGACTTTGTATTAAACTGTATAATGATTTCTTCAACGTGCATACTTTCTGCTCTTGCCCCTTCATCACGAAGCCTTCAGGCTGACGCATGTAGATCTCTTCATCAAGCTCTCCAAGTAAGAACTTCGTCTTCACATCCAGCTGCTCCAGCACTAAATTCTGAGATGCTACCAAGGCCAACAACATACGGATAGACATGTGTCTCACCGCATGCGAGAAGATCTCATTGTAGTCTTCTCCTTTCCTGTGCGCAAACCCCTTGGCCACCAGCTGAGCTATATATCTTGCATCGCCGACATCTCCTTCATTGACCTTGTATACCCACTTGCATCTAATGGATGTCATGTCCTTAGGCAATTCTACCAAATCTCAAGTGCCATTCTTATATAGGGATATCATCTTCTCTTCCATCGCCAGCCACCACTCTGCAACTGCACTCGATGTATGGGCTTCGTGAAATGTCAATGGCTCTTCGTGCTTTATATTCAGGTCGTAAGCTTGCATATCATCAAATGTAAATGTAGCAGCAAAATAGTTCCACTCTCCCAGTCTATCTGGTGTTCTCCTAATCCTCAATACCTCTGCACCTTCAGTGGACCCAGAGCAGGAACCTCTCCATGAGTCTGAATCGGATCTGTCTGAATCTGCTCTCTATCAGCAGTCGGGTCCTTACCTGTATCAGCATCTCGTGTCTCTATCTACAGGGTAGGTAGCTCAACTTCAGTATCGGGCTCCTCAGTCCTATATCCATCAGTTGAATGAGTCATCTTCGGCCTGACCGTCGACAACTCATCAAATGTGACATGCCTGCTAGTGAACGTCTTCTTGGACAATGAGATCTAACAACCTGTATCGCTTAACTCCTTCGGGGTATCCAAGTAAGATGGCCTTTCTTGCCCTCGAATCTAGCTTGTCCTCCTTCTGCAACGCGTAAACAGGACATCCAAATACCATCAAGTACGAGTAGTCCCCAGTCTTCCATGTCCACACCTCCTCAAGAATTTTGCAACTGGTCGTCGATGACGGTAGTCTATTCACGAGATACACAGCGGTAGTCACAGCTTCACCCTAATATTTCTTAGGAAGTCCAGCAGTCAGCCTCAAACATCGGCACTTCTCCATCAGTGTATGTTTTAGTCTCTCTGCAACACCATTTGGTTGTAGATCTCCAAGCATAGTGTAGTGCTGTAAAATATCTTGAGATCTGCAAAATTCTTTGAACACCCTAAATGTGTACTCTCCCATGTTATCTGATCTCAAAACCTTGATGGCTCTCCCAGACTGCTTTTCAACAAAGTCTTTCCAAGCCTTGACCGTCTCGAAGACCTGATCTTTGGATTTTATCAAATAGATCCAAACCTTCCTCGAGTAGTCATCAATAAAGGACACTACGTACTTTGCTCCCCCAATGTAGGTTCATAAGTAGGCCCACATACATCTAAATGTACATAATCCAGTGGCAATTTACTGCTATGTCTGACACCATGTAGAGGCGAGCCATCTGTTCAAGCAATCGGGCGTCTGATCGAAGGTTGTTAGACGTCTGGTAAATAATGCTATAGTTTCTCGAGAGCTATTCAACTTTTGTCTCCCACTGTTAATTCGTCCGAAGGCAATCACTCAGGTGTCTGTGTATTCGCCAAACGCATGATGGTCCAACATCAGGCGTCTGGCGTATCCGTTTGATACCACCTCCTTAAGCTGTCAGAACCAGACGTCTGGTAGCGTACTACCAGACGTCTGGTGATTATCGAAAATCCAGGATTGAGTTTGAAGCACAAACTTCAACAGCTCCCTCATTATTATTATTATTATTATTATTATTATTATTATTATAAAAAGGTAAGGTGAAATGTTTGAACCTCCCCACATGAGGGATGACACGAAGACTCAAACATGTGACTTCCCACGAGGGAATGCCTGGTCATGCTGCTTGAGCTAAGCTTGGTCATGTCATAAAGAGGTTTTTCTTTTGAAAAAAATAAGACGTTCTCTCGTACTAACAACAAATGTGGAGACCATGAATTTTGAGGTAACCAACATGAATCTTTTTAGTACATGTGACCTTTCTTAAGGGACTCATCCTCTATCAAATTACTAATCCTAATTATCTGTCCGATCCTAATTATCAGGGGCGTATAAGGAAATGAGACCAAGTCAACTATATCCCTTGAAGATCTCCAAGCAATCAATGACATTCCTATCTGAAGGCGTTCCGATACAATGCACCGCATCTCGTAGAAATATGCAAGGTCAACCATATCCCTCGGAGATCTCCAACCAATCAATGTCATTCATATCAGAAGGCGTCCCGATACAATGCACCGCATCTCGTAGAAATATGCATTCAGCACCTACCAATAAAGCTAGATTCATATCCTCTTGTAAAGTACTATTATACACTTGATACATTGTATTTAAACACATGAAGAGGAATGTAAAACTTCGCTGGTTTTCTCTTCTACATTTCTCCAGTCGTTTATCCCTTTTCTCTAAATTTCATTACGGTATCAGAGCCTCTCGCCTAACGGCAATTAGATCTTGTATGTATACACAACATCCTCTCCATGGAGCCGATTTCACCTAACCTCAAATTTCTCATCTCAAAATTCCCCACCCTAATCACCACCCGACTAGACTCCACAAACTACATACTTTGGCGTTCTCAGGTCGTCGGCGTTCTCAACGCGCACGGCTTCCTCGGGTACGTCGATAGATCTACATCATCTCCATCTCCCACAATTTCCGATCCAAAATCTACCACCACCACTCCTCTGCCGCCAATTCCCAATCCCGACTTTCACAAATGGTTGATCACCTATCAACACCTCTGCATGAGCATTCAGGCGACTCTATCTCCTTCTGCTCCTGGCGTCGCCCTTGGTGTCACCTCTTCACATCTACTGTGGACACAGTTGGAAACCCGATATGCCTTTCTTTCTGAAGGGCATATCGAGCTACTTCAAGACAAAATCACCAACCTCATCATGGCCAAGGAACATATGGCCGCTTACTTAGATCGGGCAAAAGCGATATATGACCAGCTACAAATCGTTGGTCCTGATACTGTCACCACACGATAAATGGTCCGCCAGATCCTCCATGGTCTTCCTCCTACTTACGACTCCTTCTGTGCAATGGCCCGAAATCGTGGAAAGCCTTACACCGTTGAGGAGATATAGAGCAGTCTCCTTGCCGAGGAGGTCAGCATGCAGCTAAGACGTCTCTCGACCTCTAGCACACCAACTACCACCATGTCCTCTGTTCCTTCTCCCTCAACCGACTCCTCTGCAGTCATCTCTAACTACGGACGACGGGACAACCGTGGCCGCACCACATATGGGCGATTCAACGGAGGCCGCGGCTCTTTCCCTTTCTCTCGCGGTGGCCGCACCAGCAACATACAGCCCCGAGGTAGTCCACAACGACCCGAACCTCCTACACCGACTACTCAGGTTGGACGACGGAGACGTCGTGTGCCTATCGACCACTCGACTGGCCGACCTATCCCTTGCCAAGTGTGCTGGAAGCCGAATCATCACACCCTCGATTGCTTTTGGATCGGTGAGCATGTTCATAAACCTGAGGCTCATGCAGTCCATCAAGGTCGCTCTACGGACGGTGAATGGATCCTCGACACAGGCGCCACAGATCACATCGCATCTACCACTTCACAACTTGAGACAATGACACCATACTCGGGTAACAAACACATTACTGTTGGCACAGGTGATACCGCCACAGTGGTCAACATTGGCTATTCTTCTATCCCTTCTCTAAACTCCACTATACGTCTTCCTGACATTTTACATGCTCCACAATTCTCTAAAAATCTGCGCTCGGTCTATAAATTCACTCGAGATAACAACTGCATTATCCAATTCTCATCCTCTGGTTTTGTTGTACAGGATGCCACCACATGAAAAACTCTTCTTAAAGGCCCAAGTAGGAATGGACTCTACCTGATCCATCACAATCTCATCTCTCTTTCTGCATCAAGCACCTCGGGCACTCTTTGGCACACCCGTCTTGGTCATCCTGCTCCTCCTGTTGTCTCCAAAATCGCTTCCAAGTTATCTCTCAAGCTGTCTCCTCAGCCACCATGTCCTCAATGCTCAATGAGTAATAGTCATAAATTACCTTTTCCTTTGTCAAAATCGAGAGCAGATTCTCCCTTAGCTTTAGTTCATTCTGATGTATGGGGCCCTGTCCCAGTTCAATCTAATAAAGGCTATAGGTATTACGTCAGTTTTATTGATGACTACTCTCGATATATTTGGCTCTACCCTCTATATCATAAATCCGACGTGTTTGTTGCCTTCCAAACCTTTCAAACAATGGTTGAAAGGCAGTTTACCACGAAAATTAAAATTTTTCGATCTGATGGTGGGGGGAATTTTGTAACAATCAATTTATCTCCATATTTCACCAACTTGGGATCATACATCAGACCTCGGCACCCTACACACCCGAGCAAAATGGTGTGGCCGAAAGAAAACACCGACATGTAATTGAAACTACACTTGCTTTGCTACTAACAGCTTCCATGCCTCAGCAATATTGGCCAGATGCAGCGAAGACGGCTATATATCTGATCAACAGACTACCATCTGCAATGCAACGAAACAAATCTCCTCACGAGATTCTCTATCATCAGGTTCCAGACTACAAGTGGATGTGCACCTTTGGTTGCCTGTGCTATCCCTGCATCCGCCCTTATGTACAACACAAGCTTGAACCAAGGTCGCAACCGTGCGTCTTTCTTGGTTATGCTGACCACATGAAGGCGTATAAATGCATGTAGCTGTCTACCAAAAGGCTGTAACTGACTCCACATGTCAGGTTTGAGGAGAACATCTTCCCTTTCTCTACTCAGACTCGTCCAACACCACAGCCTACACTGATCAACTCTATCCCACCGACCATTATTCCTACCCATCCACCTGCACCCCTCCAACCAACACCCACCGATCCCCTGATCTACCAACCTACAGACCATCCGACCCATCAACACGACCTACCGACCTCTCCAAGCCGCTCCACAGCTCGCTCAACCCAAAGTATGACCGATCCAGCTGATTCACCAACACAAACCTTGCCTGACCCATCATTGCCTACAAGCATTCTACAACATATCTCGGCACACCATAATCCGGTCACTCACCCGACCTCTTACCATCCCCACTTAACTTCCACGTTACCTCCAACCTCCACTTCTCCACCTACTTAACCCACATCGGATACTTCACCACTGTCGACTCATCCGATGACCACCCGTTCCATGGTCGGCACCTTCAAACCTCGTCAACCATTAAACCTACATGTCCAAATCACCTCAGAAGAACCGATATCCTACAAGGAGGCGTCCAAACATCCCCAATGGGTCGCAGCCATGCAGGACGAGTATGTCGCTTTAACCCGTCAAGAGACTTGGGAACTTGTCTCCCCTCCTCCCTCAGTAAACATCATCAGATGCAAGTGGGTATACAAGATTAAGCGTCACACGGATGGCTTTGTTGCCGGCTATAAAGTTCTGCTCATGGCCAAAGGCTTTCATCAGAAGGAAGTGGTTGACTACGCCGAGACCTTCAGCCCAGTCGCCAAGCACGGTTCTATCTGCCTCCTGATCACCCTGGCTCTACACTTCGACTGGCCCATCAGACAACTCGATGTCTCCAATGCTTTTTTACATGGAAACATCGATGAAAATCTTTATATGGCGCAACCTATAGGATTCATAGATCTCTCTTTCCCACAACACGTCTGCAAGCTACGGAAAGCATTATATGGCCTCAAACAGGTGCCTCGACAGTGGTATGCTCGATTCTCCCAGTTTCTCCGCCTTCACGGATTCCACCCGAGCATTACCGACTCATCTCTCTATGTCAAACACTCTGGCGACCAAACAACCGTGATCCTGTTGTATGTCGACGACATCCTAATCACGGGCTCTTCGGCAAACTTCGTACATCAATTTATTGGCGAGCTTGCCAGTGCGTTCTCACTCAAAGATCTCGGCGATCTATCATACTTCCTGGGACTGGAAATTCAACGAAGCTCCCAAGGCTGCTTCGTCCATCAGACCAAATATACAAAAGAGCTCCTTCAGAAAGCCGGTCTCTCCGGTTGCAAGTCGAGCAGAACTCCAGTCTCCTCAAAACGGAATCCAAACACCTCAGATCCTTTACTGCTCGATGGATCATACTACCGCAGTCTGGTCGGTGCTCTTCAATACCTCACACTGACCCGACCTGATATTGCATTCGCCGTCAATCAATTATGTCAGTTTCTCCATGCTCCACGTGACTCACATCTCACAGCTGCTAAGCGGATTCTTCGGTATCTTCAACACACTCCAACCCACGGCATTCTTCTTCGTCCGAGTCCTCTATCACTCATCGCCTTCTCCGACGCTGATTGGGCAGGAGATCCCGTAGATCGTCGCTCCATCAATGGATTCTGTGTCTTCCTCGAAAAGAACCCTTTGACTTGGAGTGCAAAAAAACAACCTTCGATTGCACACAGCTCAACAGAATCGGAGTACCATTCTCTGTCTCTTACGGCTAAAGAGATCATCTGGCTACAACTTCTCCTTTCTGACCTTCAGATTCCCCTCCAAGACAAGCCGCTAATTTGGTGTGACAACAAGTCGGCTATCTCACTCTCTTCCAATCCGGTCTTTCATTCCCGAACAAAACACTTCACAGTCGACTACCACTTCATCCGTGAACAGGTCATGTCAGACAACATTCGTGTTCAACACATCTCTACCGAGGACAACCCGGCTGTCATCTTCACTAAGAGTCTCACTGCGGATCGCTTCGAGCTATTGCGAGACAAACTGTTCGTTATTTTGACGCTCAGTTTGCGGGGGCGTATAAGGAAATGAGACAAAGTCAACCATATCCCTTGAAGATCTCCAAGCAATCAATGACATTCCTATCTGAAGGCGTTCCGATACAATGCACCGCATCTCGTAGAAATATGCAAGGTCAACCATATCCCTTGGAGATCTCCAACCAATCAATGCCATTCATATCAGAAGGCGTCCCGATACAATGCACCGCATCTCGTAGAAATATGCATTCAGCACTTACCAATAAAGCTAGATTCATATCCTCTTGTAAAGTACTATTATACCATTGATACATTGTATTTAAACACATGAAGAGGAATGTAAATCTTCGCTGGTTTTCACTTCTACATTTCTCCAATCTTTTATCCCTTTTCTCTAAATTTCATCAGATTCAAGTTTCTTTAAGTCTACCTATTGCTCGTACAGGTTGCTATTGCAACTACGATATAATCCTAGTCAAAAAGAACAATGTGACTAGAAATTCGGCTTGCAAGTCAATAAATAGAGTTATTTTCATCCTAAATTTGGATCATGAAAATAAAAAAATAAAAAAATTCCCCATGAGTTTTATCAAACATATCAAGCGCCAAATTTGGCGTTCCCTTCAACTCGTAACACCAACCACAGACCCTCAAATTTCAAATCATTTATTAAAAGAAAAAAAAATGGATTCGACCAAACCCACTATGCACTCGACTTAGATCTAAAATCCGGCGGCCTATAACAGCGTGCCGGCCACATTGACGAAGAACAGAAAAAGAAAAGAAAAGGTAGGATTTCTGTTACCTTGAGCGCGAAGGCGAGCAGGAGGCCGCAGCTGAAGAAGCTTCTAGAAGGGAGCGCCATGGCCGAATGAATCTCAGGGAGTTGGGGAGAGAAAGGAGAGAGAAGAAGAAGAAGAAGAAGGAAGAGAGAGAGGCAGTTGAGAAGGAGAAGAGATCGCGGGAAACGAAGCGAGAGGCGTGCGCATTTCGTAACGGTACTGAGTGGGCCGGCGCTTGTTGGGTTGACTTGTTCTTCATGTGACCAATCGAGCAAAAGGCTCGTTTGCCAAATTGTTCATTCTTGGTCTTCTGTATTTTTGCAATAACATGGATGGCGCTTTTGGTATTGGCAAGTCACCGATGGTGCTCCAATACCATGGATGAGGTTGATGGCAAGCCCAAGTCATCTGTCTCGCCTCTGGTGAGTCTTGAATGATGGGTTTGCTTGGGGTTTTTTTTTTTTTTGAACAAATTGTTAATTGTTGTAAACTTGGCGGCTATGGAGACCATAGCCCTATATTTATAGTGGTAGGGTTACATAATGGGTGGATACCCACTAACGGGTAGGCCCACCAAGAAGCCCGTTTATAACACTTCCCCTTATCCATCCATTGTTGTAAGCCATGGTGAACACTTCAGGGTTCATGAAGCTTGTTTGATCATGGGGTTGGAGATACTTCTGGATCTCTAAGTTTAAGAGTGCTTGCCTCATTAAAACCTTTGCCAAGGAAAACCCAGTGGGAAAAACCTGTGGCTAAGGGAAAAGAGTACAAGTCTCTGTAACTTCCCCTGATCGATGGATAACATCAGTGGTGGATACTTCTGGATCCTGAGTTAATGTGGCTGCCTCGTTAAAACCTTTGACTGTGGAAAACCCAGTGGGAAAAACCAACAGTCAAGGAAAAAGAGTACAGCACTACGTTAACTCCCCCTGATAAGTTCAAGCTTCAGGCTTGTACATCTCTCAGCTGTCTCATCCCAATTCCTAGTACAAGTTTTCTAAAGGTACTGCGAGGCAAAGCTTTAGTGAATAGGTCAGCCAGGTTGTTGCAGGACTGGATCTGCTGGATGTCGATCTGGTTGTCTACTTGCTGTTCATGCGTCCAGAAGAGCTTGGGGGAAATGTGCTTCGTCCTGTCACCTTTGATGTAGCCACCTCGTAGTTGAGCGATGCATGCAGCATTGTCTTCGTACATGGTAGTAGGCCCAAGATCTCCCGTCTTCAGGCCGGTGGTCTTGAGGATGTGGTTGATGACTGATCTAAGCCAGAAGCATTCTCTGCTAGCTTCGTGGATCGCGATGAGCTCAGAGTGGTTGGACGAGGTCGCTGTGGATGTCTGCTTCACGGATCTCCATGAGATGGCCGTCCCACCGTATGTGAATACGAAACCGGTCTGGGACTTTGCGGTATGTGGGTCGGACCTGTATCCCGCATCTGCGTAACCGACCAGGTCGGCGGATACACCTTTCTTGAAGTATAGTCCCATGTCTACAGACCCTTGGAGGTAGCGCAGAAGTTGTTTCACTCCGTTCCAGTGGCGCTTTGAGGGCGCTGAACTGTATCTGGCTAGTAGATTTACTGCGAACGCTATATCGGGACGCGTGCAGTTTGCCAGGTATAGGAGTGCTCCAATTGCACTTAAGTAGGGTACTTCAGGACCCAGTGTTTCCTCCCCCTCTTCCAGCGGTCGGAAGGGGTCTGTTTCAACATCCAATGATCTGACAACCATTGGTGTGCTAAGCGGATGACATTTGTCCATAAGAAAGTTCTTCAGCACTTTCTTTGTATATGTCGATTGGTGTAACAGGATTCCTCCGCTTAAATGTTCAATTTGTAGCCCTAGGCAAAACTTCGTTTTGCCGAGGTCTTTCATCTCAAAAGTCTGTGTGAGACTTTTGGATATCTCATCTATCTCTGCAGGAGATCCGATGATGTTCAAGTCGTCTACGTAGACGGCGATAATTACGAATCCTGTTCCCTTTGCTCGTATGAAGATGCAAGGGCAGACTTCATTTGTTGTGAATCCTTGTTGCACTAGGAATTCACTCAGCCTGTTGTATCACATTCTACCTGACTGTTTGAGACCATACAGTGATCTCTGGAGTTTGACAGAATAGACGTCCCGAGGTCTTTCTGTCATTTTTGTCGGTAGTTTGTATCCGTCTGGGATTTTCATGTAGATGTCCTTATCTATATTTCCGTATAGGTATGCAGTCACAACGTCCATGAGCTGCATATCCAGACCTTCCTTCGTGGATAGGCCTATGATGAAACGGAAGGTGATCGCGTCCATGACCGGAGAATAGGTATCGTCATAGTCTATTCCTGGTCGTTGGGAAAAACCTTGTGCAACAAGGCGCGCTTTATAGCGCACGATCTCATTATTCTCATTTCTTTTTCTCACGAATACCCATTTATATCCCACAGGTTTAACACCTTTTGGTGTTAGGACTACAGGTCCAAAGACTTGGCGCTTCGAGAGTGAGTCCAGCTCTACTCCTATTGCCTCGTTCCACTTTGGCCAATCCTCTCTGCGTTTACATTCTGCTAGAGAGCGTGGATCGGTCTCATCGTCGTATTCAGTGACGTGAGTGGCAATAATGAGCGCGAAGTTATCATCGATGATGGTGCTTTTTCTGTCCAGTACCTCCCCGGTACGTACATAGTTTAATGAAATTTCTCCTATATTTTCCTCTTCAGGGGTTGTTAGGAGTGGAGAGGTAGCTGGGCTGAGCTCAGCATCCTGTGGTGGTATCGTTATTGTTGCTCCAGGATTTTTCCTCTTTCGAGGATTCTTATCTTTGGAGCCTGGGGGTCGTCCTCTTTTTTGTTGAGGTACGACCGCTTCTGCTGCAGGTGGATTGCATCCATCTTTGGGTATGTCAATCCTAGCTGGCGTATTTGCAGCAGGGACGTGTGATCTGACAATCTTCTGGTTGTCAGTGAATTTATCCGGTAAAATGTGAACTGTGTTCTGAATTTGAAGGATCTTCAGGATCTCTTCTTCACATTGATTTGTGCGCGGATCAAAATGGGATAAGGTCTTTGTGTCCCATGTAATGGTCTTTGAAGCTTCTGGCTTCTGTGTGTTAATGCCTAGTTTTGGAAAAATGCTTTCATCAAACTCACAATCTGCTAGACGCGCTTTAAAGGCGTCCCCTGTAAGGGGTTCGAGGTATCTAATGATCGATGGTGAGTCGAAACCAATATAGATACCAAGACGCCGTTGAGGACCCATCTTGGTCCTCTGCGGTGGTGCTATGGGGACATAGACAGCACATCCGAATATCCTCAAGTGAGAGATATCGGGCGGGTTCCCATATGCAAGTTGCATCGGAGAATAAGATTGACTACCTGACGGTCGTAATCTTATCAGCGATGCAGCGTGCAGTATGGCATGTCCCCATGCACATACCGGCAACTGGCATTGCATTAACAATGGTCTAGCGATCCATTGTAGTCTCTTTATGAGAGATTCGGCCAACCCGTTCTGGGTGTGAACATGAGCTACAGGATGTTCAACTTCTATGCCGGTTGCTTGGCAGTAGTCTAGGAAGACTTGTGAGGTGAATTCCCCAGCATTGTCCAGACGCAATTTCTTGATCTGGTTGTCTGGGAAATGTGCCCGCAATTTTATAATTTGTGCAAGTAGCTTTGCAAAGGCTACGTTGCGGGTGGACAAGAGGCACACATATGACCATTTTGAAGATGCGTCGATTAGTACCATGTAGTACCTGAATGGTCCACTTGCGGGGTGAATAGGCCCGCAAATGTCACCATGTATTCTCTCTAGGAAGCTTGGAGACTCAGAGTCCACCTTCAGGGTGGATGGTCTCGTAATCAATTTCCCTTTGTAACAAGGGGGGCAAGGATTTGCACCCTTCCGAAGTAGCGTCAGGCTTTTCGGATTAATTCCACGGGATTGGGATATGATGCGACGCATCATATTCCTTCCAGGGTGTCCTAGTCTATCGTGCCAGAGTTTGAATTCTGGTTGATTTTGGCACTTCTGGTGCTCCAAAGTGTTTGCTTCCATTGCTCTGATCCTTGTGTGGTAGAGACCCGACGGGAGTCCCTCGAAACGTTCGACGGTGTTTTTAGCACCGTTTTTATGGAACGTTACATCAAGGTATTCACTGTTTCCTTTGCTCACCGTTTCTAGGTGGTATCCGTTTAAGCGGATATCTTTAAAGCTCAACAGGTTCCTATGTGAGCTAGGGGAGAGAAGGGCATCTTTTATGAGTAGTTTTGTACTATTGGGGAGCATAAAATGTGCTTCCCCTGATCCTTCAATGATACTTGATGGACCGGAAATCGTATTTACGGTGCCATCGTATTTATTAATGCTTTGAAAAAAGCAGATGTCTTGGAGGATCGTGTGCGTAGAGGCACTGTCCACTAGGCATTTAAAGTCCATCTATTTTAAAGAAAAGTCGCAGTATAAGGAAAAAACACAAAGGTATATACTACGAAAATTAAATTGATGTCTGAAAAAGTACTTAAAACATGCCAGAGATAAGCAGATAAATTGTTTCTCAAAAGGAAAAACTACAATGCATATAAAGTAGATAAATGTCCTCAGTCGAGCAGGTCATCGTTGGAGAAGTCCTCGGCGATGAACCTGATTGGTGCCAGGTTTTCTTGAACCGCCAGGTTTGTCTCAGCTTGCTTCTGGCTTGCTTTGTACAACTCCTGAAGGTGGCGTGGAGTACGACAATTTCTGGACCAGTGTCCAGTCATGCCACACCTGTGGCATTTATCTTCCCAGTCCTTTCTGGGGGCAGAAGTCTGGCCGTCGTCTTTTCTCTTCCACACATTTTTCTTCTTCCCCTCTTGGTTGTTTCTTGGAGGGGGTCCTCGAGCCTGCTTCTTCATGGTCTTGCCCTTCTGGGGTTTGCCTTTGAAGTTGCCCCTTTTCTTCTGGAAGGAGCTGTGGTGCGCTTCAGGCGCAGGAGCAGTGCCGGTAGGGCGTGAGTTGTGGGTGGCCAGAAGGAGGTCACGATTCTGCTCTGCCATCAGAAGGCATGAGAGAAGCTCAGAGTATTTTGTGAACTTTCGTTCACGATACTGTTGCATCAGTATGACATCCTTCTCATGGAAGGATGTATACGTCTTCTCTAACATGCGTTCCTCCGTCACCTTTTCACCACACAACTTCAGGCGTGAGGTGATGCTAAAGAGTGCCGAGTTGTACTCGGCAATAGACTTGAAGTCTTGGAGACGGAGGTTCTCCCATTCATATCGCGCTCGAGGTAGGATAACATCCCTTTGATGTTTATACCTGTCCTCGAGGGCGGTCCACAACTCATACGAGTCCTCCACCGTTAGGTACTCGGCCTTCAGGGTCCGATCGATATGGCGTCTGATATAGATAATTGCTTTCGCTTTATCTATGTCAGAAACCTTATCGCCTAAGGCGATGGCGTGACTCAATCCCTGTGCTCGCAGATGGAATTTTATATCCAGCTGCCAGCTTAAGTAATTCTTTCCTGAAGCATCCAAAACGTCGAAATCGACGCTCGCAATTTTGGCCATTTATTACTCTAGCATGTAAAAAGATAGCATTAATTAGATATTTTGCGCAAAAATAAATAATCAAGCACATCAGACATAAATATTTGCTGCGTGGATCGGCTAATCACCATAAATAATTACAGTCCATTACAGTCCCAAAAAGAAAGAAAGTACAACTCGGGAACCCCCGTGGGGCCCCTATTCTTCTGGAATAGTCCTTCATCTTCTTGAAGCGTCCGCCGGGCTTGTAATTTTACAAAATTATCCTCACTACATTTTTCTCTCAAAAGGAAAATAATGCATGAAAAATAAAAATGGTGATAAACTAGCCGATCCAAAACCACAGCAAATATTAACCATTCATCGCAGGCAGTTATAATGCAGCAGGCATTATCACAGGCAGTTTATACATCGCAGGCAATTTTATTTATTCATCACAGGCAGTTTATAATGGAAAATGAAATCTACCGTTTAAAAATTATTGGACCACTAGGCAACGTCATGCACCGTTAGGTTAGTTGACTAACGGCAGAGCGGTCGCAGGATCTTCTTAATTTTTAAACGTTTTTTTAAAGAAAATCATAAATCCAAATATAATTTGCGATGAGTAAAAATCACATGCATTTTGGTCCAGATTTTAACGAGAAAAAAATCGCAATAAATCTGAAAAAATTTTGAAAATTCGAAAAAATTTTCTGGGTCAGAAACCCTAGTTAGGGTTTTGGGGTACTCACGCCGGGCCCGTACCCGCTACTGGCGGGCGGGCCCGTTTGCCGCAGCAGGCGGCGGGGAGGGGGGGGGGGCCGCCGCTGCAGGCGGCGGGGAGGAGGGGGGGGGGGGGGCCCGCCGCGGCAGGCGACGGGGGTTGCCCGCCGCTGCAGGCGGCGGGGAGCCCCCGCCTGCGGCGGCGGGGGTTGCCCCCGTCGCTGCAGGCGGCGGGGGTTGCCCCCGTCGCTGCAGGCGGCGGGGGTTGCCCCCGCCTGCGGCGGCGGGGGTTGCCCCCGCCGCTGGCGGCGGGGGTGCCCTGCCGCTGCAGGCGGCGGGGTTGCCCCCGCCGTTGGCGGCGGGGTTGCCCCGCCGCAGCAGGCGACGGGGAGCCCCCGCCTGCCGCGGCGGGGGTTGCCCCCGCCGATGGCGGCGGGGGTTGCCCCCGCCGATGGCGGCGGGGTTGCCCCGCCGCAGCAGGCGGCGGGGGGGGCCCCCGCCTGCCGCGGCGGGGGTTGCCCCCGCCGATGGCGGCGGGGGTGCCCCGCCGCTGTAGGCGGCGGGGTTGCCCCCGCCGTTGGCGGCGGGGTTGCCCCGCCGCAGCAGGCGGCGGGGAGCCCCCGCCTGCCGCGGCGGGGGTTGCCCCCGCCGGCGGCGGCGGGGGTGCCCCGCCGCTGCAGGCGGCGGGGAGCCCCCGCCTGCCGCGGCGGGGGTTGCCCCCGCCGGCGGCGGGGGATGCCCGCCGCTGCAGGCGGCGGGGAAATCCCCGCCTGTAGTGGCGGGGGGGTTCCCGCCGCCGCAGCGACGGCGGGAAGGCCCCCGCCGCTGCCGGCGACGGGGGGGGGGGTCGGTGAACCCTATTTCGGGTTTGGGTGATTTTTGGGGAAAAACAACGGGTAAAAATCCGATTTTTAGTGGAAAAAACCCAATTTTTTCTTCCAAAAATACGTTTTTTAATTGAAAAAGGGTGATTTTTAGCGATAAAAACGGTGTTTTTAATCGATTGAGCCAAAAAGAATTAAATCACCACATATGCGCATATACAAAATTTAGATCTAGAGAGAAAGTTACCTCTAGATCCTACCCGCCGGATCTAGCGACGTTCGGTGAAGGAAGCCCGTTCGCGTCGCGTCCGTTCGTCGCGTCCGTCCGTCGGCAGGGGTTCGGCTTAGCTTTGAGCGTGCTGATAACGTGTTGTAAACTTGGCGGCTATGGAGACCATAGCCCTATATTTATAGTGGTAGGGTTACATAATGGGTGGATACCCACTAACGGGTAGGCCCACCAAGAAGCCCGTTTATAACATTAATAATATTTTACAAATGTTTCATTCCTATGTCACATCTATTTATGGTGAATTTCTTTCCTAGTCAAATTGATCACAACACCTTGTGACCATTTTACGAATGACACGCATGCATACACACTAGTCATAACATGTGCCCGCGGGCACGGTTCAATTAAGATTTTCCCCCGTAAAATTTTTGATCCCAAAAAATTATTTTCCTGTCCAAAAATTTGGGACATATAATATTCTCATTCAAAATTTAAAATAACAACAATTTAGTGCGAAAAAATTCTAGCGCCGCCTTCCGGCGAAGAAGGACAATTATCGGGTATTTTTTTGCGGACAAAAGGAAAAAAGCAAGGGGGGGGGGCAAAAACGTTACCCACAAGCACGTGCACATGGACGTGGAATCAAAGGTAAAATAGCTACACACGTGGCTGCCTCCCCTCCACCAGTGGTGACGGGGACAAATGTCCTGTCACCCGCTTTTCCCACCGCCCTTACCTCAGACGTTACCCACGCGCATGTGCACGTGGACGTAGAAGACAAAATAAAAAAAATTTGTGCGGCTGCCCTAAAGGCGCCGAAGAAGGACAATCATCTGGCGCTTTCTGGCACGGTTCATTTAAAATCTCATACCATCATATAATTATTCAACAGAAATTACATATGTGCAAATCATCTTTCCTTCAAATTAGAACAGCGCCAGCAACCAAAGAAACCCTAAACAATGACAGAATGCGTGTGAAAGAAAACCCAATCCAATTCATATAATTAACTGCACCAAACTCAAATTTGGCCCCTAAAATTAAAGTTAATAACACAAAATTCATCACAATCAATCAATTGTATATCATATCAACACAAATTATAGCAAAATGATGCGAACCACGGATAGGCATAGGTCCCTTCAGTCCCTTTCATCATAATATCTCTCCCTCCCACCACCAAACTGAAGGGTTTCGAGGGACCCTTAGAGCATAAAATATATGCTCGTCATATGTTGGACGGACGATAGAAGCGGAAAAACAAGGAGCAGAATAAATCATTAAACTATTTAATGAGCCCTAAGGATATCATTAACCCTAACAGAAAATCTACTATCTTGGGGTGGGTCTGACCAACCCCAAAGATAGATCAAAACTATTGCAATAATAAATGAAAGGAAAGGAAAAACAGAAAACATAACCGGAAGTTCGTTTTCGCAGAACACGAAGCGTCATTTTTCAGCAACCTTCTTTGTTCCTCGCGGCGAGCCGACTCCGCGACTCCAAGACTGGACTCCCGAAGCGAGCCAACACCGTGCCTCGAGCCAATCACTCGCCGAAGAAAGTTTCACTTGAGTGCGATCCACGTCAAAGACTATGGATCTAATCCAAACCTCATCCTCGTCTTGCTCAGACATGAACAGAGGAATGGATGATATTAAGGATGAGGGAATAATTTAAGTCTCGGCTCGAGCGTGCTCAAAACTTTTAGAACTACTCGAATCGGAGACTTGGGACAGATTTTCCAAGGGGGGTCAGCCCCTATTTATAAAGGAAGCCGAACCCTCTCCTCATCTCTCGAGCAATGTGGGACTAGTTAAGATTAGGAGAGAAAATTAAGTTAGTTTGCCTTCCACTAAGACTAAACTTCAACTAATTTTCTCTCCCTCGCAGTTGAACTTTGCAAGTGATACAACATATCAAATCGAAGAGCTCTAAACGGTGAACGCATAGAAATAAACGGTACTCTAATCCGACTTCGTTTGATCCCTCAAACGATAGCTCAAAGTTGGGAAAAAAACCATAAACTGGCTGAATACTCGGCCGTCTTTTAGAGAATTAGGGTTTTTGAGGCCAGAGCCCACCCGCGGGTCTGGGCACGCCCAACAGGGCAGCCCGCCCGTCTAGACCGACCCGTGGGTCTGGGCACGCCCAATAGGGCAGCCCGCCCGCCTGGGCGGGCGGGCGAGCGCCACCTGGAGCTCCAGATCATGAGTCAGATAGTTCTTCTCATATGTCTTCAATTTTCAGAAAGCATATGCCACAATGTAATGCCCCGCTCACCATGAAACCCGATATGTACGAATTCGTATCAGGTATTCGCAGAATAGCGGGTGTGAAGAAGAAAGACGAAGAGAGAGTAGTGAAGTACTGCTTAGAACAGAAAAATTCGCAGGCCACTGCGCACATGCTGGGAAGTACGGACAATGCTCCAACTCTGAAACAAGCATAAAACAACACCAGACAATATACACCAGAATAATATCCTTCATATTTTATAAATGAAACAATGTTTACAACAATTTTACATACAACTTTCCCATATACAATCCTCATAATACCCAAGTACAACTCACTCCCTAAACTACCCCACACCCCAGCTCCATGCTAACCTCTGCCTCATGAGAGTCTCCAACTGTCAACTACCTGAAAACCACGGGAGGAGCACGGCACAGCGTGTCCAGTAGGATTCTACAACTCTATATGGCATATTATTTTCTCAACATGGGGTCATGCAACTATAAGGTCATATAATGATGCTAACTATATGTAAAGGGATAAACATGTATATATAAATGGATGTTGCATTGATACAATTACAGACAATGAAAATATGCATAAATGACAATAAGAGATAACAAGAAAAAATACAAACAAGTAATAATTAACTAAACAGTTGCAAGGAAAAGGAATTTATTAATGACATTCATCTTTTGAATCTTTTTTTTATATTTGAAAACTTGGATATCTGCAAGATATAAGGAACTGGACCTCACCCCAAGGTGGGTGAAAAGTGGTACCTCAACCAGCGACACAGGCACTGGTGGGGCCTCTCGTAACTCCCCACCCGAACGGGACAAGGTAAAAGAGTGAGACAAATCTTGGTTTTTACTGGGACAAACAGAGCAAACCATAAATTACCGCATGGTGCATCACGAGTACACCATCAGCCTCTCTAACTCTAGTCAACTCCCCCTTTCGGGAGTGACAAGCGAGTGAGACATCTAATATTCTAGTCCAGTTTCCTTATATCCACATTTATCCGAGTTTCCTCCAACCCATTTCTGGAACACTCACCTACCTCAGGGTAGACTGAGATATTCCAGGTTATTACGCTCGGGTGCTCACTCATCATTAATAAATATGTTCTTCATTTACATCATTTCATCAAATTTCCATTTCTTTCTTATACAAGGGGTGTCATGCATCCACATGTGCATACCTACTTCATTTTCCATTCACCATTTCCACATCTCTAAATCAATTCTTTCATTTAACATCCATCTCAAAATCATAATTGACATAACACCACAATGATACCACTTCCACAATCGTAACATTCACTTCTATAAATATTAATGGAAAAAGAGTAGCACGATGAGCAAACACAATTTATCATGAACTTATGAAATTCACCATTTAAAATATAAATTGGACATAGTATGAGCTTCACCATTTTTAGCACAATTTAACAAAACATGAATTTCCCAACCTTTAGAATGACATTTTATATATATTAAAAAAAGCATGGAAGCATGAGAGTTACATGGCATGGAAACATGATCATTGATCCATATAATTACATGTGAGGGAACCTAGCATGAGAATAATGCCTACAATTTAGGGCATTGCATCATAATAGCTTAGCATTACATAAATTCTGAAATGAAGGAACATGGTAACAAGAGGACATGGAAACAATTAAATTGCATACTAGATGTAACAATATCAAGGATATGTTAAATTAACATCTCAAGGCATAGGAATGGCATTTCAACATAGTTAATTTCTACATTGTCAACATGGAAAGATAGTATGGTAATATTGTGTGAACATGGTTTGGTCTAATCTAACACTAAACAAGAGTTGATTTCCCTTACTTAGCAAAGTGCATAGTGTAATGCCCTACAAGCTACTGTACAAGTACTAGAGGGTGGTGAATAGTACTTTAAAAATAACAAGGAGTATAATTCCAAATTAAAGTGCAAACAACTACCAAATCAATTTGCGGAAGCTTAAATTGAATGACAACAACAAAATTAACAATGCTAACAGAAGATGTTAATGGGTTCGGATCCACCCAAGTCTCCCCGACTTGTTCCCGGTGATCCTACGTCCCAACCACCCGGATCCCCTCCGGATACTTAGGTTAGAAACCCTAACCCAAGATTTCCACTATGAATATCTTGTGAAAATCCTTCACAAGATCAAATCATACATGCAACGGCAATAGTGAATCCCACAACCCTGGATCACAACCTTCTCTCACACCCGAGAGAATCAACAAGCAATATAAAAGAGTTTATATGAAATAAACAATCTTACCACAAAATCATATACCTTGAGTTTTTCTTACCCAAAAGGTGAAAGGAAGGATTTGAGGAAGATGAAGTCACCAAGACCTAGCACCAAGGGAATGACCAGCAATAGGTGCCTAGGAGTGATTTGGAGACTTGGATCAAGCTAGGGCTTGAAGGGCTCACCAAGAACAAGCTTCTCTCAAGATGGATTCTAGATCTAGAATGTGAGAGAATGGGTTTCTTGTGAGGAAGAGAGCTTTGGAAATGAGTGAGAATGGCTATCTCTTTTGAACTCAATGAATCTCTTAATGGCAGCTCTAACCTTGAGAGAAATGACCTAGGTTCGTATTTATAGAGTCCCATAAAAACAAGTTAGGTCAATCTCCAACGGATAGAAATCTGAGGCAACTAGTCGGTCAAAGAACAACCACTGACCGACTAGTTCATCAACTAGTCGGTCAGTCATCCAACATGGACCGACTAAGAGAGGAACTGAGAAGAGATAGAAATTCAGACCTAGAAATCTAGTCGGTCCAAGAAGACTTTCTGACCGACTAGTTTCACAACTAGTCGGTCAGTCAGTGAACGTAGACCGACTAAGAGGCAAAATGAAATAGTCTGAATACAAATTGACTTAGTCGGTCCAAGAACAAAAGTTGACCGACTAGATTGTCAACTAGTCGGTCACCAAACGTTCTTAGACCGACTAACGATAAACAGTAGCTTAGGAGAAATTTAGTATGAACAGTAAGTCACAACTAGTCGGTCAAAGAAGCATCACTGACCGACTAGTTCACAAACTAGTCGGTCGGTGTGTCAACTTATACCGACTAACCGTAAACAGTAAAGTCCAAGAAATTAAGGAATCAAACTAGTCGGTCCAAGAAGAGTTGCTGACCGACTAGATCACCATCTAGTCGGTCAGTACTCCTTCTTGTACCAACTAACATACACAAACAAGTCCGAATCGAAGCGCGACGCTTCGAGGAAGTTAGAATGAACTTGTACTAAGATCCTAGAGCTACGATATGAGCGTTATGAAGATAGAAACGTAAGATATACTCAAGGCTTAACATTCTATAGATCGAAGCTTAAAAGACTATAAATAAACCTTAAAGAACGGTCTTCGAGAGCTTCGATTAATTCTTCATAACTTCCAAAATAGCGCAAGAGCTTCAACGAAGCTTTAGGCATGAATACAAGCTTTGGGAAGTGTTGAGATGTCGCTTTGAATGATCTCGTGAATTTGGCGACGATCTCCAATACTGCGCTCACAAATTGTTAGTTCATGGATTATTTATGTTTGCTCATCATCAAAACCAAATCCGGGGAGTCCAATATTCAACATTCTCCCCCTTTTTGGTGATGACAAACCAACATAAATAATAATAAAAAATAATGATTCAAATGTAAAATACTTACTCCCCCTGCATTGATGACACGTTAATTCCAAAATGAATATATATGAATTGCATCAATCAGACGAGTAAGATATATAAAGAGAATCGATTTTTGAAATATCGGATTTTGAAAAATCCTTATATATATCTTAACTCCCCCTGAATCTAACACATCAAATTAGATTCTAGGAAATTGAGTGAAATTTTCATTTGACCTATTTATTATCATTATCTCTCCCCCTTTGGCATTATCCCAAAAATGGGGGGCATACAACGACAACAACTAGGAAATGGAAAATCCAACATCGGGAGTCGTAGACAATGACGACGGACCAAAGTGACACCAAGGGAAATTTGATGAAATCAAATCAAGGTGTGTCAAATTGTCCATTATCAAAAAGCGATAATTAAAATCATCAAAAATACCAAATATTTATTCATGAATTGAATAAAGAAACATACTCTCCAATATTCAATATTCTTGGTTAAATTTGTGCATGGAAAACAATTCTATACAAATATAGAATTTCAATCTAATTAACCAAGTTTTTCAATCGACGAGCGACGATTTCACAAAGCATGGACATTGAAAGAGAATTAATGTGCACGATGAAGAAAACAAAGTGAACATCGATGGATATATATATATATATATATATATATATATATATATATATATATATGTCATGAGTACATCCCAAAAAAATATCACATCGAGTACATCATATCAAGTGCGACACATCATCTATATAAACATCAAAAAGATACAGCATCATCATCAGAACACCATCATCAACATCCAACAAAAAAAATACAACACATACACCGACATCCAACATATCAAAATACAACAAATAAACATAGCCCTCAAACTCCATCCTAACCCAAAATACTCTCAATAAAATGCATCATCCAATGAGCAGTGGAGAGTCCTCGATACAGACGATCACGAGGGAGTGGCTGGATCAACAGTCTCCATGGGTCCAGTCGACGGAGTGGACTCAGGCTCTGCTGGGAGTAGAGGCGTCTCAACAGACGGGATCGTCGGGACAGGAGTCGTGACGTCGACGACAGGCTGGACGGCAGAAGTATCAACAGGTATGTCAGCAGCAACAGAAGCAGCAGCAACAACAGAAGGCTGAACCACTGCGGCAGAAGTCTCAGGAGCACCGGAAGAGGTGCCAGCATCATGAGCAGAGGTGGTAGCAGCAGCAGCAGCAGTGGCCTCATCACCACGAACCAAGGAGGTGACAAGATCATCAAACTCCTCATCTCCCATCTCCTCATCCTCAGAAACGGACGGAGGAAGATCAATGCCCATCAAACGTGCCATACGGCAAACTACCTCCTCGGTACGAGCCAAACGCGACTCGTGCCAATGAAGCAACCGTACGACATCATCTAATGTGGCAGGAGGAGTGGGGGCTGCAGCAGCTGAGGGAGTGGCCTGGGAAGCAGATGTGGTCGACCTCTGCACGTGACGAAGCGCAGCAAGAGATTTCTTAACGGCCGTCGCGTTCAGAGGAGGACCCAAAGGACGCTCATCGTCAGGAGGGAGAGGGACACGGAAATGACGAAAAACCAGGGTCAACAGACACGGGTAAGGGATATGCGCAGATTTATTGGTCTTGCGAATACACTCGAAAGAGTCCATCTTATCGAGTATAACGCGAGCCCAATTAATCTCGCAACCCAAGAAAAGAGCGTAAATCAGCTTGAGAAAAGGCTGGGATGGCAGAGAAGATGAGCCGTACTTGGGAAGCAAGCACGACTTCAGAATGAGATTCAGCACCCATGCATTAGGTTTGAACGACTTCGAAGGCACACCAATGAAGGCAGGAGGGATCACATGGAAGATATCAGAAAGAACGGACTGATCCAAGGAAGAGATATCATCAACAGAAATATCCGACGGAAGGAGACCAGAAGACGAACAACCAAGTATCTCCCCCAAGATTTCTGCCGTGAGAACTATAGGAGTTCCCAAGACAGTAGTCTCGATGGAGTGACTTGCATCGTACTGGCCCCGAACACGATTGGCGTAGAATAATTTGACCAGGCGAGGATATGGTCTGGGGTTCGCCTTAGGGTCGAAGCGAAGGTAATCAAGGAGCCCACTATAGGAGAGGAGGTCAGCTAAGCCAAGGAAATCAAAAAACTGAACATAGTGCTCCAATAGCATCGGGCAGTGTTCAATACGGTTGTAGGCCGCTAGACACATAGGGTCGTCGCGACACAACGATATGTCAACACCACCCGCTGGCATTGGGCCCTTTTCCTTAGGCAGGCGAGTCCTAGGACGAAGTGGAGGAGTAGGTTCCCTATGGCCAGACTCATCCTCAGGAATAAACTCAGAATCGGAATCAGGAGGAGTAGACGGAGTGTGGAGAATGGGCTTTTTAGACTTAGATTTTCGGGGTTTGACCGTCGCCGTCCTCTGCTTCTTCAGAGGAGGCGAAGACGGAGAAGCTTGGGTAGATTTAGCATGACGCTTGGGCTTAGACGGATTCCTAGGGTTAGAAGGCTCTACAGTCATGGGAGAAGCCCCAGATGAAGTGATAGGGATCCGCGTCTTTGCCATGATCGTGGCACGACGAGAACAAGCAAGCGAAGAAGATTGAACAACCCTAAGCACACAGCCCTAAGATAGGAAATCCGAAATAATCAAGCCCTAGATGAAATTCGAAACCCTAGAAGCTAGAAGAGATCTAAATCAAACCCTAGAGTAGGAAAAAAAGATCTAGGAGAGGGGTTATACCTAGGAGAGAGGGTCGACGGCGACGGACGGCGGGGATGATCGGAAAGATGGCCGGAAAGACGTCGGAAGTCGAAGGGTCTCGAGAGGGTTTTGGGTTTTTGCGGGCTGGAGAGGAGAAGAAGACCGACTAAAACAAATTTTAGTCGGATAAAGAATGAGATAAGTTGGTCTGGAAGCGAAAAGACACATTTGCCCAAACACACTTAGTCGGTCACAGTTCAAGCACTAACCGACTAGATTACGATCTAGTCGGTCGGTCAATGAGCTTGAACCGACTAAGTCGAAACAGGGGCAAACAGGAATTTTAGGGCTAGAATTAGTCGGTCGCAGTATACTCACAGACCGACTAGTTTTCAATCTAGTCGGTCGGTAAGTGTACTGTGACCGACTAAAGAAAGAAAATGATAAGAGTTAGATAAAAGCTTGATCTAGTCGGTCTGAGTTCACTAGCTGACCGACTAGATGAGCATCTAGTCGGTTGGCTAATGAACTGAAATCGACTAGGAGAGTCCAAATGTTGATAAATGATTTCTCTTCACAAACCACTTGGATGAAACATCTTAACACTCTCATTAGTCATCTAAATTACCCCATAAAATGTCGAAATCTTAAATACGACATTTAAATACGAATTCGAGCACAAATTCAAACATATCACTTAAAATCCCAAAAATTCAATAAATCTAGCATGAACGAAATATCGCGAAATCCAATAGCATGCAAGATAATTGAATGAAATATGAATCCTATATCTCGGATTCACCCATAATCCCCAATTCTCGACGCAACCGCACAAAGGAGTCCTCCTTTAGTGGTTTCGTGAAAATATCGGCGATTTGCTTTTGGGTTTCAACGTACACTAAAATGATGTCCCTTTTAGCAACATGATCATCTAAAAAGTGGTGTCGGACATCTATGTGTTTTGATCGGGAATGGTGCACCGGATTCTTTGAAAGACAGATAGCACTTTGGTTATCCACCATGATAGGGCTAGTATCACAATGAATACCAAAATCCTTCAATGTGTGTCTCATCCAAAGAACCTGGGCACAAGCGGCACCGGCGGCAATATATTCCGCCTCGGTGGTTGAAAGTGATACAGAATTTTGCTTCTTGGAAAACCAAGAGACAAGAGAATTTCCTAGAAAATGGCAAGTGCCACTAGTACTTTTCCTGTCGGATTTGCATCCCGCATAATCGGCATCACTATATGAGATTAACTCATACGTGCTAGATTTTGGATAAAGTAATCCAAAATCAAGTGTATACCTTAGATAACGGAAAATACGTTTTACCGCTACTAAGTGAGACTCCTTAGGTTGAGACTGATAACGAGCACATACGCATACGGCAAACATAATATCGGGTCTACTTGCGGTAAGATAAAGTAAACTACCTATCATACCTCGATATAGATGAATGTCTACATCCTTACCGCCCGTATCCTTGTCAAGATGCGTAGTCGTGCTCATTGGAGTCTTTTTCCCTGAAGCACTCTCCATTCCAAATCGCTTAAGCAACTCCACCGTATACTTCGTTTGGTGGATGAAGATTGCATCGTGCAATTGGCGAATTTGGAGACCTAAGAAATATTGAGTTCGCCCATGTGGCTCATCTCAAATTGATCCTTCATAACATTAGAAAACTCTTCGCAAAGAGTGAAGTTAGTAGCACCGAAAATGATATCATCAACATAAATTTGAACTAATAAAATATCATTATTCGCATGCTTAACAAAAAGTGTAGAATCGGCTTCGCCCATTTTAAAATTCAAATCCAAAAGAAAATTCTTTAGGCGATCATACCAAGCTCGAGGAGCTTGTCTCAAACCATAAAGAGCTTTCTTTAGTTTAAAAACATGATTTGGAAAATTTTCATTTATGAAGCCCGGAGGTTGAGAAACGTAAACTTCCTCAACAACATCTCCGTTTAAAAATGCACTTTTAACATCCATTTGAAATAACTTAAAATTTTTATGGCATGCATAAGACAATAATAGTCTAATAGATTCTAATCTAGCTACCGGAGCGAATGATTCTTCGAAATCGATACCTTCCTCTTGGCGATAGCCTTGAGCAACTAACCGAGCTTTGTTCCGGACGACGACTTGATTTTCGTCGGTTTTGTTCTTGAAGATCCACTTTGTCCCTATGACGGTGTGGTTCTTCGATGGCAAAGGAACAAGCTCCCATACCTCATTCCTCTCGAATTGAATGAGTTCCTCCTCCATGGCAAGGATCCAAGCACTATCTTCGCACGCTTCAACTATATTCTTTGGCTCTATCGATGAGGCAAAGGCACAATTGGCGAAGTGGTGGACTTGCGATCTCGTCTTGACACTATCATGAATATTGCCAATGACTTGCTCATGGGGATGGTCGCGAACGGTATGAAGCCGCTTGGGAATACCTTGATCACTAGGTACATTCTCAACAACTTCATTAGTCGGGTTAGTATCAATAGAATCAATAGACTTAGAATTTTCAAACGAATCACATAAAACATCCATAGAATCATCATTTGAAATTCTAGAAGTAGTAAAATTCTCATTAAAAGAGACATGTAATGATTCCTCGATCGTAGAGGATCTTTTGTTGTATATCCGGTAGGCTTTGCTACGTGAGGAATACCCAACAAATATCCCCTCATCCGATCTCGGATCAAACTTGTCCAAATTATCATATGTGTTTTTAATAAAACATTTTGCGCCGAAAACACGAAAATGTTTAACTTGAGGCAATCTACCAAACAACAATTCATAGCAAGTTTGTTTGGTGCCGGGCCTCAAAAGTATTCTATTAAACACATAACAAGCGGTGTGTACCGCTTCCGCCCAAAATTGATAACCAAGTTGACTATCTTCGAGCAGTGCGAGCACACTCCACAAGCGTTCTATTCTTCCTCTCAACAACACCATTTTGAGGAGGTGCGCGAGGGAAAGAAAACGTGTGAGTAATTCCAAGATCATCACAAAAATTTGAGAAAGACTCATTCTCAAATTCACCCCCATGATCACTACGAATAGTGACAATGGTGGTTCCGATGAGATTTTGTACTTTCTTCACAAATATTGTGAAGTTTTCAAAAGCTTCATTTTTATTACATAAGAAAAATACCCATGTAAATCTAGAATAATCATCGACGATGACAAGTCCATATCTTGCATTTCCTAAGGAAGCAACTCTAGTTGGCCCAAATAAATCTAGATGTAATAGCTCTAGTGGCCGTTTCGTAGAAATGCTTTTCTTAGGTTTAAATGAAGATTTAGGAAGCTTGCCACGTTGACAAGAATCACAAAAACTTTTCTTTTCAAAAACGAGCTTCGGAAAACCTTTAATGGAATTTAATTTCGAAAGCTTATAAAGTGTTCCAAAGTTCACATGTCCAAAGCGTCGATGCCATAAGTGTTGTTCACTTGTGTTGGCAACGAGACATTGTTCATATGACTTAGGAAGATCCAAAATATAAATATCTTTATGGCGTGTGCCGGAAAATAATAACTTATTATTATCATTTGAAATATGACATAATCCTTTCGCAAAGCTAACTTTGTAACCTTTGTCACAAAGTTGGCTTATTGAAATAAGATTATGATTTAAACCATCAACTAGATAAACATCACTAATTAAGGGTTTAGAAGGGTTACCCTCTTTACCAACACCGACGATGGTTCCGCTCTTGTTGCCTCCAAATACGACGCGGTTTCCATTTGCAATGGGAAATATTCCGGAGAGCAATTGAGCGTCACCCGTCATGTGTTTTGAACACCCGCTATCGAGTATCCAATTCCCTTTGGAGCTAAATTTGAATGGGTTGCTCCTTTTCTTTTTCTTTCCCTTGAGTACCTAAAGATAGAGAATTTCATATCATGGTACCCAAGGTCATTGGGTCCTCAAAAGTTAGACCTTTGGAAGCCAAGTCCAATTGGACTTAGACTTCCCCACATAATTTCTACTATGCACAACATTCGAAAAATAAGCATTCATATACATTTGTTTTTATCCATGCTTGTGTCCTTTGGGCTCCAAATAGTGAAAATTTTGGGAGCCCTCATCCTATTGGGTGCATGCATGCGTTGTTGGTTTCTACGTGATGCATGTTGTGGATAGGCATAAGGAACATGATGGAATGGTGCACGACGAGAATTATTCATATGATGAGGTGGGTGAACATATGCATGTGTGGGAACACGTGCGTGAGGGTGTCTCACATGGTGTGCACGTGCCCGAGAATGTGTTGCATAAAAATCATCATATGTGTGTGATGGTGGAGTAGGACGTGTGTTCCTACGTGGCATGGTATTGGTGTACATATAAGCATGCCCCTTCTTTGGAGGTCCACCCAAAGTGGGTTTCTTTCCAAAAGAGGGTGTGGACGAGGTGGAAGCACCATTGGTAGTTGAACTACCAATAGAGTGTTTTCTACCACTCGTAGAGTCACCGGAAGTAGGCATAACAAAAGTAGTGACCGACTTGGATGACTTTCCTAAAGTATACCCCAAACCAACATGGTGTTTGGCCGGGAGTAAGACACTTAGGATATTATCCAAATGGCCCTTACCCTTGTTGAATTCATTGATTCGGCCTAATGTGTTCTCATATTTCTCGGTGAGAGAACGAAAAGAAGTATCTAAAGTGGATACTTGCGATGTGAGAACATAAACACGAGATTTAAGATTCTCGTTCTCAATACTCAAAGTCGAGTTTTGAGAAGTTAAATCCGCTATCCTATGTTCATCCGGATCATCAATGCTAACATTTTCAAGTTTAGATTTGAGATTGCCAATCTCATTTCTTAACTCTTCAACAACGGTGTCGTTGTTGGTGATGATAGTCTTAGGCGAGGTTTGAATGCTAGCTAGGTCATCTTTTACTTTAGTATATCTATTTACTAATTTAGTGTATTTAGACCATAAATGAGAGTTAGCATCCCTAAGATCATCCATAGTTACCTCATCGCCTTCTTCGTCGCTATCATCGGAGGAGGAAGATCCTTGATCATGCTCCTCTCTTGCCATGAAGCACATGTGCGCTTGCTCCACTTTCTCATCATCCGACTCTCCGCTTGAGGAATCCTCGGAGTCGGTGAATGTTGCTCCGACAAGTCCCTTTTTGTACCCCTTTTTGTACTTCTTAGACTTGTCGAACTTCGGCGCCTTCCACTTCTCCTTTTGCTTGTTTTGAGGACAATCCGCTTTGATGTGTCCTGGCTTATTGCATTTAAAGCACAAAGGTGGAGAGGCATTAGTAGAAGTAAATTTAGATTTTTTTTTGAAGTTACCCTTTCGGAAGAGCGATTGAACTTCTTTGCCATAAGTGCAATGGATTCCATGTCCATTTCTTCTTCCGAGTCCTCATCATCGGTAGAGGTGGATGAAGCCGCCTTGAATGCAATTGCCTTTTTCTTAGGCACGTCTTGGTTCAAATAGGACTTCATCTTTTCTTGTAGCTTCACCTTGCTATCTTTGCGTACCTCGTATGACATCAAAGTACCCATCAATTGAACTACGATATACTTATTCATGTCATTACCTTCCTCGATGGCGAAGGTACGTTTCTCCCAAGAAGAAGGAAGTCCTTCGATAAGCTTTGAGCACTTCTCCTTTTGAGTGTAGGACTTGCCGAGGGCCTCTAACTCGTTTATTATGTCAACGAAGCGAGCATAATATTCCTTCATCTTCTCGCCCTGTTGCATATGAAACATTTCGTAATCTTTGTTTACGACTACGAGTTTAGAGTCTCTTACCCTACTCGTCCCTTCATGAAGAATGAGGAGGGAGTTCCAAATTTGATATGCACTCTTACATGTGCATATCTTATTGAAGTCCTCGGGCTCCAATGCGCATTGCAAGGCGTTCATTGCCTTGGCATTGCTTACCTCTGCGGCGACCTCCGCGGTAGTCCATTTCTCAAAGTCTTCTTCTTCGGGTTCGATGTATTCCTTGATTGTGGTCCTCCATAAGGATGCACTCCGGAGGAAGGTTTCCATCTGGCATTTCCAGTACCCGTAGTTGGTACCGTTGAAGAATGGAGGCCTCGTAGAGGAATGTCATTCCATCACCGAAGATGCTCCTTCACGGTTCCTGAAGGTGTCATAGTTGGAAGGTGGACGCACGGCCTTGTTGTCGTTGGCAGACATAGCTAAGTATCTGGCTCTGATACCAAATGTAATGCCCTACAAGCTACTGCACAAGTACTAGAGGGGGGGTGAATAGTACTTTAAAAATAACAAGGAGTATAATTCCAAATTAAAGTGCAAACAACTACCAAATCAATTTGCGGAAGCTTAAATTGAATGACAACAACAAAATTAACAATGCTAACAGAAGATGTTAATGGGTTCGGATCCACCCAAGTCTCCCCGACTTGTTCCCGGTGATCCTACATCCCAACCACCCGGATCCCCTCCGGATACTTAGGTTAGAAACCCTAACCCAAGATTTCCACTATGAATATCTTGTGAAAATCCTTCACAAGATCAAAGCATACATGCAACGGCAATAGTGAATCCCACAACCCGGGATCACAACCTTCTCTCACAACCGAGAGAATCAACAAGCAATATAAAAGAGTTTATATGAAATAAACAATCTTACCACAAAATCCTATACCTTGAGTTTTTCTTACCCAAAAGGTGAAAGGAAGGATTTGAGGAAGATGAAGTCACCAAGACCTAGCACCAAGGAAATGACCAGCAATAGGTGCCTAGGAGTGATTTGGAGACTTGGATCAAGCTAGGGCTTGAAGGGCTCACCAAGAACAAGCTTCTCTCAAGATGGATTCTAGATCTAGAATGTGAGAGAATGGGTTTCTTGTGAGAAAGAGAGCTTTGAAAATGAGTGAGAATGGCTATCTCTTTTGAACTCAATGAATCTCTTAATGGCAGCTCTAACCTTGAGAGAAATGACCTAGGTTCGTATTTATATAGTCCCATAAAAACAAGTTAGGTCAATCTCCAACGGATAGAAATCTGAGGCAATTAGTCGGTCAAAGATCAACCACTGACCGACTAGTTCATCAACTAGTCGGTCAGTCATCCAACATGGACCGACTAAGAGAGGAATTGAGAAGAGATAGAAATTCAGACCTAGAAATCTAGTCGGTCCAAGAAGACTTTCTGACCGACTAGTTTCACAACTAGTCGGTCAGTCAGTGAACGTAGACCGACTAAGAGGCAAAATGAAATAGTCTGAATACAAATTGACTTAGTCGGTCCAAGAACAAAAGTTGACCGACTAGATTGTCAACTAGTCGGTCACCAAACGTTCTTAGACCGACTAACGATAAACAGTAGCTTAGGAGAAATTTAGTATGAACAGTAAGTCACAACTAGTCAGTCAAAGAAGCATCACTGACCGACTAGTTCACAAACTATTCGTTCGGTGTGTCAACTTAGACCGACTAACCGTAAACAGTAAAGTCCAAGAAATTAAGGAATCAAACTAGTCGGTCCAAGAAGAGTTGCTGACCGACTAGATCACCATCTAGTCGGTCAATACTCCTTCTTGTACCAACTAACATACACAAACAAGTCCGAATCGAAGCGCGACGCTTCGAGGAAGTTAGAATGAACTTATACTAAGATCCTAGAGCTACGATATGAGCGTTATGAAGATAGAAACGTAAGATATACTCAAGGCTTAACATTCTATAGATCGAAGCTTAAAATACTATAAATAAACCTTAAAGAACGGTCTTCGAGAGCTTCGATTAATTCTTCATAACTTCCAAAATAGCGCAAGAGCTTCAACGAAGCTTTAGGCATGAATACGAGCTTTGGGAAGTGTTGCGATGTCGCTTTGAATGATCTCGTGAATTTGGCGACGATCTCCAATACTGCGCTCACAAATTGTTAGTTCATGGATTATTTATGTTTGCTCATCATCAAAACCAAATCCGGGGAGTCCAATATTCAACACATAGTACAAATTAGTGAAGAACCATAAAGGATTCATTTACAAGGCCTTCGGTGAAATTATGTGGTAATTAGCAAGAAGTTCTTTTAGTGGCATGAAACTAAAACCAATTGGTATGAATAATTTTATGAAACATATTAATTGATCTTTCACAATATACCACAACATACAAGTTTACAAGATGAGTATTAGCACCAATTTAATGAATTCATCAACTACTTCAAGAAGCATGCAAATGAAGTAAAACAACATAACTAGATGGAATCATATTCAAGGATTCTAATGTACGACAACAAGAATAACTTCCAATAAAGCAAGATGATAACATGAAAATATTGACCAATTAATTTACTAGAATGGTAAACATGCAAATTAGTAAGGAAAAGTGTGGCTTAATTAAAGATAAAATGGAAATTATCATGAGTAAAATAAGATGTCATAAGAGTTATAATCCTACCTTAAAAGTTCACCATTTACTTCTTTAAAAAGATTTCATCCTCTTAATTCCTCCTTAATTTTTTCCTTCCTTTTAAGTCCTCCTTAATGCCTCATCATTCTTCCTTCCTTTTAATTTCTCCTTGATTCAAGATGTTGCCATATTAAGAGAGGGGGGGACAATGTGTTCGGCCAAATGAGAGAGCAACCAATTGCTTACGGCAATGCATGGAGAAAATAGGGAAAGAAAAAGGGAAGAAAGAAAAGAGAAATGGGAAAAGGAATGAAAAAAGAAATGAAAACTCTATCTTCTCATTTTTGTATTTGCACTTTCCTTTTCTAAATTTCCTTTTTCTCCAAAAATCCATGAGGAGGCCACATGTCTCATGACTCACCCAAATCTTAGCTTAGTATCCACATATGTGTCACATTTAAGAAAATAGGATTTTGGAAAATAATTATTTACCATGACATATATGAAAAGACACTAATGCCAATTACCAACTCAAGAAGCCTAAATGACTATTGTAACCTCACCTCTTCTAGATATTAACTAGAATACCATTCTAAGAAATTACCCCTCAACTTAGGTATATAATTACGTACAATGCCACTATTCATACATACCATTATATATATGTATATTCATACAGATATACACACACATATATACATATATATACATAATCTACACATAGCTACACACTACATACTATACACATCGCAACATATTTGTCCTTTAAAATATCTTTAGATACATACGGGTATCAACCTTCTATAGTCACATATATACATATTCACACCAAGATATTATATAGAAATGTAATTACAAATATACAAACTATATTCTAAAGTACTACAAATAATCAACTATAATTACTTTCATCCAAAAAACACATACAAATTTAGTTAGGTACACACAAAACCATACATATCAATAGACATATATATACTAAGTCATCCAATTATGAAATACATTCCAATACTACTTTCATACAATTATACATTAGCATATACATCAATACATACAAATATACACAATTATTTAATATATATAATATATGTTTAGATACATCCAAATATTCCTATAAACATCCATATATCAAAATATGCATACAAATATTATACAATAGCCATATCCAAATACATCCAAATATATGCACCCAATTATATACAAACATAGGCATACATATGTCAAGTTATATAATTATAGTATTTTAATACCCACGGTATTACATTCTACCCACCTTAAAACTAAAGTCCGCCCTTGGACTTTCTAAATTAAAGGTCAACACAGGGATGAACAAGTCTAAACACTAAACGTCACCATACCCATGCATACATACAGTACAACACAAAACAAGACAAGGTCAAGACTTAGCACTCCATACGTTCCATAACACACACAACTATACAAAGACACACAACATAAAAGGCCAATATGCACATATAAACACTTGCCTATACATATCCAATAATTACATATATATATACCTACATTGGCACTCCTACATGTAATATATACGAAGACTACAGTACACAAGGACAAATACATGAACACACCTTAACATCCATACTACTATAATATACATTCATGCATACAACTATTATTGCTACATTTTCTACGCACTACTACAAATACTTTAACATACAACTGCTACATACAACTAATATACGCAACAACAGTTATAAGCATACACACACCCCCTACAAGTACATAGTTATATGCCATAGTTCGTATAATACATGATATATAAATCATATAGTTACATCCAAATATATACATCACACTTATGTTATTCATTCCATAGACTACACACAAGTATTTACCCAAATACATCCACATATACTAATATATATGTACTAGAATAAGTCTTAGTATATACATATACCGTATACAAATATTACACACACATAATTTATAAGTATCAAGTACTAACACAACATACCAATACTCATTGCGCACACACACACACACACACACACACACACACACACACACACACACACACACACACACACACACATCCTATATATCTACATAGGCTAGCCATTTATACAACAATCACAGATATCCAAGGCACACATGTCTGTATACACATAATACTTAGTTACCTAGCTGGACCTGCCAAGTTACGTATAGCCAGACATGTACACCTTAGACCATACCTAGGGGTTGCAACCTACCCACCTCAGGACTAAGCTACACTTTACTGGAGCATTACCCGCACTATCCTTACGCACGTCGCAGTGCGGTGACCTGCATGGGCCACCAACTGTAACGCCCCGCTCCCAAGGATACCAGATATATATGAATTCTATCAGGTATTAGCAGAATAGCGGGTGTGAAGAAGAAAGACGAAGAGAGAGCAGTGAAGTACTGCTTAGAACAGAAAAAAACGCAGGCCACTACACACATGTTGGGAAGTACGGACAATACTCCAACTCTAAAACAAACACAGAACAACACCAGACAATGCACACCAAAACAATATCCTTCATATTTTATAAATGAAACAATGTTTACAACAATTTTACATACAACTTTCCCATATACAATCCTCATGTACAATACCTCAAAATACCCAAGTACAACTCACTCCCTAAACTACCCCACACCCCAGCTCCATGCTAACCTCTGCCTCCTGAGAGTCTCCAACTGTCAACTACCTGAAAACCACGGGAGGATCAAGTCACAGCGTGTCCAGTAGGATTCTACAACTCTATATGGCATATTATTTTCTCAACATGGGGTCATGCAACTATAAGGTCATGTAATGATGCGAACTATATGTAAAGGGACAAACATGTATATATAAATGGATGTTGCATTGATACAATTACAGACAATGAAAATATGCATAAATGACAATAAGAGATAACAAGAAAAAAACACAAACAAGTAATAATTAACTAAACAGGTGCAAGGAAATGGAATTTATTAATGACATTCATCTTTTGAATCTTTTTCTTTATATTTGAAAACTTGGATATCTGCAAGATATAAGGAACTGGACCTCACCCCAAGGTGTGTGAAAAGTGGTACCTCAACCAGCGACACGGGCACTGGTGTGGCCTCTCATAACTCTCCACCCGAATGGGACAAGGTAAAGGAGTGAGACAAATCTCGGTTTTTACTGGGACAAACGGAGCAAACCATCAATTACCGCATGGTGCATCACGAGTACACCACCGGTCTCTATAACTCTAGTCAACTCCCCCTTTCGGGAGTGACAAGCGAGTGAGACATCTAATATTCTAGTCCAGTTTCCTTATATCCACATTTACCCGAGTTTCCCCCAACCCATTTCTGGAACACTCACCTACCTCAGGGTAGACTCAGATATTCCAGGTTATTATGCTCGGGTGCTCACTCATCATTAATAAATATGTTCTTCATTTACATCATTTCATGAAATTTCCATTTCTTTCTTATACAAGGGGGGTCATGCATCCACATGTGCATACCTACTTCATTTTCCATTCACCATTTCCACATCTCTAAATCAATTCTTTCATTTAACATCCATCTCAAAATCATAATTGACATAACACCACAATGATACCACTTCCACAATCGTAACATTCACTTCTATAAATATTAATGGAAAAAGAGTAGCACGATGAGCAAACACAATTTATCATGAACTTATGAAATTCACCATTTAAAATATAAATTCGACATAGTATGAGCTTCACCATTTTTAGCACAATTTAACAAAACATGAATTTCCCAACCTTTAGAATGACATTTTATATATATTAAAAAAGCATGGAAGCATGAGAGTTACATGGCATGGAAACATGATCATTGATCCATAATAATTACATGTGAGGGAACCTAGCATGAGAATAATGCCTACAATTTAGGGCATTGCATCATAATAGCTTAGCATTACATAAATTCTAAAATGAAGGAACATGGTAACAAGAGGACATGGAAACAATTAAATTGCATACTAGATGCAACAATATCAAGGATATGTTAAATTAACATCTCAAGGCATAGTAATGGCATTTCAACATAGTTTATTTTTACATTGTCAACATGGAAAGATAGTATGGTAATATCGTATGAACATGGCTTGGTCCAATCTAACACTAAACAAGAGTTGATTTCCCTTACTTAGCAAAGTGCATAGTACAAATTAGTGAAGAAGCATAAAGGATTCATTTACAAGGCCTTCGGTGAAATTATGTGGTAATTAGCATGAAGTTCTTTTAGTGGCATGAAACTAAAACCAATTGGTATGAATAATTTTATGAAACATATTAATTGATCTTTCACAATATACCACAACATACAAGTTTACAAGATGAGTATTAGCACCAATTTAATGAATTCATCAACTACTTCAAGAAGCATGCAAATGAAGTAAAACAACATAACTAGATGGCATCATATTCAAGGATTCTAATGTATGACAACATGAATAACTTCCAATAAAGCAAGATGATAACATGAAAATATTGACCAATTAATTTACTAGAATGGTAAACATGCAAATTAGTAAGGAAATGTGTGGCTTAATTAAAGATAAAATGGAAATTACCATGAGTAAAATAAGATGTCATAAGAGTTATGATCCTACCTTAAAAGTTCACCATTTACTTCTTTAAAAAGATTTCATCCTCTTAATTCCTCCTTAATTTCTTCCTTCCTTTTAAGTCCTCCTTAATGCCTCATCATTCATCCTTCCTTTTAATTTCTCCTTGATTCAAGATGTTGCCATATTAAGAGAGGGGGGACAATGTGTTCGGCCAAATGAGAGAGCAACTAATTGCTTAAGGCAATGCATGGAGAAAACAGGGAAAGAAAAAGGAAAGAAAGAAAAGAGAAATGAGAAAAGGAATGAAAAAAGAAATGAAAACTATATCTTCTCATTTTTGTATTTTCACTTTCCTTTTCTAAATTTCCTTTTTATCCAAAAATCCATGAAGAGGTCACATGTCTCATGACTCACCCAAATCTTAGCTTAGTGTCCACATATGTGTCATATTTAAGAAAATAGGATTTTGGAAAATAAGTATTTACTATGCAATATATGAAAAGACACTAATGCCCATTACCAACTCAAGAAGCCTAAATGACTATTATAACCTCACCTCTTCTAGCTATTAACTAGAATACCATTCTAAGAAATTACCCCTCAACTTAGGTATATAATTACGTACAATGCCACTATTCATACATAACAATATATATATATATATATATATATATATATATATATATATATATATATATATATATATATATATATATATATACTAGTCATAACCCGTGCCCACGGACACGGTTCATTTAAGATTTCCTCCGCGAAATCTTCGTTCTCCGAACAATTATTTCCACAGCCAAAATTTAACAGAACAATAAATTAGCGTAAAAATATTTAGCGGCACGGGCACCTTCGGTGCGGACGTCTTCATCATGGAACAACAAATTCGGCGTAGGCGCCTTCGACGCGGAACAACAAATTCGGCGTTGAACAACAAATTTGGCGCCCGCGGAACAATAAACCTCAGGGTTTTTTACGCTAAATTTTTTATTTTGTTTAATTTAATGAATCATGCTTCTCCACAATCTTTCCCAAGACACTTGTAATTTCAAAGTTTAGGTTCCCAATGCACTTTTCTCCCGGATTTAATCTCCATAATCTTTCCCAATGCACTACTGATTTCAAAGTTTAGGTTCCCAATGCACTTTTCCCCCGAAATTTAATCTCCACAATATTTCCCTAGACACTTCTAATTTCAAAGTTTTGATTCCCAAGACACTTTTTCCACCAAAATTTAAGTTTTCCCACCAAAATTTTCACAAAAACCAATCTCAACCATTGATTTACCAAGATCAAATCTCGGCCACTCTTTATCTTGTCCTAGTCAGCCCTGGAATTCAAAAAACTCTGTCAAATGTATAATAGATATATGTATATCATACACAAATACACACACATATATACATATATATATACATAATCTACACATAGCTACACACTACATACTATACACATCACAACATATTTGTCCTTTAAAATATCTTTAGATACATACAGGTATCAACCTTCTATAGTCACATATATACATATTCACACCAAGATATTACATAGATATGTAATTACAAATATACAAACTATATGCTAAAGTACTATAAATAGTCAACTATAATTACTTTCATCCAAAATACACATACAAATTTAGTTAGGTACACACAAAACCATACATATCAATAGTCATATATATACTAAGTCATCCAATTATGAAATACATTCCAATACTACTTTCATACAATTATACATTACCATATACATCAATACATACAAATATACACAATTATTTAATATATACAAATATGTTTAGATACATCCAAATATTCATATAAACATCCATATGTCAAAATATGCATACAAATATTTTACAATAGCCATATCCAAATACATCCAAATATATGCACCCAATTATATACAAACATAGGCATACATATGTCAAGTTATATAATTATAATATTTTCATACCCAGGGTATTACACACAACATGACCATGTTGATGTAGTACACATCCAAGACCATTGCCGGATGCGTCACAGTATACTTCAAATCCTCCAGTTTTATCTGGTATGGCCAGAACTTGTGCAGTCGCCAGCTTCATCTTCAATCCACCAAAAGCTTCAATCCACCAAAAGCTTGCTCACAAGCTTCAGAGCAAATGAACTTGACGTCCTTCTTCGTTAGGCGAGTCATGAGCTCAGCAATCTTGGAGAAGTCCTGGATGAATCAGCAGTAGTAGCTAGCCAATCCAAATAAACTTTGGATGTCTGAAACTGGCCGAGGGGTTGGCCAATTTCTAACAGATGCAACCTTCTCCGGATCGACAGAAATACCATCTCCAGATACCACATGCCCAAGAAAGGCAACGCGGTCGAGCCAAAATTCACATTTGCTGAACTTTGCATATCGTCAATGACGGCGCAGAGTCTTCAATACGATCCACATGTTTTCAGCATGATCCTTCTCGCTTTTCGAATAGACCAGAATGTCATCAATAAAGATCACTACAAATTTATCCAAGAACTTATAAAAGATAAGGTTTATGAGGTTCATGAATACTGCTGGCACATTGGTTACGCTAAAGGACATAACCGCGAATTCGTAGTGTCCATACTTGGCTTGAAAAGTCATCTTGGATATGTCGTCCTTCTTGTCCTTCACTTAATGATATGCACTTCGAAGATCTAGCTTGGAGAAGATTCGAGATCCACCAAGTTAGTCGAAGATGTCGTCGATACGTAGTAATGGATACTTGTTCTTCACGGTGACCTTTGTTGGATATTGGACTCCCCGGATTTGGTTTTGGATGATGAACAAACATAACTATATCGTGAACTAACAATTTGTGAGCGCAGTTATGGAGATCGTCGCCAAATTCATATGAACATCCAAAGCGACATCTCGAGACTTCTCAAAGCACGTGATCGTATGCCTAAAGCTTCGTTGAAGCTTATGGACCATTTTAGAAGTCATGAAGATTCGATTGAAGCTATTGAAGACGGTATCATCAAGTTTTATTTATAGTCTTTAAGCTTCTTTCGTAGAATGTTAAGCCTTGAGTAGGTCTTACGGTTTAAATCTTCATAATGCTCATATCTTAGCTCTAGGATCTTAGTAGAAGTCCATACAAACTTTCCCGAAGCTTCGCGCTTCGATTCGCGACTTCTTGTGCATGTTAGTTGGTTCAAGAAGAAGAACTGACCGACTAGATGGTGATCTAGTCGGTCGGCAAAGCTTCTTGGACCGACTAGTTTTTGTCAGTCAATTCTAAGCTCTTTACTGTTTACAGTTAGTTGGTCTACGTTGACTCCCCGACCGACTAGTTTGTGAACTAGTCGGTCAGTGATGCTTTTGTGACTGACTAGTTGAGCTTTCCCTGTACATGTACATTTGAGCCTGAGCTACTGTTTATCATTAGTCGGTCTGTGTTCATTGATCGACCGACTAGTTGATGAAATAGTCGGTCAACTTTCCTTCTTGGACCGACTAGTTTAGCTTTACTATACATGCCAATTTTCACCTAACTTACTGTTTATCGTTAGTCGGTCTATGCTCTTTTGACGACCGACTAGTTGGTGAATTAGTCGGTCAACATTTGTTCTTGGACCGACTAAATCAATTTGTGCTCAGCCTTTAGTTTTATCTCTTAGTCGGTCTCAGTTGAGTAACCGACCGACTAGTTGTGAAACTAGTCAGTCAGCTACTCTTCTTGGACCGACTAGTTCCTTTTGTCTGTGCTTCAACCTTTTGGCTGTTCTTCCATTAGTTGGTCTAGGTTAAATGACCGACCGACTAGTTGATGAACTAGTCGGTCGGTGGTTGTTCTTTGACCGACTAGTTGAGTTCAGAAAAGAGCCGTTGGAGCATTTAATGAATCGAATTTCTTTCTCTCTCTCCTCTATCCTATAAATACTTGATGGGCTGCATTCATTGCAGTCAAGGCTAATATTATTGCAAGTTTAGAGATCAAGAGAAATCATTCCAAGCTCATTCAAAGCTCTTTCATTCCATTCAATAATCTCTCCTCACTCTTACTTCCAAAGAGAGATTCATTGAGTGTGAAGCCTTCCAAGCCAAGTGCTTGATCCTAGGTCACCAATAACCCCATAGCTCTCCATCGCTGATCTACATCTTGGAGCTAGGGTTTGGTGCCTTTTTCTTCCTCAAAATCATCCTTGCCCTAATTCGAAAGTATACTCAAGGCATAGGTATTTTGTCGGTAAGAAGTTTCCATTTCATTTACTTTCATTTTGTAAGTTTTTATCTCTCGGTTGTGAGAGTTGTGTTTGTGATCCCGGGTTGTGGGAGTCACAAATTACTTTGTGTATGATTTGACTTGGTGAAGGCTCTTCACAAGTATTTCATAGTCGAAATCTTGAGTTAGGGTTTCTAACTCAAGTATCCGAAGGGGATCCGGGTGGTTGGGACGTAGGATCACCGGAAACAAGTCGGGGAGACTTGGGTGGATCCAAACCCAGTAATATCGTTGTTTGCGATTGTTTCTTTGTTGTCTAACATTTACTTTTCCGCATTGTTTGGTAGAGTTTGCAAGTAATTAGGAATTAGCCTCTTAATTATTTTAAAGTACTATTCACCCCCCTCTAGTACTTGTGCAGTAGATTAGCAGGGCATTACATTTGGTATCAGAGCCAAGTCTATAGCTATGTCTGCCAACGACAACAAGACCGTTCGTCCACCTTCCGACTATAGCACCTTCAAGAACCGTGAAGGAGCGTCTTCGGTAATGGAAGGACATTCCTCAACGAGGCCTCCATTCTTCAACGGTACCAACTACGTGTACTGGAAATGCCGGATGGAAACCTTCCTCCGGAGTGCTTCACTATGGAGGACCACGATGAAGGAATATGTCGAGCCAACCGAAGAAGATTTCGAGAAATGGACTCCCGCGGAGGTCGCCACGGAGGTAAGCAATGCCAAGGTAATGAACGCCTTGCAATGTGCTTTGGAGCCCGAGGATTTAAACAAGATATGCACATGTAAGAGTGCATATCAAATATGGAACTCCCTCCACATATTACATGAAGGGACGAGTAGGGTAAGAGACTCTAAACTCGTTGTAGTTAATAAAGATTACGAGATGTTTCATATGCTACAGGGTGAGAAGATGAAGGAGTATTATGCTCGCTTCGTCGACATCATAAACGAGTTAGAGGCTCTCGGCAAATCCTACACCCAAAAGGAGAAATGTTCGAAGCTTATCGAAGGACTTCCTTCGAGTTGGGAAAAGCGCACCTTCACCATCGAGGAAGGTAATGATATGAACAAGTATACCGTTGTTCAACTAATGGGTACCTTGATGTCTTATGAGGTACGCAATGATAGCAAGTTGAAGTTGCAGGAAAAGATGAAGTCTTACCTACAACAAGAAGAGCCAACGAAGAAAGCTATTGCTTTCAAGGCCGCTCCATCTACTTCCATATCAACCGATGATGAGAACTCGGAAAACGAGTTGGACTTGGAGTCCATGGCTCTCATGGCCAAGAAGTTCAACCGGTTCTTCCGGAAAGGTAACTTCAAAAACAAGTCAAAGTTCAATTCTTCTAATGCCTCTTCTTCTTTGTGCTTTAAATGCAACAAGCCAGGACACATGAAAGCGGAGTGTCCTCTAAACAAGCAAAAGGAGAAGTGGAAGGCGCCAAAGTACGACAAGTCCAAGAAGTACAAGAAAGGGAACAAAAAGGGGCTTGTCGGGGCAATATTCACCGACTCTGAAGATTCCTCAAGCGGAGAGTCGGACGATGAGCAAGTGGAGCAAGCACACATGTGCTTCATGGCAAGAGAGGAGCATGATCAAGGATCTTCCTCTTCCGATGATAGCGACAACGAAGGCGATGAGGTAACTATGGATACCTTAGGAATGCTAATTCTCAATTGTGGTCTAAGTATACTAAATTAGTAAATAGGTATACTAAAGTAAAAGATGACTTAGCTAGCATTCAAACCTCGCCTAAAACTATCATCACCAACAACGACAACGTTGTTGAAGGGTTGAAGAATGAGATTGTTAATCTCAAGACTCAACTTGAACATGTTAGCATTGAAGATCCGGAGGAACACAAGATAGCGGATTTGACTTCTCAAAACTTGACTTTGAGTATTGAGAATGAGAATCTTAAATCTCGTGTTTATGTGCTCACATCACAAGTATCCACTTTGGATGCTTCTATGCGTTCTCTCACCGAGAAATATGAGAACACATTAGGCCGAATTAATAAATTCAATAAGGGTAAGGACCATTTGGATAAAAACCTTAAGTGACTTACTTCCGGCCAATCACCACATTGGCTTGGGGTATACGATGGGAAGTTCATCCAAATCGGCCACTACTTTTGTTAGGCCAACTTCCGGTGACTCAACGAGTGGTAGCAAACACTATATTGGTAGTTCATCTACCAATGGTGCTTCCACCTCGTCCACACCCTCTTTCGGAAAGAAACCCACTTTGGGTGGACCTCCAAAGAAGGGGTATGCTTATATGTACACCAATACTATGCCACGTAGGAACACACGTCCTACTCCACCGGCTCACACATATGATGATTTCTATGCTACACGTTCACGGACACGTGCACACCATGTGAGACACCCTCACGCACGTGTTCCTCCACATGCATATGTTCACCCACATCATCGTATGAATAATTATCCACATGCACCATTCCATCATGTTCCTTATGCCTATCCACGACATGCATCACGTAGAAACCAACAACGCATGCATGCACCCAATATGATGAGGGCTCCCAAAATATTCACAATTTGGAGCCCAAAGGACACAAGCATGGATGAAAAACAAGTTTACATGAATGCTTATTTTTCGGATGTTGTGCATAGTAGAAATTATGTGGGGAAGTCAAAGTCCAATTGGACTTGGCTTCCAAAGGTCTAATCTTTTGGACCCAATGACCTTGGGTACCATGATATGAAATTTTCTATCTTTAGGTACTCAAGGAAAAGAAAAAGAAAAGGAGCAACAAATTTAAATTTAGCTCCAAGGGGAATTAGATACTCGATAGCGGGTGTTCAAAACACATGACGGGTGACGCTCAATTGCTCTCCGGAGTGGTTCCCATTGCAAATGGAAACCGCGTCGTATTTGGAGGCAACGAGAGCGGAACCATCATAGGTGTTGGTAAAGTGGGTAATCCTTCTAAACCCATTATATGTGATGTTTACCTTGTTAAAGGATTAAACCACAATCTCATTTCAATAAGTCAACTTTGTGACAAAGGTTACAAAGTTAACTTTGCGAAAGGAATGTGCCATATTTTAAGAAAAGATAATAATGAATTATTGTTTTCCGGCACACGCCATAAGGATATATATATCCTAGATCTTCCAAGATCACATGAACAATGTCTTATTGCCAACACAAGTGAACAACACTTATGGCATCGACGTTTTGGTCATGTGAACTTTGGAACACTTTTTAAGCTTTCCAAGTTAAATTCTATTAGAGGCTTCCCTAAGCTTGTCTTTCAAAAGAAAAGCTTTTGTGACTCGTGTCAACGAGGCAAGCTTCCAAAATCTTCATTTAAACCTAAGAAAAGCATCTCATCTAAGCGGCCTCTAGAGCTATTACATCTAGATTTATTTGGGCCAACTAGAGTTGCTTCATTAGGTAATGCTAGATATGGACTTGTCATCGTTGATGACTTTTCTAGGTTTACTTGGGTATTTTCATTATGTAATAAAAATGAAGCTTTTGAAAACTTCACAATTTTTGTTAAGAAAGTACAAAATCTCTTAGGAACCACCATTGTCACTATTCGTAGTGATCATGGAGGTGAATTTGAGAATGAGTCTTTTGAGACATTTTGTGATGAAGTTGGTATTACACACACCTTTTCATTCCCTCGCGCACCTCCTCAAAATGGTGTTGTTGAGAGAAAGAATAGGACGCTAGTGGAATGTGCTTGCACTATGCTTGATGATAGCCAACTTGGCCATCAATTTTGGGCGGAAGCGGTACATACCGCTTGCTATGTGTTTAATAGAATACTTTTGAGGCCCGGCACTAAACAAACTTGTTATGAATTGTTGTTTGGTAGGTTGCCTCAAGTTAAACATTTTCGTGTTTTTGGTTCGAAATGTTTTATTAAGAACACGTATGGTAGTTTGGACAAATTCGATCCAAGATCTGATGAGGGGATTTTTGTTGGATATTCTTCGCGTAGCAAAGCCTACCGGATATTCAACAAACGAACCTCAACGATCGAGGAATCGCTTCATGTGTCATTTAATGAAGGATTTGTTCCAACTAGAATTACTAATGATGATGACTCTATGGATGTCTTATGTGATTCAATTGGTAATTCTAACTCTAATGATTCTATTGATTCTATTGAGACTAACCCGTCTAATGAAGTTGTTGAGAATGTTCCTAGTGATCAAGGTATTCCCAAACGGCTTCATACCGTTCGTGACCATCCTCATGAGCAAGTCATTGGCAATATCCATGATAGTGTCAAGACGAGATCGCAAGTGAACTACTTCGCTCATTGTGCCTTTGCCTCCTCGATAGAGCCAAAGAATGTTAATGAAGCGTGCGAAGATAGTGCTTGGATCTTAGCCATGGAGGAGGAACTCATTCAATTCGAGAGAAATGAAGTTTGGGAGCTTGTTCCATTGCCATCAAAGAACCACACCGTCATAGGGACAAAGTAGATCTTCAAGAACAAAACCGACGAAAACCAAGTCGTCGTCCAGAACAAAGCTCGGTTAGTTGCTCAAGGCTACCGTCAAGAGGTGGGTATTGATTTCGAAGAATCCTTCGCTCCGGTAGCTAGATTAGAATCAATTAGATTACTATTATCTTTTGCATGCCATAAGGATTTTACATTATTTCAAATGGATGTAAAAAGTGCATTTTTAAACGGAGATGTCGTTGAGGAAGTTTATGTTTCTCAACCTCCGGGCTCTATTAATGAAAAATTTCCAAATCATGTTTTTAAACTAAAGAAAACGATTTACGGCTTGAGACAAGCTCCTCAAGCTTGGTATGATCGCCTAAAGAATTTTCTTTTGGATTTGAATTTTAAAATGGGAGAAGCCGATTCTACACTTTTTGTTAAGCATTCGAATAATGATATAATTTTAGTTCAAATATATGTTGATGATATCATTTTCGGTGCTACTAACTTTGCTCTTTGCGAAGAGTTTTCTAATGTGATGAAGGAACAATTTGAGATGAGCCACATGGGTGAGCTCAAATATTTCTTAGGTCTCCAAATTCGCCAAATGGACGATGCAATCTTCATCCACCAAACGAAGTATACAGTGGAGTTGCTAAAGCGATTTGGAATGGAGAATGCCTCCGGAAAGAAGACTCCAATGAGCACGACTACGCATCTTGAGAAGGATACGGGCGGTAAGGATGTAGACATTCGTCTATATCGAGGTATGATAGGTAGTTTACTTTATCTTACCGCAAGTAGGCCTGATATTATGTTTGCCGTATGCGTATGTGCTCGTTATCAGTCTCAACCTAAGGAGTCTCACTTAGTAGCGGTAAAATGTATTATCCGTTATTTAAGTTATACACTTGATTTTGGATTACTTTATCCAAAATCTAGCACTTATGAGTTAATCTCATATAGTGATGCCGATTATGCGGGATGCAAATCCGACAGGAAAAGTACTAGTGGCACTTGCCATTTTATAGGAAATTCCATTGTCTCTTGGTTTTTCAAGAAGCAAAATTCTGTATCACTTTCAACCACCGAGGCGGAATACATTGCCGCCGGTGCCCGCGTGTGCTCAAGTTCTTTGGATGAGACACACACTTAAAGACTTTGGTATAAACTGTGATACTTGCCCTATCACGGTGGACAACCAAAGTGCAATATGTCTTTCCAAGAACCCTGTACACCATTCCCGTTCGAAACACATAGATATCCGACACCATTTCTTAGATGATCATATTGCTAAAAAGGACATCATATTAGTGTACGTTGAAACCCAGAAGCAAATCGCCGATATTTTCACGAAACCCCTAAAGAAGGACTCATTTGTGTGGTTACGTCGAGAATTGGGGATTATGGGTGAATCCGAGATATAGGATTCATTTTTATTCAATATTCTTGCATGCTATTCTATTCGTTATATTTGCTCATGCTTGAAATATTGAAATTTTCTGGATTTTTGTAGAATTTTCGGAATTTTCGCTCGATTTGTGCGTAATCGTCAAATTTCAGATTTTTGATGTTTAATGGGGTAGTATAATGATTAATGAGAGTATTTTGATGTTTCGTCGAAGTGTGATTAGGAGAGAAATCTAATTTCATAGATTTTCAATTTTTGAACTCTCTTAGTCGGTCCAAGTTCATTGACCGACCGACTAGATTCAGTTCTAGTCTGTCAGTGAATGAGCTTAGACCGACTAAATCTTGTCAGGAAATTTTCCTTCAGTTAATGTTTACAACTAGTCGGTTCAAGCTCATTGACCGACCGACTAGATCGTGATCTAGTCGGTCAGTGCTTGAACTGTGACCGACTAGTTGTGCCAGGGACTGATTTGTCTTTTGAGCTCCCGACCGACTTAAACCCCATCTATCCGACTTCTTCCGCGTTTAGTCGGTCTCTCTCTCACTCCAAATCGAAAATATCCCCGACCCTTCGACTTCCCTCCTCCCTCGCCGTCGTGTCCGGCCTGATTCTGGCCATCCTCGCCGTCGCCCTCTCTCCCTAGGTGATCTCTCCTCCCTCTCCTAGTTCTAGGGTTCATTTCCTGCGCTTAGGGTTAGGTTTTTCACTTGATTTCGGCCAGGGTTTCTAGTTGTTTCGATTTCTAGGGTTTGTGATTAGGGTTTCTTCATTCCGATCTCTCGTGTCGTGCCGCGCTTATGGCTCGTACACGTATCCCGATCACTCCTTCTGGCCCTTCGCCCATGACCGTCGATTCGCCACCCTCGGACCCCCCTCCTCCGAAACGCCGTTCGAAGCCTACCGAACCCTCTTCGTCTTTGCCTCCTCTTAAGCGTAAGAGGACGATGAAAGCGAAGCCCCGTGCTCAACCCAAACCCAAGCCTAAGCCCATGCCCAAGGAACTTGCATCTCTCTCTTCTTTCCATACTCCTTCGGATTCCGATACCGAGTTCATACCCGAGACTGAGACTCATAGGGAACCCACTCCTCCTACCCATCCTGAGTCTAGCTCCCGACCACGTACATCTACCCGTAAGCCTAAGGGAAAGGCTCCGATGCCGGTAGGCAGTGTCGATATCTCGTTGTGTCGTGACGACCCTTTGTGTCTCGCGGCTTACAACCGTATCGAACACTGCCCACTGCTTCTGGAGCATTTCATCCAGTTTAGTGACTTCCTAGGCCTCGCAGATCTTCTTTCGTCCTCCGGTCTACTCGATTACCTTCGATATGACCCGAAGGCGAACCCTCACCCCTACCCTCTCCTAGTAAAACTATTCTATGCCAATAGGATCCGGGGTCAGTACGATGGGACCCACTCTGTTGAGACGACTGTTTTGGGGACTCCTATAGTCCTCACAGCAGAAATCTTAGGAGAGATTTTGGGTATCTCCTCGTCTGGCCTCCTCCCCTCAGACATTTCTGTTGATGATATCACCTCCCTTGATCAGGTCGTTCTCTCTCAGATTTTCCATGAGATTCCTCCCGCCATGATTGGCGTGCCCTCCAAATCCTTCAAGCCTATCGCCTGGGTCCTAAATTTGATTCTGAAGTCGTGCTTGCTTCCCAAGTACGGCTCCTCCTCTCTACCGTCCCAGCCTTTCTTGAAGTTGATCTATGCTATTTTCATGGGGAGCTCGATTAACTGGGCTCGCATTATACTCGATAAGATGGACTCTTTCGAGTGTATTCGCAAGTCCACGAAATCGGCTCATATCCCCTTCCCGTGCTTGTTGACTCTGGTATTCCGTCACTTCCGTGTCACTCTTCCTCCTGACGATGAGCGTCCACTTGGTCCTCCCCTGAACGCGACGGCTGTCAAGAAGTCTTTTGCGGCGCTCCGTCACATTCAGAGGACGACACCTTCAGCGTCAGCCTCTGCCTCTGCCTCAGCTGCTCCCTCTTCCACACTTGCCGAGCTCGTTCGTTCTCTGTGACGTTTGGAGTCTCGTCAGGCTCGTTCTGAGGAGATTCTCTGCCGTATAGCTCGTCACCTTGATATTGAGGTCCCTCCGTCTTTTTCTGACGAGGATGAGTTGGATGAGGAGGACATTGAGTAGCTTGCTCGTGCTTCTACTCGTGCCCCCGAGGGCACTTCTGGTGATGATGCTGCTGCTTCGTCTGCTGGTGCCCCCGAGAGCACACCTGTTGCCACTGCTCCTGCGGTGGATGCTCCGACTGGTGCTCCTGAGGCCACTACTGTTGCTGCTCCAGAGATTGCCACTTCTGCCGTCACTCCCGTTGACATTTCTGCTGTTCCTGTGACCACCACTTCTCCTGCAGAGCCTGCTGCTGTTGCAGATCCTGCCGCTTCCTCTTGAGCTTCTTTGAGGACTCTCCGATGCTCCTTGGATGATACCTCTAGTGTGAGAGAGTTTGGGTAGGAAAGAGTGGGGGTTCTGGATCATTTTGATGTATTTTGATACTTTTGGATGTATGATGATGTATTCTGATGATGTTGTATGTTTTGTGACATTCTGATGTCGTGTGTGCTATTTTGATGTAGTATTGTGTGCCCCGATCGTTGGATCGATGTTTTGTATGTCAGTGATGTATATTTTTGATGTACTCTGGTTCATATTTTTATATATATACATCGCAGTTGACATTTCATTCTATTGTGCACAATTTATAATTTCTTTTATGTCTCTGATGTTTGATTTCGTCGCTCGACGATATTAACTTGATTTAATAGAAATTTCTTCTATCGAAACATAGAATTGTTTTTCCATGCACTAAATTAACCGAGAATGTTGATATTGGGGAATATATTCTATAACTCAATCCGTAAAATTGATTTGAGTTTTGATGATTTCGTTTTACGATTTTCGAATATGGTATCATTGACACGCCTTGATTTTATTCGTATTTTCCTTTGGTGTCACTTGAACCGTCGTCGTATTCTACGACGCCCGTGCTTTTTATTTGAAGCCATTGTTGTCGTTGACCTCCTCCCGCTCTTTTTGCTAATGCCAAAGGGGGAGAGATATAATAATAACGATGTGCTAAATGATAATTTAAAGCATTATTCCAAGAATCTAATTTGATATGTTAGATTCAGGGGGAGTTAAGAAATATAAATGGATTTTCAAATCCGATATTTCAATAACCCACATTTGGTATTCGATATTTCAATAATCGATTCTCATTTATATACTTTACTCGTCTGCTTGATGCGTATTATTATTGTTTAATTTGGAATTAACGTGTCATCAATGCAGGGGGAGTAAGTAAATTTCATTTGAATTATTATTGTTGATTATTATTTATGTTGGTTTGTCATCACCAAAAAGGGGGAGAATGTTGGATATTGGACTCCCCGGATTTGGTTTTGGATGATGAACAAACATAAATATATCGTGAACTAACAATTTGTGAGCGCAGTTATGGAGATCGTCGCTAAATTCATATGAACATCCAAAGCGACATCTCGAGACTTCTCAAAGCACGTGATCGTATGCCTAAAGCTTCGTTGAAGCTTATGGACCATTTTAGAAGTCATGAAGATTCGATTGCAGCTATTGAAGACGGTATCGTCAAGTTTTATTTATAGTCTTTAAGCTTCTTTCGTAGAATGTTAAGCCTTGAGTAGGTCTTACGGTTTAAATCTTCATAACGCTCATATCTTAGCTCTAGGATCTTAGTAGAAGTCCATACAAACTTTCCCGAAGCTTCGCGCTTCGATTCGCGACTTCTTGTGCATGTTAGTTGGTTCAAAAAGAAGAACTGACCGAATAGATGGTGATCTAGTCGGTCGGCAAAGCTTCTTGGACCGACTAGTTTTTGTCAGTCAATTCTAAGCTCTTTACTGTTTACAGTTAGTCGGTCTACGTTGACTCCCTGACCGACTAGTTTGTGAACTAGTCGGTCAGTGATGCTTTTGTGACCGACTAGTTGAGCTTTCCCTGTACATGCACATTTGAGCTTGAGCTACTGTTTATCATTAGTCGGTCTGTGTTCATTGATCGACCGACTAGTTGATGAACTAGTCGGTCAACTTTCCTTCTTGGACCGACTAGTTTAGCTTTACTGTACATGCCAATTTTCATCTAACTTACTGTTTATCGTTAGTCGGTCTATGCTCTTTTGACGACCGACTAGTTGGTGAATTAGTCAGTCAACATTTGTTCGTGGATCGACTAAATCAATTTGTGCTCAGACTTTAGTTTTATCTCTTAGTCAGTCTCAGTTGAGTAACCGACCGACTAGTTGTGAAACTAGTCGGTCAGCTACTCTTCTTGGACTGACTAGTTCCTTTTGTCTGTGCTTCAACCTTTTGGCTGTTCTTCCATTAGTCGGTCTAAGTTAAATGACCGACCGACTAGTTGATGAAGTAGTCGGTCGGTGGTTGTTCTTTGACCGACTAGTTGAGTTCAGAAAAGAGCCGTTGGAGCATTTAATGACTCGAATTTCTTTCTCTCTCTCCTCTATCCTATAAATACTTGATGGGCTGCATTCATTGCAGTCAAGGCTGATATTACTACAAGTTTAGAGATCAAGAGAAATCATTCCAAGCTCATTCAAAGCTCTTTCATTCCATTCAATAATCTCTCCTCACTCTTGCTTCCAAAGAGAGATTCATTGAGTGTGAAGCCTTCCAAGCCAAGTGCTTGATCCTAGGTCACCAACAACCCCATAGCTCTCCATCGCTGATCTACATCTTGGAGCTAGGGTTTGGTGCCTTCTTCTTCCTCAAAATCATCCTTGCCCTAATTCGTAAGTATACTCAAGGCATACGTATTTTGTCGGTAAGAAGTTTCCATTTCATTTACTTTCATTTTGTAAGTTTTTATCTCTCGGTTGTGAGAGTTGTGTTTGTGATCCCGGGTTGTGGGAGTCACAAATTACTTTGTGTATGATTTGACTTGGTGAAGGTTCTTCACAAGTATTTCATAGTGGAAATTTTGAGTTAGGGTTTCTAACTCAAGTATCCGGAGGGGATCCGGGTGGTTGGGACGTAGGATCACCGGAAACAAGTCGGGGAGACTTGGGTGGATCCGAATCCAGTAATATCGTTGTTTGCAATTGTTTCTTTGTTGTCTAACATTTACTTTTCCGCATTGTTTGGTAGAGTTTGCAAGTAATTAGGAATTAGCCTCTTAATTATTTTAAAGTACTATTCACCCCCCCTCTAGTACTTGTGCAGTAGCTTAGCAGGGCATTACAACCTTGTTCCGCTCTCGATAATCCACGCACATTCTTCTCGATCCATCCTTCTTCTTGACTAATATGACTGGTGCACCTCAGGGAGATACGCTGGGATGTATCCATCCTTTCTGCAACAGGTCGTCCAGTTCAGAACGAAGTTCCTCCAATTTTGTCGGTGCCATACGATAGGGAGCTTTGGAGATAGGTTAAGTGCTAGGCATAAGATCAATGGTGAATTCGAGCGCTCGATCAGGCGGCAATCCCGAAATTTCTTCAGGGAATACATCATCGAATTCTCGAACTACTCTGGGCTTCTTAGGTTCAGCTAGCATAGATGCCATCATCATCTCCATAGGCTTGGTCCGAAATAGAATAGGCCCAAGCGAACGGCTTCCACTTGCAAATTCAAACACTGGATGATCAGGAATTTCGAACACTACCTTCTTTTTGCGATAATCGATGGTAGCGTAACAATTTCCTAACCAATCCATTTCGAATACTGCATCAAAGTTTGGCATGTCGATTATCATGAAGTCAATGAAGAGCTCGTGATCACATATCACCAGAAGACATGATCGACAGCCACCTGAAGTCTTCACTATTCCTGGTGTTGATGTTCCAACGATTAGGAAGGAGGTCAACACGAAAGGAACGTGTGGTGGCAAATTTTTGTGAAAAGAAGCAATGTGATGCTCCAGAATCAAAGAGGGATAAGGCTGGTGTAGTGCTACTGTAACGACCCACTCTCCAGGATACTCAGGAAGTACGAATCCGTCCCAAGTATTCCTAGATCAACGAGTGTTACGGAGAAAGAGAGAAAGAAAGAGAGCAAAAGAACGCTGCAGGTCACTACGCACGTGCTGGGAAGTACAAATAAAGCTCAATCACACATACAATACTGAGAAATAAGTAAAGGTACAATATTTCATTTCCTTAATACAATTATACATCTTTACAACACAATCTGTACAAAAGAGGGTACAAAAGAGGGAAGCTACACTGTGACGAGTATATTCTTATACAACTCCGAGTCCTGGCTCAACTTATACAACAACAATATAAGCCTTCTCTCAACCCTTAGTACAAAGGTCTACCCGTAAAAGACCAAAAGTACAAGTCTCTCAACGTACCCCTCGCAACCCAAAACTACAACTGTTCATCAAACTCCAAAGCTCCAGCTTCTATCACCATCCTCAACTTCACACAACCTGAAAAGTCAATGGAGACACGTCAACGCGTGACCCAGTAGAAACCCCTAACACTCTAGTAGAACCCAGTTTTAGAACCGGTCTCCCTAACTAACCAACTAACTACAAGTGTCACATCATCACAGATTATGCAGAAGGGGGTGGTCTAACAATTAAGGTTCATGGTGCATAAAAGTAATCACATTCTAACATGCAACATCTTAGTTATGAGAACTTATAAAACATGCATATGAAACCATATCATAAAATGCAGATATTAAAAGGAAACATGAGAACATGTTATCATGGGATAGCAGCATTAAAGTAAACAAAAGCAAGGAGACATAAGATAACAACATTTATAATTTAGAGACAGTTATTATAAGTTGTTGATTCACATGCTTGGAACCCGGATAAACTGTAGACTGTTAGGGAGGCGGGCTTCACCCAGGGTGGGTGAAAAAGTGGTACCTTAACCAGCAACACGAGCACCGGAGGGGGCCTCTTGCAACTCCGTACCCGAACGGGGCAAGGTATTGGAGCGAGACCAGCTTGGTTTTTCTGTGTAAAACGGAGAAAACCATCAATTACCAGACATGATGTGACACGAGCACACCACCGGCCTCTCCATCTCTAGTCAAACTCCCCCTTTCGGGAGTGACGTAGCGAGTGAGAAATCGTACTACGGTCCGCTCCTTAACACCTATAGTTTACCTGTTTTCCCCCAAACCCGTGTCACCCTCCTTTAGGAGGATTGATACATTCCTCATTCTCACTCTCAGTTTATGGAATAGTTTCTCATTTATTAATTTCAGCGGTATCAATACTGCATTCAAGATTTTCGTTTCTTTCATATTCTCACCGATGTCATGATTCAACAACGACCATCGTCTTTTCATTCATACTAAGGGCTTTGACATGATCCATTCGATATAACAAATTCATGAACCATAAACTTAATCCTCTAGTATATAACAAAACATATCAACATTTAACATTGAACTTGCTTACTCATTAACATGAAGCTTTTAATGAAATAAACAATTAATCACATGCTTGATAACATCATTATTTTCACATGAGACATAACATATGATAAACTTGATAACAGAATTTAAACAAAACTTAAGGCAAAGCATAATAGTGGCATGATGTATGAATCTGTCTAAACTGTTACAGCAGAAAGGACATCACTTTTAGCCTATCTACAGTCAGAATTGGTCTCTGCTCCCTTCTTCAAAGTTGTATATATTGGTGTTTTCCTTTTCATGACCAAATTTCATAAATTCAGTTGACAAATGTGATTTATGGTGGATTTTCTCCTAACAGGTATAATTTCAGCATTATGAACCAGAAACTGAGTTCAGTTCAAGTCCATTTTGCTACAAGTTACAGACATAATTAAAATCTAAGAAAATTATAGGTTGAAGATCTTGAAGTCAGCTTTCCAACGGCATCAAGATCATAATATTTATAAAGTGTGCATGGAGTTCTACTCGTTTTACTGAAAGGTGTCAAGACTGTCTAAAAACAGACTAGTTTTAGAAACTGAATTTTTACTCTATTTTTCAGTTCAAATTTGCACAACTTGTAATAATGAAAGTTGTTAAGGACTTCAATATGTACAACATATATTTTTTTCATGAATTTCGACCTAGCCAATTAAGTGCACCAAGCTACCAAAGTATCTGCCAATTCTGTGTAAATTTCAGCATGAAGTTCAAAACTTAATTTCTACACAAAATCTAGAGAACTTGCTAATTAATTAAACCCTTAGTTCTAAAACTAAACCTTACTAAGATGATAAGAATTTCTACCTTGCAAGTCCTCCAAATAATTTCTTTGGACATTCTTATTACCTTGATGAATTCTTTGGCCTCCTGGTCTCCTTCAAAAATTTGGGGTTTTGGAGACATTTTGGTGGTGGAATGGTGAAGAAAGTTGGGGAAATTCTTGGTGGTGGAGTGGGTGATGTTTAGGACGATCATGGGAAGAGGAAGGAGGAGCAAAAGGGGAAAATGGGGGAGCAATTTTCAGCCAAGGCTGAAATGGGAGAGAGAGTGAGTGATTTTGGATTTTGTTTTCTTTTTCTTGATTTTATTTTCTCTCAATTAATCTCAACCACTCATCTAGTCAAAGGGAAAGCCAAGTGTTATCTCTTAGGCTTACAAGATGACACATAACTAGTGATGTGTCATGGTTAGGGTTTTTAGAATTTGTATTTTTAGAAAAAATAGAAATACAAGGGAAATACATCATACCTCTTTAATACAAGGTATTTCATCCAAATATTTCTATTTACTAATATCAAATGATGAGTTTAAATCTTTTAAAAATAATTCCTACACCAAAATAATTAAAGAAAAATATGTGCATACTCCCAAAAATCATATGCACGTATCTACGCCCAAAAACACCTACATATATACGTATATAGGGATACAGGGTATTACATTCTACCCACATTAAAAACAAAGTCCGCCCTCGGACTTTTCATGCTAAGGGTCTGACCTGAGATTAAATAGTAGAAAGGTCTCCCTACCCACGACATACAAACAACGTTATATGTATATACAATACACCCATGTATACATGCACGATACTATATATTATACACATATATGTACACATTCCTATCCAAGAATATATGCATGCTCCTAGACAAATCATCATAACAAGTACATAATACTATACATAAGAATTCACACAAGTATATGCTCAAGAATATATGTTACTACATGGTCACACATATAGATATACCTAGATACATACATCAACACATGTAATCTCACACACTCCTTATAATTACATATTACATGCTCACATGGTATATAAACTCACAGCAATCATAAGTCATAAGGCTAGTATACTTATACATATGCACACATATATACATACCTAGATACATCCAAGTAAAGATCAAGTATACATTCATTTATAGATACATATACTAATATAAACATCACATCCAATATGCATACAACCTTACTAACATACATATGTAAATATGTATATCCAAATATTAATACACTTATAGCATATAGTCATACACCAATACTTTACACACCGATATGATGCACCACATATCCAGTGGGTAACCATACACAGACATATCACTTAAGCACGTAAGTATAAACACCTTCAACTATATAGACAATTATACATAATAGTTCGCACACAAGTATGCACATAGTGCATATCACTATAGTAAATAGTCCTGACAGTATGTATGTATAATATATCAACCTTCTAGTATACACTCACTTTATATATGCAAGTATACATTCATATGTATTCATATCCAATATTCACTCACGTAAGTCTATATTTATCCACATATACACGGTACAAATATACTTACATACAAGACGTCAGCGTAACATATATTCAATGCAGTATATATACACAAACAACACTATGTATAAATAATAGCACAATAATTATATCAATACCGTATATGTATCTATATACACACACTTGTACACACAAGACATATCCATATATAAATCTCATTCACATGTTACACTCACATATCATCACATAATATGTAAGTACACACCAATCTTGTATAACTTGGCATACCTACTTATGTATGTCTATACACACATTTAGTAAGCCAATATATTTCACACACTACTTATACACCTCCAATAGTAGCTATACTCATATAAACATATCTCACTATATCAATTTACACAACCACATTTCTAATGCATACACATACACATCATCATATAGAGTCTCATATAACAATACCATCACACACATATATTTATATAATGTCCATCCAACACTGGTGTAAGCGTATCCACTTACAGTCAGACAGGCAACCATATACACCTTTCATATATGTATCAAACACACAACTCTAGTATACCTAGGGCATGCCCACTCATACTTGAGTGGAACACAACGATCCACACATGGATTTACACAATCAGCATGTACATATACACCACATATTAACAATACATACGGTATACCATATCTATACATCATCTAGAGCTCAATCAACTATATAGGTTCATGATACACACTTCTTATATGTTACCATATGTTAATATGTATACGCATGCACCTCTATACTCAGACATACAATCATGTATGTCTCCTAGTACACATCCAACATTCACAGATGTATCATTGTATAAAATCTACCATATCAATATCAATACACATAGATAACCATACAAAATTATATTCATCTATATATAGGCGTAAGCATACCAGCTTACAGCCATACATGTATCATATACTCATCACATACATCAACTCATAACACTAATACTCTTAAGACATATCCATGCATATTTGGGTGGAACTCAAGGATCCACACATGCATTTGCACACTCTACATGTGCATACATCACATACAGTATATAGTCACTACACAGTATGTCTATATAATGATATAGATATCCATACACACGTATAAGCATAAAGCTTATAACCACCTTAAAGCATAAAGCTTCTAAAACTAGGCCTCTATACTACTGAAGGTTCATCTAAGATTCTAAGGCCTTTACCCACCTTAAGATACGACTACTCCTATGGAGCATTACCCGCACTATCCTTACGCACGTCGCAATGTGGAGACCTGCATGGGCCACCAACTGTAACGACCTACTCTCCAGGATACCCAGGAAGTACGAATCCGTCCCAAGTATTCCTAGATCAACGAGTGTTACAGAGAAAGAGAGAAAGAAAGAGAGCACAAGAACGATGCAGGTCACTACGCACGTGCTGGGAAGTACAAATAAAGCTCCATCACACATACAATACTGAGAAATAAGTAAAGGTACAATATTTCATTTTATTAATACAATTATACACCTTTACAACACCATCTGTACAAAAGAGGGTACAAAAGAGGGAAGCTACACTATGACGAATATATTCTTATACAACTTCGAGTCCTGGCTCAACTTATACAACAACAATATAATCCTTCTCTCAACCCTGAGTACAAAGGTCTACCCGTAAAAGAAACACCAAAAGTATAAGTCTCTCAACGTACCCCTCGCCACCCAAAACTACAACTATTCACCAAACTTCAAAGCTCTAGCTTCTATCACCATCCTCAACTTCACACAACCTGAAAAGTCAACGGGGACACGTCAACGCGTGACCCAGTAGAAACCCCTAACACTCTAGTAGAACCCAGTTGTATAATTGGTCTCCCTAACTAACCAACTAACTACAAGTGTCACATCGTCACATATTATGCAGAAGAGGGTGGTCTAACAATTAAGGTTCATGGTGCGTAAAAGTAATCACATTCTAACATGTGACATCTTAGTTATGAGAACTTATAAAACATGCATATGAAACCATATCATGAAATGCAGATATTAAAAGGAAACATGAGAACATGTTATCATGGGATAGCAGTATTAAAGTAAACAAAAGCAAGGAGACATAAGATAACAACATTTATTATTTAAAGACAATTATCATAAGTTGTTGATTCACATGCTTGGAACCTGGATAAACTGTAGGCTGTTAGGGAGGCGGGCTTCACCCAGGGTGGGTGAAAAAGTGGTATCCTAACCAGCAACACGAGCACCAGAGGGGGCCTCTCGCAACTCCGTACCCGAACGGGGTAAGGTACTGGAGCGAGACTAGCTCGGTTTTTCTGTGGAAAGCGGAGAAAACCATCAATTACCAGACATGATGTGACACGAGCACACCACTGGCCTCTCCAACTCTAGTCAAACTCCCCCTTTCGGGAGTGACGTAGCGAGTGAGAAATCGTACTACGGTTCGCTCCTTAACACCTATAGTTTACACGTTTTCCCCCAAACCCGTGTCACCCTCCTTTAGGAGAATTGATACATTCCTCATTCTCACTCTCAGTTTATTGAATAGTTCCTCATTTATTAATTTCAGCGGTCTCAATACCGCATTCATAGATTTCCGTTTCTTTCATATTCTCACTGATGTCGTGATTCAACAACGACCATCGTCTTTTCATTCATACTAAGGGCTTTGACATGATCCATTCGATATAACAAATTCATGAACCATAAACTTAATCCTCTAGTATATAACAAAACATATCAACATTTAACATTGAACTTGCTTACTCCTTTACATGAAGCTTTTAATGAAGTAAAAAATTAATCGCATGATTGATAACATCATTATTTTCACATGAGACATAACATATGATAAACTTGATAACAGAATTTAAACAAAACTTAAGACAAAGCATAATAGTGGCATGATGTATGAATCTGTCTAAACTGTTACGGCAGAAAGAACATCACTCTTAGCCTATTTACGGTCAGAATTGGTCTCTGCTCCCTTCTTCAAAGTTGTAGATATTGGTGTTTTCCTTTTACTGACCAAATTTCATAAATTTAGTTGACATATGTGATTTATGGTGGATTTTCTCCTGACAGGTATAATTTCAGCATTCTGAACCAGAAACTGAGTTCAGTTCAAGTCCATTTTGCTACAAGTTACAGACTGAATTAAAATCTAAGAAAATTATGGGTTGAAGATCATGAAGTCAGCTTTCCAACGGCATCAAGATCATAATATTTTATAAAGTGTGCATGGAGTTCTACTCGTTTTACTGAAAGGTGTCAAGCATGTCTAAAAACAGACCAGTTTTAGAAACTGAATTTTTACTCTATTTTTCAGTTCGAATTTGCAAAACTTATAAAAATGAAAGTTGTTAAGGACTTCAATAGGTACAACATATTTTCTTATGAATTTCTACCTAGCCAATTAAGTGCAGCAAGCTACCAAAGTATCAGTCAATTCTGTGAAAATTTAACTTAATTTCTACACAAAATCTAGAGAACTTGCTAATTAATTAAACCCTTAGTTCTAAAACTAAACCCTACTAAGGTGATAAGAATTTCTACCTTGCAAGTCCTCCAAATAATTTCTTTGGCCCTTCTTATTACCTTGATGAATTCTTTGGCCTCCTGGTCTCCTTCAAAAATTTGGGGTTTTGGAGACATTTTGGTGGTGGAATGGTGAAGAAAGTCGGGGGAATTCTTGGTGGTGGAGTGGGTGATGTTTAGGGTGGTCATGGGAGGAGGAAGGAGGAGCAAAAAGGGAAAATGGGGGAGCAATTTTCAGCCAAGGCTGAAATGGGAGAGAGAGTGAGTGATTTTGGATTTTGTTTTCTCTCAATTAATCTCAACCACTCATCTAGTCAAAGGGAAAGCCAAGTGTTATCTCTTAGGCTTACAAGATGACACATAACTAGTGATGTGTCATGGTTAGGATTTTTAGAATTTGTATTTTTAGGAAAAATAGAAATACAATGGAAATACATCATACCTCTTTTAATACAAGGTATTTCATCCAAATACTTCTATTTACTAATACCAAATGATGAGTTTAAATCTTTTAAAAATAATTCTTACACCAAAATAATTAAAGAAAAATACGTGCATACTCTTACGCACGTATCTAAGCCCAAAAACACCTACATATATACGTATATAGGGATACGGGGTATTACAGCTACTAAGACGATACCTAGAGTATGATAAGGTATACTTAGCAGTGTATAGTAAAGCGATGAGCATCTAGTTAAAGTAAGGGAGGAAGGTCTTAGATGTTACATGTGATAACTGGCTCAGTGGACTCAGCTATCATGGTGAATGCTTGGTGCTTAGGCTGGGCCTGTTGGAATGCACTCTACTGTGGAGGTAAAGGTGGTCCATGCGATGTCGATCCAGAAACTCCTGTAATCGGAGTCACTTGTTTGTTAATGAGCAGTCTTTGATAGAATATTCAGATGATCCACAGACCAAGCATTGGTTCAGTAGCATACGACAGTGTAATGGCCTGTTTTTATATATACGTATTTCGTACGTATTTAATAGTATATTGATTTATTAGGGTAGCTAATATCTGATTTTACTTATTATTATTACTATTATTTTTATAGCTCGAGCACGCGACTTAACGATCGTGTTAATACTTTCTTTAACGTTTGATTGACGTTGATTGCAGGGGCAAAAGCGCGTTAATTCGATTATCTTAAATAAATTTCTACCAAACATTATCTTAATGATCTCAATATTTTAACCAAATCGATCCTCCCAGATTTTTATATTCTAAATATCTGAACTAGATTATCCCTTAAATCGAATCAAATCATAATATATCAGATATCCTAACCGAATGAATTTTCATATCTTAATTGATCCTCCTAATCTAATCCTAATAAGGTTAATATCTTGATCAAAATCCAGACCAAATCTTAAACAATCTTATCTTAATATTTCCCTAAATCTTAACTAATTTTAATATACTGATTAAATTCTTTTCTCTAATAATAATTTAAATCATGTCTACATCTTAACTAACCATAATCCACAGATTTCACGCAGAAACCCCAACCTAAAATCCACGCTATCTCTCCATATGCACGATCTACTCGACCGATCCCCACGTCCACCCCAACAACCCACATGTACACCCCCCGCCCCCCCCCCCCCCCCCCCCCCCCCCCCCCCCCCCCCCCCCCCTCTCTCTCCCCCCCCCCCCTCCTCTCCTCCCCCCCCCCCCCCCCCCCCCCCCCCCCCCCCCACGAATCGTGGTAACTTCCCCACATCCACCTTTGTCCTCTTCTGCATGAGGATAACCCCAAGCCGCCAAGTGTCATTCCCAAGCCATGTCCCCATCACCCCACGTACTCTCTCTCTCTCTCCAAAAATCCAAGGTTAACATCTCCCCATTCTCTCATCAAACCACAGCACCTAACCCCCCCGAACCTCTACCCTCTCCTCCACACGATGGGACCCCCCCTCCTTCATGGCAACCCCGACAGTCGCCGCTCGTCGCCACCAGTTTGCCGAAGCCCGACGTCGCCGTCGAAGAAGCCGCAGCAGCCCCGCGGGCTTCCCCTGCTGCTACTACTGCTGCCGATTCCCCTCCCTTGTTCGGTCCCCGCCATCGACGCCACTCTCTCCACCATATCCGACGACCCCGATCTCCCTTTCTTCGGCGCTGCACCAACCCCGACACCGACCACAACCACATCTCCCTCTTTTTCCTCCGGCCCCGACGACAACACAATTCCGCAACTGCCGTTCGCCGCCGCCTGGTCCTTCACCGCTGTAGCCGCCTATGCTCGCCGCCTGCCGACTCCGGCCTCCCGCTCTCAACCGCCGACTTCCCCTCTTCCCACAAGCTACAACAACTCGATGCCCCTCAGCCCCGCACCACCAACCCCACCGCCCGACCACTCTCCGATCTCTCTCTCTCTCTCTCTCTCTCTCTCTCTCTCTCTCTCTCTCTCTCTCTCTCAGCCTCAAGACCCTCCTCCGGCAACGTCGCCACCTCCGACTGGCCATAAACCGCACCTTCCTCTTCCCTCCTCCGCAGCTCGACGAATTCGCCAACCCCACAGAAGCGTGGACTGCTGCCTCCTTTATGGCAAAGTCAGCCGTCGTCGCGGGCTGTCCCCTTGCCTGTCGGTCCCCACCGTTGCTGCCATGTCGTCGCCTGGACCGTCGCTACCGTAGCCACCACCAGTGCCGTTGCGACTTCACCTGCAACACGAACGACAACGACGTACACAACATGTGAGTTTCATGCAAAAGAAGAAAGAGAAAAATATAAAGTTTTCCATACAACACAATATCCTATGTCAATTACTAAAACATATAGACTATATAGACTACTCTGATGGGTACGAATATAGAGTAACATTTGAACAGTTGTCAGTATGTCATAATGAATGAACAGTAAGTTGCTTTATATTATAATATGTTGCTTTATATTATAATATACAATCAAGTACAAGCCCATGTGGGCTTGTACTTGGATGCTTTATGTGAGAGGGCGTATGAGAGAAGCTCTCATATGGCGTATGATACCCATTAATCCCATATAATATAGTGAGTTATGTATGAATAAACCTACAGTTATATACATACTAACAGTATAATATATTATCAGTATTATATATTATGTAAAACAGTGTATTTATAAGTTAGTTTTATATTGGTTTAGAAGGTTTAGTTTTGATACAGATATATCATACAATCACCCGGTCATCAAAAATCGTCAAATCAGGCAAATGTGCATTTTTCATATCTTAAATATTGTTACATTTAATTGTTAAACCCAGAATTGCTAGTATTGCTTAATATCATACTGCCTACCATGCTGATCATTAACATGCTTCACATCATGCTTGTACACAGTTGATTGAATGGACATTGATTGAATACCTTGATGGAATACATTGATGGAATACCTTGAAAATCTTGAATTCGTGAACTTGCGCCCTCGATGGCCAAATCTTGAATTCGTGAAATTGCGCCCTTGATGGCAAAATCTTGAATTTGTGAACTCGTGAACTTGATTAGGCTGGCTCGTGTTCCAGCACAATACATTGGGCATGGTAGTCCAATGTAGTAGATGTCGAATGCTGAATTGCACTCAATTGGTAAATTCGACCGTCACCTGGCTGGGACGGTGAGTACAGAGCCACGGGTAGCTCCTGCTGGCTTGGGTGTAATTGTAGTACTTTCCCCTCAGACATTGGGCTTGTCACTAGATTAGGAGATTAAATGACGCACTACCTTACTTCTGCTGTTACTATTGAGAATTGTGTAACCTGCTAGCTTCTCTAACCATGCTCATATACAACTGCTATGCTCACTACTCTGCATACTACACCTGTCATGCTCACTGCTCTGCACACTACACCTACCATGCTTACTACCTTGGACACTACATTTGCCATGCTCACTACTTTGTACAATACGCTTGTCATGCTCACTGCTTTGTACACTACACGTTGCTATGCTCATACGTTTCTTACACTGCCATCCTTTAATATTGTGATCATATTATGTCACTCATCTTGTCATGAAAATGATTTTGAAAACCTTGCCGAGGGTTAACTTTCTTAACATTCTGAATCTTACCGAGCGACCCTCGCTGACGTATATTTTCCTGTTTCTATCTTGTGAAATATACGTCAGGTTTTAGCCAGATATGCAGAGGAGTATGCCTTGAGGTTGAGCTAGTTGACCAGGAGTACTAGGACACTAAGTTCCCCTACCGTGGAGAAACGTGCCTTCGCAGCATCGTTGTACTTATTATTGTTTTAATATTTGTATGGGCTTAAGATCCTCTCCTCATTTCATTCGTTGTTGTAACCTTTCGGATACATCAAGATTATAATAAATAATTATCTGTGTTGTTTGAGTTTGCATGCAAGAATCTGCAAGGTTGTTATCACATATGCTTATTGTGCTTAAACCAAAGAGGAAGAAAAGGAAAAGTACATCCTTCTTACTTTAAGCACATGCGGACCCGCTCGCGCCCTCGCTCTCAAGCATAATGGGAGGAGGCGTGACAGGCAGTCCTTTTTGACATGCCTCGATCGGTTGCAATGGAAGCATGTCACTGTGGTTTGATTGTTGTTCGGAGGAGCAGCTGGTCGGTTGTTGGCTGGAGCAGCTGGTCGGTTGGTGTCACGCCCCGCTTCCCTAATATGGAAGGCGAGACGTGAGGAGGTCCGCTCAGACGTGGAGCTGTGAAGCTGCAGTCTGATAAGCGTCTGTTAAAATTTCGAAAAGTAGCAGGTCCTTGCATTGCGATGAAACAACAATAATAATAAAGCAGATAAAAGAACATCCACCAACAACGTCCAACAAATATTACATCATCACAGAATAGTCATAATAGTACAAGTCTGAACAAGGCCTAAAGCACGGCCGAAATATAAACATCGAGATATATAGGTGCTACACACCGAAATCTAACAGTAACTATAAAAGCAGCAACAACTAAAGAAGTCTCTAGGTGAGACTAGGACTGGTCACCAGTGTCCTCGAACTCGGTCTCAGCAGGGACCTCAAACTCAGCGTCAACGAACTGCTCGTCCTCTGCTACCTGCTCCGTCTCAAAGTCTGACATGTGACACCCAAAGAGAAAAGGGCACATGTCAGCAAAAGTCTCCCAAGGGAAGCGGAGAACTTTTGTGCAAGGATACAAATATAGAAAACGACTAGCAGTTCTAAACAATATGAAATGACATTTAAAGAGTGCAATAGTTTAAATGACATGATGCATGCACGGCGTAGCAGAAACTACGAAAACACTATTTCACGATTTTCACGAAACATTAACTTTTCACATTGTGCACAGAGTTTACGCCTTACAGCTGAAGTGGCTGTACGGGCACACTTCTACGCTGAGTGGTCGCTTAACCCTACCCCTCCACGTGTATCGAGCGTTGGTTTTCCAACAACACTGTGCTCGCTTCTGGATCACGAGCCAGGAAGTGTTTTTTTTCATTTGGCGTAGGGGTGCACCTAGCCTCAATAGCAATAACATTTGTAGCGTGTACTACTCAATCATGAAGAACATATGATGCATGACATGACATGGCAATGAGCAGATAAATTTCGTACCGTTAATTGAAATTTAAACATGGCATGGCAACATAAATGAAATCAGGTAAAGTGTCGGATCTAGTTTCGTTGTCAAACTAGATCAAATAGGGCGTCTAGGCGACTATCATTTCATCGCCTAGTCTCTTTTACACAATCTTACAAATTGGCCTAAAACACGGCCTAAATAATTACTGGCAAGTATCACTTGCCTGGTTCCGGTGGTATCGGTTGTTGTGGGTTCGTCTGGACGGGTACTACGTGTTGGTACTTCCGGTTCTCTGTTTTGGTTAAACAAATCACTGGATTAGATATATTGCGAGATAATCAAAATATTAAGCTAATCCTTAGAGTGGGTTCGTCTAATTTTATCGGGTTCACTGGCTAGGGTGATGTTGTGTCACATTAACCTGATACGCCTCATTTCATTTAATATTATTAACCTAACATTAATTAATAGTCATTTAACATGCTGAAACTGATATTAGACCTATTACTAACAACCTGTTAATTAACCTAATACCAACTAATGATAGGGTTTATTATCATGTTAATATTACGTTTAATACCCCCCTACTATCACCTACTCTAATATTATTAATACAATTTATCATGTTGACATTACCACCTCTCTCTTATTCTTTAATCCTATTTCTTTAATTTATCCTGTCAACTACCCCCTCTTAAATTTCCTTTTAATTCCTTAATAGCTAGGCTGTCAAAAGTCCCCTTCTTCTTTATTTCATTTACTCCTTTTCCATGCTCTCTGACTCCTTGTCTCCCCTGTATTTTTTTAGTAAGGCAGCTTAACTCTTTCTCAGCCCCGTTCTCTCTTCATGTCTGCTCTTTTACGTTTCTTTTTTTTAGTTTTCAAACTTGCAGCAAAGGGGGCATACGCCATGGGGGATGGGGTTCGGAGCTCCCGCACGCACCAAGGGGAGGATCGGCGCACGGCGGGGAGAGCAGGCCGGCGGCGCTGGACTCCGGCGACGGGCGGCCGGTGGCTTCGTTTCTGGGCGGCGGCGGCTCCGTTTCTGGGGTGGCGCGCGGCGCACGCGAGCTGTGGCTCCTCCGAGCGACGGGCGGCTCTCCGACCTAGTGATGGCGGCGGTGCACGTGGAGGTGGGGGTCGGCTTAGGGGAGTGGGAGGAGGAGGAAGAGAAAGTAGTTGTTGAGGGTTTGATGTTTGAAGATAGTTTGTTGAATCTGAAATTGCTTTTGAAATCTGAAGTTTAAGAGCTTTCAGATCGAGTTTTTTCTTTGTTTCCAATTTCTGTTTGGGTGTGTATTTGATGATGGTTTTTGGGAAGAATTGTTTGGGAATCTGCTTGTTTGGGGTATTGGTTTGATTCTGCTTTGGGGAAAATTTGTTGGAGGGTTATTTCTGGTTGTTTGGGTGAAATTTCCTCTTGATTTGAATCTGAATGGAATTTGGGTTTTGGATTTTGATTTCTCGTTGGATGAGGATGGTGGAGAATGGTGGCTGAAGGGGTGATGATGGTGGGGTTGTAAATTTGTTTGCAGGGATTCGTTGCAGGAGATTGGTAGGGATGAAGACGATGGGTTTGCAAATGAAATATAGCCTTAAGAAGGAGTTAGCAGGGAAACGTATGTCCAATTTGTCAAAGAGAATTAATTAGGTTAGGTTAAAGATTAGGACTGATTTAAATGGTGTTTGTTGACATAAGGGGGGATGCATCTGGCTACGAACGTGATACACTTCCTCTCTATTGTTTTTTTAAAAGGAAATTTACACGTGAAGGAATGATTATTAAGATAATTTAATTAAATAAGTTACCAAACGTGATTAGTAAAATAATTAATTAAAGTAATTAAGTTTTTAGTTAATCTGGATGATCAATTAATGACGAGGCGGTAAAAACAAAAACAGTGACGCGCTCGCGTCGACACGTACGGACGAAAAGTCAACCAGACGAAAATACCGGTACACACGAACTAAAGTACGCCTAAAAAAATACTGGCCGTTACATTCTACCCACCTTAGGAAAAATTCCGTCCTCGGAATTCAAGGAGCAGAAAACAAATATGGATAACGCTCTTGTATCTCATCTTCCCGCTCCCAGGTAGATTCTCCTGGCGAGTCACGACGCCACATCACTCTGACTAGATCAACAGTCTTGTTCCTGAAGACTTTCTGACGTCGATCCAGAATCTCCACCGGTTGCTGTTCGTACGTCAGATCTGGTCGAACTGTAATCTCAGAGTAGTCCACAGCATGAGAAGGATCGTTGATATAACGACGGAGCTGAGACACATGAAAGACGTCATGAACTCCTTCTAAGGACGGTGGCAAGGCTAAGCGATATGCTACTTCTCCAACTCGCTCCAGCACATCGAAGGGTCCAATATATCTCGGACTAAGCTTGCCTCTCTTCCCAAATCGAATCACTCCTCGATTTGGTGAGATCTTCAGAAACACATGATCTCCCGGCTGAAACTCCAAAGGACGCCGTTTAGCATCTGCCCAATGCTTATAACGGTCCTGAGCGATTCGAATCTTGTCTCTGATATCTCGCACAACATCAACTGCTTCCACTATCATCTCTGGGCCCAAGAGTTCTCTATCACCAACGTCGTCCCAACTCAACGGTGATCGACATTTTCTCCCGTAGAGAGCCGCAAAAGGCGCCATGCCAATGCTCGCCTGATAGCTGTTGTTGTAGGAGAACTCCACCAGGTGCAAATGATCCTCCCATGAACCCTTGAGATCTAACATGCATGCTCTCAGCATATCCTCCAAGATCTGAATGGTACGCTCTGACTGGCCATCTGTCTACGGGTGATACGCAGTACTGAATTTCAGACTGGTGCCCAGATTGGTCTGCAGACTCTTCCAGAACTGAGATGTGAACCTTGTATCACGATCTGATACAATGCTCACAGGGACTCCATGTAAACGCACGATCTCCTACACGACATAATTCTCATCACGACTAGTACTAGAAGGAAATTATAAAGATACGAGTTAGGTCATTACCTCCATATACTTCCTTGCTAATATCTCCGTGGATTGCCCAACTCGGAAAGGTATAAAGTGCGCAGACTTGGTCAATCGATCAACGATGACCCAGATCGCGTCGTTTTGCTTGGTGCTCCGAGGTAAGCCAGTCACGAAGTCCATCGTGATGTGCTGCCACTTCCATTCTGGAATCGGCAGAGGTTGTAGTAGTCCAGCAGTGCGATGATGTTCAGCCTTCACTTGCTGACACACGAGGCACTTGGCAACGCTACGTGCCACACTTCTCTTCATTCCATGCCACCAGAAATTCTGGCGAAGATCCTTGTACATCTTAGTATCTCCAGGATGAATAGAATAAGGCGAACTGTGAGCCTCATTCATCAACTCCTCTCTGATATCTCCTGCAGGTACGCAGATCCTACTACCATATCTCAAAGATCCATCTGTGTGAATCAGAAAATCTGTCCGAAGTCCTGCTTCAACTTGCTCTCTGATCTTCTTCAATTTAGCATCTCCATCTTGAGCAGTCTTGATTCGATCCACAATCGTCGATTGAATCTGCATGTTCATCAATGACGATGTGACTCCAGGTAGTACAGCTTCAACATTCAACCTTCGCAGATCCTGCTGCAATCTCCACTGAGCTGTGAGAATCATCACTTCGGGCAGTCGACTCAAGGCATCCGGTACGACATTCACCTTCCCTGGATGATACTGAAGATCGATGTCGTAGTCTGCCATCAATTCCAACCATCTACGTTGTCTCATATTCAGCTCCTTCTGGGTGAATATATATTTCAAACTTTTGTGATCAGTGAAGATTTTCACTTTTTCACTCAGTAAGAAATGTCGCCAAATTTTCAGTGCAAAGATGACGGCAGCTAACTCCAAGTCGTGAGTCGGATAATTCTTCTCGTGGATCTTCAACTGTCGAGAAGCATAAGCGACCACATGATTATGCTGGTGCAGAACGCATCCAAGTCCCTTGCCTGATGCGTCGCAGAAAATCTCGAAGCCTCTGCTTCTGTCCGGAATAGCTAAGACTGGTGCAGTAGTCAGTCTCTCCTTTAAGGTAGAAAAAGCTTGCTCACAAGAGTCTGACCAACTAAACTTAACATCCTTCCTTGTCAATCTCATCATCGGCTCAGCTATCCTCGAGAAATCCTTGATAAATCTGCGGTAGTATCCAGCCAACCCAAGGAAACTCCTGATGTCCGATGCCGATCGAGGTGTAGGCCATTCACTGACAGCTTTGACTTTCTCTGGATCCACTGAGATACCAGCTCCCGATACTACATGTCCAAGGAATGCAATTCTATCTAGCCAGAATTCGCATTTACTGTACTTGGCATATAGTCTATGGTGACGGAGCGTCTCCAATACTATCTTCAGATGTCCTGCATGCTCTTCCTCGCTCTTCGAGTACACCAAGATGTCGTCTATAAAGATCACCACGAACTTGTCAAGGAAGTCGTAAAAGATAAGGTTCATGAGATTCATGAACACAGCAGGAGCGTTGGTCACACCGAATGGCATGACAACGAATTCGTAATGCCCGTACTTAGTCCGAAAAGCGGTCTTGAGTACATCTTCCTTCTTGACTCTGACTTGATGGTATCCGCTCCGGAGATCCAACTTCGAAAATACCCTTGATCCACCAAGCTGATCAAAGATATCATCAATGCGGGGCAGCGGGTACTTGTTCTTCACTGTGATTTGATTCAACTCTCGATAATCAATGCACATTCTTCTAGAGCCATCTTTCTTCTTTACTAGCAAGACGGGTGCACCCCAGGGAGATACGCTGGGATGAATGAAACCCTTCTGTAGTAGCTCATCCAACTGCTTCCTCAACTCTTCTAATTCTGCAGGAGCCATACGGTACGGCGCCTTCGAAATTGGTTGAGCTCCTGGCATAAGATCGATGCCGAACTCCAACGCTCGATCGGGCGGTAGTCCAGAAATGTCTTCAGGGAAGACGTCTTCGAAATCTCTCACTACTGCAGGCTTCTCTGGTTCAGCAATCATAGATGCAAGGGTCAATCGGTAAGGCTGGGCTCGGAACTTGACAGGTCCAAGCGAACGTCCTCCGCCGACAAACTCGAACACTGGGTGGTCAGGAATTTCGAACACCACTTTCTTCTGGTGACAGTCGATCGTGGCATAAAAAGCTCCTAACCAATCAATGCCGAGAATAGCATCAAAGTTGGATAGGTCGTGGACAATGAAATTAGCATATAGTTCATGTCCACTAATCACCAACGGGCATGGTCTGCATCCCAGTGCAACCTTCACTACACCATTCCCAGTTGTAATGTTCCAACACTTGGGAAGTGTATAGGTGGGTATCGAGTGTTCGACTACGAACTTCCGAGATAGGATGCACATGGAAGCTCCAGAATCGAACAGGGTCAAGGCCGGGTGAGATGAAACTAAGATGACACCTAAGGGTAACATGTAACTAGGTTAACATGGATCTAACTAATCAAATATAATGCATAAATAAGGAGGACTAGTATAGAAGTTACCTGCAATAACTCCGTCCTCAGTCTCGGCCTCCACTGCAGTCATCGTGAAGGCTTGCCTCTTAGGCTGAACAGCCTGCTGGAAAGCCTGCTTCTGGGGAATGAGAGGCACTCCACGTCCAGCGACTACTGGAGCTCTCTGCTGCTGAACTCCGGTTGGTGCCTTCTGAAGTTGATTGGCATGTCGAAAATCCTTTACTGAATGCGTAGCGTCGCCACAAATCAAGCACTAGCCCAGAAACCTCCTGCACTGCTCCTTCACATGACCAGCCTTGCCACAAAAATGGCACAACTTCGGAGTAGGCCCACCTGGTATCTTAAACTGCACGGACTGATTAGGCTTGAACCCAGGCCTAACCACAGTTCTGGCCTGCTCCATAGGCCTCTTCCCAGCTCCTGAATACTGCCCTCTCTTCTGATTGGTAATCAGCTCCTGCCTCTTGGCGGCTATCAGCAACTTCTGGTAAGAGTCTAAGTCCGAAGAGGAAATCAGACTCTGCAGCTCCAAAGATAAACCCTGCAAGAATCTCTGGGCTCGATCTTCAGCCGTCTCCACCATCTTCGGCGCAAATCGACTCAGTCTCATGAACTCTTGGTGGTACTGATCCACCGTCAGATTTCCCTGCTTCAGATTGATGAACTGCTGCATCAGCTCCCTCCTGGCAGCTCGAGGGAAATACTCATCATTAAATCTCGCCTTGAAAGTGGCCCAGGGGATAGGCTTCGCCAACAGCTGCTCTTCTGACTCCCACCAACTGCGGGCATTGTCCTTCAGTTGCTTCTTCACTAAGTCAACCCATCCAGCCGGGTTAACCTTCGAGAGAAGCAGGTTATCCTCTGTGTTCTTCATCCATTCATCCACAGCTAATGATCCTTCTGTCCCAGTGAAGTATGACGGGCCCAGCTCCCGAAACTGCTTCGCTCCCGGCTCGAAGCGAGGGGCATTCTGAAGCATGCCCTGCTGAACCTGTATCATCTGATGCATCATCCTCATCATCTCAACTGTGGTGGGTTCTCTATCAGCATCCGCAACACGTCCTGCTCCACCACCAGCTCCAGGTCCACTACCAGCTCCTCGAGTAATGCGTCTACCGGCCATCTGAGACAAGGAAATGTTCAGATTAGACTTAATCATGACTCGAATGTTATGAATATTTAAATGGATGTTGTTATCATTATTGTTGTTCCGATATTTCGTAGATGCAAAGAGAAGACCTGCATGGGCCACCACTAAAACCTGTCACGCCCCGCTTCCCTAATATGGAAGGCGAGACGTGAGGAGGTCCGCTCAGACGTGGAGCTGTGAAGCTGCAGTCTGATAAGCGTCTGTAAAAATTTCGAAAAGTAGCAGTTCCTTGCATTGCGACGAAACAACAATAATAATAAAGCAGATAAAAGAACATCCACCAACAACGTCCAACAAATATTACATCATCACAGAATAGTCATAATAGTACAAGTCTGAAAAAGGCCTAAAGCACGGCCGAAATACAAACATCGAGATATATAGGTGCTACACACCGAAATCTAACAGTAACTATAAAAGCAGCAACAACTAAAGAAGTCTCTAGGTGAGACTAGGACTGGTCACCAGTGTCCTCGAACTCGGTCTCAGCAGGGACCTCAAACTCAGCGTCAACGAACTGCTCGTCCTCTGCTACCTGCTCCGTCTCAAAGTCTGACATGTGACACCCAAAGAGAAAAGGGCATATGTCAGCAAAAGTCTCCCAAGGGAAGCGGAGAACTTTTGTGCAAGGATACAAATATAGAAAACGACTAGCAGTTCTAAACAATATGAAATGACATTTAAAGAGTGCAATAGTTTAAATGACATGATGCATGCACGGCGTAGCAGAAACTACGAAAACACTATTTCACGATTTTCACGAAACATTAACTTTTCACATTGTGCACAGAGTTTACGCCTTACAGCTGAAGTGGCTGTACGGGCACACTTCTACGCTGAGTGGTCGCTTAACCCTACCCCTCCACGTGTATCGAGCATTGGTTTCCCAACAACACTGTGCTCGCTTCTGGATCACGAGCCAGGAAGTGTTTTTTTTCATTTGGCGTAGGGGTGCACCTAGCCTCAATAGCAATAACATTTGTAGCGTGTACTACTCAATCATGAAGAACATATGATGCATGACATGACATGGCAATGAGCAGATAAATTGCGTACCGTTAATTGAAATTTAAACATGGCATGGCAGCATAAATGAAATCAGGTAAAGTGTCGGATCTAGTTTCGTTGTCAAACTAGATCAAATAGGGCGTCTAGGCGACTATCATTTCACCGCCTAGTCTCTTTTACACAATCTTACAAATTGGCCTAAAACACGGCCTAAATAATTACTGGCAAGTATCACTTGCCTGGTTCCGATGGTATCGGTTGTCGTGGGTTCGTCTGGACGGGTACTACGTGTTGGTACTTCCGGTTCTCTGTTTTGGTTAAACAAATCACTGGATTAGATATATTGCGAGATAATCAAAATATTAAGCTAATCCTTAGAGTGGGTTCGTCTAATTTTATCGGGTTCACTGGCTAGGGTGATGTTGTGTCACATTAACCTGATACGCCTCATTTCATTTAATATTATTAACCTAACATTAATTAATAGTCATTTAACATGCTGAAACTGATATTAGACCTATTACTAACAACCTGTTAATTAACCTAATACCAACTAATGATAGGGTTTATTATCATGTTAATATTACGTTTAATACCCCCTACTATCACCTACTCTAATATTATTAATACAATTTATCATGTTGACATTACCACCTCTCTCTTATTCTTTAATCCTATTTCTTTAATTTATCCTGTCAACTACCCCCTCTTAAATTTCCTTTTAATTCCTTAATAGCTAGGCTGTCAAAAGTCCCCTTCTTCTTTATTTCATTTACTCCTTTTCCATGCTCTCTGACTCCTTGTCTCCCCTGTATTTTTTTTAGTAAGGCAGCTTAACTCTTTCTCAACCCCGTTCTCTCTTCATGTCTACTCTTTTACGTTTCTTTTTTTTTATTTTTCAAACTTGCAGCAAAGGGGGCATACGCCATGGGGGATGGGGTTCGGAGCTCCCGCACGCACCAAGGGGAGGATCGGCACACGGCGGGGAGAGCAGGCCGGCGGCGCTGGACTCCGGCGACGGGCGGCCGGTGGCTTCGTTTCTGGGCGGCGGCGGCTCCGTTTCTGGGGTGGCGCGCGGCGCACGCGAGCTGTGGCTCCTCCGAGCGACGGGCGGCTCTCCGACCTGGTGATGGCGGCTGCGCACGTGGAGGTGGGGGTCGGCTTAGGGGAGTGGGAGGAGGAGGAAGAGAAAGTAGTTGTTGAGGGTTTGATGTTTGAAGATAGTTTGTTGAATCTGAAATTGCTTTTGAAATCTAAAGTTTAAGAGCTTTCAGATCGAGTTTTTTATTTGTTTCCAATTTCTGTTTGGGTGTGTATTTGATGATGGTTTTTGGGAAGAATTGTTTGGGAATCTGCTTGTTTGGGGTATTGGTTTGATTCTGCTTTGGGGAAAATTTGTTGGAGGGTTATTTCTGGTTGTTTGGGTGAAATTTCCTCTTGATTTGAATCTGAATGGAATTTGGGTTTTGGATTTTGATTTCTCGTTGGATGAGGATGGTGGAGAATGGTGGCTGAAGGGGTGATGATGGTGGGGTTGTAAATTTGTTTGCAGGGATTCGTTGCAGGAGATTGGTAGGGATGAAGACGATGGGTTTGCAAATGAAATATAGCCTTAAGAAGGAGTTAGCAGGGAACCGTATGTCCAATTTGTCAAAGAGAATTAATTAGGTTAGGTTAAAGATTAGGACTGATTTAAATGGTGTTTGTTGACATAAGGGGGGATGCATCTGGCTACGAACGTGATACACTTCCTCTCTATTGTTTTTTTAAAAGGAAATTTACACGTGAAGGAATGATTATTAAGATAATTTAATTAAATAAGTTACCAAACGTGATTAGTAAAATAATTAATTAAAGTAATTAAGTTTTTAGTTAATCTGGATGATCAATTAATGACGAGGCGGTAAAAACAAAAACAGTGACACGCTCGCGTCGACACGTACGGACGAAAAGTCAACCAGACGAAAATACCGGTATACACGAACTAAAGTACGCCTAAAAAAATACTGGCCGTTACAGTTGGGTTCAGAGCGGCATACCTCTTGAAATTGATAGTTTGCATCGATCAGATGTTGTTTCTCGGTGGTTCCATTGGATGCTTTCCTTGGGCTGTTTTACGTTGTTTGTCAACAGCCTCATGGTTACGGGCATCTTCCAGTATCTTCTCATAGCTTTTCAAATCGGCAGAGGTCATGGAAGCTTGGATATTGAAGTTCAGACCTTAGCGAAACTGGAAGGCATGATGTTAAGGATTCTCGACCATGTTAGGGGCGAATCGACTGAGCATGGAGAACTCAGCATCGTATTCGTCAACAGTAATTGATTCTTGCTTCAAGTTGACGAAACGTTGTTGAAGTTCCCTTTTAGTTGTCTTAGGGAAATACTTCGCGTCAAATCGTTCGTGAAATGTGTTACATGCAATAAGCCGCATTATATGCTTCTCTTCGGTGTCCCACCAGTTTCAGGCATTGACAGTTAGTTGGAGCCTGGCTACCTCTACCTATCATGCCTGGGGATGCGGGCCGCGCTCAAGTTGTCTTCAGTGCTTCGTGCCCATTCTTCAGCTTCAAGTGGGCATTCCTTCCCAGAAAACATCTTTGACGCATCTCACGGAATTGTTTAACTCCAGCATCACCTCGGGGAGTAGGTTGAGGTTCACATTCGAGGATGTGATGTTGGATTTCCAACATCTCTCTACTGATTCCCATAATGTCATTCTCAGTGATGTCGTTAGTGTTTCTGGTGTTCGGTCGACCTGCCATGCTGCAAAACAAACCATAAGGTAAGTTATGTAAAAAGTTTATTCTAATTGTACACTTAGATATTAATGTCGTCTAAACCAATCTTAAGTATTTACAAGAGCAAGACCTGCATGGGCCACCAATAAAACCTGTCACGCCTCGATTCCCATTCTACCGGGAACGAGGACACGAGCGGGTCCGCGGTGTGCTTAAAACAAGGGGGAGTGCTTTTTTCTTTCTTTTCTTTTTCTTTTCTTCCTCCTTGGTTTAAGCACAATAAGCGTCTGTGTAGAAACTGCAGGTCCTTGCATGCAAATTTAAGTAGCAGCTTAAGCAACAATAATACATATCCAGCTTACAGAATTTAAGATACATTTTGGGCCTAGCATAGCTAATATAAACAAACACACAAATTACAGTATTAAAATAGGAAATACTGATGCAAAGGTACAAATGTTCTAATCCCTTGAGTGCAGGTACTCCACGTACTCGTCAAGCGCTGGCTCGACCTCTATTGGAATGTCCTCCACAAAGTCACTCTTAATACCTGACGGACATTTCATAAAACAGCAATTGAAATGTTCATCAGCGAGGTTTACTTAGTAAGTAATTTTTGCAAAAAGAAAGATTAAGTATTTTAATTAATCCAAGCTGAACTTAAGATATAACCATAATCATAACTGTATAGTCAAGCGTGGGGTGAGTACTTAAAGTCAAACAATAAGTTTAATTTAAAAGAGTTATAGCAATTAAACATTCGTAGCAATTTGCAACCTGCATCAATTTAATCATTTGATGGCAATTTGCAATACTATTAGCAACCCGTAACAATTTAACATTTGATAAAAAATCTGTAATGTCGTTAGCAACCTGTAGAAGAAGAGGTTAAAGCAATATTTAATGACCAATCTATTCTAGTGCTAAGTCCATGTCCAAGAGTACGAGATATGACTACTCCGTGACGGGAGCTTATCCGAGGCGCTACTTACCGACCCCATAGGGCAATGGTCAAGACTAACCTCCATAAATGGTGAAGGTATTGATCGGGTGCATCCAGTCATTCCGTAACACTTGTGACCATAGATTACCCCAATCCAACGGGTCAAGTCAAGTGCCGGGTCAAGGTATGTGTACTATCTATTTTAAAATTCATTATAATGAACTCTATCAGTTGTTCAGTTTGTTCTATTCAATTTGCATCGTATTATATGCGTATGATGTCTCATCAGTCTATTCAATAATTTCACAGTTTGAGATTCAGTTAATCAATTACACAAGGCATTGAAACGTATAATTATTTAAAGAATTGATGCACGAAACGATGTAACTAAGCAATGGGGATAAAAAAGCTAAAAATATTATTCTAAGGCTAGTAGATATTTTTCGAGGTTTTAAAATAGTTAGCAGGAATTTTTCCTAATTTATATGGCCCAAAACTGATTTAGAAAACGAGAAAACGATTTTTAATTATATTTCAAAGATTTCTCTAGGGCAAATCATACGTCGGAATTCTTCCAACAAGGGGTCCAAATGACCGTCTTATCTAGTACTACGACATATATTTTTTTCGTACATAAGTGTATAAGTGTATGTGAAAATCTCGAGTTATAAATTTGTAAGCGAAAGTAAACTTATTAAGTTTTATCTTTAAAAATTCACTGCGAGAAATGTACTAGCCTTTTGGCGATGAAACCAATGCCAATGTGTCTGTTTCGTCGTTTCGGATTTTCTGGGTCGTCCGTCATATTTTTCTGTGGCCTGTGCAATTTATTAGGAATTTAATACAAATCAGCCTTCAAAATAATTTCATTATATATATATATATATATATATATATATATATATATATATATATATATATATATATATATATATATATATATATATATATAGACACACACACACTTCATATATACGTATAAAAATACATTTTAATACTCTTTTTATACCTCTCCATTCTACGTGTTTGATGCAAGGAGGTTGCATCATGCGGCGGGCGGTGACGCAGGCGACGGTGACGCAGGCGACAATGACGATGGTGGGTCGGCGGCGCGGTGGAGGCCAATGGGTGGCAGTAAGGCGGCAGGAAATGCCGCGGTGGTGTTGTAGAAAGCTGGATGGGGGTCACGGCAGGCTCTCGGGGGTGCTGTGGTCGACGGCGACGCCGACGAGCGCCGTAGATCGTCAGGGACGAATGTAACGGCCAGTATCTTTAGGCGCGTTTTCGTTTGGGCGTGCCAGTATTTTATTTCTGTTATCCAGTTACTTTTTCGTCCGTACGTGTCAACGCGAGCGCGTCACTGTTTTCGTTTTACCGTATCGTCGATATTTACCATCAAGCCTTAATTTAACTTAATTATCCTGCTAATTACATTTTACTAATTGCAAAATCTTAATTTCTTTAATTAATTCCACTAATTACTTTTCAGTTTTTTTAATGATGACTAATTAAACTTATTTAATTACTTACGTGCATTAACCCTTAACTACACGACAAAACACATGTTTTAAACAACCAGATACATTTCTGAAAGTCAAAGTTGGTTTTTCTCTTTGTTTTCATTTGAGAAAAACAACACGTCTCTACAAACGTTTTGGTCTAAGTTAACAATAACTGCACATCCTAATCTAATTAAAGCTGCTTTGACAAAATGGGAAGTGTTGTCTCCCAGGCTCATCTTCTTAAGCCGACGGTCTCTCCCTGATGGACGAACCCTGCAAAATCATTCCACAAAACAGAAACAAATTCATCCCAAATCATTTTTCCCAAACAGAAAGAGAGGAGATCTGAAAATCGATTTCAGATTCAAACCCCAAAATCAAACATTTCAGATTCTTTCCCAAAACCAGAATCAAATCAAACAGAGAAACTTCAATCTGAAGTTGGAAACAAAATCAAAAAGCCAAATCTGGAAACACACTTTCAGATTCACCAAAACCCTCATCCCTCTTCCTTCCTCTCCTCCCTAGGCCGCACCCCATCCCCTTACCTGCGCCCGCGCCGTCGGAAGCCCTAGCCGCCGGACAGCCACCCACGCGCCGCCCTGCTTCCCTTGGCCGCCGCCGTCGCCTTCAGCCCGCGCGCGCCGCCGCCCGGAGCCCCCTGCGCCGGCGCCCCTCCGTGCTTCCTCCTCCGGTGCGAAGGTGAGATCCATCTCCCCTTCATTTGTGCGTGAGGAGCTACTCTTGGCTGCCTGCAATTGAATAAAAAAAACAGTAGAAACGAAATGAGGAAGGTTTTGACAAGCTAGGTAATAAAGAAAGAGGGAGAAAGAGTATTCTAATAATAGCCTTGTTAAAAAAAATAAAAGATAGTATGAAAGAGAGAGCCCAGGTTGTAATGAGGAGGTATAATTGTTATTAATAGTATGAAAGAGAGAGCCCAGGTTGTAAAGAATAGAGTAAATAAGATGACAGGTCGAGTTAAGGGAGAGAGAGAGAGTGATATGTTATTAATAATTGTTAGAGTTGGTGAGTTATTAATTGTAATCTTAACCTCATGTTAGCTTAGTGAAGTTAATTAGTAGGATATTAAAATGATGTTAGAGTAAGCGTAAGTAGGTGGGATTATTAATTATAAATGTTAACCATATGATTAACTAATATTGGTGTTAGTGTTAATTTTAAATGGCGATTTGTTAAGATGTTATTTGATTTCACCATGTTAGTATAATTAACTAATGTTGGGATAATAATACTGGTATATAATAAGGCGTACCCTGTTATTATAACACAATATAGACATCACCCTAGCCAGAGAACCCAATTTAGGAATTAACCCGATATTTTGATTATCTCACGAAAAATCTAATTCTGTGAATTCTTTAACCAAAACAGAGAACCGGAAATACCGACACGAAGTACCCGTCGAGACGAACCCACGACAACCAATATCACCGAAAACAGGCAAGTGATACATGCCAGTAATTATTTAGGTCGTGTTTTAGGCCAATTTGTAAGATTGTGTAAAAGAGACTAGGCGGTGAAATGATAGTCGCCTAGACGCCCTATTTGATCTAGTTTGATAACGAAACTAGATCCGACACTTTACCTGCTTTCATTCATGCTGCCATGCCATGTTTAAATTTCAATTAACGGTACGCAATTTATCTGCTCATTGCCATGTCATGTCATGCATCATATGTTCTTCATGATTGAGTAGCACACGCTACAAATGTTATTGCTAGTGAGGCTAGGTTCACCCCTACGCCAAATGAAAAACACTTCCTGGCTCGTGATCCAGAAGCGAGCACAGTGTTGTTGGGAAACCAACGCTCGATACACGTGGAGGGGTAGGCTTAAGCGACCACTCAGCGTAGAAGTGTGCCCGTACAGCCACTTCAGCTGTAAGGCGTAAACTCTGTGCACAATGTGAAAAGTTAATGTTTCATGAAAATCGTGAAATAGTGTTTTCGTAGTTTCTGCTACGACGTGCATGCATCATGTCATTTAAACTATTGCACTCTTTAAATGTCATTTCATATTGTTTAGAACTGCTAGTCGTTTTCTATATTTGTATCCTTGCACAAAAGTTCTTCGCTTCCCTTGGGAGACTTTTGCTGACATGTGCCCTTTTCTCTTTGGGTGTCACATGTCAGACTTTGAGACGGAGCAGGTAGCAGAGGACGAGCAGTTCGTTGACGCTGAGTTTGAGGTCCCTGCTGAGACCGAGTTCGAGGATACTGGTGACCAGTCCTAGACTCGTTTGGAGTCTCCCCTTAGTTATTATCTTTCCTTAGTTGCTGTTAGGTGTCGGTGCGTAGCACCTATCTCTCGTTGTTTTGTTTGGCCATGCTTTAGGCCTATTGTTCAGACTTGTACTTTTGTGACTATTCTGTGATGTTGTAATAATTATTGGATGTTCTTTAATCTGCTTTATTATTATTGTTGTTTCGTCGCAATGCAAGGACCTGCTACTTTTCGAAATTTTTACAGACGCTTATCAGACTGCAGCTTCACAGCTCCACGTCTGAGCGAACCTCCTCACGTCTCGCCTTCCATATTAGGGAAACGGGGCGTGATAGGTTTTAGTGGTGGCCCATGCAGGTCCTCTTCTCTTTGCATCTGCGAAATATCGGAACAACAATAATGATAACAACATCCATTTAAATATTCATAACATTCGAGTCATGATTAAGTCTAATCTGAATATTTCCTTGTCTTAGATGGCCGGTAGACGCATTACTCGAGGAGCTGGTAGTGGACCTGAAGCTGGTGGTGGAGCAGGACGTGTTGCGGATGCTGATAGAGAACCCACCACGGCTGAGATGATGAGGATGATGCATCAGATGATGCAGGTTCAGCAGGGCATGCTTCAGAATGCCCCTCGCTTCGAGCCGGGAGCGAAGCAGTTTCGGGAGCTGGGCCCATCATATTTCACTGGGTCAGAAGGATCATTAGCTGCAGATGAATGGATGAAGAACACAGAGGATAACCTGCTCCTCTCGAAAGTTAACCCGGCTGGATGGGTTGACTTGGTGAAGAAGCAACTGAAGGACAATGCCCGCAGTTGGTGGGAGTCAGAAGAGCAGCTGTTGGCGAAACATATCCCCTGGGCCACTTTCAAGGCGAGATTTAATGATGAATATTTCCCTCGAGCTGCCAAGAGGGAGCTGATGCAGCAGTTTATCAATCTGAAGCAAGGGAATCTGACGGTGGACCAGTACCACCAAGAGTTCATGAGACTGAGTAGCTTTGCGCCGAAGATGGTGGAGACTGCTGAGGATCGAGCTCAGAAATTTTTACAAGGTTTATCTTTGGAGTTGCAGAGTCTGATTTCCTCTTCGGACTTGGATTCTTACCAGAAGTTGTTGATAGCTGCCAAGAGGCAGGAGCTGATTGCCAATCAGAGGAGAGGACAGTATTCAGGTGCTGGAAAGAGGCCTATGGAGCAGGCCAGAGCTGTGGTTAGGCCTGGGTTCAAGCCTAATCAGTCCGTGCAGTTTAAGAGACCAGGTGGGCCTACTCCGAAGTTGTGCCATTTTTGTGGCAAGGCTGGTCATGTGAAGGAGCAGTGTAGGAGGTTTCTGGGCCAGTGCTTGATTTGTGGCGACGCTACGCATTCAGTGAAGGATTGTCGACATGCCAATCAACTTCAGAAGGCACCAGCCGGAGTTCAGCAGCAGAGAGCTCCGGTAGTCGCTGGACGTGGAGCGCCTCTCATTCCCCAGAAGCAGGCTTTCCAACAGGCTGTTCAGCCTAAGAGACAAGCCTTCACGATGACTGCAGTGGAGGCAGAGACTGAGGACGGAGTTATTGCAGGTAACCTCTATACTAGTCTTCCTTATTTATGCATTACATTTGATTAGTTAAATCCATGTTAATCTAGTTGCATGTTACCCTTAGGTGTCATCTTAGTTTCATCTCACCCGGCTTTGACCCTATTCGATTCTGGAGCTTCCATGTGCATCCTATCTCGGAAGTTCGTAGTCGAACACTCGATACCCACCTATACACTTCCCAAGTGTTGGAACATTACAACTGGGAATGGTGTAGTGAAGGTTGCACTGGGATGCAGACCATGCCCGTTGGTGATTAGTGGACATGAACTATATGCTAATTTCATTGTCCACGACCTATCCAACTTTGATGCTATTCTCAGCATTGATTGGTTAGGAGCTTTTTATGCCACGATCGACTGTCACCGGAAGAAAGTGGTGTTCGAAATTCCTGACCACCCAGTGTTCGAGTTTGTCGGCGGAGGACGTTCGCTTGGACCTGTTAAGTTCCGAGCCCAGCCTTACCAATTGACCGTTGCATCTATGATTGTTGAACCAGAGAAGCCTGCAGTAGTAAGAGATTTCAAAGACGTCTTCCCTGAAGACATTTCTGGACTACCGCCTGATCGAGCGTTGGAGTTCGGCATCGATCTTATGACAGGAGCTCAGCCAATTTCGAAGGCGCCGTACCGTATGACTCCTGCAGAATTAGAAGAGTTGAGGAAGCAGTTGGATGAGCTACTACAGAAGGGTTTCATTCATCCCAGCGTATCTCCCTGGGGTGCACCCGTCTTGCTAGTGAAGAAGAAAGATGGCTCGAGGAGAATGTGTATTGATTATCGGGAGTTGAATCAGATCACAGTGAAGAACAAGTACCCGCTGCCTCGCATTGATGATATCTTCGATCAGCTTGGTGGATCGAAGGTATTTTCAAAGTTAGATCTCCGGAGCGGATACCATCAAGTCAGAGTCAAGAAGGAAGATGTGCTCAAGACCGCTTTTCGGACTAAGTACGGACATTACGAGTTCGTTGTCATGCCATTCGGTGTGACCAACGCTCCTGCTGTGTTCATGAATCTCATGAATCTTATCTTTTATGACTTCCTCGACAAGTTCGTAGTGATTTTCATAGACGACATCCTGGTATACTCAAAGAGCGATGAGGAGCATGCAGAACATTTGAAGATGGTGTTGGAGACGCTCCGTCACCATAGACTATATGCCAAGTACAGTAAATACGAATTCTGGCTAGATAGAATTGCATTCCTTGGACATGTAGTATCGGGAGCTGGTATCTCAGTGGATCCGGAGAAGGTCAAAGCTGTCAGTGAATGGCCTACACCTCGATCGGCATCGGACATCAGGAGTTTCCTTGGATTGGCTGGATACTACCGCAGATTTATCAAGGATTTCTCAAAGATAGCTGAGCCGATGACGAAATTGACTAGGAAGGATGTTAAGTTCAATTGGTCAGACTCTTGTGAACAAGCTTTTTCTACCTTGAAGGAGAGACTGACTACTGCACCAGTCTTAGCTATTCCGGACAGAAGCGGAGGCTTCGAAATTTTCTGCGACGCATCAGGCAAGGGACTTGGATGCGTTCTGCACCAGCATAATCATGTGGTCGCTTATGCTTCTCGACAGTTGAAGATCCACGAGAAGAATTATCCGACTCACGACTTGGAGTTAGCTGCCGTCATCTTTGCACTGAAAATTTGGCAACATTTCTTACTGAGTGAAAAAGTGAAAATCTTCACTGATCACAAAAGTTTGAAATATATATTCACCCAGAAGGAGCTGAATATGAGACAACGTAGATGGTTGGAATTGATGGCAGACTACGACATCGATCTTCAGTATCATCCAGGGAAGGTGAATGTCGTACCGGATGCCTTGAGTCGACTGCCCGAAGTGATGATTCTCACAGCTCAGTGGAGATTGCAGCAGGATCTGCGAAGGATGAATGTTGAAGCTGTACTACCTGGAGTCACATCGTCATTGATGAACATGCAGATTCAATCGACGATTGTGGATCGAATCAAGACTGCTCAAGATGGAGATGCTAAATTGAAGAAGATCAGAGAGCAAGTTGAAGCAGGACTTCGGACAGATTTTCTGATTCACACAGATGGATCTTTGAGATATGGTAGTAGGATCTGCGTACCTGCAGGAGATATCAGAGAGGAGTTGATGAATGAGGCTCACAGTTCACCTTATTCTATTCATCCTGGAGGTACTAAGATGTACAAGGATCTTCGACAGAATTTCTGGTGGCATGGAATGAAGAGAAGTGTGGCACGTAGCGTTGCCAAGTGCCTCGTGTGTCAGCAAGTGAAGGCTGAACATCATCGCACTGCTGGACTACTACAACCTCTGCCGATTCCAGAATGGAAGTGGCAGCACATCACGATGGACTTCGTGACTGGCTTACCTCGGAGCACCAAGCAGAACGACGCGATCTGGGTCATCGTTGATCGATTGACCAAGTCCGCGCACTTTATACCTTTCCGAGTTGGGCAATCCACGGAGATATTAGTAAGGAAGTATATGGAGGTAATGACCTAACTCATACCTTAATAATTTCCTTCTAGTACTAGTCGTGATGTAAATTATGTCGTGTAGGAGATCCTGCGCTTGCATGGAGTCCCTGTGAGCATCGTATCAGATCGTGATACGAGATTCACATCTCAGTTCTGGAAGAGTCTGCAGACCAATCTGGGTACCAGTCTGAAGTTTAGTACTGCGTATCACCCGCAGACAGATGGCCAGTCAGAGCGTACCATTCAGATCTTGGAGGATATGTTGAGGGCCTGTATGTTGGATCTCAAGGGTTCATGGGAGGTTCATTTGCACTTAGTGGAGTTTTCCTACAACAACAGCTACCAGGCGAGCATTGGCATGGCGCCTTTTGCTGCTCTCTACGGGAGAAAATGTCGATCGCCGTTGAGTTGGGACGACATTGGTGATAGAGAACTCTTGGGCCCAGAGATGATCGTGGAAGCAGTTGATGTTGTGCGAGATATCAGAGACAAGATTCGGATCACCCAGGACCGTTACAAGCATTGGGCAGATGCTAAACGGCGTCCTCTGGAGTTTCAGCCGGGAGATCATGTGTTTCTGAAGATCTCACCAAATCGAGGAGTGATTCGATTTGGGAAGAGAGGCAAACTTAGCCCGAGATATATTGGACCATTCGATGTGCTAGAGCGAGTTGGAGAAGTAGCTTATCGCTTAGCTTTGCCACCGTCCTTAGAGGGAGTTCATGACGTCTTTCATGTGTCCCAGCTCCGTCGTTATATCAGCGACCCTTCTCACGCTGTGGACTACTCAGAGATCACAGTTCGACCAGATCTGACGTACGAACAACAACCAGTGGAGATCCTAGATCGACGCCAGAAAGTCTTTAGGAACAGGACTGTTGATCTAGTCAGAGTGATGTGGCGTCGCGACTCGCCAGGAGAGTCTACGTGGGAGCGAGAAGATGAAATACGAGAGCATTATCCATATTTGTTTTCTGCTCCTTAGTTGATGAGAATTCCGAGGACGGAAATTTTTCCTAAGGTGGGTAGAATGTAACGACCAGTATCTTTAGGCGCGTTTTCGTTTGGGCGTGCCAGTATTTTATTTCTGTTATCCAGTTACTTTTTCGTCCGTACGTGTCAACGCGAGCGCGTCACTGTTTTCGTTTTACCATATCGTCGATATTTACCATTGATCACTCCTTATTTTACACTTTTTTCCCGCATGTTTGCATGCCATTTAGATCGCCCAAATCACGTTTTTCACGATATATCGACGATATTGCGATGCTTTCCACGATTTGTTGTTTTTGTCGCATTTCAGGTGATTTAGTGCGATTTGGAGTGATCTCGAGATGCGCTTACTCTAGACGATCACCGACGACCTCCCCAAGGGGTATTTCGCTGTTGGAGAGGAGCGGAAGAAGAATGGACGTCGCAGGAGTGACGAGGAGGCCAAAACAAGCAATCTGGGCATTTTTAGTGTTCCACTCGGCCAAGTGGAGGAGCCACTCGGCCGACCAGCGAGACACCGCTCGGCCGACCAGATCAGACACGATTCCCATGTGCACTCGGCCGAGCGACGGAGACCACATCGGCCGAGTGAAGAGACCACGTCCGCCCGAGTGGCGCCCAGACGAAGCCCTTCAAAAATCTCCAAGTTACTGTTTTTCGGCTGCCTGAGCTTCAGAAGACCCACTCGGCCGAGTGGATAATCACGTCCGCCCGAGTACAATGAAGCCATCGGCCGAGTGACGACAACTCACTCGGCCGAGCCGCCCCCGAAGTAGAGACCCCTGAAGGCCCCGACTTACTGGAAAATTACAGGGTTTCTCACTCGGCCGAGCGACTTTTGTCACTCGGCCGAGTGCGACGCGCTACCTGTAGCGAAAATTGCGGAAAACAGGCTGCGCAGGGGTATTTTGGTCACAGTTTTTGGACGATTTTGGGGGGTATTTAACCCCTGTTTTTACCCTAGTTTTGGAGGGCTTCTCCTTAGATTTTTTGCAGCTTTTAGATCTACTTTTTAGCTTTATTTTTGAGATTGGAGAAGAGACAAATTTTGATTTTTGTTGGAATAATTGAAGAACTCCATTGGTTTGCTTCTCTCTTATCTAAAAATTCTATTTTTATTGCATATCTTAATATTGTGATGAATTCTATTGCTTATTTCATTGTTTATTTTTGTGATCTTGCTATGAATTGTGAGTAGTCGCCACGTCTTGGGGCGTGGGGATGAACCCTACAAGCCCAATTTCATAATTGTGATGAATTAGTAGAGATTTTGCTAGAATTGATATCTAGGGATTAGATTGGGATCAATTTACTACGAATAGCTAGGAGTTCATACCGATTGGGATTTGCAAGAGATTGGATCCCAATTCGATAGGAAACCCTAGAAATCCGAATTGGGTTGGAATCGAATTTCCGTAGTATCGGTTTGCAAGAGATTGGACCGATACTAGGGTTTCCGGTTGCAATTCCGTGCTAATACCAGTTTGTAAGAGATTGGACGGGTAGGAACTATCCCAACCTAGATCGCGAGCCGAGTTCGCAAGAGATTGGGCTCGGTGCGCGATTGGACGATGATGTTGATCCTAATACTAGCTTCCCTAGGCTAGGGTTTGCAAGAGATTGGACCCAAACCTAGGATAGCTATAGACCGGCAACAGCGCGAGAGCGTGAGCTTGGTTCTACATTCAGTTGCAACTAGTTCATCCAAAATCTTAATCTAGCAATTTTGATATCGATGAACCACATTTATGAGATACGGTGAGTAGCGGGGATTCCCCATTCCCTAGACGTTCTTTATTTGATTTGATATTTCCGCACTTTGTCTGATGATTGTGACAGGATCGCCAAAGGCAAATCTCTCTTCTTAAATAGCCAGGTTGATTGGAACAAGCACGGTCATTCATCCTCCCTGTGTTCGATATCCCGCTCGCCGCTACACCGTGCGCTTGCGGTAAAACTACAACCGTCGCCCCGGGCGTGTATCCGGGGTGCGATCAAGTTTTTGGCGCCGTTGCCGGGAGGGCATTTTGACGGTGTTCGTCATCGACCACCCGGTTATTTCTTCTTTCTCTCTCTCTTTACTTTCTTCTGTTCACACATTCTCCCTGTATTTTGCATAAGGTCTTTACAGGAAGAATGGAGGATGCAATGTCAACAATAAAACTCAGTCAGGAAGACTATGACTCCTTCACAGACCTCCTTAAGGAGCTTGTCGATGAGGTCCACGCTACCAGAGCTTTTGCTATCGACGTCAAGGACCCCGACGAATAACTGTTTGCTAGTTTCGTGATGGACCAGATCTCCCCGGAGGGGACTATCGGGGGCAATGTCAGAGTTGACGTGATCGACGACAAATTATATTTCGAAAACGGTAGAACAAGTGTCGAGGATCACTATACTCCGGGAGGATCTTCAGAGCAAACCAAAGTTCAGGGAGTTACACCCCATGACACTTACTCTTGCTTCTATGAATCGTCTGATGTGTTTCTTGATTCCAGGGACAAACCGGAGCCGAGTGAAAGCTCTGACGAAGCTAGCACAGAATCGGAGAGCGCTTATTTCGATGCATCATCCTCACTAAGTAGTGAGTCTGACTCTTCACAAGAGAGCGCGCCACCTGAGCACGAGCTAGACCCGGATGGCAAGGAAGGAGCGAAACTCATGCGAGCCGATGAAGTAGAAGGAGAGGCGCCTCTTCAGGTAGAACTTAAACAATTACCTCCGAATCTAAGGTACGCCTTTTTGGGTAACAAATTAACTTTCCCGGTGATAGTAAACTCCCACCTCGTGCCAGACCAACTTGAAAAACTCCTAGACGTTCTTAGGAGCCATAAAGATGTCCTGGGATACACTATCTCCGATCTAAAAGGGATAAGCCCTAGGATTTGCACGCATAGGATCCATTTGGAGGATACCGACGCCACCTCCATAGAGCCTCAAAGGCAGTTAAACCCGAACATGAAGGAGGTGGTTAAAAAGGAAATCCTAAAATTGCTAGAAGCCGGTATAATTTATCCTATCTCAGACAGTAGATGGGTTAGCCCCGTTCACGTTGTCCCCAAGAAAGGGGGAATGACTGTCATAAAAAATGAAAAAGGTGAGCCCATATCTACACGCACCGTCACGGGATGGCGAATGTGCATTGACTACAGGAAACTCAATAAAGCCACCCGAAAGGACCATTACCCATTGCCCTTCATTGATCAAATGCTTGAACGCCTTGCAAAACATAAATACTTTTGCTATCTAGATGGGTATTCGGGATTCTTCCAAATTCCTTTGCATGAAGATGACCAAGAGAAGACAACTTTCACTTGTCCCTATGGCACCTATGCCTACCGTAGGATGCCGTTCGGCCTTTGTAATGCTCCCGCCACCTTTCAGAGGTGTATGACGTCCATATTTTCCGATTACATTGAAAATATTATGGAAGTTTTTATGGATGATTTCTCGGTTTATGGAAGTGAGTTTGACTCTTGCTTGGAAAATCTTACTAAAGTCCTAAAAAGGTGCCAACAAAACAATCTCACTCTCAATTGGGAGAAGTGTCACTTCATGGTCACGGAAGGTATAGTTCTCGGACACCTTGTCTCCTCGAGAGGAATTGAGGTAGATAAAGCAAAGATTGAGGTAATCGAGAAACTCCCTCCTCCTATTAATGTCAAGGGCATTAGAGGCTTCCTTGGTCACGCGGGGTTCTACCGCCGCTTCATCAAGGATTTCGCCTCGATTGCCCGACCACTTACTTCTTTGCTCACTAAAGATATTCCTTTTATTTTTTCAGGTGAATGCTTACAAGCCTTCAACGCCTTGAAGGAAGCACTAGTCTCCGCGCCCATCATACAACCACCGGATTGGAGCCTCCCTTTTGAGCTAATGTGTGATGCTAGCGACCAAGCCATTGGAGCGGTGTTGGGACAAAGAAAAGATAAGAAGCTTCATGCGATATACTATGCGAGCAAGACATTGGATGACGCACAGAAAAACTACACAACTACCGAGAAAGAGCTTCTAGCGATCGTCTATTCCATAGAGAAGTTTCGCTCTTACCTCCTTGGTTCCAAGGTTATTGTCCACACCGACCATACGGCATTGAAGTATCTTTTAAACAAGAAGGAGGCCAAGCCTCGGTTGATTAGGTGGATACTCTTGTTGCAAGAATTCGACTTAGAGATCAGAGACAAGAAGGGTACGGACAATGTCGTGGCGGATCATCTATCTAGGCTCATTCGCGACAAGGAGGACGAAAGTTTGCCTATCGACGACACGTTCGTGGATGAGAGGCTATATGCCGTAAGGACCGGAGAAGTCCCTTGGTATGCGGACTTCGTCAACTACTTGGCTTGTGGAATTAAACCGCATGGGATGCCCACGCATCAAAAGAGGAGATTTCTTCATGAAGTCCGTAGCTATTTCTGGGAAGATCCATACCTCTTCAAGATATGCAAGGATAGCGTCATTCGGAGGTGTGTTTCTAAAGAGGAGGCGACATCCATCATTTTGCATTGCCACGGTCTACCATGCGGAGGACATCATGCCGCCTCTAAAACCACCGCTAAGATTTTGCAGAGCGGATTCTTCTGGCCGACAATGTTTAAAGACACACACGACTTTGTAAAGGGGTGCGATAGATGCCAACGGACCGGAAATATCTCCAAGCGCAATGAGATGCCAATGAGGCCCATCCAAGAAATTGAGCTTTTTGATTGTTGGGGAGTAGACTTCATGGGACCATTTCCTTCGAGCAATGGCAACAAATACATCCTATTGGCCGTCGACTATGTCTCCAAATGGGTGGAAGCAATCGCCACCCCTACTAATGATGCAAGGGTCGTCTCCAAGTTCTTCAAGCAAAATATCTTCCCGCGCTTCGGAGTGCCTCGTACCTTGATAAGCGATGGGGGAAGCCACTTCATAGAGAACAAGTTTGAAGCCATGCTAAAGAAGTACGGAGTAAACCATAGAGTTGGCATGGCATATCACCCCCAGACTAGCGGCCAAGTGGAAGTCTCAAATAGAGAGATCAAGCAAATTCTTGAGAAGACCGTGGATCGATCTAGAAAGGATTGGTCAATGAAGCTAAACGATGCTCTATGGGCATATCGCACGGCCTTTCGCACTCCCATCGGTACCACACCGTTCCGACTAGTCTATGGGAAGGCTTGCCACTTACCGGTAGAGTTGGAACACCGCGCATATTGGGCCATCAAGACCTTTAACTACGACTACAAGAGTGCGGCGGTGAGGCGACTCTTGGACATCAACGAGCTTGATGAAATAAGGAGAGACGCCTATGAGAGCTCGAGAATTTACAAAGAAAGGACCAAGATTCTCCACGATGCCTGCATAACCGTCACAGACTTCAAGGTGGGAGACAAGGTCTTACTCTATAACTCCCGACTCCGACTATTTCCCGGAAAGTTGAGGTCACGTTGGTCCGGACCTTTCACCATTAAGAACATACAACCGGGAGTGGCCTTCGAGTTGGAAAGCAAAGACGGAGCCTCGTTCAAGGTAAATGGTCAGAGACTCAAGCATTATTCCGAGGGAGTGCCGACGGGAGAAATCAATAGAATATATCTACTTAAGGGACGGCCGGATGACCTTTCATACCTCCTTGATGAGGTAATAGAGGAGGCGATCCCCCACTCGATTGGCGCTCTTTTCGATGAAGATTTAGAGGAAGGCCCGGATTTAGGCCGAGATGAGAAGATAGATGATTCCCCCGACCTCTCCGCTGAAAATGATGAAGGCGACGCTGATGTCGCAAGGATTCGAGAGCTCTGCAAGCTCTCGAAATTGAAGTCTCAGAAGAAAGCTCCGCCGATACGGAAATCGGCGTCACCGGTGAAGCCGTTGACCGGAGCAAATGCTAGCTTGGGGGAGCCTCCCCCCAACACTATTCGAGACGAGAGACCACCGCGGGAGAACACGCCGCAACTTTCAAATCCGAGCGCTCTCCCTGGAAAGTTTGATGGGTGCATCTCATATGCACCAAACATCCCACATTAATTGAAAATCATAGGGGGTCGAGCTCAAGACCTTAAACGAGCGCTTGTCGGGAGGCAACCCGACGGTTATTGCTTTATTTTTACTTTTTCTTTATTTTTGTTTTAGAAATTTTTAGTGTTTTGAGTCGTTCGCCCCAAAAATTTTGTGATAACTGGTCTCATTTTTCTTGACAGGAGAGGAGATAGGTAAATCCATCATGAGGAGGATGAACGGGACGACGAGGAGCGCCCCAGGAAGGCGCTCGACGCTTAGGAGGAAGACGGAATCGACTGGAGGAAGAAAGACGGAGTTTAGAGCCCAAACGAAGACAAACAGCAGAACACAAGGCTCACTCGGCCGAGTATACTAGTCACTCGGCTGAGTACACAAGTTCGTCCGGCCGAGCCGCTCACGAACGAGGGAAGTCTACTGTACCCAACTCTCTGTCTATTTTCTTGAATTCAGTATAACTGCTGCTCGGCCGAGTATATATATTCACTCGGCCGAGTAGAACGGATACGCTCCTAGGGCGAGTCTTGCCGAGTAGCTTGAGCCACTCGGCCGAATGGACTTACTCCACTCGGCCGAGGCTGGCAAAGCCACTCGGCCGAAGCGTAAGCGAGGAGGATTTTACATTAATCCCACTCGACCGAGTGACCTAGTCACTCGGCCGAGTCGTAACTTTTATTATATAAGGGGCGAGGGGGGAGGCGCGATTTTCGAAACGCAAAAAACCCAATCGCGTCCGACCCTTCAGCTCCCCTCGCCCGCTCGCCTCGCTCGCGCTCCCACTCGATCGACCGGCCACCTCGTGCCGCCGCTCGGCCCGCCACCGCCGGCCGAGCACCCGCCGCGCCGCGCCCGAGTCGCCGCCGGCGGCCGCCGCTCCGATCGCCTCCGGTATCACCTGTTTCGCCTTTTTCTCCTCTTTTTGTGTATTTTTTGAGGATCCATGTGCTTAACGAACCCCAAACCCAAATTAATTTCTATATCTATCTATTATACCCCTAATGCTCCATACGTTTTGAATATTACCCGCTGATATCTCCATTTCATGCGCAGGTTGTTTTGGGAGCTTAGGGGAGCCCAGGGGAGCTTCTACGGACTGATTTGGGCTTCGCGGAGGCGCTGTCTTCGCACGCTTCCATTGCTTAGCACTCGCGGCGTGTCAGGGTACACTCTTTCCTTTATTTTGCACACGCCGCACTTTTCACGTTTTTCGGCGCGCGCTTGGGGCCCATATGCCGCACCAGATACGGCCGCGGTCGAGGAGAGCTTCCGCCAAGCGGAAGCGGTCGGATGACGCCGGCCCCTCCCACGAGCTGGAGGACTCTCCTCCGCCTTCTCCCACACACCCCGTCCACCCCGCACAGCCTGCAGGCCCCGCACACCCCGCACAGCCTGCAGCGCCCGCACAGCCCACACAGCCACTCCCTGCCGCTCCACAGCCACCACCTCCGGCTCCACTGATCGGGCCGCTGGGGATCACGTTCCGGAACGACGCACACCGCGTCGCTTTCGAGCGTATCTCCCAGCGCTCGATCGTACCCTCCAGGTTTGCACACCTTACCGACCTAGGACGCCTGGGGGTACTAGAGGGGATGCTCACGTTGTACGACAACGTGGGCTGGCGAGATTTCTTTCAGGTGTCGGCGGATACGTTTACCCGCCCGACACTTGAGATTCTTAGTTCGATCGCCCGGACCGACGAGGGATGCTCGTTTCGGTTCATGGACCGGGAGTGCCAGGTCACTCTCGATATAATGAGAGCATTTTTCTCGTGGCCCGCTGTACCCGGAGCCGATCGCGGTTACGGCCCCACCCATATCCCCCCACCTTCCTTCGATGCCGGTGCCTTCTGGGCCCGGATTACGGGTCTCCACGCTGCCTTTGACCCTAGTAGGGCCAAGGCCTCGGCCATTGTCCATCCCTGCCTACGTATTGCTCAGCGCCTTATGGCGACGACCTTTTTGGCCAGATATGAGCCGGACACGATGTCTACGCCAGAGCTCTACATGCTCTACGCGATGACACGTCCCAGAGCTCTATCTAGGGATGGCGATGAGCTTGTCCCCGCCGTCGTGATTGATGTCGCGACATGGTTTTTAGACCGCATCATTGTATCGGTGGGCGCTCGCTCACCGATATGCTGCGGCGGCCTGATCACCTTGCTTGCCCTTATGACCGGCGAGGATTTCCCTGACGACCTGCGACGAGTATCGGGCCCCACTTCTTTGTCGATCGATGTTATGGCCCGGATGAAGATGCTTCATCCGCACGGTGAGCGTCACTGGGTCTGGTTGCACGGCCCTTACGGTGCCGATTACATGATTCTTCCGAGCCCAGCTCGGACTCAGATTGCACCAGCCCATGTTGACTGGCTCCCTGCGATGGATGTTCTCATCCCCGCTGCTTACGTGCTCGAGGCTGAGGAGGCCGAGCAGGCCCACGCTGCCCCTGTAGACCCTGTTGCCCCTGCCGAGCCTGCTGCCGAGCCTGTTGACCCTGTGGCCCCTCAGCCTATCCCCGATGTTTCCGCCGCTCCTGACACCTCTGTCGGTGTCGGGAGTACCTTAGCTGAGCCCACTTCCACCACTTCCGCGGCTGTCACCACCACCACCGGCCCTCTGTCTGCTGAGCCTGTTTCTTCTGCCCCACCCGAGCGCCCGCCGACCATAGTTGAGTGCGGCGAGCCCTCTTTTGCCGCTACCATAGAGACCTCTGTCCACACCTCTGTCTCCACTGCTGCTGTGTTTTCTGAGAGTGTCGTGGCGTCTGTCCACACTTCTGTGCCACTGACCTCTCTGGCCGCCTCGCTGCCTCTTTTGTATTCCTCTTTCGTTGCTGCTGCCTCCACTTCTCACCAGCCGGTGCCCCGGCCTCGCACTGAGGCCAGGCCCACATTTGCGGGCGCAGCACCTTTTGTACCCTTCCCCGCTGAGCCCGTCACATACGCGACCCGAGTACGCCAGCCCCGACCTGCACAGCCCCGACCGGTGCGTCCCTCTGCACCACCTCCCCCTGACACAGTACTTCAGAGCATTCGTGCTCTAGAGGGGGCGGTGAGTGGCCTCAGAGGCGACCTTCGGACCCTGTCCGCCACCGTCACTGCGATGGCTGGCCGCTTCGAGCTGCTCCCGCAGATTCACTACTGTCTTACCCAGGTCCTGGAGCGTCTCCCGCACGTACCCGCACCCACCCAGCAGGTTCCCACCCACACTTCCACTCACACTCAGCCTGCTACCACTTCCACACCCACCCCCACTCAGCAGCCTGTCCAGCCACCACCACGACCTCCGCCTTAGGACGGAGACGGTGCAGCACCACCTTCTTAGGCACCCTTGATGCCATCGATTCTTTTTGCCGTTGTGCTGCCCGTCTCTGCTGGGTCCTGTTGCTTTTTGCCCACCCCCCATCCCCTCACTTATTTTTGAGAGTCTCATTTTGCTCATATCCTTATATATCTTTTTTTTGGGAGAGAGGGAGAGTTTTTGGTGCCACATATATATCTGTATCACTCCTATCTTTGCATGCATCATGTCCGCATCATATTTTTCATTTCTTTATTTTTATCTTTTTATTTTCCTTTTTTTTCCATCATGCATGCATCCTCACTTGCCCCTCACATTTCTTGTCTCTCGGTGTGCCACACTTTGCACATTGAGGACACTGTGCCATTTAGCTTGGGGGAGTGAGTTCTCACGTTCTTTTTCGATTTGCCACCTTTATTTTTAGCTTTTCACACCATTTTTTCGCTTTTGCACTTATTTTTCATCATTTTTCTTTTATTTTACCATGCATCACGTTTTTCTTATTTTTCTGTGTGCCGCATTGTAAATAGTTCTATTTTCCCTTTATCTTTATTTCTTTTTCATCTCAAGCTAGAGATGACTTTTCTATGATGATGATGACGTTGGATTTAGCTTACTCTATATGCATGCTATATTTGTCATGTCTTAGACTTTATTTCTGATATCATATGCTATGACTTGCCTTGCATCTAGAGATAGTAACCCACACTTTTTCCACATGAAAATGGATGAAATTTTATTATTAGCTGAGTCTGAATATTCATATGTATGCTATCACAGAAAACACACCAAGATTCACGCATTGAATGCTTATATCTGGAGTACTGATTTCTTTTCCTATATCACTTCTATATGCATGAATTGTACACTTCACTTCAGGATGATTGAATGATGTTAGCTATGATAAATCTGGATTAGTTAGCTTTTTTGTGATCGAAACTGAGTAGATTAGATTACCCTGCTGAAGTTGTCGTGCATGTCTTATAGAGTGAACCGAGAGATATATATATTTCTTTCTCCACAAATCTTGAACATTATTTCTCTACTTTTAAAATCATTGGTGAATCTCCCCTTAGCGATTCTATTATATGGCATTTCCCCCACTACTCATTCCTAGCTCCAAATTGCTTATTCTCTAAAAAAAGAGAGAAAAGAGAAAATATTCTTGTATATCATTATCTCTCTTTGAGTTGGGATCGTTTGTGTATATATGCTATATCAAAAAAAAAAACAAAAGAAAAAAAAAGAGAAAAGAGGAAAAATCCTCAATAAAAGATCCCATCTCACTTTCTTTCTTTCTTCTTTCTTTTCATCGCTTTTGGAGCTATATAAAAATGGGGATGTGAATATTTTTTATGCCACCATGCTTATAGATAAGCTTGGGGGAGGGAATCCATTGATGTGTGAGAGAGTGACTACTTGATGTTGCACGACAACCTAGGATAAGTAATATTCTATACTCGGCGAGATTATTTTTAGCTTTACGAAATCCAGAAATCCAAGCCTAGCATTCATATCATGAAATCCATACTTTTCTATTCTCTCTATTCTATTGTGTGATACTCTTATACTCCTCATAGAAAGCATTCAATTGAAAAGTGTGTGATCTGCGACTTGTATACCGCTTTAAATGTTTCAGACGATGCTAGTTCTAAAATTATTCCGTTTTTCATGATTATATCGTTGTTCGTGGGTTTTCTATTTCTATTTGCACTATTATACTATGATATCAAAATAAAACTCTTTGACATGTGTTTTTCGTTCAGTGCATGCTATATGAGTAAGCGGAACCCACGTCCTGAGAAAATGATCTAGCAACCTACCTCATCGCTTATTTCTTCCTACTTTATTTTTATTTCGTTTTCATTCTTCTCCGTTTTCATTTTTCACTTTTTGCCGTTTTCGTTTTCCGAATCCACCGGGTTCGCCTTTTACTTATCTTCCTCGAGGACGAGTAAGAGGCAAGCTTGGGGGATTATGATCACTCCTTATTTTACACTTTTTTCCCGCATGTTTGCATGCCATTTAGATCGCCCAAATCACGTTTTTCACGATATATCGACGATATTGCGATGCTTTTCACGATTTGTTGTTTTTGTCGCATTTCAGGTGATTTAGCGCGATTTGGAGTGATCTCGAGATGCGCTTACTCTAGACGGTCACCGACGACCTCCCCAAGGGGTATTTCGCTGTTGGAGAGGAGCGGAAGAAGAATGGACGTCGCAGGAGTGACGAGGAGGCCAAAACAAGCAATCTGGGCATTTTTAGTGTTCCACTCGGCCGAGTGGAGGAGCCACTCGGCCGACCAGCGAGACACCGCTCGGCCGACCAGATCAGACACGATTCCCATGTGCACTCAGCCGAGCGACGGAGACCACATCGGCCGAGTGACGACATCTCGTCCGCCCGAGTGGCGCCCAGACGAAGCCCTTCAAAAATCGCCATGTTACTGTTTTTTGGCTTCCTGAGTTTCAGAAGACCCACTCGGCCGAGTGGATTATCCCGTCCGCCCGAGTACCATGAAGCCATCGGCCGAGTGACGACAACTCACTCGGCCGAGCCGCCCCCGAAGTGAAGACCCCTGAAGATCGAGACTTACTGGAAAATTACAGGGTTTCTCACTCGGCCGAGCGACTTTTGTCACTCGGCCGAGTGCGACGCGCTACCTGTAGCGAAAATTGCGGAAAACAGGCTGCGCAGGGGTATTTTGGTCACAGTTTTTGGACGATTTTGGGGGGGTATTTAACCCCTGTTTTTACCCTAGTTTTGGAGGGCTTCTCCTTAGATTTTTGCAGCTTTTTAGATCTACTTTTTAGCTTTATTTTTGAGATTGGAGAAGAGACAAATTTTGATTTTTGTTGGAATAATTGAAGAACTCCATTGGTTTGCTTCTCTCTTCTCTAAAAATTCTATTTTTATTGCATATCTTAATATTGTGATGAATTCTATTGCTTATTTCATTGTTTATTTTTGTGATCTTGCTATGAATTGTGAGTAGTCGCCACGTCTTGGGGCGTGGGGATGAACCCTACAAGCCCAATTTCATAATTGTGATGAATTAGTAGAGATTTTGCTAGAATTGATATCTAGGGATTAGATTGGGATCAATTTACTACGAATAGATAGGAGTTCATACCGATTGGGATTTGCAAGAGATTGGATCCCAATTCGATAGGAAACCCTAGAAATCCGAATTGGGTTGGAATCGAATTTTCGTAGTATCGGTTTGCAAGAGATTGGACCGATACTAGGGTTTCCGGTTGCAATTCCGTGCCAATACCAGTTTGCAAGAGATTGGACGGGTAGGAACTATCCCAACCTAGATCGCGAGCCGAGTTCGCAAGAGATTGGGCTCGGTGCGCGATTGGACGATGATGTTGATCCTAATGCTAGCTTCCCTAGGCTAGGGTTTGCAAGAGATTGGACCCAAACCTAGGATAGCTATAGACCGGCAACAACGCGAGAGCGTGAGCTTGGTTCTACATTCAGTTGCAACTAGTTCATCCAAAATCTTAATCTAGCAATTTTGATACCGATGAACCACATTTATGAGATACGGTGAGTAGCGGGGATTCCCCATTCCCTAGACGTTCTTTATTTGATTTGATATTTCCGCACTTTGTCTGACGATTGTGACAGGATCGCCAAAGGCAAATCTCTCTTCTTAAATAGCCAGGTTGATTGGAACAAGCACGGTCATTCGTCCTCCCTGTGTTCGATATCCCGCTCGCCGCTACACCGTGCGCTTGCGGTAAAACTACAACCGTCGCCCCGGGCGTGTATCCGGGGTGCGATCAACCATCAAGCCTTAATTTAACTTAATTATCCTGCTAATTACATTTTACTAATTGCAAAATCTTAATTTCTTTAATTAATTCCACTAATTACTTTTCAGTTTTTTTTAATGTTGACTAATTAAACTTACTTAATTACTTACGTGCATTAACCCTTAACTACACGACAAAACACATGTTTTAAACAACCAGATACATTTCTGAAAGTCAAAGTTGGCTTTTCTCTTTGTTTTCGTTTGAGAAAAACAACACGTCTCTACAAACGTTTTGGTCTAAGTTAACAATAACTGCACATCCTAATCTAATTAAAGCTGCTTTGACAAAATGGGAAGTGTTGTCTCCCAGGCTCATCTTCTTAAGCCGACGGTCTCTCCCTGATGGACGAACCCTGCAAAATCATTCCACAAAACAGAAACAAATTCATCCCAAATCATTTTTCCCAAACAGAAAGAGAGGAGATCTGAAAATCAATTTCAGATTCAAACCCCAAAATCAAACATTTCAGATTCTTTCCCAAAACCAGAATCAAACCGAAACCCATATCAGATTCCCACACAATTTCAAAAAAACCCAAATCCCCAAACCAAATCACCAAAATCCAATTCCAAAAAAAAATGGAATTCAAATCAAACAGAGAAACTTCAATCTGAAGTTGGAAACAAAATCAAAAAGCCAAATCTGGAAACACACTTTCAGATTCACCAAAACCCTCATCCCTCTTCCTTCCTCTCCTCCCTAGGCCGCACCCCCTCCCCTTACCTGCGCCCGCGCCGTCGGAAGCCCTAGCCGCCGGACAGCCACCCACGCGTCGCCCTGCGTCCCTTGGCCGCCGCCGTCGCCTTCAGCCCGCGCGCGCCGCCCAGAGAAGCCCCCGCGCCGCCGCCCGGAGCCCCCTGCGCCGGCGCCCCTCCGTGCTTCCTCCTCCGGTGCGAAGGTGCGATCCATCTCCCCTTCATTTGTGCGTGAGGAGCTATTCTTGGCTGCCTGCAATTGAATAAAAAAAACAGTAGAAACAAAATGAGGAAGGTTTTGACAAGCTAGGTAATAAAGAAAGAGGGAGAAAGAGTATTCTAATAATAGCCTTGTTAAAAAAAATAAAAGATAGTATGAAAGAGAGAGCCCAGGTTGTAATGAGGAGGTATAATTGTTATTAATAGTATGAAAGAGAGAGCCCAGGTTGTAAAGAATAGAGTAAATAAGATGACAGGTTGAGTTAAGGGAGAGAGAGTGAGTGATATGTTATTAATAATTGTTAGAGTTGGTGAGTTATTAATTGTAATCTTAACCTCATGTTAGCTTAGTGAAGTTAATTAGTAGGATATTAAAATGATGTTAGAGTAAGCGTAAGTAGGTGGGATTATTAATTATAAATGTTAACCATATGATTAACAAATATTGGTGTTAGTGTTAATTTTAAATGGCGATTTGTTAAGATGTTATTTGATTTCACCATGTTAGTATAATTAACTAATGTTGGGATAATAATACTGGTATATAATAAGGCGTACCCTGTTATTATAACACAATATAGACATCACCCTAGCCAGAGAACCCAATTTAGGAATTAACCCGATATTTTGATTATCTCACGAAAAATCTAATTCTGTGAATTCTTTAACCAAAACAGAGAACCGGAAATACCGACACGAAGTACCCGTCGAGACGAACCCACGACAACCAATATCATCGAAAACAGGCAAGTGATACTTGCCAGTAATTATTTAGGCCGTGTTTTAGGCCAATTTGTAAGATTGTGTAAAAGAGACTAGGCGGTGAAATGATAGTCGCCTAGACGCCCTATTTGATCTAGTTTGATAACGAAACTAGATCCGACACTTTACCTGCTTTCATTCATGCTGCCATGCCATGTTTAAATTTCAATTAACGGTACGCAATTTATCTGCTCATTGCCATGTCATGTCATGCATCATATGTTCTTCATGATTGAGTAGCACACGCTACAAATGTTATTGCTAGTGAGGCTAGGTGCACCCCTACGCCAAATGAAAAACACTTCCTGGCTCGTGATCCAGAAGCGAGCACAGTGTTGTTGGGAAACCAACGCTCGATACACGTGGAGGGGTAGGCTTAAGCGACCACTCAGCGTAGAAGTGTGCCCGTACAGCCACTTCAGCTGTAAGGCGTAAACTCTGTGCACAATGTGAAAAGTTAATGTTTCGTGAAAATCGTGAAATAGTGTTTTCGTAGTTTCTGCTACGACGTGCATGCATCATGTCATTTAAACTATTGCACTCTTTAAATGTCATTTCATATTGTTTAGAACTGCTAGTCGTTTTCTATATTTGTATCCTTGCACAAAAGTTCTCTGCTTCCCTTGGGAGACTTTTGTTGACATGTGCCCTTTTCTCTTTGGGTGTCACATGTCAGACTTTGAGACGGAGCAGGTAGCAGAGGACGAGCAGTTCGTTGACGCTGAGTTTGAGGTCCCTGCTGAGACCGAGTTCGAGGATACTGGTGACCAGTCCTAGACTCGTTTGGAGTCTCCCCTTAGTTATTATCTTTCCTTAGTTGCTGTTAGGTGTCGGTGCGTAGCACCTATCTCTCGTTGTTTTGTTTGGCCATGCTTTAGGCCTATTGTTCAGACTTGTACTTTTGTGACTATTCTGTGATGTTGTAATAATTATTGGATGTTCTTTAATCTGCTTTATTATTGTTGTTGTTTCGTCGCAATGCAAGGACCTGCTACATTTCGAAATTTTTACAGACGCTTATCAGACTACAGCTTCACAGCTCCACGTCTGAGCGGACCTCCTCACGTCTCGCCTTCCATATTAGGGAAGCGGGGCGTGACAACGACGGAGGGCAGATGTGGAGGCACGATGGTGGTGGTTGGACGATGAGCGACGAGCAGTGTGGGTGTAGCTGCCGTTGGAGGGGAGGGGGTTGCTTTGTGGGGGTGGCGGGCTCTGTCGGAGGCCTTTGGTGCATGGCGGTGATGGAGACGAGGCAGTGGTCGGTGCGGTCGAGGTTGCGACGGTGTGGCGGACTCGACAGCGGCGTTAGGCGGGGCTCAAGGAGGTGGAGGACGGTGTGGCGATATGAGAAGTGACGGCAGATACTGCCTTCAGGGTTTTTCCACTGCTTCTCGACAGTGAGGTGGCTTAACGGCAGAAGGAGGAGTGGTGGAGGCTGCAGTAGAGCTCCGGAAAGGGGTGGCTACGGCTGTGGAGAGCCTTCGAAGCTTGGCATGGGGTATCGGGGATGTTTGGAGGTGCTCGGAACGGTGGAGCTTCGGGGGCTTTGGTCTGGTCTGTTGGATATGGAAGACGTTAGTACACCCTTGTAGGGGATGTACGAGGGAATACGGACCTCGAACGTCGCGTACACGAAGTCGTACGCAAAGGGAATATGTTCCCTTGCGGAGAGGATCTCTAGATTGATGGGAAAGTCGCATTATATGTGCATAAGTGCATGCGACATATGGCTAATAAAGGGGTAATATCTTAAGCTTATATTGTACCATGCATATGGTACAACTTAAGCTTATAATATGCCATGTACGATGGTACACCTTAGTTAAATTGTTCCAAAGGAACAATTGCTCCTAAAATAACTACCTTGGGGGCTATAAATAAGACCCAAGGGTTAGCCATTTTCCTTAACTTTTGCATGGCATTCTTGCATGCATTTTCATTCTAGCGAAGCTCTGCCGAAATACTTCCTCTCCCTCTATCCAAGTTCTTAATCTAAAGTAGAGATTTAGATTGTGGATTTAGTAGCCTTACTCCGTTCGTGAGAAGACTCGATCCGTCGTGGCGAATCCGAAGGCGAAGTTCGTAGACTACCGTGCCGCATACGCAAGCGTAAGTCTCAACTTCATTTATCGATCCTAACTCTGTTTTGGTAGGATCCAACATTGGTATCAAAGCCATATGGGTTCGCCCCGGTCAAACCGCCGCCCCGTCGAAACTATGAACGAGTCGTTGTTTTTTTCACGAATGGGTATCCTACCATTACGGATATGGTAGGAACGCTTCGTGACGGAGAGAACGCAGCGGTTGTTCTTTTCACGTTAGGGTCTTCTATCATTACGGATATGGTAGGAACTCTCCGTGACGGGAAGAACCGACCGTTCACGTAGTATGTTATTTTTCATTTTTGGCACACGGCCATTAGGAAATAACTAATTTCTCGACGAACGGGTGCTTCATCGACGAACGGGTGCTTCATCGAGGAAGATGATGGTAGTTATCTCCATCGGAGAAGATGAATTTTAGTGCATGTGCGCCATGGCTAAATGGGCTATGAAGGCCATGCACCCCCCTCCCCATGCGGAGGGGGTTGGCTACGGCCAATAACCACCGGCGACCACCCCATCAAGGGGGAGGAGTACATGCGGCCACCCCATGAAAGGGGGGAGACCGGCCATGGCTAAAGGGCCATGGCCGGTCTAGGCCAATAGGCCATGGCCGGCCGGCCCTGGCCGGCCACGGCCAGGGCCAGGGAGCCCTGGCCGCGGCAAGGCCAGGGCCTGGCCGCCCTGGCCGGGGCCAGGGCAGGGGCCCTGGCCGCTGCCAGTGCCACGGTCGGCCCTGGCAGCGGTTGTTCTTTGGCCAAGGGCCGGTCTGATCGGCACTGGCCGAGAGTGATGAAGACAAATAATTGGTCGACCAATTTGGTCGTTTTGGTTGACCAATCAGACAGAGGGTCTTGGTCGATCGCGAACTTGCCGAATGACCCATACGGGGTGACAAAAGGCCTTGGTCAAACTCGATTGTGTCGATTAGCCCATACGGGGCTAACCACAGTGCCGACTAGCCCATACGGGGTTAACGTTTTAATGAAGTTTTTCATTGGGCTCTACTCCTTGAAGATTAGCCATAGTGCTCTACTTCATGCGAGATTAGCCATGTCATTGTGCTCTACTCTACGGAGATTAGCCAATGTACACATAACATTGTGCTCTACTCTACGGAGATTAGCCAATGTATTTTCAAATTTTTGAAAAAGGTGTTTTTCAAATAGGTTATGTACCGTCCTTAATCGGGATAGCGCAATTTAGAATTCCAAGTCCTACCACGATCCGGCCATGGTTATCTAACCCATGGGTGTGTAGAACAGGTCTCGTGGCTTGGCAATTGTTGCGCTAAAATTCTTTGCGCAAACTCTCACCTATTCCATTTTGAAAGATATGTTTTTCAAAAGTAATTTTCCGCTGCGAAGTACTATAAGAGTACGATTGTTTGATAAGTGATGGGGGAATATTGAAGGTTGTTCTAGATGGTGATTGGAATCATAGAGACCTTTTCGATTCTAGAACAACATCTTCAATATTTTTCGAAAGTAACTTATCAAATATAATATAATTCCAAGTGGGATTTGAATTTTTAGAACTATCCAAATGGGATATTCTATTATCATTTCAAGTGGGAGTTATATTTTAAGAATTTTTATGCAATGTTTTGATCAAACCTTCGGTTTTGTGTTTTTTTGCAGCATTTTAAAAGTAAAATGTCTTCCGCTTCAAAGAATATCGTCGCTGAGTTAAACAAAGGTGAAAACTCAACGGCGATAACTACAAACTTTGGTCCATTAAGATACAATACGTTTTAGAGGAGCAAGAAGTGCTCGAAACTCTTAAGAACATAATGATTGAACCCGAGTTGGGCACTACGGCCCAACACCGACGAGACAAGGAAGCTTTTGATGCTTGGTCTCGGAAGAACAAGATAGCGCGCATTACGTTATTAAGCAGTATGGCTGATGACATAATGCGCATCTTCCGAGAACATGACCTAGCCATGGACATATGGTCCAAGCTAGAGGAGAAGTTCGGTGGCACATCGGTGTCCAAACTTCGCTCCTTAACTATAAGGTTCGATTCATATAAGAAATGTCCAGATCATTCCATGGGGAAACATCGGCGACATATGGCGAACCTTATCTCGGAGTTAAAGGATGCAGGTCATGTGCTCACAGTTGAGCAACAAATCCAAGCAGTCATACGTTCCCTACCAAATGGGTGGGATCAGATGAAGATGCATCTCACTCATAATGAGAGCATCAAGACCTTCAACGATGTTTCCAAGCACCTCGAATTAGAGGAAGAGCGGCTTGCGGCTGCCAAGCCAAGTGCAGAAGTGCACATGGTTGCTAGTTCCTCACACGGGGAAAGAAACGTAAAGATCGTTCGAAGTCTTCTAATGAACGTAATAAGCAACCTGAGTCTACCAAGGAACCCAAACATAAGGGTGGGCACAAGAAATGGCACAAGAAGAAAGACTTGAAAAGGATCAAGTGCTTCAAGTGTAACAAGCTCGGTCACTATGCTCGTTCGTGTACGAGTGGAAGTGACGAGGTAACTTGTAATACTAGTTACATATGTGTTTCTAGTTCACTATTTCTTGTGGAATCTAATCCATTTTGGGATAATTGATTCAGGTGCCACCGACCACATAGCTAAGGACAAACGGTCCTTCGTGGAGTATCACCGGATACCCCAAGGAATGAAGTGGATCAATGTAGGAAACAACACACGTGTTGAAGTGAAAGGCGTTGGGACTCGCAAGCTAGTCTTGGACAACGGCCGCACTCTCCTACTTCATGATGTTCTCTTCATTCCATATATTCAAAGGAATATTAACACTGTGGTCAATGTAATGGGTCTTGGTTATAGTTGGTTCCTTCATGATTGTAATATGGACCTATTTTGTAATAATTCCTTTATTGGTACTGGGTTTTTATTTCAAATGATTTATTGTAATAAGTACAATGTATGATTCCTCATGTAATGAAAATTTCCTTGTGACAAATTTTTTGACTAATGAGTCTAATATAATTTGTTGGCACACAAGGCTTGGTCATATTGGACCAACGCATATGGATAGATTTGCCAAACGTGGCCTTCTATCAAATGTTTCAAAGGTTGAAATGTCGACCTGCGAACATTGCCTTGTGGGGAAATCTTATCGCAAGCTGTTTGGAACCGGCACAAGGGCCGAAGTTCCATTACAGCTTATCCATTCGGACATATGTGGTCCGATGAATGTCAAGACAAGACGCGGAAAGTCCTATTTCATCACTTTTATTGATGATTTCACCCGATTCGGACATATCTATTTGATATCCCACAAAAGTGAAGCTTTGGCTTGCTTTAAAAACTATATGTGTTTAGTGGAGAATCAATTAGATCGCAAGATTAAGGTCTTGCAAACCGATAGGGGTGGTGAATATCAATCAACAAGTTTTAAGAAATAGGACTTTAATGGAAATGGTCCGTTCAATGATGACGCAAGCTAACTTGCCAATCACCTTTTTGGGGTGATGCATTATTGACGGCCGTTTTCATTTTAAACCGCGTACCCTCGAAATCAGTTAGCTCCACTCCTTATGAGTTGTGGAAACCAAAGGTCTCCTGACTTAAACATTTTTGAAACCTTGGGGTTGTGCATTCAACGCACATACTTCCTCCCATAAATATGGCAAACTTGGGCCAAGGGGAAGGAAATGTATCTTTAAACGATACGCAGAAAACTCCAAAGGTTAAGTTTTTTTTTTGTTAGTCAGGAAGACAATGGTGGGCTAATTGAGTTTGAGTCGAGGGATGTCACTTTCTTGGAAAACGAGTTTCCAAGACAGGGCGAGATAAGTCAGGACTTATCTCTATTTGAGATTTTTGATCAAGAAGGATTACCTCATTCGAGTGGGAGAAAATTCTTGGTGAAAACGAAGATACGTTTCAACCTTCACCAATGGATTATACGAATGACGATTATCCTATTCCATACGGGAATAATGATCCAAGTGGGAACAATTCTAAACGACATTTCAAGTGGGAGTGATATTAGAATTGATCTAACTTCGAGTCAACAAGGACTTGAAGAATCTCAAATACGTAGTAGTCATACAAGGTTGGCTCCTCTAACATTTGAGGTTGAAATTTCCGCAAACCTTTATGACTTTACTACAAGAAAATGACGAGCCTGCTACTTTCAAACAGGCCGTATTTTGCCCTGCAAAAGACAAATGGATGGAAGCGATGAAGGAGGAATTGAAATCCATGAAAGTTAACCAAGTCTGGGACTTAGTTAACTTACCCAGAGGACATAGAGCAATTGGGAACAAATGGGTTCTCAAGATCAAGCATAAGGCTGATGGCTCTATAGATAGATATAAAGCTCGCCTTGTCGCGAAAGGTTTTACGCAACAGGAAGAGATAGACTACGAAGAGACCTTCTCACCTGTTGTGCGTTTTACCTCGATTCGCCTGATTCTGGCAATGGTAGCTTGCTTATACCTCGAATTACATCAGATGGATGTAAAGACTGCCTTTCTCAATGGAGAATTGGACGAGGAGATCTATGGGTTAAATAATCCTCAAGGCAATGGTATATACGATTTCAAGAAGTTGTCTTATCAAATGGATTTTTCCATGCTTGATGAAGATAACTGCGTATATATCACGAGGATTAAAAGCAAGCATGTTATTATGTCTCTATATGTAGATGACATTTTAATAACCAGAAATGACAAGGGCTTTGTGATGGATATCAAGGCTTGACTTTCATCAGTTTTGAGATGAAAGACATGAGGAAGCCACATATATCCTTGGAATTAAGATTTCAAGGAATCGTTCAAAGAAACTTCTTTCTCTTTCACAAAAGACTTATATAAAGAAGGTTCTAGAACGGTTTAATATGTAGGACTGCAAGTCCAATTGATACTCCTATAAGCAGATGCGATAATTTATATCTGAAATCATGTCCAAAGAACCAAAAGGAATAGGAAATTATGGAAAAAGTTCCATATTCCAGTACAGTTGATAGTCTTATGTACGTTATGATGCATACAAGACCGGACATCTGTTTTGCCGTTGGAATGGTAAGTCGTTACCAATCCAACCCAGGGCAAGAACACTGGAAAGCGGTTAAGAAGATAATGCAGTATCTTAAAGGAACTGCAGATTTGCAAAAGACTATGATAAAACCAAGAAGGTAGACATAAGGTACATATCTACGCATGAGATGATAGAGGATCAGCTTACGAAAGCGATCCCCAGAAATGTGTTTTATAAACACTTATCATCCCAAGGATTGCGTAAGAGCTGAGTTGTACCAATATATATTCCCATGTCTAAGAAAGATCAAATTTAATAAAAGAAAAAGTTCTTTTTCAAACATTGCATATGAATTTCTTAAGAAATGTTTGTGTACATTTTTGAAATCTCAGCTAAATTGTGTGTATGTCGGACAGATTAAGGTTGGCTCTCTCACATGAGCAACCGCCTTATCTTATCAGATGGATAAGATAGAGATGAGACTAGTTTAAAGTCAAAAATCATTAGACGAATGATTTAGAGTCATGACTTTAACAAGATAGTCGAATGAAAGATCTGCATCATATGGATGCTTACAAAAGATCTGAGATCTATATCACAAGGATATAAAGATCTCATTGGATTTTTAAATCATATCTGTCTTATGCAGGATGAGAGTCCGTGAATATTTTCACGAGTAGTAAGGGGACTCAAAAAGATAGGCACTGTGGTGTCTGATCTTTCATCCGTACAACATCATTAAGACATACTCTCCCTGGGAAAGGAGTGATGTTGTAGTACGTGTTCATACCACGTATGCATTTCGACCACTGAGTTAGTAGCAATAGTGTTTGCTATTATGTGAGACTCAAAGGCCATACGGGTCTTAACTCTTACCCTCAAGGACTCCAATTGGTTCCTTTAGATTTGACGAGGTGATCGCTATCTTAGCGTGTTGCTAATGGGCTATGATAATTCGGCTCGGCGGGGCACGTTAGAAAAGCGAATCAAGTCAAGATCAGAAGGTTCGCAAGAAGAGGAAGATTGATTTCATATTCACATTTGGACTTTAAATGATTCAAAGCTGGCCAGCCAATTGTAATCCAGATGGGATTCAATTGTTGAATATAAAGTACAAGAAATGTGAAGAAATAATCTAGGGTAAAGCATGCGTTGAACTACTCAACTTTGCACCTTCGAGGTCGTTGTGTATCTCTAACAAGTGCACAACAACAGACTCTACGCGCATGACGGTCGCACGGTCTATTTTTCGGTATGATAGATGAAAGAACTAAGAGAAAGACGTTCTCTTACAATCCCCTCAAGTGTGAATGGGAGATGTTGGATATGGAAGACGTTAGTACACCCTTGTAGGGGATGTACGAGGGAATACGGACCTCGAACGTCGCGTACACGAAGTCGTACGCAAAGGGAATATGTTCCCTTGCGGAGAGGATCTCTAGATTGATGGGAAAGTCGCATTATATGTGCATAAGTGCATGCGACATATGGCTAATAAAGGGATAATATCTTAAGCTTATATTGTACCATGCATATGGTACAACTTAAGCTTATAATATGCCATGTACGATGGTACACCTTAGTTAAATTGTTCCAAAGAAACAATTGCTCCTAAAATAACTACCTTGGGGGCTATAAATAAGACCCAAGGGTTAGCCATTTTCCTTAACTTTTGCATGGCATTCTTGCATGCATTTTCATTCTAGCGAAGCTCTGCCGAAATACTTCCTCTCCCTCTATCCAAGTTCTTAATCTAAAGTAGAGATTTAGATTGTGGATTTAGTAGCCTTACTCCGTTCGTGAGAAGACTCGATCCGTCGTGGCGAATCCGAAGGCGAAGTTCGTAGACTACCGTGCCGCATACGCAAGCGTAAGTCTCAACTTCATTTATCGATCCTAACTCTGTTTTGGCAGGATCCAACATGGTCCTCGTCGGGGAGGAGAGGATGGCACCGGAGGGGCGAAGTCGGCGGTGGGTAGCCGAAGGAAAGAGGAAGCACGAAGGGAGAGTGGGTTGTGTGCGTGAGTTGCAGTGAGGGAGGGGTGGTTGTTGTTGTGTTGGGAGAGTGAGGAGAAATGGGTTGGGTTAAATATAGGTTTAGATACTAACAATTTAATATATGAAATGAATATGGGGGTTGAGATCCGAATTTTCAGGATCTCACCAACTTATACGATTAATGAACGGGGTGGTTAGTGTTAAATGGTAATTAGTAAAGTTAATTAGTAATAGTAATTAGTAAAAACGACATAACACTATTATTTTAATATTAAAACATTGTTTTTCACATACGACTCCGAAAAATTCCCAAACAATTACAACGGGTTCGTATCGTCACGAGGATTATGAATACAAAGTCCATTTCAGAGTTTGAGCTACGAAGATATGAGTTTTGGGCTAAAACATTTGGGGTGTGGGTTTGCAGGTTCTAGGTCGATTCGACTCCATAAAAATACGAAAATAATACTGGGAGTATTAAATGACTATATAGTCATATGGTAAAAGTTTCAAATCATTTTGATAACGTTTATATAGAAAATTAATTGATACGGCTATATCAGTAGTAATTGAATATAAAATATTATATAAATTATTTAAAGGTATTTGATGATACTCGAACTTACTAAAATATATCCATAACTATTTTAATGATTCAAAATATTTTTTATAAAGAATTTTGAAACCATTTTTGATATAAAACTCCCGACAAATCATTTAAAATACTTTTAAAATATAAAAATATGTAGAATACGTAAATACTTGTATTGAAGAATACGGGCCGTCACACCTGAGGACTTTCCAACACCTTACAAACAACAAGGATTTACAACACTTGCCTCCCTACAAGAGGATTTTAACAACCTCACCAAGTGAGGATTTTAACAACCTCACCAAGTGAGAATTTACCAATTACACCTCTTCAACAAGAGGATCACAACACCTGTAGATTTTTCCAATACAACTTTCCAACACACTCTTGTGGATTTTACATCTTACTCTTTTGTTGCTGTAGCACACCCTTCCTATAGCAAAGAATTGAAGCTTACTGTTTTAAGTGGCTAAAGGAAAACAAAGTTTTGATCTCTAGTAAAATCAAGATTAAAGCTTGAGGAAATCAAAACCAAAAGGCCAATAAAGATTGCTAGAAAGATTGAAAAACTTTGGCCAAGAAAATATTTTAAGATGGCTTTTAAAGGATTTTTAAAACACTTGATTTTTCTCATAATTGATCAATACATTCATAATAAATTCCTTCAATAATCCTCTATATATAGGGGATGAATCTGGTCAAAACAGATTCCCCAACCTGCCCTCCAACGGCTAATAAAATGGCTAGTACAAGTTACCGTTATTGGCCAACGGCTAGCTAGTTCTTAGTCAACTAGAGTTTATCCACTAATCGATTAGGCAGTTGCTATTCGACTACTTGGTGAACTTTGATCGACTAGCCCAGCATTATGAGCAAGAGATGGAACTCTCTATATAAACTAGCTGACCATAATTGTTTTCCTAGTCGACCAGTGTTCAATAGCTAGTCGACTAGGTCCATAACTATACTCAACCATTTTACCGACATGCTACATGTCGAGTTTTATAAGTCATCTAGTCGATTGGATGTAAGTTTAGTTGATTAGTCTGCATATGAACCTTAAGTTATGGCTTTATAACTCTAGGAAATCTTTCTAAAATAATTTTTAACCATTTTTAAACAATTAAAAAGAATTTCCTAAGTGTGTGAAGCTTCAATAAATGGTTGTATAATGAATCTAAAGACGACTAAAAATACATCAAAATTTCCAAATCATTGATTCTTGATGTTGTCCAAAGTGAGCTTGGTCCATGTCTTAACACCTTGTACTCCATAAAGCTTGGCTGAGCTTCAACACTTGACTTTGGGCTTCTTTCTTCTTTGTAATATTTATTCATCATTAGTGAGCTCCACAAGTCCGAGGTGCAAGTCTTCATCATTGATCTGAACTGATTGATCTTTTGTACCTATTGAGTAGTACCTACACTCACAAATTTAATCAGTATACAACCAATTATTTGTACATCATCAAAATATACCTAGTAGTGACTCAATATCACAACACTTTGGAGGATGTTTCCGAAGAGGTAAAGCCCATTTGGGAGCAAGTGGATCTTCAAGAAGAAGATCGATGCATATAATAAGGTAGAGACCTATATAACAAGGTTAGAAGCAAAAAGATATCGTCAAAGACTTGGAATAGACAATGACGAAACTTTTTCATAGTAGCCATACATAAATCCATTCAGATACTGATTACTATAGTAGCTTTTCATGACTACAAAATCTAGCAATTGGATGTAAAGACAGCTTTTATAAATGAAGATGTAAAAGAGTGTGTTTACATGATCCAGTCAAAGGGCTTTAAAGTCAATGGAAGCAGCGAAAAAGCATGCAGATTACTTAAATCCATCTATGGATTAAAGCAAGCAATAGACCATCCGATTTGATGATATAGTCAAAAGCTTTGTCTTCATGAAGAGGATGAACCATGTGTATATTAGAAGGTCGGTGTGAGTGCTATCGTATTTCTCATATTGTACATGGATCATATACCTTTGATTGGTAATGACATAGAGATGTGCAATCAATCAAAGTATGGTTGTCAAAAACTTCTTCATGAAGGATTTAAAAGAAGCATCTTATATACTTGCTATAAAGATCTATGAAGATAGATTGAATATGATGCTAAGATTATCCCAGTCTAGATACATAGAAACTGTGTTACATAGATTTAACATAGAAAACTCTAAGCAAGGTAATGTACCTACTTGTCATAAAATAACTCTCTCCAAGACAAGTCTCCCAGGACTGAGGTGGAGAAAGTTAGCATGAGTAAGATTCCTTATGCTTCGGCTATAGAATTTATCATGTATTCAATGCTATGTACTAGACCTCATGTTGCATACGCACTTGGCATTGTCAGTCAAAAGTCTAGGGGAGAAGCTTTGGATTACCGTAAAGAACAACTTATGTATTTGAGAAGGATTTAAGATATGTTCTTGGTCTATCGTGGGAGTAGTAATCTTTTTGAAGAAGGATTTACTTGCTCAAGTTTCCAAAGTGACATATATGATAACAAGTCAGTGTCAGTATATGTTATTGCCCTTATTGGAGGGACAGTGAGTTTGAAGCATTCCAAGCAAGACATTATAGCAGTCTCTATTATGGAAGCTGGATACGTCAGAAAAAATCGTTAAAAGAGGCAGTTTGGATAAAAAAAGCTCATTGCAGAACTTAAAGTGATCCCTTTGATTGTTGATCCAATACCTATATTGTAACAACAATGTGACAGTCATCTTTGTGAAGGAACCAAGATCTCACCAGAAATCCAAACATATCTAGAGGAAGTTTCATGTGATACATGAAATCCAAGGACGCTATGATATAGAACTTCAAAGAGTTATTACAGAAGATAATGTAGCAGCTTACGAAAAGCCCTTCTACAAAACCAACTGGAATGTTTAGTGGATAAAATTGGTATACGATACTGTAATAATTGGTTAGTGAGAGATGTTGGGATATGTATGCCTTTAAGACACTTATTGTAATTAAAACATCTTGTTCAAATTAATAGTAAGTTATTTGGTGATTCTTTATCTATGTGATTCTTTAATACAGTTAAGTATGTATGGATGTTATTTTGTGATTACATGGATAAAGTCCTTGGAATTGTGTACAGACATTGGGGTCATGATGAGATTATGACAATGATGTCCAGTGGATCTGCTTAAGCACAAATCCTAAATGTTTCTTGTAGTAGGAATATCAAGATGAGACATTGATATTCCGAATAGACCAGTGTGCATTGATCTCTATCATAGTGATGGTAGTGTCTGGTCTCATAGCCACTCAATGTGAGGATATCGTGAGAAAGTGCACATGTGCTTGTTAAAGAACAAGTTCATAGAATAACTTGCCGAGAAGCGTCTATATGGTAATCATACTCTGACCGTCAATTGAAGCTCTCAGGTGGTAGTTGGTGCAGCTTAATTCCTTGACCTGAGATGCATTAGAGAACCTCACGCATGGTACGTGTAGGCTATGCGTAGGCTTTTACTAACCGACGACGAAAGTGACTACTATTAGGTACTTACATGGCATAGTCCAAAGCGCACAAAGGGAGGTGACTATCAAGAAGAGATTCGTCTCATTCAGTATGAGAGGTCAGTATCATAGTGAGTTGATATGGATCCATTGTAAACACCCTGGCTAGGGTGGAATGGATAAATGCATTAAGAGTAATACGTTTCATCTAACCATTAGACTATGTCATCACATACATGACTCACGCCTTAAGGTGTTAATGGGGTTTGACAGTTTTTCGTACCCAAGACTATAGCGACCCGGTTTCTAATGATCATAACAAATTTATAATGATATGCAAGTTTGCTGGGTACCAGTAAAAACAGAATAGGAAAAGTAGAAAATAATACCGAATTTAGAAACATACAAGTACAAGCAATCTTAGAAACTTTGTGCACCGTCCAAAGAGACGAAAGATAATCATAAGTGTTGAAAGATCTCCTACTAAACTTGAAGAAGAAAATATACAACAGAATTAGAAAGTAGATTATACCTAAACCAAGCTAGCAGTTTATATACTAAACAAAATAGTATCAATATTGCAGAGCAAGAGGAAACATCTACTGAACTGAAAATGTAACAAGTTATGGATGTTTCAATGTTGATTAAAGTTTAACTAAACATTCTAGATCATGACTCATGTCCAAGGGAGCAATGTACAGTAACAGGTTCTGTAGTGTAACCCCGTTATCAGTGTGACTAGCAGAAAAATGAGTATAATAACCCCTCCTCTGTGAGGCAGAGGAAAAATGTATATGACTCCTCGCCCCATAAAAGGAAGAGGAAAATAGAGACTTGTATTATATCCCACTTCCATAAAGGAGAGTGGAAAAATGAATGCATTAAACCATTATCGCAATCGTGCCCTTTGGACAGTGAGATCGGTGTATGTCATTCTTGACGTTGGTTTGATGTTATGAACTGCCAATGTCAAGTGTTTACTTGTAGTCCCCTAGAAATGTTCATGGTTAATATTAGGTAATTAGGGGGGCATGTGCATCAGTCAATGTTCATAATGATGTCAACATTATAGCAAGTTGTATGTTAATGTTCAATGTATAGTCATAAATGGATATTCTACTATTATTATGCACAGTCCCTAATTACATAAGTTAATCATGTCTTTCCAAATTGGCATGCGAGTTAAGCAATCAAATACATGTTAAAAGATAAATCTTTGTGTAACAATTTAAATATAGGTAAAGGAGAAATTGGAAACTGTTGTGAACGGTTATTTAACCGTAGTTGGTTGAGATTCTGGGCTATACTAGAGATAGGCCCATATCATTGTAGCCCACATTTGTATTCTCCCATATTGCCTATAAATAAAGAGCTGGGGGCTCCTCCCCAGTAGTTGATTCATAACACGTTATCAGCACGAGACTCTAGAAAACTTTTCTTTCCACAAATTTTTTTTTCGTTCGTTGCGAAAGCAAAGGCGAGAGGAGACAGGAGATCCACGCGCGCGGTGCAAGTCTTCCTCAATCGAGCGTCTTCATCCGCGTAGGGCTTCGTTCAACCGTTGCTATATCCGGAGTGACGGATATAGAGGTAAAAACACTAAAAACGATATTTTTAATCATACGTATGATTGTTCTACCCCTAGATCTTGCAAGATCGATACGGGGATTTGTTAGATCACCTAAAAACGACGAATTTTTCGTCCCAAAATCAATTTTTTTGGGTTTTATGTTGTGTAAACCCTAGTTTGAGCCCGCCGGCGGCCTTGCCGCCGGCCCCCTCCCCCCGCGTTGCCTCCCCCGCCCGCCGCTCCCCCTTTGCAGGGGGCAGCGCCCGTCGCCCTCCCCCTAGAGCAGGGGGGCGGCCACCGCCCTTCGCCCCCCTGCAGGGGGGCGGCGCCTGTCGCTCTCCCCCTACAGCGGGGGGCAGCCACTGCCCTCCGCCCCTCCCTGCAGGGGGCGGCACCCGCCGCCGCCCCCCCAGCGGGGGGGGGGGGGGGGGGGGCATCCGCCAATCGGCGACCACTTGGGGGCGGCGGTGGCTAACCCTAGCCGTCGCCCCCAAAGACCTATTGGGCTTTTCGGCCCATTTACAAAAATAATAATAATAATTTTTGTCTGCGGGCATGAAGGCCCACAAGCCAACCCAGTTACCAAAAAAAAAAATTTTTTGTCTGCGGGCCTGAAGCCCGCAGGCCAACCCATTTACAAAAAAAATAAAAAATTTTGCGGGCCTGAAGCCCGCAACTGACCTGCGGGCTTCAAGCCCGCAGGCCAATCCACTTACGAAAAAAAGATAAATGGGGGGCAAAGGCTAAAAATACGCCTTATAAGAACTTTTTGGGCTAAAAATTAATTTTAAAAGGGCGTTTGAGGGCCTATAAATTCGTGAAAAATCACGGTACCCTATGGGTAAATTAATGGACATATAAGGGTTTATTGGGGACGTTTGGGTGATATTTGGGATGATTTAAAAAGGAAAACCCTTTTCCTTCTACAACGAAAATGTCAATTTTGGGCTCTTATTCAATTTGATTGATTAAACCAACTTATTACAACCCTTGCATCGTAATGATTTTTTCTGTAAAAATCATCTTTACATGCTTTACATCACTGGCAAATTCTGTTGGATATTATATGCGTGGTTGTGCATTATATTTAAAACTTAATAATTAGGAAGATCCTGCGTATGCTCTGCCGTTAGTCACCTAACCTAACGGTGTATGACGTTGCCCAGTGGTCCAATAATTATTAAGTGATTAAATGTTTTATCCTCATGCGAATATAACTGCCTGCGATGTCTGTGAATGAAAATGTTGATGATCACAATATTTCTGCATGAATGGCTAAATGTGGTTTTTGGATCGGCTGTTTAAGTCCCATAGTTTATTTCCCGCACTTTTCTTTTATTTTTGAGAGAAATTGTAATGAAGAATTTATGTAAATGTCAAATAAAGAAGACCAACTTCCATGGAGACGGAGGCCACATTTGAAGCTGGAGATATCATATGGGACCCACGGGGTTTCCAAAGTTGTATTTTCCTTTTAAAGCTGCAAATTGTATAATTTGGACTGTATGGACTTTGGACTCTTTCTTGTGGGACTGGCCGATCCACGCATTTAGCTTTTCATTAAATATTGCCTCCGCATGAAAATGTTTTCTTTGATTAAAATATTGATTCATGCATGTTTGTGCTCTGCTAGATAAATGGCTAAAATTGCAATCGTTGATTTTGAAGTGCTGGATGCATCAGGTAGAAACTATCTAAGCTGGTAGCTAGATGTAAAGTTTCACCTGCGGGCTAAGTCCCTCATTGCTGCTGTGACAGAAAAAGAAAATGTTAGCTATATAGAGAAGGCGGAAGCCATCATCTATATTCGCCGCCATGTGGACAAGACCTTAAAGGCTGAATACCTTACGGTCGAAGATCTACTTGAGCTATGGACTGCCCTTAAGGACATGTATAAACATCAAAAAGATGTTATACTCCAAAGGGCACGATATGAGTGGGACAACCTGAGACTGCAGGACTTTAAGTCCATTGCTGAGTGCAACTCAGCACTTTTTAGCATCACCTCACGCCTGAAGTTGTGTGGTGAGAAAGTCTCAAAAGATCGCATGCTGGAAAAGACGTATACGTCTTTCCATGAAAAAGATGCGATACTCATGCATCAATATTGTGAACGCAAGTTCATCAAGTATTCTTAGCTGCTGTCATGTTTACTCATGGCCGAGCAAAACAGCTAGCTTCTTCTCACCACTCACAATATGCGCCCTCCCGGCACTGCCCCTCTACCAGAAGCTCACCATTCCTCTTCCTTCAAAAAGAAGAGAGATAATAAAAGAAAAGAAAGACCACAGAAATGGGGACAATAGAAAAAAGCCAAGGGCCAAGCACAACAACATTGAAAAATGAAGGGAAGCACAAGTTCACCTGGCGCAGGAATGACAACAATAAAAATGATGCACCCCCACCCAATAGGATTGGGAAGACCAGTGCCACAGCTGTGGTATGAAAAGCCACTGGTCCAGAGTGTGCAGGACCCCTCTGCATCTCCAGGAGATTTATAAACAAAGCAAGAAAAAGAATGCTGAATCAAACCTGGTGGCTGCGAACAATGCAGTCAAATTCACAGCAAAAGACTTCGAATCAGATGATATGCTTGATTAGCCCGCTACATTTATCTTAGCATTTTATTTTCAGAACAATCTATTTTATGAAAGCTTTTATGTAATTTGATTTATGTTGAATAAAATTTAGTTTTTCTGAATGCAAATGTTTAATCATCTTTTTAGATGGGATGCTTTCATGACTGCTTGGTAGACAGTGCTTCGACACATACGATCCTTCAGCACAAATGCTATTTCCATAACATTATACCGTATAAGAGCCTTGTAAACACAATTTCAGGGCCATCGGATATAATTGAAGGTTCTGGGAATGCAACCTTGTTGCTCCCCAAAGGAACAGAAATAAAAATTAAAAATGCACTTTACTCTACGAATTCCAAGCGAAACTTACGAAGTTTCAAGGATATCCGTCTTAACGGATTCCACTTGTAACATCAAATATAAAAGAAAATGAACTACTGTATGTACCGTCTCAAGAAAATGGAGTTAAAACCATACTTGAACGTTTTGAGAGCCTCTCATCGGGCCTCTACCATACAAAAATTCGAAGAGAGGAAGCAAACCTGACGGAGCACTTGAAGTGCCCGACATCAGCCAAATTCTTACTTTGGCACGATAGACTTGGTCACCCCGGATCTGTGATGATGCATCGCATCTTATCACAATCCCACGGGCATAACCTGAAGAACCAGAAGATTCTTCAGAAGGGAGAATTTCCTTGTGTACCATGCTTCAAGGGTAAATTAATAATAAGGCCATCACCACTCAAAGTGGATATCGAGTCTCCTAGCTTCCTCGAAAGAATACACGGAGACATATGTGGACCTATTCACCCCCTAGCGGGCCTTTCCGATACTTCATGGTACTGATCGATGCATCTTCAAAATACTCGTATGTGTGTCTACTTTCAACTAGCAACTTAGCTTTTCCAAAGCTCTTGGCACAAATAATAAAGTTGCGGGCGTATTTTCCAGACAACCAAATAAAGAAAATACGTCTGGATAATGCGGGGGAATTTACCTCTCAATCATTTCAAGAATATTTCCAGGCAACGGGAATAGAAATTTAACATCCGGTGCCGCATGTTCACACCCAGAACGGGTTAGCTAAGTCGCTAATTAAAAGACTCCAATGAATTGCACGTACATCGCTAATGAAATCCCAGTTGCCGATGGATGCATGGGGACATGCAATTTTGCATGCCGCATCATTAATAAGAATAAGAGCCTCGGGAGGTCAGAGTCTACCTCTAATGCAACTCGCAAATGGAACGCCGCCAAACATCTCTTACTTGAGAATCTTCGGCTGCGTAGTTTATATCCCCATTGCACCACCCCAGAGGACCAAGATGGGCCCTCAACATCGCCTAGGTATTTATGTAGGGTTTGATTCACCCTCCATTATAAGATACCTAGAACCCCAAACGGGGGACGCTTTTAAGGCACGTCTTGAAGACTGTGACTTTGATGAGACTTATTTCCCCAAAATGAGCCTAGACATTGAAAAGTCTAGCGCGAAGCAAATGTTAACGAGTGATACAAAAAGTCTGACCACCTACGATCCGGTAACAAAACAATGTGATGATGAGATCCTGAAGATCTTACACATCCAGAACACAGTTCATACACTACCGGATTCGTTTACTGACAACCAGAAGATTGTCAGATCACACATCCCTGCTGCAAATACTCCAGCTAGGATTGACATCCCAAAGGATGGATGCAATCCACCAGCAGCAGAAGTGGCTGCACCCCAACAGAAAAGAGGCACACCACTAGGTTCCAAGGATAAAAATCCAAGAAAAAGAAAAATATCCGGAGACCTTGGGACGATACCCCCACATAAAAACGAGCTCGTGTCCATACCCTCTCCCCTCCTGGAATCCACTGCAAAGGAACTGCCGGGAGAAACTGAAATATCATTAAATTATGTATGTACATGGGAGGTATTGGACAGAAAGAGTACAGTCGTCGACGATGACTTCGCGTTTCACATTGCTATTCACGTCACCGGAAGCGACGATGATTATGATCCACATTCTGTTGCTGAATGCAAACGTAGAAATGACTGGCCAAAGTGGAATCAGGCAATAGAAGCCGAGCTGGACTCTCTTCAGAACCACAAAGTCTTTGGGCAAATAGTACAGACACCTACTGGTGTCAAACCTGTGGGATACAAATGGGTATTCGTAAGAAAAAGAAATGAAAATAATGAGATCGCATGCTACAAAGATAGATTTGTAGCACAAGGATTTTCCCAAAGACCGGGTATTGACTATGACGAAACATACTCCCCGGTCATGGATGTGATCGCTTTCAGATTCCTGATAAGCTTAACAGCAAAGGAAGGCCTAGATATGCAGCTAATGGATATTGTGACTGCATATCTATACGGCAATCTCGACAAGGAGATATACATGAAACTTCCTGATGGCTTCTCAATGCCTGCTGAAATAAAAGATAGACCTCGGGACATCTACTCAGTTAAGCTGCAAAGATCACTGTATGGTCTTAAACAATCAGGAAGGATGTGGTATCACAGACTCAGTGAATTCCTTGTTAAACAAGGATTCAACAACAATGAAGTCTGCCCTTGTATCTTCATAAGAACAAAGGAAAAAGGATTCGTAATAATTACTGTCTACATAGATGATCTGAATCTCATAGGATCTCCTGAAGAGATCACTGAGATATCTGTAAGCCTAACAAAAGAATTTGAAATGAAAGACTTAGGCAAAACGAAATTCTGCCTTGGCTTACAGATTGAACATCTAAAAGATGGAATCCTATTACATCAAACCACTTACACGAAGAAAATGTTGCAAAGATTCCATATGGACCAATGTCATCCACTAAGTACACCTATGGTGGTATGATCTCTGGATGCATATAAAGACCCCTTCCAGCCGCTGGAAGAGGGGGAGGATATACTTGGTCCAGAAGTCGCTTATCTGAGTGCCATCGAAGCACTACTATATCTGGCAAACTGCACGCGTCTCGACATAGCGTTCGCAGTAAATTTACTAGCCAGATATAGTGCAGCACCCACACAGCGCCACTGGACCGGGGTTAAGCACCTTCTGCGCTACTTCCAAGGGTCTACAGATTTGGGACTCTTCTACAAAAATGGAATATCCTCTACACTTGCTGGTTATGCTGATGCATGTTACTTGTCTGATCCCCACAAAGCGATGTCACAGACTGGGTACGTGTTTACCTACGGAGGGACAGCCATTTCATGGAGATCCATCAAGCAAACCTTGACGACAACCTCATCCAATCACTCAGAGATCATTGCCATCCATGAAGCGAGCAAAGAATGCGTATGGCTACACTCAGTTGTCCACTGTATCCTGTCTACGACTGGACTGAAGACTGGAGATCTTGAACCCACTACTATGTTCGAGGACAATGCTGCTTGCATAGATCAATTACGAGGTGGCTTCATCAAAGGCGACAGAACAAAGCACATTTCACCAAAGTTCTTCTGGACGCACGAGCTACAGAGAGATGACAAGATCGACATCAGACAAGTGCAATTATGTGACAATTTGGCAGACTTGTTCACTAAAGCCCTTCCTACTGCCACTTTTAGGAAGCTTGTACATAGGATTGGAATGAGACGCCTAAGAGATCTGAAAGCTTGAGAGCTTATACAGATCAGGGGGAGTTAGGTAGAGTTTGTACTCTTTTTTCTTAACTATGGTTTTTCCCACTGGGTTTTCCATAGCTAAATGTTTTAAAGAGGCAAATCTCACCAACTCAGGATCCTGAAGTATCCACCCCATGTGAGACTCTAATATGCTCAGAATCCTGAAGTATTCACGAGCAGAGTCCACACCTATGGCTGGATGAGGGGGAGTGTTGTGAACGGTTATTTAACCGTAGTTGGTTGAAATTCTGGGCTATCCTAGAGATAGGCCCATATCATTGTAGCCCACATTTGTATTCTCCCATATTGCCTATAAATAAAGAGCTGGGGGATCCTCCACCAGTAGTTGATTCATAACAGAAACAATTATTTATAATCAGAAATTATTTTAAAACTGAAAATTAAACAATTTGGATGAAAAGCATTATTTGCACGAAAACATAATTCGGATGGGATCAGATTCACTTTCTCGGCTTATTAACAAGTCAATGTCTACCAGCCTAAAGGGATTCCACTGTAATATATACTGAACAAAACATTAGTTAACCGCAAAGCCCAAAGACCACCAAGCCCACTTCAAGTTACGCAAGAAGTGAAAGAGGCAAAAAATCGCACAAAACCAAGGGCCGAAACCCAAACCAACAAATCAACCAAGCAGGCCAGATCGGCCTGACAGGCCAAGCAACTACAGGCTTTAAGCCCAAGCTCAAAGAAACAATGGTAGGCCAACCCAAAGGCAAGAAGCAACGCAAAGAAACAATGGTAGGCCAACCCAACAGCAAGAAGCAACGACGAACCAAGCATCGACAGCCTGAAGGACCCACGTAAGGAAAACCGAGGCGACAGCAGCGTCGCCGCAGAACGACGACGATAGGGAAAGTCCCCGGTGGCCAACTTACAATCGGAACAAGAGAAAATAAGAACCAACTAAGACTCAGTAGCAGAAGAAGGGATGGTGGAGTCACCGTGAAGCCCAAGGGATGTTGAGAAAATCTCATCAGGGAAAATCCCCTAAAATCCAAGTGAATCATCATCTCCAAGAACCCCGAAAACCAACAAATTCCTAACAATCAAAACCCAAACAATTTCAAAAATTAAACAGAAATAATAAACCGAATAACTTGGGGAAGATTTAATTTACCTCAACCGGTGACGACCAAGAAATCAAAACTAAAGCTTACGCTCAAATCCAGAAATCCTTTTGTTTTGAAATCAGACGTTTTGAGGAGAAGAAAGAAGAGATTTTTCGCGTGAAACCCTTGGAAAATAGTATCGTTTATATAGAAGAGAGAATAGGAGAAAACACATGAGCCGATAATCTCGAAGATGAGTCGAAATCGAAGAGGAATTCTAATTCAAGCCGAGTCTTCTCACAAGAGGCCGGTGATTGAGAGGATCCCATTAAGGTTTCGAATAGTGCGAGATGAGCGACGATCGCTCCTCTATTTAATTCGATCGGGGAAATAAGGGAACGGCTCACAGTTATGAGAGGCTTTGGGATATGGCTAATTGTTAATGAGGTGGGCTTTGGTTTTTAGATGGGCTTCAGTGACATAATAAAGATGAAGAGAAGAAATTGGATGTGCTTGTTGGGCTTATATAAAAAATAAAATGAAATGGGAAAGAATGGATGATGGTGTGGGCCGAATATTTTGGGCTTGCTTGAAAGGAAAACAAAAAAACCAATGAAACATATTAGTGGGCCAGGATAAATTTGGTAAAATTAATTGCATAAAATTATAGGAAAATGTCAGAAAATTCCAAAAAATATGGGTCATTACATAGACAGTCACCTTAGTGACATAGTTTTGACGACGGAACCGGAGTGCATGGTAGCTGTCATTGACAAGCCTAATTTTTGGTTCAAATGAGAATCGAATCTTACACCAACTAGAAAATGATAATTCCAAAACAGATGACTTCACACACAGTTATCGTCACTGTCGTACATGTGACATGATAGTAGAGTATGATCGAGAGACTATCAAAGTAAAAATTGGGATTTTAGAGTCTCACATGGATGATGTCTCATCATAAAAATCGAAGGAAGAAACTTGATGTATATGAAATGTATGGGCCCGATCACATAGAGTCTCACATGGATGATGTCTCATCATAAAAATCGAAGGGAGAAACTTGATGTATATGAAATGTATGGGGCCGATCACAAAGAGTTGTGATCGACTCATTTGGAAGGGGGGAGAGAGGGAGAGAGGGAGGGGGGGAGAGAGAGAGAGAGTGTGTGTGTGATGTTGTAGGGGGGGAGAGAGAGAGGGGGGGGGGGGGGAGAGAGAGAGAGAGGGGAGGGGAGAGAGAGAGAGAGAGAGAGAGAGAGAGAGAGATGCTTGTAAGGAGTTGCAAATGCAAAAGAGAAATGTTCACAAAGAGTTATTTTGTTATGAATGTTTTATGTCACAAAAGAATGTCAAAACTCCAAACAACACCCTTGCCAAAAGCTAGTTGATTATTCAATTAATTATAATTGGTCGACAGATGGTTCTCCAAAAACGATGCAGGTTACCAGCCATTACGACTAACGAAAGTGTTAGCCAACTAATAATCATGATTTAGTCGACTAATCTGAGCACATGAACACTGACTAGATTTCTATTTCCTATTAATCGACTAGCAGCAAACTGCTAGTCGACTAATGGTGGCCAGTTCAGGTCTGGACTTGGGTTTATTGTTGAGTGCAGGTTTAATCCAAGAGTTGGATCCATAACAAACCCAAATCCAAAAAATTTGACTCTAATAAGAAATCCCAAGAGTTGTAGGATTTGTAGGAGTTTTAGTCTTTTAATCTCACCTTATTTTAGGATAAGAATTAGATTCAAATCTAGAATTCACTTATGATTAAAGAGTTCATGCAGAAACTTTCCTCTATTTATGCGTTTAGGTATAAAGTTGGATTCCAACTTGAATTCTGAATTCGACTTGGATTTCAAGGACACCAAGCGCTATATAAAGGGATCATCTTCTCGCCTCTCAATTCACCAACAATTCACACAAACAAGAGATTAAAGATCATTGCATCCTAGATCTTTTAAGAGGAAAAATTCAAGTCTTTTTAAGGAAGGTTTTTTCCTTCCACGCACTAGCAACGCGTGGGGTCAACTTCGAGTTCTTATAGGGCTCGAGGATCGTGAAGGGGTGGCATCATCAGGTGAAATGTCTATCGCACCTGGTTGGCGAAAGAACTTAGTGTCTTCACTGAAAGAGACAAGGCTCCATGTGTATCTCTAAAGAATACACACACAAATGTATTTCATTTATTCTATGGCATTTAAATCTATGGTTTTTATAGCTGATCTTGACCTTCTTTGCTACGTTTAGAAATTTTTTGATTTTGCACTCTTGTGTGGATTTCTAATCAGATCTAGAACACTAGCGATGTTTTCTTATGTGTAACCTCCATGCCTTGTGAATTGGAGTCTGTATGATGAATTAGGGCACTTGCATTTTTAGTTTCAAAAATCCCCTCACAAACGAGTGATAGAGAGAATCCAACACAAACCCCCAATAAACACAGGAAAAGCAAAGAAATAAATATTAATAATACTAACAGAATTACATACAACAAAAATGGGGTGTGGCCTACAGCCGTGAAGGCCAAATCATAAACCTCCGTAATTGGCGAGTGGTCAACCGCCCCGGGCACCACGCCCTCCTCCGTCATGCCTCGCATGAAGCGTGATGCAGGCGTCCAGCAACATGGCCATGTCTGCATGCTGCGTGCTGAAAAGCAGCCTCTCGGGTTTGCCTCACGCTGCTTTTCATGGCCTCGATCTGTTCCAACGTCTCTACGACTTCTTTCATTGAAGGCCGGCTCTTTGGATCCTCGGCAAGGCATCTCAGGGTGAGCTGAGCCGCCTGACGAGCTCCTTTCGATGGATATTGCCCATCGAGCCGTGGATCTATCAGGCGGGTCTGCTTCCTGCGGTCTGCTAGGAGAGGCTTAGCCCAGTCTACCAACCTGTGCTGCCCGCTGGGGCGGTTTGTGTCCAGGGCCCGCTGACCAGAGAGCATCTCGAGCAGCACCACCCCAAACCCATATACATCACTCTTCACATGCAGATGACCTGATTGCATCATCATGTACATCAGATGAGCAACTCCCTGGATTTAGGTAAATAACATGTTGCAGCAATTCCATTGTATGTATTAACAAATGTGCAAGTGCAAGTTTCCGCAAGGAATGGTAAATGTCTAAACTCAAACAGATGACACTCCAGTAGCCAAGGGCTGGAATTTGCATTACGAAAAAATTATAAGCACACTACAAAAAATAGGTGTTGGAGAGGAAAAAAAATATGGAGTTGTGAGGAAATGATAGAATATGTATGAAAAATAATGGCAACTTTGTAATTAAAAGTGTAGTGTGCTTATACAAAATTGTAGCGCAACAAAGACACTACTACATAATTATGCATGCCATGATATACACAAATTACCTAATGATAGTATGATTTTGTTCTGATAGCCATACAAACATCTCCAAACAAGTCATTAAATTATGGTCCCCTTAAACATCTGTAGAGCAGCTGGTAGACAAGTCGGCGAGGTATACCACAGGAAGTCCATACGAACACAAACAAGAATATATTGAACAGATGCATTTAATGTCATTGGAATTTGGTGCCTCGCGTTCACTATGAGTATGTAAGTTGGTTAGAACTGGATTGTTTAGTCCAGGAAGAAAGATGGCTACATAGTTAAACATATTTAAACTCGAGACTCCAACAGGGTTTTACCCTTCTAGGATTATATGGGTATGATGCAAATCAGGTAATTTGATCTAGTGGGCCCATTGTCGTAACATGTATGTTTTCAGGTAATGTGAAAATGTTTATGAATTCATGTATCAATTAGACAAAATGTTTAGATTTTGATGTGTGAGTATAGTCCCAGTCCCCCATCATCGATATGGAATAGAAAAAGTGATGGACTGGGCTTACAGACTTTCGGTAGAAAAGTGGTATGATCATATGTTGGCTTGGTCAAGGTGGATCCAAACCTATATTTGATCTCTGTTACTTGAGTAGTGCCTTAACTTTCTCCTTGACAAAAAAGAACATACATGTGTCTCCAAAAAATAACAATAATGGTAAAAGTGAGTGTCAGAAGTTACTAAGGGCCTGTTCTTTTGTGTTAATGTGGACGTGAAAGTTGTATTTTTACACTATTCATGTCCCTATTCATGCACTATTCACAGGTTTCACAATCCATAGTTTTGCTCTCTGTTCTTTTGCTTGAGAAAAAAAGCTGAAATTTTGCCTAGCTGGCAACCCAAAATTCTCATTTGGGAATCACCGGGTTTAGGGTGAATGCAACTGAGAAAGTGAAAATGTGTACGGACATGGGCCCCGCTAATGATGGCTGCCCATCAGAAAAAGCTCGAAGGATTTTTTTTTATTCCTTTACAAAGGAATCGGCAGCACTGTGCACTGATTGCACAGTGCGCCGCACACTTCCCCGCGCGAAAAGGTGGGTTACTAAATTTATTTATTAAGTTTTATAATTTAATTTATTACTTTAATAATTAGTGTGGACCCCATATCCAACTTTCTACATACAACTTTTCAACCCACTTTCAACCAAAAAAACACAATAAAGGTGTGTGGGACCCACAAAAATTCTCATCTCCACATTCACAACCCACTTTCACCCCAAAAAAACACAATACTCTACTTTACCCAACACTATTCATCACTTCAACAAACCAACCACTTCAATACAAAAGAACAGGCCGTAAGAGCATAGCCCGACATTCAAGGGAAGAGCAAATGTGAAAAGAAGATTGAATCTTTAAAATAGGAGGTGGCATCCAGTGAGCGCAGCATGGAGAGAGAGAGAGAGAGAGAGAGAGAGTGCGTGTGTGCGTGCGTGCGCATGTGCGTGTCAGGCTGGAGAGAGAGAGAGAGAGAGAGAGAGAGAGAGAGAGAGAGAGAGGTGAATTATTTTCATTCTGTATGGACATGAAAACTTGGGTACATTTATTCTGCACAAATAAGAGAACTCGGGGTCATTCCACATACTCTGCATGGGTTGCCCAACCCCTCAAGATCTTCCAGATCATATGGTAACCTTCGGTGGAGAAATGAGTGAAGTGAAAGTTGCATCAGTATCTCAATCCACCTAAAAGCGCACCATTGTCTACTACTGATGATTAAACACCTGGCTGTTCTGGTGGAAAACCACACAGCAATGCTTCCCACCATCAGCAACCAACAAGATTCACATACACTGGAGCAACAAATGTTGCACTTCAACAGGAAAGGGTGTGGACCAAATCAATCTTTTCCAGTGATACACTAGCATTCGGCTCATGTAATGTAGTTTCATCTAGCACATTAGAGGCTATTGCCAGACCTCTCACGCTACAGATGTGCAATTAAAATTTCGAATTGGCTATCCAGTGACCATGTAATTTTAAATTTCCAGAAATTTCTTAAGGTGAATTTTACATTTTAAGTGATATTATGAAGGAAATTTTTGAAATAAGCTATCAGCTGTTTAGCCAAAACGAAACCCCTGTTGGGAAACTGACACAATCAACACCAATGTATGCACATCAGAATAATATATGACAAAATATCGCCAACTAATTCAATGCAAAGTTAGGATCTGGAACGAACCATAAAAAAACACAAGAAACACCACAATACCAAGACCAAGCAATCACACAGAGATGCAAGGATTTATACTGGTTCGGCCCAATTTGTGGCCTACGTACAGTCTTCCTTTGACACGATTTCCACTAGATCAGAGAATACACCGACTACTCAAGATCTCCTCCACCATCTTGACAATATAATTCTAGCACTCTAGCAATTATAAAGCCTCATGCACACAAAACAATTGGAAAGATTTTACCAGAAACTCTAAAATAAGGAATACCTCCTCTCCCAAAGCTCGTAGTCATCCCAAAGCTCTTTCATCGTTCCCTAGCCACCAAAAGATCAAGCTTCTTTCAAGAAATCTCTAGGAATTTCTCTTCTATTCTCTTCGTGCCGTCAAAGGATGTATCCTCTAGGTATTTATATCATAGGAGTCCTTTCTAGGGTAGAAGATGGCATATTAAATCGTGTCCATCCGATTCAACCTTAAAACAAATCAACGAACCAGATTAAAAGTCGAATTCTGGTCTAATTGGGCTTTCTGCACATCGGCAAGGCCATGCCAGATCTGGCAAAGGCCATACCAGAGTCTGCGCAGCCAGATCTGGCAAGGCCGTGCCACAGTCTGCGCAGGAAACTACGCACTCTGTTGCCATCGCAGGGACGTGCCAAATCTGGCAAGGCTGTGCCAAGCCCAAATCAAGTCTGGAAGCATATTTCAACAAATCATATCATGCTTCAAACTTCCTCCATTAAACCATGGCATGTCCAGGACTTTTCACAGCAGCTTTACCCAAATACCAAACATCTCTATCCAGATCTAGAATTTATAAAACTCACATGACAACAAAATCGGTCAAACCACTCAAGTGTATATCAAGCTCAAGCATTGTCGGAGCTTGGCTGTAGCAACTGTCTTCGTGAGCATGTCTGCAGGATTATGATCCGTCGAGACCTTTTCCTGTGTTATGACCTTCTTCTCTTCCTATATAAAGAAGTCTCGCCCTTCAATATGCTTGGTTCTCGAACTGTACGCCTAATGCTCTGCCAGATGGATGGCGCTCTAGCTATCACAATAGACATTCTTCACCTCTTGCGGAATTCCCAAGTCTCTAGGTAGACTTCACATATAATTGACTTCCTTGATCGGCTCAACTGTAGCTTTCAGTTCGGCATCTGTGGTTGACAACGCTATAACTGACTGAAGGATTGATCTCCAGGATACCGCATCAGTACCCAACGTGAACACATCTAGTCGTAGATCTCCTCATGTTCATGTCACCCGTATAGTCTGAATCGCAGAATCCAGATATCACCAACCAGTTGCCCTTGACATAACACCAACCAATGCTAGTTGTTCCTTCCAGATACATTAGTATCTACTTCACAGCCTGCCAGTGTTTCTTACCAGGAATCGACATATATCTGCTAACGACTCCAACTGCATGGGCCAAGTCCGAACGTGTGCATACCATCACGTACATAAGACTTCATACTGTACTAGCATATGGGACTGTAGACCTGTAGCGTGTCTCCTCGTTGGTGCTTGTGACTGTTTTGCAGAAAGCTGCAAGTGTGCTCATAGCGGTGTGGTGACAGACTTCGCCTTCTCCATTCCATAACAAACTAGGACCTTCTTGAGGTAGCCTTCCTGGCTCAGGCTCAACTCCCCCTTCTTTCTGTCCCTGCTGATTTTCATTCTAAGGATCTTTGTAGCAGGCCATATATCATTCATTTCAAACTCTTCAACAAGCTCCCTCTTCAGCCTATTGATTTCGACCTTACTCTGTGACGCAATCAGCATATCGTCTATGTACAAGAGCAAGTATATCATTGATCCATCATCAAGTGTACGAACATAAACACACTGATCCTTTATACTTCTCCCGAAACCAATACTCAGCATGAAGGAATCAAACCTCTTATACCATTGCCTTGGACTTTGTTTTAAACCGTATAAATATTTTAGTAACTTGCATACCTTCTACTCTTTATCCTCCATCACGAATCCTTCAGGCTGATGCATATAGATCTGTTCATCAAGCTCTCCGTGTAAGAACACCGTCTTTACATCCAACTACTCCAACTCCAAGTCCTGAGCTGCTACCAAAGTCAACAACACATGTATCAACGTGTCTCACCACAGGTGAGAAGATCCTGTTGTAGTCTTCTCTTTTCCTCTGTGCAAATCCGTTGGCCTTCAGCCGAGCTTTATATCTTACATCGCCGCCATCGCCTTGACTTTGTATACCCATTTGCAACAAATGGCCTTTTGATTCTTAGGCAATTCTACCAATTTCCAAGTGCCATTCTTGTAGAGAGATTCCATCTCTTCCATCGCTAATCGTCACCGTACAAATGCGCTCCATGTCTGGGCCTCATCAAAAGTCAACGGCTCTTTGTGCTTAATGTTCAAGGCATATGTTTGCATATCATCAAATGCAAACGTCGAAGCAGAGTAGTTCCACTCTCTCAGTCTATCAGGTGCTCTTCTAGTCCTCGTTGACCGCCGTGCCTCCATTGACCTTTGATAGAAACATCATCATGAGTTTGAACTTGATCTGTATGTGTAATCTGCTCTTCTTTAGAAATCGAGTTCTGGCTTGTCTCAACATCTCATGTCTCAATCTCAATGGAAGTTAGCTCGACCATAGTGTCGGGCTGCTCAAACCTATGTCCATCATTTGATTGAGCCATCTCCGGCTTGACCATCGACAACTCATCAAATGTGACATGTCAACTAGTGAATTCTTCTTGGACACATGATCTAGCAACCTGTATCCTTTCACTCCTTCGGGTTATCCAAGCAAATGGCCTTCCTGTCCCTCGAATCAAACTTGTCCTTATGCAAATCATAGGCAAGACATCCAAACACCCGCTATTATGAGTAATCTCCAATCTTTCCTGTCCACTCCTCAAGAATTTTGAAACTAATCACCGATGATAATAGTCTGTTCATGAGATGCATGGCGGTATTCACAGCTTCACCCCGATATTCCTTCGAAAGTTAAGCAGTCAGCATCAAGTAATGACACTTCTCCATCAACGTCCGGGTCAATCTTTCTGCAACACTATGTAATTGTGAATTCCCAGGCGTAGTGTAGTGCCTCAAAATACCATGTGATCTGCAGAACTCTTTGAACACCTTCGACGTGTATTCTCCACCATTATCTGATCTCAACACATTGATGGCTCTCCCAAACTGCTTATCAACAAAGGATTTCCAGGGCTTAAACTTCTCGAAGACTTGATCTTTTATTTTCATCAGATAGATCCACACTTTTCTCGAGTAGTCATCAGTGAAGGAAACAAAATACTTTGCTCCTGCAATGGTAGGTACAGAAATTGGCTCCGAATGTACATAGTCAAGTGACCATTTGCTGATATGCTTTGTGGTCCCAAAGTGTGTCTTCGTTAGTTTGCATTCAACGCACTTCTTGCAGAACTCCAATCTAACGTCTATAGCCTCAATTAGCTTCCTTCTACGAAGCACATCAAGAGACTTCTCACTTGGATGTCTAAGGCGAAGATGACAGCTTGGCCGATCCTTCACCATCTGAGAGATATCAGCTTCACCCTCCACGGTGTGCCCCTGCAGCGCAAATAAATTATGTACCATTTGAAACGATCATCACATATAAGAGGAGGTGCGCGGTGGCAAGTTCGGCAACTTCAGGGGCGAATCTGTAAATTCTAAACTTTGAGGGGGCTTTTGTGCAAATCTGAACTTTGGGGGGCTTTTGTGCAAATCTGCACTTTATTGTTTTTATATGCTAGGGCCGGCCCTAATGAGGATTATGCTTTGATTGATTTGTCAAATCACATTGGCCAAGGTGTCCACGATCACCTTTTGAAGATTTAAGCTTTCATCTCGAATAGAAAGCTAGGAGATTGCATCTTCTCGAATTGTGGTATTTATCTTGTTATTTTCAGATCTGAAATTATATAAAAATCTCTCTTTTATTTGTTTTCCCATCAAAAATCACACCTTTTCTTCATAAAAAGCCTTAGGTTGTATCAAATTGGTATCGAGCACGTCGATCCATGGCGGCTACAAGATCCAAAGATAGAATCGACGCGATGGAGGAGAAGATAGAGAAGATGGACGACGCGATTCAAGACCTCACAAAGAAGATGGAAGATCAAGGTGCCGAGACGGATCGGAAATTCGCACTATTCAGGGAAACCTTAATCAGAAGCTAGATGCGTTTTCCAAGAAGTTGGACTCAAATCAGGCCGAAACCTAGATCCAGAGCAAAAGACGAGAACTTTAGCGAATCGGAAGGAGAAAGTTGATCAGTTTAGCGAAGGGCATCTCTCGGATGCAGATCTGGTGACGGGCGACGCGGAACATGACTTCAATGAAGGCGAGGAGGCACAACAAGGGATCTACAACGCCTGGAAAAGCGAAAGACGGGCCGACAACCAGCAGTGACATTAACCAGAGGGTCGGTTGACCCTGGCGGCCTGCCAGGGGAGCGCGAGGCCCTGGCGGGCCCGCAGGGGCCTCCGGCTAGCCGCCAAGGGCCCACGGGAGCCCTGGCGGCCCACCAGGGCCACCTGAGGCCTCCGGCGGCCCGCTAGGGCCCCAGACAACAGCAGCCGGGCCGCCTGGCCCAGTTTGAGCCACCGATAGCCCATCGGAGGGATTGTGGGCAGCGTGGAGGTTTCGGTGAGGGGATTGAGGGTCCCGGGAAGATTTTGGCGTTGATTTCTATGGAGGACCCACAGGGCGAGATGCGGAGTTTGAGGACTATGGTAGATACTACGAGGATGACCGAGGGGATTTCGTTGACGGAGGAGCTGATTGGGGAGAAGTTGCAGGGGTTGGAGATGATGGATGGAATCGAAACCCAGTGGGAGACTATGGCTATGATGTACTTCATCCCCCTCCGCCACGACACCATGCCTATCAGCAGGGAGCGGTGCACCTGGGGTTTACAGCGGAGAACCAGGTCAGGAAGCTAAAGATGCACATCTTTGAGGCAGAGGATCCAGACGGATGGTTATACCGGGTTGAGCAGTATTTCGAGGTGTCAACAATTCATGAGACAGAGTGGCTGAAGGCAGTAGGAGTCTACTTAGAGGGAGAGTCTCTGTCATGGTATAGGTGGACACAACAGCAGTGGCCCTTTCGCTCTTGGGAGGATTTCACCACACCTACTGGACCGCTTTGGAGAGGTGCATGCTGGCGACGCATACGAGAAGTTGTATGCCTTGAGGCAGGATAGGCCAGTCAGATAGTACATCAAGAGGTTTGAGATGCTAGCGGGCCGAGTCCATGGGTTACCAGAAGAGTCCCTCGATGGGTGTTTTATGAAGGGGTTGAAGGCCATTGTCAGGGCAGAGCTGAGGATATAGAAGTCCACAGACTTGCTAGATCGGATGAACCTTGCGACGATGGTGGAGAATAGACTTACGGAGGAGAAGAAAGCCCGAGGGGCATGGGGAGATCCTTCTGTGCGAGGACAAGCACCCATAGGGGGAAAGAATGTGCCCACTGGTGGGGCAGCGGCAGCAGCTGGTAAGGAGAAGAGTGTCGAAGCACGATCAGGGGGAGTTGCGGCGGATGACAGAGGCTGAGATACGAGAGAAGCGGGCCAAGGGACAATGCTTCAAATGTGATGAAAAGTTCTCTACATGGCATCGATGTGACGATCGTACTTTGCAGATACTGATAGTGAACAATGAAGAGGATGGAGAAGACGCGATAGAGCTCAAGGCTGTCGAGGAGGATGATAATGTGCATCTGCACTTGGACATGGCGGAGGTATCTCTCAATTCTGTGGTGGGGTTCATACCAAGTCACACCATGTAATTGATGGGGCGCATGGCAGACTTGGAGGTGACGGTGTTGGTGGATAGTGGAGCTACCTACAATTTCATTTTCCGTAGTCTAGTAGAGAGGCAGGGACTGAAGCTCAGTGACACATGCCGTTTTGGTGTGGTGCTGGGGGCAGGAGAGGTGGCACATAGTAGCAGAGTCTGTCGAGGCTTGCTTCTTACTAATTAGGGGGTTCAGATTATCGCTGACTTCCTTCCTCTGGAGCTGGAGAGCACGGATGTCATCCTTGGCATGAAATGGCTGCAGATTGACGTGCGTTTATATTTCATATATTCACGCACGTCTTCTTTTGTGTTTTTCCGCTATTTTCTGCCGTCTTGTATTCGTTTTCTTGTGTTTTCTTGTTTTCATTCACTTTTCCGTGTTTTTGTATGTTTGCAGGAGTTTACCGGCGTAGGGGGCATAAAACGACGATATCATGAGTCCCCGGAGCAACGGGAGAAGTCACGCGTGATCCAGAGGGTCAAACGATGAAGACTGCTATATTTCAGCCCTCAACCGATCGGGTGGACACAGCCACCCGATCGGTTGATGCACGTGTATCCTACCCGGACGTCGACTAAAGAAGAGCAGCAGCTCGCCCGATCGGTTCGGCGATCGGGTGAACCGACAGAACTCTCTGTCTAATTGCACTGAATTCCAACCGATCGGGTGAAATATCACCCGATCGGTTCACCTGTAGCCGCAATTCCTCGAACGACGACCCGGTCACGCCACCCGCTCGCCTCAGCGCCCTGTTGAAAATCTTCAAAGCTCTCACCCGATCGGTTGACTCATCAACCGATCGGGTGGTGATTTTTCTGCGGGTTTGGACCCGAACCATTAGGGTTTCGAAGGGGGCTATAAATACACGAGGTTGGCCGACTCAAAGGGTATCTTCTTCATTTTTAGGGCTTTTTGCCCCCTTCTCTTGTGAGACTTCGGGTAGTTTAGATTAGGTCTTTTGATCAATAAATCTTGTATTGGATTGAAGATTCAAACTCAAGATAAGTATTTCTTCCTCCTATTTTCTATTGTTTTGTATTGTGTTTAGTTTGCTTGATGGTGAATGTTTGTATTTCTTTTCTGTTGCTTATTTTTATGTTCTTCACCATTGAGTAGTGTCGATGAACCCTAATACGGGTTAGGGTAGGATTGATGCTTGGATTGTTTCATTTGACTTGGTTTCATGGCATGTGTTCGATGAATTGTGTCAATGTGAATTTCTAGTAATCTGAGTCCAATTCATATGGCAACACACTAGTTGTGTTGGGGATTGGGGGCCGGTGTCTTGTCCAGTCAAGATCCGCTTCGATGTATTGCTAGAAATCACATTCGACCTATTTGGCCATTAGGGTCGCGCGGGGGTGTTTCATTATCATTGGCGGGAAAAAGACCGCCTCTGACCGTCGGGCCAAGGGGGAATAAACTTGGCGGTTGACCCCCCTAGCCATAGCTCACGCCCCTAGCACTGACGTCGAGTCCTCGCGCGTGGGAATGGCTTGGACGAAATGTTGGGAGTTATCATTGTGTCATTAATGCTCCCGGTTGCGGAAGGTGTTAATGGACATGCGAATGCCCACCGTCCGAAACCGGGTAGGCCTAGCGTGCTAGGCACCGACCGGAATATCGGGCCATAGACGCTAGGTACCACCTTTAGGGGCAATGTCTCACCCTGGGTCAAGCCAAATGCCAAGTGTCATGAATGCTCTAGCCCGTGTTAGCGGGGATTCATTTCTTGTCTTTTTTATTTATTGCTTTTATTTCTACACTTCCACCCATATTATCCGCGTAGCTAGCACACAACCTAGGCGAGGCTAGTAGCCATTCAAGCCATCCACCTCTCTGAGTTCGATAAACCCGCACCCTACACTAACCGTGCACTTGCGGTAAAACGACACCGCGCCCAAACCGTAAACGGGGCGCCGGTCACAGATCATAGAAGATACGAAGACCAATTGGAAGCTTCTCAGGCTAGAGTTCAGGAGGGGGACAGACAGTAGTGTTGCAGGGAGAACACGGTCTATGGCGTTTCGTGGTTTCTTATAAGACCATGGTTAGATCTCACCAGTCGACATGAGGAGGTTTTTGTGTGGAGTTCCAGGGGCTGTCAGTTGAGGAGGCGGGCGAGCGGCATGAGCATGAGTTGGCAGCAGAGTTAGAGCAGCTGCTGAGCGAGTATGAGAAGGTTTTCCAGACCCCCACATGGTCTTCCACCACCACAGGACCATGAGCACGCGATTGTCTTGAGAGAGGGGGTGTCTCCTATTAGAGTGCGGCCCTATCAGTATCTTTAATTACATAAGGATGAGATCGAGAGGATGGTAATGGAGATGTTGCAGGCGGGGATGATCCAGCCGGCATGAGCCCCTTTTCTAGCCCGGACTTGCTTGTAAAGAAAAAATATGGCAGTTGGCGCTTCTGTGTAGACTACCGGGCATTGAATAATGAGACTATGCCTACCAAATTTCTTATTCCGGTGATTGATGATCTGCATGGGGCTACAGTGTTTTCGAAGATAGACCTGAAGTCTGGATACCATCAGATTCGGATGAGGGCGGCGGATGTTCCCAAGACGGCGTTCAGAACGCATAAGGGACACTACGAGTTCCTTGGCATGCCCTTTTGGTTGACGAATGTCTCAGCGACGTTCCAGGCTTTGATGAACAAGGTCTTTCACACTTGCAGAGGTTTGTGTATAGCCGCACTGTGGAGGAGCATATAGGGCACTTGCAGGTGGTGTTGCAGGAGCTGCATGAACATCTGTTGTTCGCCAACAGAAAGAAGTGTCTCTTTGGGCAGCCCAAGGTGGAATACTTGGGCCATGTGGTAATAGCGGAGGGGGTGGCGGCAGATAAGTCAACAATTGCTGCTATGTTGGGCTGGCCCCGCCGCACGACGTTGCAAGGCCTGCGGGGATTCTTGAGCCTAAAGGGGTATTATCGGAAATTTGTCCAGGGGTACAGCACGATTGCATGACCTTTGACCGAGCAGCTGAAGAAGGACAACTTCCACTGTGGAGAAGGCGATTAGCGCCTCAACTTGAGGCCCTGAAGCAGGCGATGACGACGGTGCCCGTGCTAGCCTTGCCAGATTTCAGCAGGCCGTTTGTGGTGGACACGGACGCGTCAGGATAGGGTTTGGGGGCGGTACATATGCAGGATCAGCGCTCAGTGGCCTATTTTAGTCAGGTTCTGTCAGCACGAGCACCGCTGAAGTCAGTTTATGAGGGATCTGATGGCGATAGTGCTTTCTATCCTGAAGTGGCGGCCCTATTTACTGAGGAGGCGGTTTATTGTGCGGACCGACCAGCAAAGTCTGAAGTATCTTTTGGAGCAGCGCAAGATCACAGAGGAGCATCAAAAGTAGCTCTCCAAGCTGGTGCACTATAGGTTCGAGATTCAGTACAGAACAGGCTTAGAGAACAAGGTAGCAGATGCCTTGTCTTACAGGGAGGTGGCAGAGGTGGTTGTGATTTCAGTGCCAGTCTTGCTGGACTGGGAACCTTTGATAATAGAGATAGAGGCTGATGAAGGGCTGACACTGATACGGGAGGCGCTACAACAGGGATCTATAGACCACCATGGGTATACACTAAGTGAGGGGAAGCTACTTTACTAGGGGCGATTGGTGTTACCGCGAACTTCTGCCCACATATCGATGATCTTTCAGGAGTTCCATGCCAACTTGGTGGGCGGACATTGAGGGCGCAGCAAACCTACAGGAGGATGGTCAAGGAGTTGTACCGGCCTGGGATGAAGAGAGACATCGATCGGTTGGTAGCAGAATGTGACGTCTGCCAGCGTCACAAATATTTAGCGATGGCTCCTGCTGGACTACTTCAGCCACTAGCCTTGCCAGAGCAGGTCTGGGATGATAGCGACATGGACTTCATCGAGGGACGACTGCGGTCAGAGGGCTTCATTGTCATATTTGTTGTGGTGGACCGCCTCAGCAAGTATGTACATTTCATCCCATTGCGGCATCCATATACAGCAGTGACGGTAGCCACAGCTTTCATGAAGGAGGTCGTACGCCTACATGGATTCACTGCTTTCATCGTGTCTGACCGCAACAAAGTCTTTATGAGCAGTTTTTGGAAGGAGCTATTTAGTGTGCAAGTGACTATACTGAAGAGAAACACGGCCTATCACCCACAGACAAATGGCCAGACGAAGGTGGTGAATAGGAGTGTGAAGACATACTTACGTTGTTTTGCTTCAGAGTCACCGAAGTCGTGGGCGAAGTGATTAGCATGGGCTGAATACTGGTACAACACCTCATATCATTCGATAGTGCAGTGCACTCCTTTCGCATCCTCTACGAGCAGGATCCCCCACACCTGATCCACTATAGCCACGATACGACCCCAGTATCTCATGTTAAGGAGTACTTGGAGGAGAGGAACAAAATACTGGAAGAGTTGAAGCGACACTTACTATGGGCGCAGTAAATTATAAAGGCTAAGACAGACACGCATAGGAGAGATGTGCAGTTCGAGGTTGGATACAGGGTGTATCTGAAGTTACGGCCATATAGACAGAGGACAGTGGTGAATCGGAGTAATGAAAAGCTGGTGGCCCGTTATTATGGCACATTTGATGTTGTGGCCAAGATGGGAAAGGTGGTGTATTGCCTAAATATACCTACTACATCCACCATTCATCTGGTGTTCTGCGTGTCACAACTACGATGCGTTATAGGAGACCTCTCTCTCTCACCTACCCTTCTGCCCACCCTGACCGACGACATGGATGTATTGCTTGAACCACAAGAGGTCAAGGGGGTTCGCCAGAGCGCAGCAGGGACCCAGAAGGTGATTATCAGATGGCAGGGACTACCAGATTATGACGCTACATAGGAGTCCAGTGAAGTAATCAGACGGCAATTTTCAGACTTTCACCTTGAGGACAAAGTGGCTCTTTTGGTGGACTAATAATACGATCATCACATATAGGAGGAGGCACGCGATGGCAAGTTCGGCAACTTCGGGAGGCGAATCTGTAAATTCTGACCTTTGGGAGTCTTTTGTGTAAATCTGAACTTTGGCGTGGCTTTTGTACAAATCTGCACTTTATTGTTTTTATACGCTAGGGCCGATTCAAATGAGGATTATGCTTTGATTGATTTGTGAAATCCCATTGACCAAGATGTCCACAGTCACCTTTTCGAGATTTAAGCTTTCATGTCGAATAGAAAGCTAGGAGATTACCTCTTCTCGAATTGGGGTATTTATCTTGTTATTGTCATATCTGAAATTATATAAAAATCTCTTTTATTTGTTTTCCCACCAAAAATCCTACCTTTTCTCCACAAAAAGCCCTAGGTTGTATCACATTCTTTCCTTCATCACGATTAGAGACCCCTTAGACACCTTCAACAAACCACCTTCAATGACGGTCCTGCACCCCAGTCCAGCTAAAGCACCAATGAAAATCAGACTCTTTTTCAGGTTTGGTACATAACGAACATTGGTCAACGTGCTAATGACTCCATCATGCATCTTGATCTGCACCTCTCCAACTCCTACCGTCTTGCAAGACATATTGTTCCTCGTCAACACGTTGCCGCCTTCTCTTGAATAATACAAACTAAACCAGCTTCTGTGTGGCATCATGTGGAAGGAGCATCCTGAATCCAAGAGCCATGAGATCTCGTGATCTTCAGATGTAGTCGCCACCAGAATCTCACCGTTATCGCTATCATTGCTACTAATTCAACTGAAGCTGAACCAGAAGCATCTTCTTTTCCCTTTCATTTTTTCTTCAGCTTAGATCAGTCCCTTCTCCAATGTCTGGTCTCTTTGCATAAGTGACATATGTCTTTGCAACCACGTGATTTAAATCTCGAATGTCCCTTGTCCTTTCTAGAACCATGGCCGCCACTGGAATTCTGACGTCCCCTGATGAATAAGACATCTCCTTGATCACCACTGTCTCGACCAGTCACCTTCACACGAAGAACTTCGGAGTGCACCGCGAACTCAACATCCTCCAAGAAAAGTGTGTCCAGCTGATATACCATAGAGCAAACCAATGGGTCGAAGTCATCTATCAGAAAGCATAACAAAATCATTGCCATTTTCTCGTCTTTGATGTTCACCACCATGTTCCGTAAGTCAGACACAATCTTCATGACGTGAGTACCCTCTCTTATCTTCAGTACATATAGTTGTTGCATCAGATGCAACCGGCTCGTAAGGTTCTTATTTGCATAAAGCACCTCCAGCTTCTTCCAAAGCTTATCTGCAGTGGCTTCCTCGGATACTTTCATGATTACTTCATCTGATAAAGACAAATGCAGTGCACTTAACGCCTTTTGCTCCATCTTCGATTTCTGAGCCTACGTAACATCTTTGTCAAAATTGTCTTTCTCAAAGACAATCTGGTAGCACCCATCTCTCACCAAAAAGCCTTCATCTTTAATATCTAAAGACCGAAGTCATTTCTCCCAGTAAACTTGTCTATCTTGAACGATGTGGTAGAAGATGTCATCTTGACTTCCTACTTCCTTCTCACCAATGCTTTGATACCACTTGTTGAGAAAACTGACATAATATCAATCAACATCAATGTGTGCATATCGGAATAATATATGATAAAGTATTGCCAACTAATTCAATGCAAAGCTAAGATCTTGAAGGAATCATTAAAAGCACAAGAAATACCACAATATCAAGACCAAGCAATCACATAGAGAGATAAGGATTTATACGGGTTCGGCCTAATCGATGGCCTACGTCCAATTTTCCATTCTCACGGTTTTCACTAGATCAGCGATGATAATTTAGATAATACATCAACTACTCATGATCTCCTCCAAACAATATGTAATCTCTCTTGACAATATAATTTTAGCACTCTAGCAATTATAAAGCCTCATACAAACAAAACAATTGGAAAAATCTTACCAGAAATTCTTGAACAAGGAATACCTCCTCTCCCAAAGCTCGTAGTCGCCCCAAATCTTTTTCGTCGTCCCTAGCCGCAAAAAGATTAAGCTTTTCTCAAGAAATCTTTAGGAATTTCTCTTCTATTCTCTTCGTGTAGTCAAAGGATGTATCCTCTATGTATTTATATCATAAGAGTCCTTCCTAGGGTAGAAGAGGTCGTATTAAATCGTGTCAATCCGATTAACCTCATAACAAATTAACGAACCAGATTAAAAGTCGAATTCTGGTCTAATTGGTCTTTCTACACACCGGCACAGTCGTGCCAGATCTGGCATGGATGTGCCATAGTCTGCGCAGCAAACTGCACACACTTTGGTGACATTGCACGACCGTGCCAAATCTGGCACGGCCGTGCCACAATCTACGTAGCAAACTGTGCAGACTATTGACATCGAATGGCCGTGCCAAATCTGGTACGACAGTGCCAAGACCAAATCAAGTCTAGAAGCATATTTCAACACAAACCCCCCCTCCCCAAAAAAACCATACCACAAAAAACCTCACAAGGTCATTTTGGCTAAATGTGTTGTCAGCTCATAGCCATTTCCTAGTATAAGAATGCATTACATTAACATTTTAAGGGGTTTCGTCTACCTTATGGGATCTACCCCCCCCCCCCCCCCCCCCCCCCCCAAAAAAAAAAAAAAAAAAAACAAAACAAAACCTCCAGATACCCCAGCCCAAAAAAGGACAAAAAGCAATAAAAATCCCAAAACCCCAAACAAAAACACACGCACAAAAACTCAAGTTCACAGCTTTTCTGTTGAGTAGAGATGAGCCACCAGGCTATGTAATCCCTATATATACATGCTGGTGATGCAGGTAGCGATACAGCATAATGTGTGTATCTGATTACAGTTTGTAAATGTACCAAAAGAATGCGAGACTCCTGTAGCTAATAAATAGTCTGTGCCTAATAAATAGTCTGTGCGGAGTAGTAATTTTGCATGCCTTGGTGAAGTATGGTCCATTAATCTGTGTAATATATGTGTACGAATCCACATGATACAAAAGTACAATAAATACAAACATGAAGAAAGATGTGGCAATTGTTGCCTTTCACTGAAACTAGTAGGCAAAACATGGGTATTTATAGGGACTGAGCATTAATTTTCCATATAGCTGCATGATAAGGGTCAGCGAGGGAATGAATGATATAGGATCTGCAACAGCGTCCCCTCCACCAAAAAGCACATCATTCATGGTGAGCCACTAGGTTGATGGATGGCGATGGAATGCTGGTCTTCTAAATAAATATTCAATAATGGGATTTTCTTCTGTGGGGGTTTTTTACTTTCTACTTTTAACTGTTTTTGTTTTTGTTTTTGTTTTGTTTTGGTTTTTTTTTGGGGGGGGGAGGGGGGCACGGACTAAATTCGCAATCTATTAAGGCACTGTGAAAGTGTTTTGTTTAGCAAATCATACAAATAAGTGGTAGGACTCATTGTTGAAGTGATACATACCGGTGGCAACATACTCTGGTGCCGCATAACCATAGGTGCCCATCACTCGAGTACTGACATGCGACTCTCCACCAGTTGGCCCATGCTTTGCTAGACCAAAGTCTGAAAGCTTCGGATTATAATTCTGAGAGGAAAAATAAACAAGATAAGGTGGACAAATCGGATTAATAATCATCTCCTGGTAAGTGTTGCTATATGCAAAACAGTACCGAATCAAGAAGGATGTTGGAAGCCTTGAAATCACGATAGATGATTTGCTTCTCTGATGAGTGAAGGAATGCAAGTCCTCGGGCTGCTCCAATGGCTATCTTAAGCCTTAGGCTCCATGAGAGAGGTTCAAAAGCTGCCCCACCTGTAAGGAAAAAAGCAACCAGGATACGGATACCTATCAAATAAGCTAAAAACATAAAAGTTAATATATCCCAGAATAGAAAGAGTAGAATCTTCTAATACTAGAATTCCAATATGTATAGGCATAGAACTCATAAACTGTCATCAAATAAAAGTAAAACAGAATCAGTTCTTAAAATAATAATAAAGAATGAAAAAGAACACTGAGCCCCATATAATTCTATATCTGCATTCAATTACAAGGCCTTTTTCAAAATATTTGGTTCAACTACATGAATCTAATTTCTACACTCAGCTCTGTTAACAGGTTTTTTTGTTGGGAAATAAACCGACTCGCTATCTCAACATCCAAAGTGTGCACAACGGAAATTAATGATAACGTACCACCAACTTTTAAACAAACAGAGTTAAGATCTTGGGACGAATCATAGAAAGCACAAGAGTCAACAACCACATCACGGGACTATCCAAAATACAAAAAGACGCAATTTTATACTGGTTCGGCCCAACTCTATGGCCTACATACAGTCTTCCATTGTCACAGCTTCCACTAGATCAGAGATGATTACAAGAAAAGATTACACCGGCTCCTAAATCTTCTCCAAACACAATGTAGCTATCTTGATGATATATTACAGGATCTCAAGCATACAATCAAATGAAGAAAACCCAATCAGAAACCCTAGGAGAAGACTATCTCACCTCCCAGAGTTCAAGCCGATATCTCTTCTTCTTCCTTGCACAAAACTCTAAGAGAATCTCCTTCTTTCTCTTGTTGTGTTGCCTTGCATACGGTGCCCATGGCTTAGAAAGCCCTTAAATAGGGTTTAGGAATCATCAGCGCTCATGACTGTTCGATCTAACTTAAGCTCGATCGAACTGCTGTGATTTAACAACGCCTGGCTAAAATTGCAGCCGTCTGGCGGCAATCGGCCAGGCGTCTGGCTCCATGGTGGGGTGAGACATCTGTTCAAGCGACCAGGCGTCTGACCGAAGGTTGTCAGGCATATAGATAATAATGCTACAGTTTCCCGAGAGCTCTTTAACTTTTGTCTCCAACAATGAGTCGTCTGAAGGCAGGACCCCAGCCGTCTGGGTCTTCAGCCAGACGTCGGATGGTCCAGACGTCTAGTAGTACCCGACATCTAGTGATTATGGAAAATTCAGGATTGAGTTTGAAGCACAAACTTCAACACTCTACCCTGCTTCAAACTTTCTCCAACATACCACCAGCATTCCAAGCATCACCAAGACTCCTCCAAGCTCTCAATCATGGCTCTATCCTAATTAACATCATCTCTATCCAGATCTAAAATTTATTGAAATATCAATGGCAACAGGAAACATCAACCACTCAACATGAATAGATCAAGCTTAAGCAATGCATGAGCTTGACTGCAAGAATCACCTTCGTGAGCATATCTGCAGGATTATGATCTGTCGAGACCTTCACCAGTGCTATCATCTTCTTCTCCTCAAGTAGAAAGAATTCCCACACTTCTATATGCTTGGTTCTCGAACTGTAGGCCTGATACTCTGCCAAGTGGATTGTGCTCTGAATATCGCAATAAACATTCGTCGCTTCTTGCAGAATACCCAAGCCTCTCACTAAACTTCGCATGTACTTGCTTTCCTTGATCACCTCTACTGCAGCTATCAGTTCGGCCTCGGTGGTAGGTAATACTATAATGGACTGAATGACCGATCTCCAAGATACCGCAGTTATGCCCAAAATGAACACATATCCAGTCGTATATCACCCTCTATTTCTGTCACCTGCATAATCTGAATCGCAGAATCCAGATATCAGCAATCTATCTCCATTGCCATAACACAAACCAATGTTGATCGTTTCCTTCAGATATCTCGATATCCATTTCACAGTCTGCCAGTGTTCCTTTCCTAGGTTCGTCATGTACCTTCTGACGACTCCAACTGCCTGGGCTAAGTATGGGCGTGTACAAACCATGTCATACATCGGACTTTCTACTAGCATAGGGGACTGTTGACATGTAGCGTGTCTCCTCGTCGATGCTAGGTGACTGTCTCACAGAAAGCTGAACGTGAGCTCATAGTGGTGTGTTGACTGGCTTTGCCTTCTCCACTATATAGCGTGCTAGGACTTCCTTGATATAGTCCCCTTGGCTCAATCTCAACTCCCCATTCTTTACATCCTTGCTGATTTTCATACCAAGGATTTTCTTTGCAGGGCCAGGATCCTTCATATCAAACTCTTCTGCAAGTTTCTCCTTCAGCCTATTGATTTCTTTCTTGTCTCGTGACGCAATCACCATATCGTCAACGTACATTAGCAATTATATCCCCGACCCATCGTTATGTGTGTGAACATAAACACACTGGTCCTTTATACTCCGTTCAAAACCAATGCTCAACATGAAGGAGTCAAATCACTTATACCAATGCCTTGGAATTTGTTTTAAACTGTATAAGGATTTCTTCAACTTGCATACCTTCTGTTCTTGTCCCTCCATCACGAAGCCTTTAGGTTGGGGCATGCATATCTCTTCATCAAGCTCTCCATGTAAGAACGACGTCTTCATATCCAACTGCTCCAGCTCTAAGCCCTTAGCTGCTACCAAGGCCAGTACACAGATGGACGTGTGTCTTACCACAAACGAGAAGATTTCATTGTTGTTTTCTCCTTTCCTCTGCGCGAATTCTTCGTCACCAGCCGTGCTTTATACATCACATCGCCACCATCTCCTTATCTAACCTTGTATACCCATTTGCATCCAATGGTCTTCCTGTCCTTGGGCAATTCTACCAATTCCAACGTGCCATTCTTATAAAGGGATTCCATCTCCTCCTCCACTGCCAGACGCCACTCTACAACTACGCTCAATGTCTGGGCTTTGTTAAACGGCAATGGCTCTTCGTGCTCTATGTTCAGGGCATATGCGTGCATATCATCAAATGCAAATGTAGCAACAGAATAGCTCCAATACTCTCATAGTCCTTGATGACCTTCGCAGCTCCAGCTGGCCCTAGGCAGGAATCTGATGGGCCTCTGGCCCATCAGCCGCCTCTGCGGGTTTACACCCGCAGGACCCTGCGCAAGGGGAGGCCCATGCCGCATTCCCCCTCCAAAGCCGAGTCCTACTCGCATTCCCCTTCCTAGGCCGAGTCCTCCTTGGAGTAGGATTGGTTGGCCAAGTCCTCTTTGGACTAGGATTGCCCTAGTTTCTATTATAAATAGGGGGGTAGCCTTCTCTTGTTTACCTATGCTATTTTGATAATTGATATTTGGAGACTCTTAGGGTAAACGAGTGTGGACGTCCTCTAGGCGTCTTGGGAGGAGGGCACACCTCTTTTGTGCCCATTTATCTTTCTATTTGCTATTGTTTTTCTAATAAAAATTTCATCTTTGTTAGATCCTAACAATTTGGTATCAGAGCACGTGACGATCCATGGCGGCTTCAACAAGATCGCAAGACAAATTTGAGTCGTTGGAGGCGAAATTCACGAGCGAAATTGAGGCAATCAAAAAGTCCTTGGCGGGAAACGACGAGTCCATGGCGAAATTAACTACATCCATCTCCCAATTGGCGTCAAATCAAGCAAAGCACGACGATCAATTCGCGCAATTGATGGGAGCCCTAAATCAATTGGCGACGAACTCCAAAAGCGAAGAAAACTCTAATCCGATACCAAAGGCGGCACCTTTGAAGAAGGAAAAGGAAAAAGAGGAGATTCTTCCCCAAAATCAACCCTACTACGTGGAGGAATTGGATGATGAAGACGACGGCAAGCCGTGGAGGGTGGACTACCGCGAGGAGGTACGGCGGAAGGCGGTGGAGAGCCAAAGGGGGGCTGCGGCCCTAGCCGCCCAAATTGGGAGCGCCACGGCCAAGGGGAGATCCGACTGAACCCCCTTAGCCATCGGGAGCCGCGGGCAGCACAGGAGAGAGGCGGGGGGCCTTCCCCCGCCTGCGCCGGGCCCCGACAGGGGGGGCCAGGCCCTGCCGGGGCTCGGCAGGGTCCGACGACCGTGCCGGACCTCCGGCAGGGCCCACCGGACCTGCCAGAGGCCCGGCAGGGCCTGCCGCCCCTCCGGCAGCCCTGGAGGGGCCCGACAGAACACTACAGGGGGCCGGAGCCCCCTGGCAGCCGACAGGGGGAGGGGAGCAGCATGGCAGGGCCGGCCAGGGGCAGGGACCCCCCGGCAGCAGACCGAAGGAGGGGGAGCGCGCGGACAGCCACCCGACGGAGTTTTTGAGCCCCGGACGACGGACAGCGAGCGAGGAGGGTTACGGAAGGTTTTCGGGAGGATTTTGTGACCCTCCGGAGCGTCGACCAGCAGCTGATAATCCTTTCTACGGCGACGGATGCGGGAGAGACTATTATTCTGACGGCAGGGGTGGCTACGAGGCGGAGTTCGGCGATGACGCAGGATGGGACGATTTTGAGGGCCGGCGAGGAGATTACCGTGGAGACTACGGGAGGCACGGAGGAGGACCACCTAGGCGCTTCGAGACCTTGGACGAGAGGAGACAACATTACCGGCTGCCGCACAGAGAGGAAGGGAGACCCGAGCAGGGACGTTTTGGAGGAGACTGCAGAGTCCGGAAGCTGAAGATGCCGCTATTTTCAGGGGAGGATCCACACGCCTGGTTGTTTACCGCAGAGAGATACTTCACGGCACATCACATGACCGAGGCCCAGAAACTGGAGGCGGCGGCGATCTGCATGGAGGGGCGTGCCTTGGGATGGTTCCAGTGGAAAGAGAGACGGCAGCAGATTAGGAGCTGGGAGGAGCTAAAGGACCTGGTGCTGGAGAAATTCAGAGACCCCCGTCTGGGGAACTTACACGAGCAGCTGTACGCCCTCAGGCAGGAGGGGCCAGTGCGGAACTACATTGAGAGATTTGAGACACTGGCAGGGCATGTTCATGGCGTGTCGGATGAGTCACTGGAGGGCACCTTTCTGAAGGGGTTGCGCCCCAGTTTGCGAGCAGCGGTGAGACCCTACAAGCCTAGGGGGGCTTTCAGAGGTCATAGAGATGGCCCAGATGGTGGAGGATGCACAAACCGAGGATAGGCGGGTCCGGAGCAGCTACAGCAGTCAAACTTCGAGGGGCGCCCCATCTGGGGCTGGAGGAGCAGGTACCTCCGCGGGGGTGTTCCAGACGAGCCGGGAGAAGACTGGAGAGAAGAGCAGTGCGCCAGTGACTGGAGGGCAGTTCAGACGCATGACGGACGCGGAGATGAGGGAAAAAAGGCAGAAAGGCTTGTGTTTCCGGTGCGATGAGCGGTTTTCGCCAGGCCATCGGTGCGCGGGGCGCAAGCTCCAGGTGATTCTGTTGGAGGACGATGACGACGACGCTGATGTCGAGGAGGAGGCCACTGAGGCAGAGGAGGAGCTGGAGGGCCAGCAGCTGGACGTGGCGGAGGTGTCCCTCAACTCCGTGGTAGGGTTCACACCGAACCATACCATGAAGCTGAGGGGGGAGATCGGTGACCAGGAGGTGACTGTGCTTATTGACAGTGGGGCTACCCACAATTTCATTTCCCAGAGGGTGGTGGCACAACAGGGGCTTCAGCTGACAGATTACGGGGGCTTCAGCTGACAGATTGCGGCAGCTTCAGCGTGATGATGGGGACAGGGAAGAAGGAGAGCAACCGAGGAGTTTGCAGGGGGCTGGTGCTGACCATGCAGGGAATACAGATTATTGCAGATTTTTTACCTCTCGACCTCGGGAGCACCGACGTCATCTTGGGCATGACCTGACTACAGACATTAGGAGAGATGACCATAAATTGGAAGCTGCTACGGATGGAGTTTCAAGAGGCGGGGAGAGCAGTGATACTCCAGGGAGACCCTAGCCTCTGCAGAGTTTTGGTCTCTCTGAAGACCATGTTTAGGACCATCCAGACAGAGGGAGGAGGATACCTAGCAGAGCTGCACTCTTTGACAGGTGAGAGAGACGCAGAGGCCAGTACAGAGCAGCCCATTCCAAGAGAGGTTCAGCAGCTGATGGACCAGTTTGGGGAGATCTTCCAGGAGCCTCGGGGTCTTCCACCACCACGGGACCACGAGCACGCCATTGTTCTACGAGAGGGTGTTTTCCCTTTTAGCGTGCGGCCCTACCGCTACCCTCAGCATCAGAAGGACGAGATAGAGAGGATGGTTTCAGAAATGGTGCAGGCAGGGGTGATCCAGCCGAGCGTGAGTCCGTTCTCCAGCCCAGTGTTATTAGTGAAGAAGAAGGATGGTAGCTGGCGGTTCTGCGTGGACTACAGGGCGCTGAACAAGGAGACGGTCCCTGATAAATTCCCTATACCTGTGATTGATGAGCTCTTGGACGAGCTACACGGAGCAGCGTGGTTCAGCAAGCTAGATCTTAAGTCAGGCTATCACCAGATACGGATGCGACGGGAGGATGTGCCCAAGACGGCGTTCAGGACGCATGAGGGCCACTACGAGTTCCTGGTTATGCCCTTTGGGTTGACCAACGCCCCGGCCACCTTTCAGACTCTCATGAATAAGGTATTCCGTCCCTTTCTCAGGCGATTTGTACTAGTCTTTTTCGACGATATTTTGGTGTACAGTCGTACTCTGAAGGAGCATTTGGACCACCTACAGGTGGTTTTTCAGGAGCTGCAGTACCACCAGCTATATTTGAACAGGAAGAAGTGTCTATTCGGACAGCCGCAGGTGGAGTATCTGGGGCACGTGGTATCAGCAGGAGGGGTAGCCACCGATAGAGCGAAGATAGCGGCCATGCTGGACTGGCCTCGCCCTACTACTCTCAGAGGGCTACGGGGCTTCTTGGGCCTTACAGGTTACTACCGCAGATTCGTAGAGGGATATGGGACGATTGCCTGGCCATTGACAGAGTTATTGAAGAAGGATCAGTTCCACTGGGAGGAGGAGACAACGACAGCTTTTGAGGCCCTGAAAAGGACAATGACCACTGTGCCAGTATTGGCGTTGCCCGACTTCACCAGACCATTCGTAGTAGAGGCGGACGCATCAGGACATGGGCTGGGAGCAGTATTGATGCAGGAGCATCGTCCCATAGCTTACTACAGCTAGGTGTTGACCACGAGGGCCCGATTGCGATCGGTCTACGAGAGGGAGCTAATGGCGATAGTGTTGTCCATACAGAAGTGGAGACCATATTTATTGGGACGGAGCTTCATAGTGCGCACGGATCAGCGGAGCTTAAAGTACCTGTTAGAGCAGCGGATTGTAACAGAGGAACATCAGAAGTGGCTGAGAAAGCTGATGTGTTACAGGTTCGAGATCGAGTACCGCCCGGGATTGGAGAACAAGGCAGCTGATGCGTTATCTCGGCGGGAGGAGGCAGAGTTAGCGGTACTTACGGTGTCGATCCTCGAGGATTGGGGCCCACTGCAGGAGGAGGCAGAGCAGGACCCGGAGTTGGCGGCTATACGAGAGGCCCTTTTACAGGGGACGACTGAGTACCCAGTATATTCTTTGCATGATGGGCGGCTACTTTACTGGGGGCGGCTGGTGATACCGAGGACTTCTACTCTAATACGGACCATCTTCAGGGAGTTCCACGGCAGTGCTATAGGAGGACATTCTGGAGTCCTCAAGACCTACCAGCGGCTATCACGGGAGGTCTACTGGAAGGGGCAGAAGAAGGATGTCGCCAGGATGGTGGCAGAGTGTGACGTGTGCCAGCGTCACAAATATCAGGCCATGTCCCCAGGAGGACTACTACAGCCGCTATCTTTACCAGACAGAGTTTGGGAGGACCTCTCTATGGACTTTATCGATGGATTGCCAAAGTCAAGTGGTTACGTCATTTTTGTTGTGGTAGACCGCCTCAGCAAATATGCACATTTTATCCCGCTTAAGCATCCTTACAGCGCCGTTTCAGTGGCAGAGATTTTTGTGAGAGAGGTCATTCGTTTGCATGGCCCGCCAAAGCCCATAGTCTCGGATAGAGACAAGGTATTTCAGAGTAAATTCTGGCATGAGCTTTTCAGATTGCAGGGGACGGCCTTGAAGCGGAGCACAGCTTATCATCCCCAGACTGACGGTCAGACGGAGGTGGTAAATAGGAGTGTGGAAACTTACCTGCGTTGCTTCATCTCAGAGAGTCCGAAGGAGTGGGCACGTTGGCTACCGTGGGCGGAATACTGGTACAACACTTCATACCACACGGCGGCGCAAACTACACCCTTCCGGATTTTATATGGCAGAGACCCTCCGCACTTGCTTCATTACGGTCATGAGACGACTCCGGTGTCTGATGTGGAGCAGTACCTGGTAGAGCGGGACCGCATTCTAGAGAAGCTGAAGCTCCATTTGGCATGGGCTCAGCAGGTGATGAAGGCACGGGCAGACCTCCACCGTCGAGACGTGCACTTTGAGGTTGGTGATATGGTATATCTGAAGCTGAGGCCCTACAGGCAGATGTCGGTGGCTCATAGGAGGAATGAAAAGCTGGCACCGCGGTATTTTGGGCCTTTTGTGGTCGAGGCAAGGATAGGACCGGTGGCTTACAGGTTGCGTTTACCCCCAGGATCTACCATTCACCCAGTCTTCCATGTCTCACAGTTGCGCCAGGCCATTGGCAACCACACCTCTTCCCCTACATTACCAGAGACCCTTATGCTGATATGAAGGTGAGGATGGAGCCCGAGTTGCTGAAAGGGGTTCGACAGAGCGACACTGGCGGTCGGCAGGTGCTATTACAGTGGAGAGGCTTACCAGAGCACGATAGCACGTGGGAGGACATGGATGATATGGTGGCATGCTTTCCAGACTTCCACCTTGAGTACAAGGTGGCTCTTTGGGGGGAGTATTGATGGGCCTCTGGCCCATCAGCCGCCTCTGCGGGTTTACACCCGCAGGGCCCTGCGCAAGGGGAGGCCCATGCCGCATTCCCCCTCCAAAGCCGAGTCATACTCGCATTCCCCTTCCTAGGCCGAGTCCTCCTTGGAGTAGGATTGGCCGGCCAAGTCCCCTTTGGACTAGGATTGCCCTAGTTCTATTATAAATAGGGGGTAGCCTTCTCTTGTTTACCTATGCTATTTTGATAATTGACATTTGGAGACTCTTACGGTAAACGAGTGCGGACGTCCTCTAGGCGTCTTGGGAGGAGCGCACACCTCTTTTGTGCGCATTTATCTTTCTATTTGCTATTGTTTTTCTAATAAAAATTTCATCTTTGTTAGATCCTAACAGAATCTCTCCATGAGTCTGAATCTGATCTGTCTGTATATGCTCTTCCTCAGCGGTCAGGTCAGGTCATGTCTCAGCATCTCGCATTTCAACCTCTAGTGTAGGTAGCTCGACCTCGGCATTGGGCTACTCAGGTCTATGTCCATCATTTAAATGAGTCATCTCCGACCTAACCGTCGACAACTCATCAAATGTGACGTGCCTACTGGTGAACGTCTTCTTAGACACATGATCTATCAACATGTATTCCTTAACTCCTTCTGGGTATCCAAGTACGATGGCCTTCTTGGCCCTCGAATCTAGCTTGTCCTCTTTCTGCAACGCGTAGGCAGTACATCCAAACACCCTCAAGTACGAGTAGTCCCCAATCTTTCATGTCCACGCCACCTCAAGAATTTTGAAACTGATCGTCGATGATAGTAGTCTGTTCACGAGATACACGACGGTAGTCACAGCTTTACCCTAATATTCCTTAGGAAGCTCAGCAGTCAGCCTCAAGTATCGGCACTTCTTCATCAGTGTACAGTTTAGTCTCTCTACAACACCGTTTAATTAGGGATATCCTGGCGTAGTATACTGCCGTAAAATACCATGAGATCTGCAGAATTATTTGAACACCCTAGAAGTGTACTCTTCACTGTTATCTGATCTCAATTCCTTGACGGCTCTCCAAAACTGCTTTTCTACAAAGGCTTTCCAAGCCTTGAACTTCTTGAAGACATGATCTTTAGAATTTATCAAAGTCAGCCTCAAGTATCGGCACTTCTTCATCAGTGTACAGTTTAGTCTCTCTACAACATCGTTTAATTGGGGATATCCTGGCGTAGTATACTGCCGTAAAATACCATGAGATCTGCAGAATTATTTGAACACCCTAGAAGTGTACTCTTCACTGTTATCTGATCTCAATACCTTGACGGCTCTCCAAAACTGCTTTTCTACAAAGGCTTTCCAAGCCTTGAACTTCTTGAAGACCTGATCTTTAGAATTTATCAAATAGATCCACACCTTTCTCAAGTAGTCGTTTATGAAAGACACGAAGTACTTCGCTCCTCCAATGGTAAGTACAGAAGTATGCCCTCATACATCTAAATGTACGTAGTCAAGTGGTCCGTTGCTGCTATGCTCCGCAGTCCCAAAGTATGTCTTCGTCAGCTTTCCTTATACACATTTCTCGCAGAACTCCCATCTCTCATCTCTGGCCTCTATCGGCTTCCTTTTGCGAAGCACATCCAATGACTTCTCACTTGAATGTCTAAGGAGAAAATGCCATAGCTTTGGTAATCATTCACTATCTGTGCCTTGAGAGATGCTAGCCTCACCCTCCACGGTGTGCCCCTGCAGCGCATACAAATTTTGTACTCTCCTTTCCTTCATCACGATAAGAGAACCTTCAATGAGTTACCTTTACTGATCGTTCTGCACCCAAGTCCAGTTAAAGCTCCAATAGAAACCAGAATTTTCTTCAAGTCTGGCATGTGATGTACGTCTGTAAGCATTCTGATCACTCCATCATGCATTTTGATCCGCAACTCTCTAACTTGCAAGCCATATTATATCACATTAGGACATTGTCGACTTCTCTCGAATAATATGAACTGAACCAACTCATTCGCGGTGTCATGTGGAAAGAGCAACCTGAAACCAAAAGCCACAAGATCCCTAGATATCCAGATGTAGTCGTCAGAATCTCACCATCGTCACTGCCATTGCTACTAATTCCCACTGAAGCAAAACCAGAAGCTTCTTTTTTACTTTCCATTCTTCTTTAGCTTATGGCAGTCCCTTCTCCAATGTCCTCTCTCCTTGCATAAGTGACACATGTCCATGTGCCCTCGTGATTTGAATCTCGAATGACCCTTATCCGTCCTAGGACCATGGCTGCTTCTGGAATCCTGACGTCCACTGATGAAAAGTACATCCCCTTGATCACTACTCTATCGTACTGTCACTTTGACACGAAGAACATCAGAGTGTACCGCGGACTCAACCTTCTCTAGAGATAGAGTTTCACATCCATATACCATGGACATACCAAATGGGTCGAAATCATCCGTTAGAGAACATAACAATATCATCACCAATTACGTGTCCTTAATGTTAATCCCTATATTCCGCAAGTCAGACACTCTTTGTAAAATCGTCAATGTGATCCTTCACATGGGTGCCATCTCATCTTCGTAACATATTAAATACAACCTCCTCGTCAGATTCTTCTTTGCATAGAGTGCCTCGAGCTTCTTCCAAAGCTTCTTCGCAGTAGCCTTCTCAGACATCTTTTTGAGCACTTCATCTGAAAGTGATAGCTGCAGTACACTCAACGTCTTTCTATCCATCTCAGCCTTTTGTGCATCCGTGACATCCTTATCAAAAATGTCTTTCTCAAAAACGATCTGATAACATCTGTCTCTCATTAGAAAAGCCTTCATCTTCAATTTTCAAAGACTAAAGTTATTTCTTCCAGTGAATTTGTTCATCTTAAATGATGTGGTAGAGTACGTCATCTCGACTTTCTACTTCTCCCTCACCAGAGCTCTAATACCACTTGTTGGGAAATAAACCGACACGATATCTTAACACCCAAAGTGTGCACATCGGAAATTAATGATAATGTATCGCCAACTTTCAAACAAAGAGAGTTAAGATCTTAGGACGAATCATAGAAAACACAAGAATTAACCATAGCACAGAACAATCCAATCCACGCAGAGACGTAATTTTATATTGGTTTGGCCCAACTCTATGACTTATGTCCAGTCTTCCATTGTCACGGCTTCCACTAGATCAGAGATTATTACAAGAAAAGATTACACCGGCTCCCAAATCTTCTCCAAACACAATGTAGCTATCTTGATGACATAATCCTAGCACTCTAGCGATTACATGATCTCAAGTATATAATCAATGAAGAAAACCAATAAGAAATCCTATGAGAAGACAATCTCACCTCCAAGAGCTCAAGCCAATATCTCTTCTTCTTCCTTGCGCAAAACCCTAAGAGATCTCCTTCTTTCTCTTGTTGTGTTGCCTTACATGTGGCGCCCAGGGCTTAGAAATCCCTTAAATAGGGTTTATGAATCATCAGATCTCGTGGCCGTTCGAACTGACTTAAGTTCGATCGAACGGCTGTGATTAAACAACGCCTGGCTAAAATCGCATCCGTCAGACGTCTGGAGGCAATCGGCTAGTCATCTGGCTCCATGTTGGAGGGAGCCATCTGTTCAAGTGACCAGGCATTTGACCGAAGGTTGTCAGGTGTCTGGATAATAATGTTATAGTTTCCCAAAAGCTCTTCAACTTTTCTCTCTCATAGTGAGTCGTCTGAAGGCAGGATCCCAGCTGTCTGGGTCTTCAGCCAGATGCCTGATGGTCCAACTTCAGGCGTCTGGCATATCAAACATATGCCTCTCCTGGAGTTGCCAAAACCAGACGTCTGGTAGTGTAGTACCAGACGTCTGGTGATTATGGGAAAATCAGGATTGAGTTTGAAGCACAAACTTCAACATTTTTAACTATCTCAGTCAATGTTGTTTAGGTCCATTCCTAATCAATGTTTGTTCAGGTCCATTCCCAGCCTTTGTTACCATCTAACTACCATCCTATTCATCCTGACGTGCAACTTCATCCTGACGTGCAACTCATGTCTCCATTGCCCATGTACACACCACCTCAAACATTTTCCCTAACACTAGCATACTCTTTTCTCATCCAATATTAGCATGCATCCACTTATATCAACGTTTTCCTTTCAGTTACTCTTCTTTCCTTCCCTTTTTTCATCTGACAAAGATACATTTGTTATGATAATTCCCTGAAACACCTAGAGATGTCTAAGGTATGCCCCGTTAAATGCAATATTTATTATAATGTTTGTCATGGACTTTAAATACATAACAAATATGTAATAGAAAAGACACTGGAGTTTGCTGTTATGGTTTCCTGATTAAGTCAGGTTCATCCAAATTTCAATAATTTTACTTCCAGATATCGACTGGCTTACAGCAATGTGAAGTTGTTCTTGTGCCAATTGCATGATCAAAGTAATAAATTCAGAATATACTGAAACACTCACTCCTAAAAAGTTGGTTCTCCAAGCTCCCCTTTGCCATAAACTCGTATACAAGGAGGAGCTCCTTGTCTTCCCAACAGTAGCCCAATAGCTTAACAAGATGTGGATGTGACAGCCTCCCAAGAAACTTGACTTCAGCCTGCAATGACAAAGGAAAAAAAAAATGAACTCAGCATAGATTATTGCCATGACTAAAACAATCATGCTATGACTGAGACTGAACAAAAAGTGTAGACCAACGATACTATGTTTAAAATGCTTAATCCAATTCTGGGTTTATTGCATGAATGCCCAGTTGTCACATTATCCTAAATTAAACAGTGCATTAAACCGTGAGAGCTGCATGCTGACAGAGCCTACCTTAATTAATGGGATATGCTAACGCATGACTACACATGGTTGGACAAAAATAATGAAACAAACAAAAGAAACTCTCACATTTTTTGGAATAGGCCTATAAGCAACAAGTCACACTGGAAAATAATCAAAACTGAAAATATGCTCCTGAAAGGTGCCTTTTTGGATCATCACAGTGCCACCACACTATGGCAAGTGACATGACGAGATGTCCCTGACTTATTTCGAAATTTAAAGGGAAGCATCATTAAGGGAATGAATATCGACTCAATCAATTTATTAGCATAGAACAACAATAAAAAGGAAATCAGAGGACAGATTAATGTACCATTACCTAGGCATACTATGTTGGGAAAATGACAACCTTGAGATTCTCGCGGAAACAACCACTCCTAAAAGCTGATCAGGAATATAGGACTAGCAAAAATCGGATACTCAAAATACCCCAACAAAATCTCTACGATCTTGCAAAGTAAAGCAGCAAACAAAATAGCAACAATTAAATCAATCAGCAGACACAAAGGTTTACCCTGGTTCGGTTGCGAACAACCTACATCCAGCAACTTCCGACATGATTCCACTATCAGAGAGATCTTCACAGAACTACAATCTTGCTTCCACTCACGTGAGTAATAACTTGGCTAGATGCACAAGACCTCACAAACTCACTCACTGAAGAAGAAAACAAGGAGACAATGAGAGAATCACTCAACTCCAAGAACAAAACTCCTAGCCTAATCTCTCGACAAAACTTTAATGGCGACGGCGGCTCAAGCTCTTCTCATATTCAGATCTGAGAATCAGTGTTACCCTAATAATCTCAACCATTAGATGAAGTAGGGTCTCAAAACCGGGATGAAAACGTCATCAAACCCGTCCAACTTGAAATCTGGGCCCCGCACCGCTCGGTCGAGCGAGTTCAGAGCTCGGCCGAGCGGTAACTTTGCTGTTGTGGCTGTTGGCGGACTTGATAGGGCGCTCAGCCGAGCGGCTGCTCCGCTCGGCCCGAGCGCTTGCACTGCAGAACTTAAATGTCTATGCCTCAGCTCGGCCAAGTGCTCGAGCCGCAGTGCTCGGCCCGAGCAGGCAGTGCTCGGCCCGAGCGGTAAAGCACTCGGCCGAGTAATTCTTGCCTTAGCTTGGCCTGTGCTTTATGGCACAAGCTCGGTCGAGTGTCTGTCACAGCTCGGCCGAGCAACACAGCTCGGCCGAGCAATCTGGGAGTATGATGTATGAGACTTGAATCACAAAATTTAACACTTTACTTTGATTCAAATCTCCTCACACTACTCCTGCACATCCACGGTGCTCGCCATGACCCTCTCTCTGGGTTTCATCAACTCGGAATTCGCGCCCTCTGGCGCCACCTAAGCCAATAAGGAGATCAACTCCAGGCACAACTAGAGCTTGATGGTAGGAACTGGCTTGGTGAACATGTCTGCGGTGTTCTTCTCAGTCGGGATCTTCTGAAGCTCCACTTCCTTGCTCTCCAACTCTAGGAAGGAATTTCGCACCTCAATATGCTTCGTCCTTGAACTGTATGCATGGTGTTTTGCCGGATGAATGGCACTCTGACTGTCACTATACACTCGTGACGAACTCTGCGGCACCCCCAAATCTCTAAGCAAACTCCTCAAATATTTGGCCTCATTCACAGCCTCCACCGATGCGATCAACTCGGCCTCTGTGGTCGATAACGCTACCACCGATTGTAGGACTGACCTCCACAATACCGCGGCAGTGCCCAATGTGAACACGTACCACGTGGTAGATCGTCGCCTGTCCCTGTCTCCTGCATAGTCACTGTCACAATATCTCGTCAGCACTTTTCTGTCTCCTCTCCCGTAGAGGATCCCAACACTAACTGTGCCTCGTAGATACCTCAAAATACACTTGACGGCATGCCAATGCTCCTTGCCTGGGTTGGCCATATACCTGCTAGCCACTCCCACGGCCTGTGCAATATCTGGACGTGTGCATACCATCGCGTATATCAAACTCCCTACTGCACTCGCATATGTCACCTTAGACATATACTTCATCTCATCCTCGGTGCTCGGTACTGTGTTGCAGACTCCTCGGTGCTCGGTAGTGTGTCGCAGACAGCTGAAAATGAGCTCCAAGCAGTGTTGTCACGGGCTTCACGCTCTCCATCCCAAAACGGATCAGCACCTTTTGAATATACCCCTGATGTGACAACATTAGCTCATGCCGCTTCCTATTTCAAAAAATCTCCATTCCAAGAATCTTCTTTGCGGGCCCCAAGTCATTCATATCGAACTCTTGCACTGCCTAGGTGACTGCTTCAACCCGCACAGTGATTTCTTCATTCTGCAGATCAAATTTTCTTTCCCCTCACTCTGAACCCCTCTGGTTGATGCATATATATCTCTTCATCAAGATCTCCATGCAGAAAAGCAGTCTTAACATCGAGTTACTCCAACTTCATGTCCATGCTTGTCACTAGTGCCAACAACACATGAATAGATGTGTATCGCACAACAGGTGAGAATATCTCGTTGTAGTCCTCTCCTTCCCTTTGTGCGAAACCCTTGGCCATCAGTCTCGCCTTGTACCTGATATCATTACCATCTTGGGTTGAGTTTTCTTTTACCTTATATATCCAACGACATCCAATGGCACGCTTCTCGCTGGGTAACAGCACCAACTTCCAAGTGTCATTGCAGTGAAGAGACTCCATCTCCTCATCTATAGCTCCTTGCCACTGAGCAGCATCTCCTGAGTTTATGGCTCCACCATATGTCGTCGTCTCCTCATGCTCCAAGTTGAGTGCATATGACGACATGCCATCGAAAGAAAATCCTGCATAGTCCTATTCTCCAAATCTCTCAGATGCCTTCTTCACCCACTTTGATTTCTGCATTCCTTCATCACCTGCATAAGTGTCAACGCGTACCTGAGATGGACCGGGTTTCTGCTCACGGTCTTCAACATGGACCTCATCATGTCCTTCAACTAGGACGTCGACCATCAGCTCTTTGCATGGTTGCTGAATGGACTGGACTGGAAGGTTGACCATATCTGTCAATATCTTCTCTTGTGACGTGTCCCCTTTTAAGTAAGAATGCTCCACCCTAAGCATTGCATCCTCATCAAAAGTGACATGTCGGCTCAAAATCACTTTCTGTCCATTTGGATCACATAAGCAATATCCCTTAACGGCGTGGCCATATCCAAGAAAGATGCACTCCTTCGCTCTTGATCCAATTTGTCGCCCCTCTCATGCACATACGCCGGGCAACCCACTATGCACAAGTATGAATAATCTCCAGCTTCTACACTCCACTTTTCTTCAGGAATTTTGTAATCAATAGCCACTGACGAAACTCTGTTCACGATGTGCACTGCAGTGGTGAGAATCCATCCCTAAAATTCCTTCTCCAAACCGGCTGAGTGCCTCAAGCATCGCACTCGCTTCAACAATGTCTGATTCATCCGCTCCACCACACCATTCGACTGCGGATCTTCGGGTGTGATAAAGTGACGGCGGATTCCATGGAATTTGCAAAAATTCCTAAATTCCCTCAAACTCACCTCCATTATCGGACCTCAGCACCTTCACATGCCTTCCGGTTTACTTTTCAACCATGGTCTTCCACTCCCTGAAAATCTCAAATGTCTGGTCCTTCGACTTCATTAAGTAAATACAGACTTTGCGGGAGTAGTCATCTATGAAAAGAATAAAGTATCTAGCTCATCCCTTTGACGGCTCCAGGCACGGTCCACACATATGTGTGTACATAGTGAAGCGGTCCTTGCTAATGTGCTTTCCTGTGTTGAACTGCACCTTTATCTTTTTCCCTTACACACAGGACTCACAGAACTCTACTCTCGCATCCGTAGCACCAAACAACTTTCTCCTCCGAAGTATATCGAGGGTCTTATCACACGAATGACCCAAATGATAATGCCACAGTTTAGCTGAATCTCTGGCACTTGTGCTAGTAGAGCCAACGTCTGTATCTCCTTCCACTGTTGTACCTTGAAGGGCATACAAGTTTCCCACTTTCTTTCCCTTCATCACTAACATGGCTCCTTTTGACACTCTCAATTGGTCTTTCTCAAATACCGATTTGCACCCGGCATTGTCCAAAATGCCTATGGAGATTAGGCTCTTCCGCGGATCTGGGACATGCCTCACATCGGCTAGTACGCACTACGCCATCATGCATCTTGATCCGAATGGTTCCAATACCTGCAGTCTTGCACACTGCATTGTTCTCCATGAGGATTGAGCCTCCATATTCCTTGAAACGGTACATCGTGAACCAACTCCGATGCGAAGTCATGTGATATGAGCACCATTGTCCATAAGCCACGCAATGTTTGCTTCACCTGCAATCCCTGCTGCAAATATCTCCAGATCTCTACCTTGATCTATGTGTCCTTCATCATGGTTATGCATGCCATTTATTTCCAATAATGCTAAACCGGACTCTTTATCAGCATCCTTACCTTTCTTCTTATTCTTGTTAAGATACCGGTTAGTAAAATGACCCTTCTGTTGACAATTGTAGCATGTGATCTTCGTGAATCTATCCTGCGAATGTCTCGACTTGGAGCAGTCATTGTTCTTCCTTTGCTGGCCTTGACCTCCTCTCCTTTCCTGTCGACCTCTCACATACAGGGCCTCCTCACGGTTACTCCCATGATCTCTACCTTGAACCTGGCCACCTAACTGCTCAGTGTGAAGCGCCGCCTTCACCTCCTCCACGGTGAGAGTTGTTCGATTGTATATCATAGACCAAACAAACTGATTATACTCCGCAGGCAATGAGCACAACAGGATGACTGCATGTTGCTCATTTTCAATCTTCACATCCAAACCTCGCAGCTCTAGCACTATCCGGTTCAATTCATCCATGTGATCCTTCACCGCGGATCCAGACTTCATCTTGAGCGTATACAGCTGCTGAAGCAAATAAAGACGACTCGTGAATGATTTCTTCATATACAGTCCCTCAAGCTTCTTCCAGATATCAGACGTCGTTGCTTCATCCAAGACCTCTCTCAGGACATTAGCTGCCAACGACAACTGTATCACACTTGTTGGTATCAATTTCGCCATGGGTCCAGCACACAAAATGAATTGATGAATTCTACTTAATGAGCAAGGTCCCATAAAAGCGGTACGACTCGGCCCAATAGCCCCAAGGCCCGCCAAGGAAGGTAAACATTTATCGTGTCAAATTGCCAACTCATTGGTCAGTTGCCCCATTATGCTTGGTGGAATAAGTCAAACACCCACCTTCCATCATGATGTTAGATCCTCTTTACAGGCCACTTGAATAGCCTTAAAATGGGCAATAAATGGCTAAAATAAGTGGAGATTAATGGGGAGAGGTTACAAGAGGGAGACCACTTCATGAGTGGAAAGTTACAAACCATGAAAGAGGGGATAAATACTTGAAAAAGAGGAAGGGAGAAGGGATGCCAAGATCTACAGCAATAGATCCCCAACAAAGGCTAAGCATGATACAACAATATACACTTTTCATCTACTTCTCTAATGTCTTCTCTTTGATATAGCTCAATACTTTTTATCTACGAGAAGCTAACTTGAGCCTCGGAGATGGATCGATCGGGCCCCAACCCCGATCCCTTAACGATCTTCTCATATTGCAGGATTACGGAGATACCGCGAAGCTAGGTCAACATCCATCTGTGGAGTCCGATCCTAGTCCCCTCGATCCGGAGACGCTCGTTCACGGGTCCCATTTCAATTGCTGGTGTGGCTCCACCCCGACGAAGGAGTCATTTTCAGCACAAATACGGTTATCATCAATTTTGGCTTTAACAGTTGGTGGCGTCTGTGGGAAAAGTTCAGAGTCAACATCCCTGTCATTCTCTAATAATGACGATGTCGACTCGCCCCACCAATTAAAGGCCCGAATGTCCAATTCCCGAAGAGGTGTCGGAGGCCATGCCTTCCACTTCAATCGAAGCCGTAGCTATTCTTGGCAAAAAGCTGCCTCCCGAACGGAAACCTTTTTCTTCGTTCCTCTAATCTAAAAAAATTTAAATTCCATTTGTTTTACTATCTGATTGTTATGTTTGATGCATACAATTAAACATAAAAATCCTTTTTCTCTCTGTAAAAACTGCAGACTCCCAGGAGTCAACGATTCTGGGACAGCATCCTCATCAGTCACCAGCGATCAAATCGATGCAGAGGACCGATGCTCAAGCTTTGATGATGCAGATGACTAATACCAAAAGAACGTCCATAACGAATATTTCTCGCAATTATATTCTGTAATGGATGCGTTACTGACGCTCTAGCCCTATGAACGAGAAGAAAGCATGGGCTTCCCACGTAATTGCTAAATGAAGTCAACTAACCATCCATTAAGGCTAATTATACCACCACATGGGGAGAAAGGCACCATCCCAGTCCTCTCGTCACCATCCTCGACTCGGCACTTTGGGGGAACTCAAGGATCCCATTCGTTAATGACTCCTAGCTCCAACTCCGACTCCGAGCATCGACCGATGTCACCACCCGAGCTGTAATCGCTGCAGATCGAGCCAAACCAGGGTATGGAACATCACCGATCAAGCCGTCCAAGCTCGATCCAAGCAATGAGGCTCCATACGAGCTCCGATCGACCCAAAGTCCAGAGCCGATGTTGGACCGCTTAAGCTCGTCGAATTCCTCATGTCTCCGACCCAAAAAGAAGCTCGATTCCTGCCGCCGGAGCCACATGGAAGCTCGACACTCGAGGCCGAGCCTCATCAAAGCTCGAAGCTCATTGCCATAGCCAATCTATGTTTTCTTTCACCGCCGCTGAAGTGAAATCGAACGAGCTGACATGTGCAGAGATGAAGAATTGACGAGCGGAGCAAGATCAAAAGACGAGGCTTCAGGGTCTCGATGATCAACATCTCCACCAGCGTTGCCACCACCAGGCCCTCCGTACTTCTCTTGGCCTTAAGGGCATGGACAAGATGCTCCAGAGCCCCGACGGGATATCATCATCAAAGATGAACGCCAAACTTGAAGCACCGTCCCATCCGACGAGGCTTCAAATCCAGCAACACACGACCAACCGAGATTTGATCAAGCTTCATATGAGCTCCCGAGAGCCCGTCGAGCCTCCCTCGAAACTCCCCCTTCACCCTTAATGGATCGAGCCTCACATTCGATCGATCAGGGAGTCGAAAGACTCGGATTTGAGGGAGCTTAACCGAAGAAACTTAAGATGAGCACCCGAAGTCTGACTCGGATCCACCGAAAAGATAATAGATCCATCGAAGATCCATCGAGGAACGAGTTTGTCTCCGACGAAAGACTTAATCCATCGAAGCTCCTCTCACCGACGGAGTGGAGAAACGTCAAAAGACTCATTCTGTTCGACGCTGAAGATTGCATCACCAGAGCGACCGACCGACCACTGGTCGGAGTTAACTCGTCTGACCCTCAACTGGTCGGAAATGACTCGTCTGACCCTCAATTGGTCGGAGACGGCTCGACCGACCATCCTATGGTTGGTGTTAACTCACCGACCCTCCACTGATCGAACTTGGCACGATCGACCCTCAATTGGTCGGAGAGGACTTTACTAGATCCACCTACGGTCGGAGATGGCTCGTCGGAGGTGGCCCGATCGATTTGACATCGGCACATGTCCAGTATCCAGGCTCGAAAGTCCCCATATGGCTCAGCCATATGAGCATGCTGACCGTGCAAATATCCCCTCCTCAGAGCACATTAGCAGGCTGAGCGTGTTAGCTTCCAATCGAGCTACCAAGTCTACACCTCTCTCTTTCCGACCAAGTCGAGCCTTGCCCGTTGGTCCATGCTCGCCGTCAGATCGGGAGCTCTCCCATGACAGATTCGACCAAGGGCTCCATTGAGCCGGAGAACTTGCAAATTTAGCACTGTCGTGTCATTTAACTCAAATATTGTCGCTTTATTTTGTTTAAACTATTGATCACATTCAATGAGTTGAACTGCAGGGCAAGATTCGACCCAATGCTTCGATCAATCAGTTGAGTTGTAGAGCAATGCTTCGACCCAATGTTTGGCCCTCCGAGCTCGCACTCCGACGAAGCTCATCTAGGCCTCAGACGAAGCATGCTCCATTCGACCCGACGATTGCTCCGATCTGAGCTTTGGAGCAATCCGGCAACACATCCGAGCTCGCATCCGACTGAGGGAGGCCTCGTATCCGATAGCGGAGGCAACCAAGGTGGACCACGCCAAATGAGCCCGTCGAGGAAAACGCAGGAACCAAGTCGAGCTCTGATCCCTTAGGTTGATCGGCTTCGACCCTGCTAATCCAAGCTCTTCGACTCAATGGAACTTTGGATCCAACGATGATCGGATCACTCCGAGCTTATCGACCATGCCACTCCAAGATCCGATCAGCTGGCGATCTCAACAAGCTCGAGCCTTTTCACTCAAGGATAAGCGATGCACCGAGCTTCGTGATGAGGTAAAAATTTCACAAAATTTTATCAAATGCTTCATATTCTTCCTACAGGACCATCCTAAAAGCTCTTGGCGTGGGTGGGCTTGTACTCGTCCATTTGGAGATCATGATGCTCTTCGACGAAGCCCGACCATCTGAGCTCAATCGGAACCATCATGCCACGATGAAGCAGATCTGGGTCGCAACTGAGCTCCGACCAACGGAAGCTCGAACGCCGACAAAGCTTGCCGACTCTAATAAACTCGACGACCCAATGAGGGGCCAGATCTGGAGACGCTCGACAAATTGAGGTGGAAGTCAGCACTCGACCCCAGCAATCGGGTTTCGTCGAGGCTCAATCCGTGTCTCTGACCCAATTCAGCTTAGAGGAGGTCACTCAGATCGACCAAACTCAGACCGAACACAGGTCAAGTTGATTGCCTCAATTCTGATTGACATCATCCTCGGAGCTCACGATACCACACTGTGGCATTCACAAGCTGAGATAGAAAGATTGATAATCAACTCAAAGATAAGTTCTCTAAGAGATTACTAATCTATTTCCTTGTTTCTAGTATCAACACTGCATTATTTGGCTCCCACCTTTATATCACTTTGGAGATGGATGCAGTCAAACTAAAGTCTACTTCTCTAGAAACTCGATTCAGCTACAAATAATGCCTGGATTTCGATAAATATTGGTGGAAGCTCATGGCTTCTTGAAGGACGAAGCTTCCCCATCAAGCAGATCGAGAAGCGAGAAACGAGAATTGAAGGTCGTACGTAAGATGGCTCGGTTTGAGCTCTAAGCACCGGTGATCTGAGTCTCCAAAATCGAGCTCCGAGCTAAGTCGATTAAACACCACCTTCAATGAAGCTTGAATAATCGGTCGAAACTCTGAGTTAGGCTAATCTAATGCCATTGTCGACAAAGCTCGACTGATCAATCAAGGCTCCGAGCTAGGTCGATCGAATGCCGCCTTCAGCGAAGCTCAAGCAAGCTTGACATCATCCTTTGAGGTAAATCTTTTTCAGTTAAAATCCCACTTCTGACACCATATTCGTCGTCAGTCGTAAGCCGATGGGCCAACCCCTCGCAACTAAACGACATTCGTCGTCGACCGTAAGCCGAGGGGCCAACACCTGCAACTGAACGACTCAATCCTTGTCGTCAGCTGTAAGCCGAGGGGCCAACCCTTCGCCACTGAACGACAATCCTCGTCGTTAGCCGTAAGCCGAGGGGCCAACCCATTGCAACTGAATGACATTCGTCGTCAGCCGTAAGCCAAGGGGCCAACCCCTTGCCACTGAACGACTCAATCCTCGTCGTCAACCCTAAGCCGATGGACCAACCCCTCGCAATTGAACGACATTCGTCGTCAGTCGTTAGCTGAAGGGGTCGTCGGTCGTTAGCCGAGGGGCCAACCCCTCGCAACTAAACGACATTCGTCATCAGTCGTTAGCCGGGGGCCAACCCCTCGCCACTGAACGATTCAATCCTTGTCGTCAGCTGTAAGCCGATGGGTCAACCCATCGCCACTAAATGACAATTCTCATCGTCAGCCGGGGCCAACCCCTCGCAACTGAACGACATCCGTCGTCAGTCGTAAGCCGAGGGGCTAACCCCTCGCAACTGAACGACATTCGTCGTCAGACGTAAGCCGAGGGAAGAACCACTCACCACTAAACGACTCAATCCTCGTCAGCCGTAAGCCGAGGGGCCAACCCCTCGCAACTGAACGACATTTTTCGTCAGTCGTAAGCCAAGGGGCCAACCCCTCGCCACTGAATGACTCAATCCTCGTCGTCAGTCATAAGCCGAGGAGCCAACCCCTCGCAACTGAACGACATTCGTCGTCAGTGAAAGCCGAGGGACCAACCCATCGCCACTAAACAACTCAATCCTCTTCGTCGGTTGTAAGCCGAGGGACCAACCCCTTGCCACTGAACAATAATCCTCATCGTCAGCCGCAAACCAAGGGGCCAACCCCTTGCAACTAAACGACATTCTTCATCAGTCGTAAGCCGAGAGGCCAACCCCTCGCAACAGAACGAAATTCGTCGTCAATTGTAAGCCGATGGGCCAACTCCTCGCCACTGAACGACTCAATTCTCGTCGTCAGCCATAAGCCGATAAGCCAACCCCTCGCATGAACGACATTCGTCGTCAGTCGTAAGCCGAGGGGTCAATCCCTAGCCACTGAACGACTCAATCCTCGTCGTCAGCCGTAAGCCGAGCGGCCAACCCCTCGCCATTGAATGATAATCCTCGTCGTAAGCCGTAAGCCGAGCGGCCAACCCCTCGCCACTGAACGACAATCCTCGTCGTAAGCCGTAAGCCGAGGGGCCAACCCCTCGCCACTGAACGACTCAATCCTCGTCGTCAGCTGTAAGCCGAGGAGTCGACCTCTCGCCACTGGACAATCCTCGTCGTCAGCCGTAAGCCGAGGGGCCAACCCCCTCTCAATTGAACAACATTCGTCGTCAGTCATAGGTCGAGGGACCAACCACTCGCAACTAAACGACATTCGTCGTCAGTCATAAGTCGAGAGGCCAATTCCTCACCACTGAACGACATTCGTCGTCAGCCATAAGCCGAGGGGTCAACCCCTGGCAACTGAACGGCATTTGTCGTTAGCTGTAAGTCAAAGGACCAACCCATCGCCACTGAACGACAATCCTCATCGTCAGTCGTAAGCTGAGGGGCCAACCCCTCGCCACTGAATGACATTCGTCGTCAGCAGTAAGCCGAAGGGCCAACCCCTCGCCACTGAACGACTCAATCCTCGTCGTCAGCCGTAAGCCGAGGGCTAACCACTCGCAACTGAATGACATTCGTCGTCAGTCGTAAGCCGAGGGTCCAAACCCTCGCAACTGAACGACAATCCTTATCGTCAGTCGTAAGCCGAGGGACCAATCCATCGCCACTGGACGACATTCGTTGGCAGCCGTAAGCCGAGGGGCCAACTCATCGCCACTGAACGACAATTCTCGCTGTCAGCCGTAAGCCAAGGGGCCAACCCCTTATCACTGAACGACATTCGTCGTCAGTCGTAAGCTGGTGGGCCAACCCCTCGCCACTGAAAGACATTCGTCGTCAGCCGTAAGCCGAGGGACCAACCCTTCGCCACTGAACGACTCAACTTCTGTCGTCAGCTGTAAGCCAAAGTGACCAAGTTCCTCGCAACCGAACGACATAAGTCGTCAGCCGTAGGTCAAGGGACCAACCCCTTGCCACTGAACGACATTCATTACCAGCCGTAAGCCGAAGGGTCCACCCTCTCGTAGCCAAACGTCAGTGCTTATCGTCAGCGTAAGCCGAAGGGGCACCCCGTCGCAACCGAACAACAATCCTCACGTTGGTCGTAAGACGAAAGGGCCACCCCCTCGCAACCGAACGACGTTCCTTTATGCTACCCAACTGCTCGACCAAAGTTATTTCTTTCTCATGATTATCACATCACCCGACCTTAACCTTTATGGAGGTTGAACTCAGGTGATGGAGGCCATTGTTGATACAAATTTTGCCATGGGTCCGACTCACGAAATGAATTGATAAATTCTACTTAAAGAGCAAGGTCCAATAAAAACGGTATGCCCCGGCCCAATAACCCCGAGGCCCGCCAAGGAAGGTAAACATTTAACGTGTCAAATTGCCAACGCATTGGTCACTTGGCCCATTATGATTGGTGGAATAAGTCAAACCCCCACCTTCCATCATGATTTTAGATCCTCTTTACCGGTCACTTGAATAGCCTTAAAATGGGCAATAAATGGCTAAAATAAGTGGAGATTAATGGGGGCCACTTCATGAGTTGAAAGTTACAAACCATGAAAGAGGGGAGAAATACTTGAAAAAAGGTAGGGAGAAGGGAGGCCAGATCTACAGCAATAGATCCCCAACAAAGGCTAAGCATGATACAACAATATACACTTTTCATCTCCTTCTCTAATGTCTTCTCTTTGATATAGCTCAATACTTTTTATCTACGAGAAGCTAACTTGAGCGTCGGAGGGGGATCGGTCGGGCCCCAACCCTGATCCCTTAACTATCTTCTCATGTTGCAGGATTACGGAGATACCGCGAAGCTAGGTCAACATTCATCTGTGGAGTCCGGTCCTAGTCCATACGATCTGGAGACGCTCGTTTACGAGTCCCATTTCAATTGCTGGTGTGGCTCCACCCGACGAAGGAGTCATCATCAGCACAAATACGGTTATCGTCAATTTTGGCTTTAACAGCACTGTATGCCTTTCTCTCCATCTCGGCTCTTGCGGATTCCTTAACTTCCTTATCGATATTCACCTCATCGAATACGATTAGGTAATAACCTGTCTGCATCAGAACATTTTTCACCTTTGTTTGCCAGGTCCGAAAGTCATTCCGGCCAGTGAACTTCTCAATGTTCAAAGTTGCTAACGACATCATCTTTGCCTCTAACTTTCTTCACAAATAAACACAAGCTCTGATACCACTTGTTGCGAAAATGATCCCCTTGAGATCCCCACGGAAACAACCACTCCTAAAAGCTGATTAGGAGAATCTAAGACTAGCAAAAATCGGATACTCAAAATACCCCAACAAAATCCATACGATCTTGCAAAGTAAAGCATCAAACGAAATAGCTACAATTAAATCAATCAGTAGACACAAAGGTTTACTCTGGTTCAGTTGCGAACAACCTACATCCAGCAACTTCCGAGATGATTCCACTATCAGAAAGATCTTCAAAGGACTAAAATCTTACTTCCACTCACGTGAGTAATAACTTGGCTAGATGCACAATCCCTCACAAACTCACTCAAGGAAGAAGAAACAAGGAGACAACGAGAGAATCACTCAACTCTAAGTACAAAACTCCTAGCCCTAATCTCTCGACAAAACTTCAATGGCGGCGGCGGCTCAAGCTCCTCTTATCTAGATCTGAGAATCAGTGTTACCCTAATAATCTCAACCATTAGATTAAGTAGGGTCTCAAAACCGGGCTGAAAACGTCATCAAACCCGTCCAACTTGAAATCTGGGCCACGCACCGCTCGGTCGAGCGAGTTCAGAGCTCGATCGAGCAACAGCTTTGCTGCTGTGGCTGTTGGCTGACTTGATGGGGCGCTCGGCTGAGCAGCTGCTCCGCTCGGCCTGAGCGCTTGCACTACAGAGCCTAAATGTCTCTGCCTCCTTAGCTCGACCGAGCGCTCTAGCCGCTCGCCCGAGCAGGCAGTGCTCGGCCCGAGCGGTAAAACACTCGGCCGAGTAATTCTTGCCTTGGCTTGGCTTGTGCTCTATGGCACAAGCTCGGCCGAGTGTCTGTCACAGCTCGGCCGAGCAATCTGAGAGTGTGATGTATGAGACTTAAATCACAAAAGTTAACATACTACAATACCTATAAAGAGAAAGGGGAATCTTATGGTCTTCGTCCATAGAATGTGTAAAGAGTAAAGGTATAGCGACAAACTCGGCCAAAGACTTGCAGTGGAGACAAAAATAGAAACTGAAAAATACAGGGGCAAGAAGCGTGCTTGCAACGGGGCAATTAATATCTTATATCAGATAAAACCTATGAGTTTAAGAAATCACCTTCCACTGCTCTAATCCTTGCATGCTCTCAGCATTTAGTTTCTTCACGGCAACCACCATACCACCCCTTGCAGGATTCAGAGTCTTCTCGTCGACCCATCCCTTAAACACCGTCCCAAATCCACCTTCTCCCAGAACAGTGTCAGGCCTGAAATTCTTTGTGGCGCACTTCAAGTCATGATATGTATATACCCGAAGGTTCGAGACTTCAAGAATCCGACCGTCAGAACAAACATCATCAATGCTCATGCCGCTTCCAGTAGACTGCCCAAAGGTGCTGCTACTCATGCTCGCAAGCTTCCCAGTTGTGGTATTGCTACTGCTAATATTTGAAGTTGAAGGCCCTACGCCCAAAGAGAATATAGACCGCAGTGAGAAATCATAGAAAGGATTATAGGGGTAAACGATTTTGAAAATTACAAGTCAAATTTGGATGGTAAAACATAGAAATTTAATGGAAAACAAGGTTGGAATCATAGTCTACCTTCTAGTAACCAAAAATTGCATCAGAAATCTTATACTCCATCCAAATCAAGAAACTCAGAGGTCCATAAAACAAAAGAAATTTCATATATCATCTAGAGATAAGAAAGCCAGTCAAAAGGAAGCATAAACTGAAGGTAAAACCCAAAACTTGATTTTGGATATAATGGAATCAAACAAGCACTAACATCTTGGATATAATGGGTTTCAAGTTAACTGTCTTACAGGATCAACCGATACTAACATCAGAATTGTAAGCTTGCAAAATTTTGCCCAAAAGCAAAAGAAATTGTCGTGAATTGCAATCAATTTCTTGTTGACTTAGGGTTCTAACGATATAACACCACAAACTAACAAAATTGAAGCATGGGCAGACTACATTCACCAAAAGATTGAATCTTTCCCCAAATTTGAACAGCTCTGGGTTGAATTATGAAAGGACAAATGTAAGAATTCTAATAAGTTCGCGTTCTGACACAATTTTTATCAGAATCAAGCAAGAAAAATTGCTGAAATTTCTACAATCCCAGATAGAAAAGAAAATAATGGAAAACCCCTACAGAGAAAAAAAAACCTGGACCGCCTGGCCTTGTGTGTGATGAGCTCACAAACTTCACTTGTGAACCCAAGCAATTCCCCATCTCTTAATACATATTCTCCTTCTTCTTTTTCGTCCTCTTTGTTTGATTAGGTCACGAATAACAAATGTTTAAACAAAGAGTTGAGTTCTCTCCCTCCCTCCAAGGAGTCACAGAGATAGCATGCTGAAGAAAGAATAGGAAAGAGAAAAGAGTACGAAAGAGGATGAAGGATGAATAAATGTACTCCTTTAAAATACTCCCTCTTGTTATAAATACTTTATATTAAAGAGAAGATGAGTTGGTATTCATCTCAAATTGTATCATGTCATTGTGCATGCACTCTTCCTATTCTCGATAAATAAAGGGCCGGGGTCTTCCCTAGGAAATGCATTCACAACACGTTATCAGTGCTTAATTTCGGAAAACTACCTCATACTTTGGCTGAATTCCAAAAAATACCTCTTATTATGATATAATCGCAAAACTACCTCATACTTTTCAGTTTTCGATAAACTCAGTCATCCACATATCCCCCTTCCCCCACTGCCCTTCACCCTCTATCCATCACCGCCCATCCCCATTACACCCACCACCACCCTCCTCCTACTCCCCCCACCATCCCCCCCCCCCCAATGCCACCCTTCGCCCTCCATCCATCGCTGCACATCCGCCTTCCACCTACCGCAACCCTCCTCCCACTCCCCCACCATTGTCCTCTTCCCCCCTCCCTGTAATGCCCCACTTTTCAAAACAACGGAAGCGAGAGCGTTACGAAGGTCCCATGAACTGGAGCGGTGAAGCTCGAGTTCATTAAGCGTCTGTGATAACTATATCAAAGCAAGTTCTTGCATGCATTTCAGAACAATAAGAAACATTCATAAAGTTAAAGCCATATTCACAAAATGTCCATACACGAAATAAAACGAAATGGGCCACAGTAGGGCCAGACTACAACAAAGGAAACGTACACTAAGCATAGTTGTCACGCCCCGCTTCCCATTATACTTGGGGGAGAGGACGTGAACGGGCCGGCTTGTGATTAAAGCAAAGAAGAAGTACTTTTTTTTTCTTCCTTCTTTGACTTAAGCACAATAAGCGTCTGTGTATGACTACTTGATAGGTTCTTGCTTTGCGAACAATCGGAACAACAAATGATGTCATCAATACACTCAGCATCCAGATTGCTTGTACACAAAGAATTAAGGCCTAGCATGGCCATTACAACAGTTACATGGAATTTAAAATACACTTGAAAGAATACAACAACAAGTATTAAACTTTTAAGGCAGCGCTGCGAAAGGATGCCGTCCTCAGCCGTGGGTCTCGTACTCCTGGTATTCCTGGTCACCCTCTTTAGTCTCCAAGTAACCTCTTCGGTGAACTCTGCTCAAAACCTAACGTATATTTCACAGACAAGGAAATATACGTCAGCGAGGGTCGCTCGGCAAGATTTAAAACATTAGTAATAAATTGACCCTCGGCAAGATAATAATAAAGTTTGCAAATGATTTTAAGGGCGAGGAAAACACCATGGTGCACAACCAAGAAAAGTAAGGTAGCGTAATAAAACATGCAAGTGTAGCAAGGTGTGGTGTACAGAGTAGTGAGCATGCAATGTGTAGTGTGGAAAGTAGACATGGCAAGGTGTAGTGTTAACATGGCAAGGTGAAGTGCGTACAGTAAACATGGCAATATGTGGTCTGCAAGTGGTGAACATAGCAAGTGTAGTGTATAAAGTAGTGCGCAGGCAAGGTGCAGTGCGCAAAGTAACGATCAAGACAATGTGTAGTGTGTAAAGTAACCGGCATGACAAGTGTGTATAGCAATAAGTATGGCAAGCGTAGTGTGTATAGCAATAAGTATGGCAAGCGTAGTGTACATCAATAAGCAGGACAATAAGTTTAGCAGGTTACACCATAGTACCCGTAGAGGTAAAAGAGTGCATCAATTAATCTCCTATCTAGTGACAAGCCCAGTGTCTGAGGGGGAAGTGACAAGCATTACACCCAAGTCAACGGGAGCTACCCGTGACTCTCTACTCACTGACCCGGCCAGGTGTCGGTCAAGTTCATCACGAGAGTGCAATCTAGCATTCCAACCTCTACTACATTGAACTACCCCACCCAAGTGTTCTGCTGGAACACGAGCCAGCCTAATTCATATTACAAGCACGAACTTTTCAACTCACATGACATCACGATTTCACGACTTCGCCTCTTGGGCGCACAAATTCACAAGTTCACTATTTCAAGTGTTCCATCAATCCGTTCCATCGGTATCCATTCACTCAAGTGTGTACAAGCAGGTAATTATCAGCATGGCAGGATTATGGTATGACACAATATTAGCAATTCACGGTTTAACAAATAAATGTAACGACACTTTGTAACACGTAAGAAGAATGCACACTTGCTTATGAAAAGTGGTGATGTTAACAGTACTAATGACATGCGTTAAATTTGAAAGTAGGCATGCGATAAAAATACTTGCAGGTGGTAATTACTTGTATCTTTGAAAAGTTTGTAGAAAGTAATATACTTGCAGGTGGTAAATACCTGCGTCTTTGAAAACAGTTGTAGGAAGCAATATACTTGCGGTTAGTAAATACTTGCCTGAAGCGATGCAAGTTTTGGGTGCTCAGTGATCATAACATTTGGCACGGATTAATCTGCGAAATCGGGTTTATGATATCAGTTTAAGGGTCAACATCCAGTTAAAATGGTTTAAACTAGTTCACTAACATTAACTATTTACTTAATTAAACTAACACTATAACGAAGATTTGTTAACAACGTAAACTGGTGTGGTAGTTTAATAACTAACTTAACTGAATTTAAAACTTATTTAATAAATTCACTAACAAGATAACTAAACTTTATTACTTACAACAAATAATTTATCTTAACTCCTAAGTTATAATACTTTAGCATTAACTTATAATAATTAACTTATAACTTTATAATAATATAACTTAATAACTTATAAAAACTTAATATTAACTTAACTTAATTTAATAATTTAATTAAAGCTCAACTCAATTTTAATAAAAAGATGCCTTTATAACTTAACTAACTTATTAACTTATCATAATAATATAACCTAACTTAAGATATAATATATATATATAAATTTTAACCAAAGAATCTCACCCCCTCTACTCTCTCTGTCTCTTCTCTCGTTCCCCCCTCTGTCTCTCTTTTTTCCCTTTTTTTGAGCGCAGGGGCGAATCTCACGGCAAGGGGCGGCGGCGAATCGGATCCGGGCTCGGGGCAGTGAAGGCGAGGCGATCCGGAGCGGCGGCGGGACCTGGGAATGGCGGCGCGCGAGAGGCGGATCCGGGCGGCGGCTAGACCTGGGAACGGCGGCACGCGAGAGGCGGATCCGGGCGGCGGCTGTCGGGGCGCGACGCGGCGGCGTACGGCAGGGCCCGGGCTCGGGGGAGGGCGGATCCGGTGATCGAGGCGGCCGGCTTCGATCGAGCGGCTTCGGGGGCAGTGATGACGGCGGATCTGAGGCGGACGGCGACGCTCGGAGGTGGGGCGGCGATCCGGGGCAGTGGTGGCTCCCAGCGCACGACGATCGAGGAGGCGATGCTGGGGGTTCACGGCGGTTCCTCGAGCTGAACGGCGGCTCTGATGCGGGGTGACACGAAGGCGACGGCTGATCGGAGCTTCGGTTGTCGAGGCGCAGCGGATCCCTAGGGTGGCGGCGATGATCCGAGTAGCTCGCGATGATCGAAGATGTGACGGATGATTGGGGGCTTGAATTATAATCTGTTCTTCGACTTCTGGTGGGTTTGGGATTTGTCGTTGTTTTGATTCTGGTTTGTAATGGGGTGTTTGTTTGTTGCTTGATTGGTGGTGGAGGTTGGGGATGACTGATCTGTGGTTGGGTTGTTGTGGTGGCTGATTGTGGAGGGTTGTGCTTGTGCGTTACTGTATGGAGGAGGTGGTGGGATGTTGGCGTATGTGGGTGGCTGACGGAGATGTGACGACGATGATGATGCTTGTGTGTTATTGTTGATGCTGGTTTGTTTTTCTGTAGGTTGCTGCTGTCTGTTTCTATAGGCTTGGTTTAAGAACGGGGAGAGGAATGGAGACAGCTTTAAGGAGTTGGTTGTGAGGTAGGGGGAGATGAAATTTGGACGTTGGATCTCACCAACATCTCGGTGGAGATAAATGATGTAGGGTTAGGGTTGATTAGGGTACGGTTGGAAGTTGGGGTAAGGTAAATGGTAATAGTAATATAGGAAAAGTAATTAGTAACAAGTTAATCAAAATTAACTTTTAAGTTAAATGTGATTAAGTATTATTTATTAGCAAATAGTTAATTAGAGATTAACTCTTAATTAAAAGCAATTTAATAATTAACTTTTTTTTATTAAAAATAATTAAGATTTAACATATAAAGATTACGCTACGGTAAACTGAAAACAGCGACGCGCTCGCGTCGATGCACGGACGAAAAATCCACTCAGACGAAAATAACTGAATCAACGAAGTAAAAATAAAAGCACACAACAGTCAAACACGACTAAGAAAACAGGTCGTTACAATAGTACAAAAAGGCAAACTACGAAAAGCGGCCACAGCGAAGGTCTCTAGTCCTCCATAGTGAGTGACTCGGTGTAACGGCCTGTTTCCGTATATACGTATCTCGTACGTATTCGATTAGTATAGCGATTTACTTGAGTACTAATATATGAATTTATTTGTTTTCATAGATCGAGCAAGACTTAGCGATCACGTTTGCGCCTTCTTTAATTACTGGTTGATAGCAGGGGCGAGAACATAATAATCTGATCAGAAGAGTCCCCAAATCTTATTTTGATCAAATCTAGACCAACTCCTAATTGATCTTGCAGAATCTTAATCTTGCCTTAATGAATCCTAATGAGTCTATGCGACTAAAATATCTTAATTGAACCATAATATCTAATCTTAACTCTAATCATCTAAAAAGTTCGATTTGATAGATTTTATCTTAACTGAATCAACCTTCTAATTAAACTTATCTGACCATCCCGACTATATTATTTTCCTAACCAAACTGATCTCGTAACCGAAGATTTCCTTGATCAAACCTCAATAAAATCACACCTTAATGATTCTAATATTCCATATAGATTAATTTTCTATGTTAAATATCTTGACTATATCGTTTTCTAAACCTAATCATAATACGGTTAATATCTTGATCGAAATCCGAACCAGATCTTAAACAATCTTATCTTAATATTTCCCTAAATCTTAACTAATTTTAATGTACCGATTGAATCCTCTTCCCTAATAATAGTTTAAATATCACCTAAGATCCTAAGAAATTACTATATCTTAATTAGACTTACTTTGATACCTTAAAATACTTAATGATTTTAACTAAATCCCTAATAATCCTAACTACCCTCCACCCAGCCTACTAACCCACATCTTTCATCCACGTCATCTGTACACGTCGAACCCTCGTCCCTTACCCACTCACGCACTCAATTCCGCAGGAAACGTAACCACCCCCCACATGCATTCACTTCCTCCCCCTTCGTATCTGGCACGTTCCCTTCAAAATCCATGCAAGCAGCCCCCTCTCAAAAGGGACGCCCGACATCCCCCTCTGACTTCAGCTATCGCCGCCCCACCGACTTCGACAAAGCCGCCTCCCAACACCGCCACCTTCACCCAGCAAAACAACCCCCGCACCACCTCCTTCGCCTCGCCAACAATCCATCTCCGAGCGCTGCGATAGCCTTCGCCCATACACCCCATGGCCCCCAACGATAACGCCGTCGAGCTCCGCCCCTATCTCAGACCCCTCTCCCCTGTTTTCCTCCGCCAGCCACAACACGAACCCAGCCTCACGCCTTCGGACCCCAGATCTCCCGAGTCTGAAGTCACCGCCGACCAAATCCAGTAGCCACTCCCCGCACGCATCTCGTCGGTGACTTCACCCTCTGCCCCACAATAGATCGCCCCGGCTCCCACCTCGCCCAGCTCACCACGGTGACCTCCCCTAGCCACCCACCGCCTCGATGCCCCTCTCCGACAGCGCTCCTGCCCTCAACCCCACCTCCGACAGCTTCCTCCTCCGATCATTCTCCGATCACCTCGTCTCCAAGCCGCCCCGTTCTCTCGACCTCTATCCCAGCAACGCCTCAAGCCCGCCACCCCAGTTCCGACCTCCGAAACCCAAAACACCCCGACCTCCGATCTCTCCTTCCCTCCCGATTCTCTGACACACCGTAGCTGTCCGCTAAGCCACGCCACACTGTCGGACACCCCCTCAACATCGCCACCGTGTCACGACCATCAACCACCCCGCCAAGCTCCGACTCCCGCCTCCTTACTCCCCCATGTCAGCGACGCAACCCAGCCATCCCCGTCCTCTCTCCGATCACCAGGCAGCTACGCCTCACGGCCCTTCGCCGTCATCGAGCTCCTTCCCTCATGCTCCGACCAAACCCACCCTTCTTCGGCCTTCCGTCGATCTCACCACTTGTTCTGTCGATCGTCCTCTTCTTGAGCTCCCTGCAAACGAAATGAGAGAGGAATGGAAGGGTCTGTGATAGATAACATGTCAGAAGCTTACATTGTAAGGTATTCTCTTATAAAGTTAACTTATTAATTGTTTAATACTATTTATAATCTCATAGTGTTAATTTAAGAGTCAGTAAGTTAGTATATTAATTTAGAAATTAACTGTGTTGTTTTAAGCATTTCATGAATTAGTTTTTGTGCCTGTAAACCTATAATATCTAGCGGGTGATATGACCGTGTGTTAATAAAGCTACTAGTTAATAATGAGTTAGATTTTACCAATTACTTTTATATTTTAACTGTGACCTTGAAATAATATTATAACCTAGTGTTAGTTTAATATTACACATGCTTAAGTCTTACATGATAGTACTTCACAGTATTCTTTTAATGTTAGTATATTATTTCACAAAGATTAAGCCAGTAAGTTATAACACAAATTAGTTTAACGTTAGTATAATTTTATTATTATCAGTATATTAGATCAGCATGTACCAAGTTTAATAACTTAGCTTATATTGCTAGTTCCTATATCAACAATGTCCTATTTTTATAATGGTGTACCCTATTATTTGTACCATAGGGTAGAGGCAAATGACTGTGTATGGTAGTAATGTTACTTTACTTATATGTATATACCCCCTAACAGTACGATTATATGTAAGTTCATTAATGTATTAGAAACTATTTAAAGTTACAACACATATGTTATAAGTTGGGGTTAAAATGGTTAGTTAATTCCTTAACTTGATGTTTTAGCGAATTCATTAACGTAGATCGAATCACGCCTCTCACCATGATCACCTGGGCACCATGAACGCTTCGTTCAGGAAAGTGTACATTTTCTGTTTTAAATATTGTTACATTTAAATGCTAAATCAAGAATTGCTAGTTTTGCCTTAAGTCATGTTATACATCATGCTTGTACACCCTTGATTAAATGATTAGTGATTGAATGCGTATTGACGGAACATATTGACGGAATGGAATACTTGAAATCGTGAAATTATGAATTCGTGCGCCCAAGAGGCAAAATCGTGACTTTCGTGAATGTCATGTGAGTTGACAACTTCGTGCTTGTAATATGGCTAGGCTGGCTCGTGTTCCAGCATATATTTGGGTGGGGTTAAGGTTGAGCGGCCACTAAGCGTATGAAAGGGTCATGTCTTCAAGAACATCACCTATACGGTGGGTTAGTATCAATCGTGATTATACCTCCGCGTGAAGAATGACTTACTCATCACGTCTTAAAGGCGAGAACCCTAAGCATGCTAGAAAACATTACACTAAACTAAAAATAATCATTGCAACTTCATTGGCACGTTAAAACTGTCTTACTGCTTTGAATCCATTAAAACCGTCTGTTTACTTTAAATTCTTTAGAGCAGCTTGTCTGCCTAAAAGTACTTTACGTTACTTCGAAATTACCATATTTATTGTTGTACACACTACACTTGCCATGCTATTTGCTGTACACACTACCCTTGCCATGCTATTTGCTATACACACTACACGTGCCATGCCACTGCTTGTGCACTACACTTGACATGCTCATATGTTCCTTACGCTGCCATGCTTTAACCAATGTAAATTCTATTTTGTCACTCTTAATGCCATAAAAATATTTTTGAAAACCTTGCCGAGGGTCAATTATCTTAACTTTCTAAATCTTGCCGAGCGACCCTCGCTTACGTATATTTCCTTGTATTGTGAAATATACGTTAGGTATTAGACAGGTTTGCAGAGGAGCAAGTCTAGATATTGAGCAGGTTGACCAGGACTGCTTTGCCGCTAAGTTCCTTCGCTGAGGAGTAATGTGCCTTCGCATCATCTTTGTACTTGTTGTCTCTTTCAATATTTGTATGGGCTTATGACCCTCCTTCATTTCATTCATTGTTGTAAACTATCTTTTGAGATCTGAGATTGTAAATAATTAACTTATCTGTGTTGTTTGAGTTGCATGCAAGAATCTGCAAGTTGTTATCACAGACGCATAATGTGCTTAAACCAAGGAGGAATGAAAAAAAAGAATCTCCTTCTTGTTTTAAGCACATGCAGACCCGCTCGTGCCCTCGCTCCCAAATAAAACGGGAAGCGGGGCGTGACAGGTTTTAGTGGTGGCCCATGCAGGTCATGCTTATGCAAAATACGTCAAACAACATAGGTAAGATTACAATCTTATTTCTCAAGAACACCTTTCCTTGAATTCTCTAACCCTTCCTTGTTCATTTAGAAATCCTAGTTTTAAGGTTTCTAATCATTAGCTGACCCAATAAGTTCACCTTATTTTTGAAATCATCTTCGACATTACTTTCCCTCGTCGACAACCATAGAAATACCTCGTAGTGGACCCACAATATCTTTCCCCTGGTCATCCTTATATTTTGGCGATCACCTCTTATTCCTTACTATTGATCCTCTTGTTTCCAACCGTGACATTATGTCATCACATTGTTCTGTTTCTCGTTAGTCATTGAAAATTCATCCTCGCCATTACCGATTCAGAAACTCTTTTGATTCTGTCGGGCATTACACCTCTCGATGGCTTTATTAAAATTCAGAGGACGGAATTTTTATAAGGTGTGTAGGATGTAACGGCTTGTTTCTGTATATACGTATCTCGTACGTATTCGATTAGTATAGTGATTTACTTGAGTACTAATATATGAATTTATTTGTTTTCATAGATCGAGCAAGACTTAGCGATCACGTTTTCGCCTTCTTTAATTGCGGTTGATAGCATGGGCGAGAACGTAATAATTTGATCAGAAGAGTCCCCAAATCTTATTTTGATCAAATCTAGACCAACACCTAATTGATCTTGCAGAATCTTAATCTTGCCTTAATGGCAAGATTAAGATTCTGCAACCTTAATGAATCCTAATGAGTCTTTGCGACTAAAATATCTTAATTGAACCATAATATCTAATCTTAACTCTAATCATCTAAAAAGTTTGATTTGATAGATTTTATCTTAACCGAATCAACCTTCTAATTAAACTTATCTGACCATCCCGACTATATTATTTTCCTAACCAAACTGATCTCGTAACCGAAGATTTCCTTGATAAAACCTCAATAAAATCACACCTTAATGATTATAATACTCGGTCAATGACACGACCGTATCTAAGTCGACACGACCGTGTAGAAGCACTGTCGTTAGCTTTGGGATCTACGGTCGATCGAGACGACCGTGTTGCGGTCGTGTCGATCAAAACGCTATCGAATTCCTACTAAAATCGCCCATCCACTCTACGCAGTTCTTGAGAGATAACCCTAACTAGAGTAGATAGATGTCCTACCTTATCAAGTCCTTCTTTCTCAAGTCTCTGGCCCTTCTTCTCCTTGAAGAACTTCAATTCCCAAGCCTTCTCCAATGGTGTGGGTTATTTAGGGTTTGTAATTTGGTGGAGGTAGTGGTGGCTGGACTGGTGGAGGAGGTGGTGAAACAATGGAGTTGTGGTGGGGTTCGGCCAGAGAGGAGGAGGGTTGGATTCATTCGTTCGTGGGGAATGAGGGGGAAATTTGGGGTTTTGCAGGTTCTTGCGTGAGGGGGAAGAAGAGAGAGGATTTTTGGATTTCTTTTGCTAGGTTGTTTCTTTCTTTCCATTTCCTTTTCTTTTCTTTTTGTTTTTAGCCCTCTAATTCCCATCACCTCCCCTTAGTATGAGGCAAAGTCAAGTGTTATGTGACGTGGCAAAAATGTAGGTGGGATTTAAGGAGCATTAGACACATCACTAGCTATGTGTCACCATGTGATTTTGTATTTTTCTGTATTTAAAGAAAATTAGGAATACACTTACTATACCCCATACACACTACATACTATGTATTTCATCCAATATATTATGTTTTATAATCAATTGATGTTATAAAAATTATCAAAAATAATTCCACCATTTTAAAAATTAAGGAAAAATTATTGAAAATGCACAACAATAATACTCATATAAATACGATCAAGAATACATATATAATACCCGTATATGTGAATACATGGTATTACACACCACAAAACCCACCCGCCCATGCCCTCGCCGTCTACAGTAGGGGCCCGACAACCCCCCAGTGGGCCTTAACCTGGAAAAAAATCTTTTTTTCTCAACGGGCCGAAGCCCTCAGTTTTGCTGAGGGTCTCAATCCATACCCAAAACAAAAAATCCCGAGGTGGCCTAAAGCCCACGGTTATAGCCCATGGGCCTCGGCCCGCAGGTCAAAAAAAGAAGAGAAAAAAATCATAATATAGGGGTGCAGGCACGAGCCGAAGCCCGGAGCTCTGCTGTGGACCTCGGCCCAGTGTAAAGAAAAAAATAGGAGGTTTTGGTTCTATAGGCCGAGGCCCAAAAAAATGAAGAAGTAAAAGAAAATAATGGGAACATAAAGGGAAAAAATAAGTGGAAAATAAAAGGAAGTGTTATGAATGGGCTTTTGTAGGCCCATGTAGAGCCCATGTAGGGCTAGGGTATCCACCCAATTGTAACATGTCTACTATAAATATAGGTCTACGGGTTCAGTAGCCAATACCTTCACAACACGTTATCAGCACGAGTCTCTAAAATTTTTTTCGTTTGTTGCGAAAGCAAGGAGAAAGCGGTAGATCGATCATGCACGGGCGTCATCTTTCACGCGTAGGCTTCATCAACCGTAGCTAGATCTGGAGGACGGATCTAGAGGTAATAACCCAAACATTTGACCTAAACCTATTTTTATCCGAGAATATGTTTAGATCTTCTAGTTTACGGAACAAAATCGATTTTTTAACAATAAAAATCAAATTTTTATGATAAAAACGGTGACTTCAATGATAAAAATCAATTTAAACCAAACAGGGAGAGTGTTCATAAAAGACAACCAATTCAAACCAACCTTTTCAAAGTAGTATGAAGTCTATAAGGTTTGTATTTCCCCACCTCATGAAACATGAGTTCAAGTTACGAATGTTGTGAGATGGGTATGCCCTCGAGGCAAATTCATCCATGTGTATCTATACAAACATTTTGTTCAAAATAACAATAAGTTGTTTGGTAAGTATTTCTCTAAGTTAATAGAAATGTTGTAATCATTAGAAACTTAGGTAAAAGTCCTGAGACTTAATGCAAGGTCAAACATGTATCGAGATGAGGATCTCGATCATGGAGAAGTGCTTGACCATTAGTAGCACATGTATCTAAAAAGGTTCGTGGTCGTAGATGTTTTGAGAAAAGGATATCGAAACCATTGTGTCTTAGTCTTCACCATGTAGCGGTGACGATAATCTCATGATTGTTTGACTTGGCGAAGTCGAAGTCGAGACAGGTGCCCATTGGAGAATGAGTTTACTGAACGACCCAACAAGAGTTATCATATGGTTATGATTGACCAATCAGTCAATGATAACTCTTAGGGATGATAGGCAAGTTGGTCTTTTGACTTGAGGTCATTGTACGAATCTGTGTGTGAACGACGTTACTTAGATCACTGATCTAGCCTCGGGTAAGCCCCGTTGAAAGGTCTTTGGTTGGGTGACATTTGAACGTGCGAGGAGAGTAATGACCAAGATAGGATTCATCTCTTCCGGTCAATGTGAGTTAGTGTCGTAGTGTTAGTTCGATCTTTAGTGAAAACTCCGGCCATAGTATGTTGGAAGATGTCCACCATTATTTGACTAAAGATCGATGGAGACTAACTGGATTCGAGCTATTGGGGTTGACCGTTTGACCGTACCATAGGCTTGAATTAAACGTCATAGTTTTGACGAAGAGACTAAAACTGCGGTATTCATCACGAACACAATCAGGGTGGTCCCGACAATACTCATGTCAATGGGTCAACCATATAAGTATGATACTAAAATAGAGACGGCACCTGCTGCTCACAGTTACTGTCTGTAGTAGGGTCAGGCTGTATGGTCTCACACAGAGTGCGACCTTCGTCAAGTAATAGGTAGAAATTAGGGAGAATATGCATTTGATGTAAGGGATAGAATACTGTAAAGAGTTTGCAATTATCTTCTGCATTCGAGATAAATGATCCTGAGTGCAAGTGGGAGAGGTATCAGATCATTTGTATTTGATGCAAATGATTTTTCATAATAGATGCGGACATTTTTGCATATAATGCAAAGGGAGTTAAATATGCCGTAAATTGTTTACATTCATATTTAATTTAATAAATGCGTAGAAATGGTTATATGGATGACAAAAACATCCCGGTCTAAATCCAAGTTCGAACGGCGTCAAATTCGGACTCAAATTGCGCCATGAAACCCAAAAATAACAAACAAAAGGCTTTACCCATGCCCAAACTGGGCATGGGTCAGCCCAGGCTGAGCCGAGCCCAGGCGCCCAGGCCCAGGCACTGGGCCAGGCTGGGGCACCCTGGGCACCGGGCCAGGCCCTGGTGCCTGGCGCCAAGCCCAGGCCTGGGCCTATGCACCCTGGGCGCCAGGCCCAGGCCTCGCGCCTAGACTGGGAGCTAGGCGCCCATCCTGGCTGAGGCCTGCCCAGCTGGGCATGCCAGAGCAGTGTGGGCCCACACGGTGGGCCCCACACCAGGGGGTTCGAACCCTAGGCTGGTTTGTTTGTGACGGCTGAATTGTTCAGCGAAAATTGCTTTTGGGCTGATCTTTGGACACACGTTTGAGGGGTCAAACGAACTCCAAATGACTCGCTGTTTTTTCCTACGAATTCACGGTTCAGCGCTCTTCGATTTGATAGGTTGTATCAAATGCGAAGCTCAACGGCGAGGGAGTTAAAATTCATTGAAGTTTGGCCTTTCTTTACGGCAACCTAACTTGAATTTTTTACTCCAAGTTTATTAGTCCCACATCGGAAGTGTTGCAAAGGGGAGGGGTCAGCCGCCTATATAAATAGGGGCATGCCCCCTCCTCATAACTCGTCCCAAGCTCTAAATTTGAGCAGCGCCTAAAAAGTTTGGAGCACGCTCGGATCTAAGCTGAAAATAAATATTCTCTTCTCCCTATATTTCTCCCTAGCTCCTGAAGGGCTCTAGCAAAGCCACGAAGGGGCTCGGATTCGATCCGGAGTCTTGGCAAAAGATCCACTCAAGGTGAAACTTTCTTTGGCGCGTGGTTGACTCAGCGGCAAGGGGGTTGCTCGCCTCGGGATGCGGTGCGGTTCGGAAAGCGGTTCAGCTCGGGACAATGAGTGCCTCGGACGTGGTTCGGTACACTTTGCCGGTGCAAGCAAAGTTCCAGGTATGTAGTTTAATTAAGCATTTCATTTATTATATTGCAGTAGGTTTGATCTATCTTGGGGTGGTCGGACCCACCTCAAGATCGTAGGGATCCTGGCTAGGGTCTTGAAATCCTTTGGGCTTGTTCGTTAAATAGTTTAACGTTTTTCCGCTGCTTGCTTTTCTTTTTGCCTCTATCGTCCGTCCGACGTATGATGTGCATAGAAATGTGCTCTAAGAGTCCCTCAAAACCCAAGATTGGTATCAGAGCTTTAGGTCTACTTCTGATCTAAGAACGGCAATCTTTATAAATGCAAGTATGCTTTTTAAATACATATAAGATCTGTTTTTAACTTTATGTGATAATTGTTAAAAATGGAACAAACAAGATTTTAGATGCTTTAAATTTTATGTGATAAAATTTTTTTATCCTGCTAATTTTATGTGATGATTTTAAAACTAATGTTTTTGAAATAAAAATTATGTGATAATATTTATGAAACTATTGATTTTTATTAGATAAAAATTTTTATGTTTTAAAATAATTGAAGTGTTAAATTATAAGTTGCATATTATTATTTATATGATAAATTTTAATATGTTGTTTATGTTTAATAATTATTTGATAATTGTTAAATAGTTAGAAACTTTTTATGTGATATTTAAGGTGATAAGATGCATGCTAATTTTATGCGATAAAGTTAGTTTATGTTTTTTAAATGGTTATTCTAAATTCTTGATTATTATATGATAATTTAAGAAAGCCTTTTAGGTTAGCCATTAAAAGCCATCTGATTATCATGAGAATTTTAGATTGCTTTGCTACGATTTAAAAATTGTTTTAAATGCCTAATACACGATTAGGATATCACCTTAAAAATCATTCCTTATAGTTAATAAGGACTTAATAAAAGTTATTAACCAATCCTAATAATTTCGAATTTTAGTATTCAACTAGTTGATAGGATTAACTAGTTTTAATGAAGACATTAATAATCGTATGGAACACATATGAATAATAAGTATCCTCTAATGGACTATGATTCGGTCAATGTGCTCGGCCAAGTTTGTTGGATCACCCTAGCTAGACTAGGGATAAGTGATCCTGGCTTAGTCAATTCCCTGGCCGTGTTCTGCTGGACCTCAAGGATGCGAACTATGATTATGATGACATCGTCGATTATATCTAAGTCAATTACGTTAAAAATCTTTTTCAAGATTAGTCGTAGCCCTCCTTGTTTTAGAGGTTGGCAACTATAGGTTCTTTTTATAGTTGTTGAGCACACTCAAGCTATGACATAGACCCTTATAGAAACCAACTTCTCAATACTTGAGATGCAGTCTAGACTTGACCGAAATCGTCATGTCAATACACCGAGCGTCGGCGTAAGTTAAGCTCGACACGAAAACAAGGGTCCGACTAGACTAGTCATTGTGATTTGGATGGGCACACTCATAATCATAAGTGGCTAGGAGTAAAAACCAGTAAGAGAATCATATATGATATGATTGATGAAGAGTCATCTACCAATCGCAGAGTCAAGCAATTTGTTGAGCACACTTAAGGTTGTGAGGCTCAGAGGGGTTGGATCTCTTTTCCATTAATTTACTTTAATTAAATCATTCATTATTATGGCTTAAAATGATCGCAAAAATAGTGGGAGGATATAGTTAGATAAAATCCATTCTATCTATATTTAAAATTGAACACATGCTAAACTAGGATAGTTCTATGTTTACCGATGGAATCAAAAACATAATATTCTAAGAGAATAAGTTAACTGGTCCAAATAGTTGGTTAATAGAATATCAACTCAAATTCTAATTGATAGACTAAACTATGTTCTCATTGACATTAAAATGACCTTCTTAAGCACATGCTTAAGGACAATGATTTCCTTGAGCTATAGGTCCAACAAAATAAATGCATGCTACCTGTCACTCGCCTCTATAAGGGACAACTTGAACATACTGATGTTCAAAGCATGTTTATCCATACGATTTGTTGAGCACACTCAAGATTGTATGAAAAATGGTTTCAATCCGCAAAGTTCAAAACTTGGAGCAAATTGTTTGAATCGAAGATGAGTGCATGAACGGTGCAAGACTATGTATCCCAACCGGATCTTGAGACGAGCAACTTGTTGAGCACACTCAAGGTTGCAAAGCTCAAGCGTTTGGATACATGAGATGTTTGCATGGCTATTATTTTTGTTGAGATGTGTAATATCTAAATGAGATTTAGAACAGGAAGAAGGCACTATGTAAAGTCAATTGAGAAATATAGTTTTATTTATCATTAGTAAATGCATAAGTAGGAGGAACTGAAAATGTGACATATTTGATGTCACGGTTTCAGGATAACCATTATACAAAAGAAATAGATTGTATACGTGTTGGACAAAGGAACAATTGTTGTTTCTTGGACCATGTTGGATGTCAAACACATTTTTTACGAATGTCTTCACCTTGCTTCTGAAGCAATGTTTTATGTGAGTAATTTGTATAACGAAAATGTATTAAATGTTAATACATGAATACACAAAATAATAATAAAACTTATATGGAAAAATAGACTAGGCCGTACCAACGAGACTAAGCGTTACAAGTCACATAAAGAGTGGTCTGACCTCTCGTATTATGAAGTCTACATACACTTGTGAATCTTGTCTCAAAGGTATGATGGCCGAACCTCCTTCTGTAAGACAGTGGGAGAATGAGTTATTGAACTCTTAGTCTCGTACATACAGATGTACCTGGACCCAAGGCTAAGTTAGCCAGGATAAGTTGTTCTTATTTTATTACGACACGTGTTCTTGCTGAAACACAAGTCTGATAAAATAGATAACACAATGACAGAAGTGTTTGAACTGCTTCGATCGGATCGAAAAGCCGAATACTTAGCTGTATAAATCTTGCGTAAATTAAAAATAAAATGTGATTTTCTCTCAGGTCAAGTCTCTTAACACATCGGTGTGTTTGAGAGCATGAATCGCACTTTGTTAGACATGGTGTGATGCATTTCAAGTGACTCGAGTTACAATCCTCCCTTTGGGTTAAGTCCCAGATACTAATGCCTAGGTTTTGATAAGGTTCTATGAGGACCTTATCAATAAGATATTCATTAAATCAATCGTTAGGAAGTTAAAAGATTACTCGAGTCTCGTGAGATGAAGAGTCGAGTTAGACATCATAGTCGATGATGGCCTAGACAACTTCCAGGATGCAATTCAGAGTTGGGACTCCGATTAATAACTTGATGCAATCAGAAATGGTCTGTGCACGTAAATAAAGTATGGACTTTAGTTTACATGCCCAAAGAAAGTGTTTCTTATTGGCTACAAGTAAATCTTCAAGACAGAAGATTGGTGCAGAGAGAAAATAATGAAGTACAACTTATGTTGATTGAGAACGGTTATCATCCTAACTCCTATAAACAGATTATGATGAAACTGTCTCACCAGCAGATGTGTATAGATCTACTAGGACCGAACTCGATGTAAATGCTCATGATAACCATGAAAACTAGAGCATTCATGTATAGTCTGTTTTCTAAATGTGATTTAGAAGAACGAACTTATATGAATTGGCCAGAGAGTTTTCAAGGTCAGTGGGAGCAAATAAAAGCATATGAGGCATCAAGGAGCCGGAACATATGGTTTAACAAAGTAGTCAAAGAGTTTGACACTTTATCAAAAAAGATTATGAACCATCTAAATGACCAGTAAAACTTATTATGGATTATTCTTGTAAGGTATGACGAGCAAGATGAGATCTAGTCAAGAAATTAATTATGGATTCCAAGAGACTGAGTGAATTATTTGGATGAGATTAAAATATGTGGTCTAAGATAAACATAGAAACCCCTTAAGTCCATACAGTAGACGTTTTTGTAGATCCACTCACGAAGGCTCTACCACATGAAGTCTGGAAAGACTTATATGTAAATGTGGTATGAGATACCGGGATAAATGGGACCGAGTGCAAGTGGGAGATGATGAGAGATGGGTATGCCCCCGAGGCAAATTCATCCATGTGTATCTATACAAACATCTTGTTCAAAATAACAGTAAGCTGTTTGGTAAGTATTTATCTAAGTTAATAGAAATGTTGTAATCATTAGAAACTTAGGTAAAGTCCTGAGACTTAATGCAAGGTCAAACATGTATCGAGAGGAGGATCTCGATCATGGAGAAGTGCTTGACCGTTAGTAGTATAAGTCTAAAAAGGTTTGTGGCCGTAGATGTTTGGAGAAAAGGATATCGAAACATCGGATAGACCATTGTGTCTTAGTCTTCACCGTGTAGCGGTGTTGATGATCTCATGATCGTTTGACTTGGCAAAGTCGAAGACGAGACACAGGTACTCATTGGAGAATGAGGTCACTAATTGACCCAACAAGAGTTATCATATAGTAATGATTGACCAATCTGTCAATTATAACTCTTAGTGATGATAGGTGTAACGGCCTGTTTTCATCAACACTACGATTTGCATGTTTAACCTATTTAGCTATATTTCGTCAGAGATTTTATGATTTCAAAAATTCCTTATAAAAATATTTTGAAGTATCAAAGTAGTTATGGGGTATTTTAGTAAGTTCGGGTTTCATCGAATACCTCTAAATAATCTGGTAAAAATTCATTTTCGATTATTACCGTTTTGACTTAATGAATTTATTTTCTATACAAACACCATCAAAACGATTTCAAACTTCTACGGTATCATTCTATGATCATTTAGGGCTTCCCACATTAATTTCGTAATTTTCTGACGTCAAATCAATAGAGATCCCGTTAACCCGCTTCCTAAACGTTTTGGCCCACGACTCGTATTTTCGTAGCTCAAACCGTGAATCGGACTTCGTATTCACAACCCTCGTGACAATACGAACCCGTGGGTATGTTTTCGTAATTTTTCGGATACGTTTACTAGTAGGGACAAAATCGTAATTTCAATTTTACTTTTGCCATCGCTAATTACCTTGCCTAATTACTAATTACATTAACCTAATTACCAATTACCCTAACCATGACTAACATGTGTGAGGGATACGTTTAACTTTTCCTAATTTAGTCAAAAAGCAAAATCTTATCCTAATCTTTCTTTAATAACACTTTTGACTAAACATTTAATAGGCTAATTTAAAATTAGTTTCTTAACCCTATTTAAACCCCCTTAATCCCTCTTCTCATGCCATCTTCAACCTCCCCTCCGGCAAGCTCCGGCCAACTTTCCGGCGAACTCTCCCACCTCTGGTGAGCCCCCACCATCCTCCTCCATTTCCCCATCTTCAACCTCTCTCAACCCCTCTCTATCTCTCTCTATCTCTCTCTAAAAACTCAAACAAAACCCATGAAACACATCAATGGCTACCTCCACCATGGCCACCTCCGGCGACGGCGAGCTCTCCGGCGACAACCCCATGATTTCCACTCCCCTCTCTCTACCTCTACAACTGTCTTTCCCTTCCCCATTGATTCTACACATGAATCAATCAAGGAAATAAAAAAAAACAAAAAAAAACCTGGCTGTCCATTTCCAGCTAGCCGGCCGGCGGCCGGCGGTGGTCGGCCAGGTGGCCGGCCACCCACCCCCCTCTTCCCTTTGGTCAATTGCTCCCTTGGCTCCCCTCCACTCCAATGATTCTCCTACAAGCAATGAAGAGAAGAAGAGTTTGAAAAAAAACGGAATGAAAAAAATTGACAGTTTAAAACAAAAGTGGAGTGTGCTGTGCCATTTTTGTGAAGGAAAATATGAAGGGGAGAAGAAAATGTGAAGGTTTATTTGTGAAGGAAAAAAAATGGGAAGGGATTTAATTTAGAAATGAGAATTGGGTAGTGATTTTGGTAGAAATTGTGAGGGGAACAAGAGTGTGTATATAGGAATTATTTTTATACGTGTATACGTATACGTGCGTACGTGCACGTAGTACGGAACTTTGTAATTTCGATTATTATATTAATAAAATATGGGTGCGTGCGTGTGGTGTTTGTAGGTAGACGTCCCGGGAAGACACCGACTCCCGGACGCGGTACGAGACCCGCCTAAGGTACCAGATTACAACCGGTCACGACTACAGGCAAGTAAATACTGCAATTATTTCTACCGTATATATATATATATATATATATATATATATATATATATATATATATATGCAAGTAAATACTGTATTATGTGTGTTGCAAGTAACTACTGTGCTTATGCAAGTAATTACCGGGTGTATGCAAGTATCAACCACCTCCTACCATGTTTTACTGTACGCAAGTACTCACACGTATTTGTGTTTATGGTTGTCACACACACTATTTGGCCCTCGGGCATTTACGGAGCACTTTACGGAAAACACTATTGGGCCCTCGGGCATTTACGGAGCACATTACGGAAAACACTATTGGGCCCTCGGGCATTTACGGAGCACATTACGACACACACTATTGGGCCCTCGGGCATTTACGGAGCACATTACGGCACACACTATTGGGCCTTCGGGCATTTACGGAGCACATTTACGGAGCACACTATTGGGCCCTTGCAGCATTTAAGGCTGATGCACTAACTTGTTTACCACTATTGCTGTATTGATACTATTGTTCTACTGACTAAGTTGAGACTACTCGAACGTGGCAGAGCGGCGTAATAACAAGCGGTCTTAAATTACGACCGAATCAGTGTCTAGAAAGGAATGGGAAGGGGGTTGGTCAACCAAAGGACTTGTCCTGCGGTCATAGAAGTGACATGTGCCTTCAAGCCCTGACTGATTGGCTGATTTGGAAGTTAAGTTAGACTTCTTATTATTAGGTCTGCCTACACTATTAGATAGTCAAGCGATGTTTGTTCTCTCTTGTTCGTTCATTACTTTGCCACTTTTACTTTCTGTTGGTTATTACTTACCGCTTAGCGCTGACATGTATTTCATTGTTTTCTCTGAAATGCATGTCAGACTACGAGCCGACGGAGTACGTGGAGTACTACACTGAGGAAGATCTCGTGGACCAGGGATCAAAGGACGTTACTGAGCCCGCACCTGCAGAGGAGTAGGAGTCTCCGACTCGACCACAACATCCGCTTCCCTTACCGTTAGTGTGCTTTCCTTACCATCAGTGTGCTTTCCTTACCGTCAGTGTGCTTTCCTTATCGCCAGTGTGCTATTTACTTTCGAGTGATGTACTTTACTTTTCTGTCGAGTCGATGTAGGCCGTACTATAAGGCCCCGTCCTGTACTACTTATCATCTATTGGGATAATAAAGATGTTGTGTGTTGTTTCTCTGAGATTGCATGATAAGAACATGTCCTTCAATGGAATTACTATAGACGCTTATTGTGCATCGAACAAGGAAGAAGAAGAAAAAAATTCCTCCTTGTTTTATGCACAAGCGGACCTTCGTTGCGTCCTCGCTCCCAGGCATTTTGGGAAGCGGGGCGTGACAATAGGCAAGTTGGTCTTTTGACTTGAGGTCATTGTACAAACCTGTGCATGAACGGTGTTACTTAGATCACTGATCTAGCCTCGGGTAAGCCCCGTTGAAAGGTCTTTGGTTGGGTGACATTTGAAACATGTGAGGAGAGTAATGACCAAGATATGATTCGTCTCTTCCGGTCAATGTGAGTTAGTGGCGTAGTGTTAGTTCGATCTTTAGTGAAAACTCTGGCCAGAGTATGTGGAAGATGTCCAATATTATTTGACTAAAGATCGATGGAAACTAACCAGCTTCGAGCTATTGGGGTTGACAGTTTGACCGTACCATAGGCTTGAATTAAATGGCATAGTTTTGACGAAGAGACTAAAACTGCGGTATTCATCACGGACACAGTCAGGGTGGTCCCGACAATACTCATGTCAATAAGTTAATCACATAAGTATGATATTGAAACAAGGAAGGCACCTGCTACTCGTGGTTACTGTCGTCTGGGACTATGAGCCCCACCTGTAGTAGGGTCAGGCTGTAGGGTCTCATACAGAGTGCAACCTTCGTCAAGTAATAGGTAGAAATTAGGGAGAATATGCATTTGATGCAAGGGATAGAATACTGCAAAGAGTTTGCAATTATTTTCTGCATTCGGGATAAATAATCCTAAGTGCAAGTGGGAGAGGTATCAGATCATTTGTATTTGATGCAAATGATTTTTCATAATAGATGTGAACATTTTTGCTTATGATGCAAAGGGAGTTAAATATGTCGTAGATTGTTTATGCACATATTTAATTTAATAAACGCGTAGAAATAGTTACATGGATGACGGGAATGCCCCGGTCTAAATACAGGTTCGAACGGCGTCAAATTCGGACTCAAATTGAGCCAAGAAACCAAAAAATATTAAACAAAAGGCTTTGCCCATCCCCAAACTGGGCATGGGTCATCCCAGGCTGAGCCGGGCCCAGGCACCCAGGCCCAGGTGCTGGGGTGCCTAGGCCTTGGCCAAGGCGCCCTGGTTGTCGGGCCAGGCTCGGGCCTGGGCATGGGCGCCTGGCCCAGGCTGGGTGCTAGGTGCCTAGCCTGGCTGGGGCCCGCCTAGTTGGGCGTGCCAGAGCAGTGGGGCCCATACAGTGGGCCACATACCAGGGGTTTCGAATCCTAGGCTGTTTTTTTGCGACGATTAAATTGTTCAGCAAAAATTGCTTTTGGGCTGATTTTTGGACAGACGTTTGAGGGGTCAAACGAACTCCAAATGACTCGTCATTTTTTCCTACGCATTCACCGTTCAGCGCTCTTCGATTTGATAGGTTTTATCAAATGCAAAGCTCAACGATGAGGGAGTTAAAATTTATTGAAGTTTGGCCTTTCTTTACGGCAATCTAACTTGAATTTTTTATTCCAAGTTTATTAGTCCCACATCGAAAGTGGAGCAAAGGGGATGGATCAGCTGCCTATATAAATAGGGGCCTAACCCCCTCCTCATAACTCGTCCCAAGCTCTAGATATGAGCAGCTCCCAAAAATTTTGGAGTACACTCAGATCTAAGCTGAAAATAAATATTCTCTTCTCCCTATATTTCTCCCTTGCTCCGAAGGGCTCTAGCAAAGCCACGAAGGTGCTCGGATTTGATCCGGAATCTTGGCAAAGGATCCACTCAAGGTGAAACTTTCTTCGGTGCGTGGTTGGCTCAGCGACAAGGGGGTTGCTTACATCGGGACGTGGTGCAGTTCGGGAAGTGGTTTAGCTCGGGACAAGGAGCGACTCGGACGCGGTTCGGTACACTTTGCCGGTGCAAGCAAAGTTCCGGGTATGTAGTTTAATTAAGAAGTTCATTTATTATATTGCAGTAGCTTAGATCTATCTTGGGGTGGTCGGGCCCACCTCAAGATAGTAGAGATCCTGGCTAGGGTCTTGAAATCCTTAGGGCTTGTTCGTTAAATAGTTTAACGTTTTTCCACAGCTTGCTTTTCTTTTTGCCTCTATCGTCCGTCCGACGTAGGACGTGCATAGAAATGTGCCCTAAGGGTCCTCAAAACCCAACAACCAATACCCATGTGTTGCCTACAAGGACTCTTGGATGAGGGGTGTCATTGCTTGACGGACACAACACCAACGCAAAAGATATGAACTCTTTGCATAATTTGGATATCCGTGGGTTGTGTCGTAGCCATGTACCACATCCATTTTACATGTGAAACTCTGTTCTTTCTCTTTTTCATAGGAAGGTTTGTCCTTGTTTTCTTTTCTTTTCATCATATTTCTCTTTTCGTATCTTTAAGCTTGTTTTTCATCCAAGTCATGACACTACATATCCCATAGAGTTACATAATTTTCAATTTTTTTAATATACCATCAACCTCTTTTCATATTCCATGAAAACTAATCCATAAAGGATTAACAATTTGATTTGTGAAGGTGTAGAATGAAGATGTAGAAATTTAGTTGATCAACAATTGAATGTGTCTTAATTATCTATAGGGTTTTTCTCATATTAGTCCCTTAAATTATGTGTATTTTGATATTAGTCCCTTAAATCATTGTAATTTGAATTTAGTCTATAAAGTCTAACTTGCAATTATAGTCAATAAAATGATACAAGACTTCTATAAGGATATGAATTTCATCCAAAGTGTAATTTGACTGATAAAAGAGGTTGCATGAAGTTCAAAATTTTTATAGATTTACACTTTTTCAAATTTTCAATTTTATGGTTTTCTATTTTTCTATGACACAAAAAGAAAGAAAAAACACACACAAAAATATGCCATATATATATATATATAATGAAAACAAAAACACACCAAAAGAAAATAAAATTAAATTAAATCACACCAAAAAAGTGAAAAAATATCAAAAGGAAAACAATCTCATACTAGTTTCTGTTAATGATGTCTGCTCATATGCCATAAGGTAGCATCTTCTTCTTTGACAAACTAACATTTTGATTTAATTAGACCTTCAATCATAATGATATAAACATTGTTCTTTCTATTAGCCGTAATGAGAATATTACTTGTGACGTTATCAATAATTTTGCAAAATTTAGAATCAAACACCACATTCATACCATTGATGCTTAGTTGGCTAATGATAATGATGATGTGTTTAAGATTTTCAACCCAGAGGACATCTGGAGTTGGAAAGTGGCGTTACCTACAACATATTTCCTTATTACCTTGCATTTGTCGTTGTCCCCCCAATGTAACACTACCTCCCTCTTGCTTCATAAGGCTAAGGAACATATCATTGTTTCCTGTCATGTGTCTTGAGCAACCAGAATACCACTCACGCTGTAGTCTCATAGCCGTGCTCTGCATCTACACATAAGAAGAACAAACTATGTGTGACCTTGGCATCCAAATAGGTCCACCAGTTTTAGTCACAGTACATTTAAGAACACATACTTGTTTGAACTTTGTATTCGTGTTCCTATATAAGCAGTTATTGCATGTGTGACCAACATAACCACAAGCATAGCACTTAGCAAAAATGCTCCTACATCTAGCAGTTTCATTGTCAACCTTTTTATTCATTTTAGGCTTTTCTATATGTTTAGATCTATGTCCTAGTCCATGCCTATTGTTGCCATGTAATTGGTATCCTAGAATGATGTCCAATGATTTTTTTCCTACGCCAAATTCTTGATGGTCAACTCTAGGTCTGAGACATTGGATTTTAAGTATATGTTCTCGTTCACAAGCAAAGTGATCCTACTTATAAAGACTTTTTTGCTTTCTTCTTCAGTCTTTTAAAGTTTTTAACTTTCTTCTCTAGGTCAATAATTTTTTCTTTAGATGCCTTATTTCAATCTCTAGTTTAGGACACGTTTTACACTATAAGGTTTCATGCACAATATGTGTTTCTTTCTTAAGCTTGACAAGTGTAGCCTTAAGTGTGTCATTTTCAACTTTCAATCTCTCATCATATAAAGACATGTGATAGTTGTCTTGCTACATTTTATGCTTTATTTCTATTAAAGACTTTAACAGTGTATTCTAAACTATCAATCTTAGCATGCATTTCTTTTGCATATGTTAACACGTTCAGGTAGGGTGTATTCTTGTACCTCAGTTTTCTTCACATCAATGTCTCCTATCAAACACAAGAAGGAGTGGGCAAACTCATTTTACAGTTCATCATCATCATCATTGTCCCATATGATTGCAAGTAACTTCCATTTCTTCTCCAATGGACTGTTCTTCACCAATGGGTAGTTTTTCATAAGGTGTATTTGTTTGCTGAAATGAAACCAATGCATTGATTTAGTAGTATTTTGTTCAGAAGAATTATCAGTATGATTAAACTTATTGAAACAAGTAAACCTTTTGGACATCTCTTCTTTCCTTTGTGAGTCTTGATGTACTTCTTGAAGCCTCTGACAATAAAATCTTGATCCTTATTGAGCTCATTGTCGATATCCTCATTAGCTTTGAAAGCAATGGTCTTTGCAGTCTTTGCCTCAGCCTTTTCTCTTGTATTTATCATCTTCAACTCAAGCTCATGAGATATAAGATTTCTAATCAACTCCTCCATGATAAGTTTGGTTAGATCTCTAGCCTCATAGACGATGGTGACTTTTGGACAGAAGATGCTTGGCAATACTATCAGAATCTTTCTCACTTGATCAAGGTTTGAATATGGATTCTCAAGGGCCTTCAAATTGCGGACAACGTCCATGAATCTCGCATACATCTCCTTGATCGTCACTGCAGGTAGCATGCGGAAACCATCAAACTCTGTGCTCAAAAGGGCTAATATGTACTTCTTCACTTGTGATGTTCCCTTATGTGTAACCTCCAAAGTGTGTCAAATTTCATGTGCAATAATACATTGAGAAACATAATTAAACTCAGTTTATCATGTGCACAAATAATAGCATTCATTGCTTACCAGTAAGAGAACAAAGTTTTTTATCGGTGGCATCTCACTTGTCTTTAGGTTTAGCAACTTTAGTGTTTTCTACCTTAATCATGGGTGGAGTATAGCCTTTGCAAAAATTTTTCAAACATCGTAATCTACCGACATAAGATAAATCTTTATCCTAGCTTTCCGGTAAGCAAAGCAGTGCCATTGAATTTGGGTGGTCTAGTGGTGGACTAGCCTTCAGCAAAGGCTAAAAATCAGGATTATTCATGATCACTGGACTGTATGGTCAAACCTACTTTAATACCACTTGTTGGATAATATATAAGCCTATTCACCCCCTCTAGGATTATATATGATCCAAGATACGTGGTTTCACAAAATATCTATGATGCATCTTAAATGGTTTATCAACATGTACATGATAAAAACATTAGTTCTAACATTCTTATTGCATGCAAATTTTCTATTCATAAAAGCATAATTTTTCTTTGTAGCATGCAAATGATCAATATGATTCTTATTATGGCACAATCGTGCGTAAGTTTTTCTACTTAAGGGATTTTGTATAACGAACAAAAGGGGGGCTTTTACTTTTCAGAAACTTTGTGTGTGCAAGAGTGGATTTTCTTGGAGTTTCTGCTGTAACTTGCTGTTGTTGATTGTAAGAACCTCTAATCTTGTGTTAATTAGTTATTTACTCTTAAATCTCTATTGGATTGTGATTGCTTATTGCATTGATTATCATTTTCTTTTAGCTCATCCCTTATTTGTTGCATTGATTTCATTAGTCATTATTATGATTAGCGAGTAATCCCATAAGCTAGAGCCATGTAGAGACCTATTGTAGGGATTGATCGTGATGGTTCATCCCAAATATCGACACAACTAGGTTGTAGTCCAGAGATAGAATCATATGACAACCCGAAGTCAACCTTTCCCGTTACGATGCTATACAATCCTAGCCACCAACGACCCATTGGGGTTTTGATTTGACGCTCCTAACAGGGGTTGACTATCTAGTGCTCGGCGCCGACGACCCATCCTCTGAGTCCTCTCTTATGGTTAGACGTCGATGGGACGAAGATTGAGGCTTAGCCCTCATCGGTGACTACAATCCATGGGCCAAGAAGCTAGATCCATTTAGCTCAATCCTTACAATAGTGGTGATACACTAGCCCTAGCTCCCTCTCTTAATTGAATTCCCCTTAGTTAATCACTCTTCACCCTCGTTACATCAATCTCACGACTACATGAAACTTGACACCAATATCTAATTCAAACATTCGCCTCCATGTGTTCGACACCCGCTATACACGACCCGTGCGCTTGCGGATATAAATTAAAGCACACAACAAGCTTTTGGTATCGTTGCCGGGGAGGCAAACGGCTTGAACTTGTATTGGTGAATTGTTTAGTAGACTATGTTTTCTCTCTCTCTCTCTCTCTCTCTCTCTCTCTCTCTCTCTCTTCATATTTCTATTTCTTTGGATACTAACCATGCTACTGATGTTTGTCGTAGTTCTTGTCTCTCTTATGCACAGGCGAAGTCTCAGCGCAAGAAATCTTGTGCCGCTTGACCCTGAGATAGAAGCTACATTAAGAAGGTTGAACGGGGAGCGACGTCACATGGCACTATAGGATAGAATGGCTAATGAACCAGAGCATACAAGGTCTCTCATGGACTTTGTGATGCCCTCATGTAACCTGATCTTCAGCATCAGGCATCCCACAGTAACAACGACATACTTTGAGTTAAAGCCAGGGTTTATCCAATTTATTCAGAAGGATCAGTTTAGCGGCCACCACACTGAGACCCGAATGAGCACTTGACCATTTCTTGGAGAAGTGCGACACTATAAAGCTAAACAACGTCTCAGAGGATGCTATCATGTTAAGGTTGTTCCCGTTCTCACTAAGGGACAAGGCTAAAGAATGGCTGAAGAGTAACGTGGCAGACACCTTCACTACATGGGACTCCATGGCAAGGGCGTTTCGAAACAAATTCTTCCCGTCGGGAAAAACGGTGAAGCTCTGAAATGAGATTACATCCTTTGGGTAGTACGATGGGGAGAGCTTGTATGAAGCATGTGAGTGTTATAAGGAGATCCATAGAAAATGCTCACACCACAGGATACCAGAGTGGTTGTTGATGCAAACCTTTTACAATGTGCTAAAGCACCAAACGAAGATATCTATAGATGCTACAGCAGGAGGCGCTATCATGACCAAGACACTAGAAGCGATGAAGGCATTGTTGGAAGAAATGGCTTCTAGCAATTATTGTTAGGGGAACGAGAGAGAATCTGCCAAGAAGGGCATCAAGCTAGAGGTGGATGTGATAACGCTCTTCGAAAGCAAATTTGACAGTTTAGCGCAGCAAATTTCTCAAATCAGATCTGAAGCTAAGGGAGCCTCTTCCTCCTCTGCTATGGTAACAAACTGTGAAGTTTGTGGGATTCAAGGACACCAAGCTCTAGAGTGTCAGTTTGGGACGGCTCAGACCCAAGGAATGTCGGTGGAGCAAGCTAACGCTCTTTATAACCAAAGGCTGCAGGGGAACCCATACTCACAGAGGGTGGTAGAATCACCCGAACATTTCGTGTCGAGGTGGGAATTTACAAGCACTGCCCCCTCAGCATACCGGGTTTCAGTAGCAGAGGCCGATAGGAAACACTCCTCCACAACTGCCAAAATCTCGTCTGTAGACTACCATAGAGAATTTTATCGCCCAGCAAGCCCAAAGAAATGTCAGCTTCCAAAATGCTATTATACAAACTAACTCAAGGATGGACGTACTCACTGCCTCCAACAAGATGTTGGAGATGCAAGTAGCTCAGTTAGCGCAACAAGTGGGCGACATGGCGAGTAACCAAGGAACACTTCCCTCACAACCCAAATAGAATCCAAGAACGATGAATGATGTGATGCTTAGAAGCGGGAGGAAGTTAGCGGGACCATCTGTCAACATGGGTCCCCATGGTGAGCGCCACATCCCCAAGGAGAATGTTGATTCTGAAGAAACCAAAGATATGGAAGAAGTTGCAGAGCTAACCCATGTGTACGTGCCACCGGTGCCTGTTTTCCCACTCTCTCACTCCCTAACCCTTTCCCACGCATACATGACATTTTCAATGCAATCAACGGGAAGCGCCCGTGCGCCGCTACAAAATCCTCCTCGAGAAAGAAGGTGAGAACAAAAGATGCTACCAAGAGACCTATGAGGAAAAAGCCACAATGTGATTGCCCTGCCACCGCTAGTGAGACTGATCGCGCCCCAGCGTACACGTCCCGAGGCGACGGTTGTAGTTTTACCGAAAGCGCACGGTATAGCGGCGAGCGGGTATCGAACACAGGGAGGACGAATGACCGTGCTTGCTCCTAATCAACCTGGCTATTCAGAGGGATAATTGCCTTGGGCGATCCTGTCACAATCGTCAGACAAAAGTGCGAAATATCAAATCAAATAGAAAACGCCTAGGGAATGGGGAATCCCCACTACTCACCGTATTTCACAATTGTGGTTCGCCGGTATCGAAATCTCTAGGATGAGAATTTGGATGAACTAGTTGCAACTAAATGTGGAACCAGGCTCACGCTCTCGCGCTGTTGCCGGTCTATAGCTATCCTAGGTTTGGGTCCAATCTCTTGCAAACCCTAGCCTAGGGAAGCTAGCATTAGGATCAACATCATCGTCCAATTGCGCACCGAGCCCAATCCCTTGCAAACTCGGTCCACAATCTAGATTAGGATAGTTCCTACCAGTCCAATCTCTTGCAAACGGGTATCGGCACGGAATTGCAACCGGAGATCCTAGCATCGGTCCAATTTCTTGCAAACCGATACTTCGAGAATCCGACTCCAACCCAATTCGGATTTCTAGGGCTTCCTATCGAATTGGGATCCAATCTCTTGCAAATCCCAATTGATGTGAATACCTAGCTATCCGTAGTAATTCGATCCCAATCTAATCCCCAATAACAATCCTAGCTCAATTTCTACCAATTCAACACAAATACGAAATTGGGCTTGTAGGGTTCATCCCCACGCCCCAAGACGTGGAGACTACTCACTAATCATAGCAATAGCACAATAATTGGCAATGAAATAGACAATGGAATTCATCACAACAATGATATAAACAATAAAAATAGAGTTTTTGGGGAAGAGAAGTGCAAACCAATGTAGATCTTCAATCAACCCAACAAAAATCCAAGTTTTTCTCTTCTCCAATCACAATTAATAAAGCTAAAAAGTAGACTCAAAAAGCTGCAAAAAATCTGAGAGGTGGCTCCTAAAACTAGGGTAAAAACAGAGCTTAAATAGCCCCAAAAATCGTCTAAAAATCCTGACCAAAATGCCCCTGCACAGCCTGTTTTCCGCAAATTTCGCTACAGGCTGCGCATCGCACTCGGCCGAGTGACAAAAGTCGCTCGGCCGAGTGAAGACCCTGTCAATTTTCCAGTAAGTCGGGGACTTCAGGGGTCTTTAGTTCGGGGGCGGCTCGGCCGAGTGAGTTGTCGTCACTCGGCCGATGGCTTCACTTCACTCGGGCGGACGGGATTTGCCACTCGGCCGAGTGGGTCTTCTGAAGCTCAGATGGCCGAAAAACGGTAACTTCGATCTTTTTGAGGGCCTTCGTCTGGGCGCCACTCGGGCGGACGTGGTATCGTCACTCGGCCGATGTGGTCTCCGTCGCTCGGCCGAGTACACATGGAAGTCGTGTCTGAACGGGTCGGCCGAGCAGTGTCTCGCTGGTCGGCCGAGTGGCTCCTCCACTCGGCCGAGTGGGACACAAAAAATGCCCAAACTGGTCGTTTTGGCCTCCTCGTCGCTCCGGCGACGTCCATTCTTCTTCCGCTCCTCTCCAACAGCAAAATACCCCTCGGGGAGGTCGTCGGTGGCCGTCTATCGTGAGCGCATCTCATGATCACTCCAAATCGCGCCAAATCACCTGAAATGCGACAAAAACAACAAAGCGTGAAAAGCATCGCAATATCGTCGATATATCGTGAAAAACATGATTTGGGCGATCTAAATGGCATGCAAACATGCGGAAAAAAGGTGTAAAATAAGGAGTGATCAAAATCCCCCAAGCTTGCCTCTTACTCGTCCTCGAGGAAGATAAGTAAAAAGCGAACCTGGTGGATTCGGAAAACGAAAACGGCGAAAAACGAAAAAAAATGAAAAACGAAGAAGAAGGAAAACCAAACGAAAATAAAGAAAGAAAGAAAGAAAGATAGGATGCTAGATCATTTTCTCAGGACGTGGGTTTCACCTACTCTTATAGCATGCACCGAGTGAGAGATACATGTCAAAGAATCTCATTTTGATATCATAGTAGAATAGTGCAAGTAGAAAATAGAAAACCCACGAACAACGGTATAATCATGAAAAACGGAATGATTTTAAAATTAACATCGCCTGAGTCATCTAAAGCGGTATACAAATCTCAGATCACACACTTTTCAATTGAACGCTTTCTATCTGGAGTATAAGAGTATCACATCATAGAATAGAGAGAATAGAAAAGTATGGATTTCATGAAATGAATGCTAGGCTTAGATTTCTGGATTTCGTAAAGCTGGAAACAATCTCACCGAGTATAGAATATTACTTAGCCTAGGTTGTCGTGCAATGTCAAGTAGTCGCTCTCTCACACATCAATGGATCTCCTCCCCCAAGCTTATCTATAAGCGTGGTGGCACAAAAATATTTACATCCCCATTTTTATATATAGCTCCAAAGGCAAAGAAGGGAAAGAAGAAAGAAAGTAAGCGAGATGGGATCTTTTATTGAGGATTTTTCCTCTTTTCTCTTTTTTCTCTTTTCCTTTTTTTTTCTTTTGCAATAAGCAACATATATACAATGATCCCAACTCAGAGAGAGGTAATGATATACAAGAATGTTTTTCTCTCTTTTATTCTTCTCCTCTCTCTCTTTTTTTTTTGAAATAAGAGATTTGGAGCTAGGAATTAATAGCGGGGGAAGTGCCATAAAATAGAATCACTAAGGGGAGATTCACCAATGATTTTAAAAGTAGAGAAGTGATGTTCAAGATTTGTGGAGAAAGAAATAAATATAACTCTCAGCTCACTCTATAAGACATGCATGACAACTTCAGCAGGGTAATCTAATCTACTCAGTTTCGATCACAAAAAAGCTAACTAATCCAGATATATCTTAGCTAATCATCATTCAATCATCCGGAAGTGAAGTGTACAATTCATGCATATAGAAGTGATAAAGGAAAAGGAGTCAGTACTCCAGATATAGGCATTCAATGCGTGAATCTTGGTGTGTTTTCTGTGATAGCATACATATGAATATTCAGGCTCAGCTAATAATAAAATTTCATCCATTTTCATAAGGAAAAAAAATGTGGGTTACTATTTCTAAATGTAAAGCAAGTCATAGCATATGATATCAGAAATGAAATCTAAGACACGACAAATATAGCATGCATATAGAATAAGCTAACTCCACGTAGACATCATCACAGAAAATTCATCTCTAGCATGAGATGAAAAAGAAACAAAGATAAAGTAAAATAGAACTATGAAATGCGGCACACAGGAAAATAAGAAAAACGTGATGCATGGCAAGATAAATGAAAAATAATGAAAAATAAGTGCAAAAGTGAAAAACGGTGTGAAAAACTGAAAATAAAGGTGGCTAAACGAAAAAAAGAAAGTGAGGACTCACTCCCCCAAGCTAAACGGCACAGTGTCCTCAATGTGCAAGGTGTGGCACACCGAGAGACAAGAAGTGTGAGGGGCTAGTGAGGATGCATGCATGGAAAATGAAAATAAAAAGAAAGAAATGAAAAAAAAATATGATGCGGACATGATGCATGCACGGACAGGAGTGATATGAAAATAAATATAGTACCAAAAACGCTCCCTCTCTCCCAAAAAGATATATATAGATGTGATCAAAATGAGAATCCCAAGTAGATATGATATGATATGCTCATAAAGATATGATCAAAAATATAATCCCAAAAATAGTGAGGGGGAGGGGGGGGGGGGGGTGGACAAAAGTGCATCAGGACCCAGCAGAGACGGGCAGCACGACGGCAGGAATGGATAAAGGCATCAAGAGTGCCTAAGAAGGCGGTGCCGCGCCGTCTCCGTCCTGAGGCGGAGGAGGTGGTGGTGGTGGTGTGGGCTGCTGAGCTGGGGTGGAAGCGGAAGCAGGTCTAGTGTGTGTGGAAGTGTGTGTGGGAACCTGCTGGGTGGGCGGGGGTACGCGCGGAAGACGCTCCAGCACCTGTGTAAGGCAGTAGTGGATCTGGGGTATCAGGTCGAAGCGTCCAGCCATCGCAGAGACAGTGGAGGACAGGGTCCTAAGGTCTCCTCTAAGACCACTCACCGCCAACTCAAGAGCGCGTATGCTCTGCAGTGTAGTGTCGGGCGGGGGTGGTGCAGAGGGACGCACCGGTCTAGGCTGCGCAGGGCGAGGCTGGCGTACGGGTGTGGAGTATGTAACGGGCTCAGCAGGGAATGGGACAAAAGGTGCCGTGCCTGGAAAAGTGGGCCTGGCCTCGGTGTGAGGCCGGGACACCGGCTGGCGAGAAGTGGAGGCAGCGGCAGCAAAGGAGGCGTGCAAAAGAGGCAACGAGGTGGCCAAAGAGGTCTGTGGCACAGAAGTGTGGACAGACGCCACGACACTCTCGGAGAAGACGGCGGCAGTGGAGACAGAGGAATCTCCCGCTGGGGCAGAAGTGTGCGGTCCAAAAGGTGTAACCCCAGCGGAGATCATGCTAACCATGGTCTCCACGACCGCGGTGAACGAGGGCTCTCCACTCTCAACAAAGGTCTGCGGGCGCTGGGGGAGAGCGGAGCAAAGGGGCTCCACGGACAGAGGGCCGGAGGTGGCAGCGGGAGTGGTGGGGACAGCCTCGGAAGTGGTGACAGTGGTGGAAGTGGGCTCAGCAAAAGTACTCTCGACACAGGCAGATGTGGGGACAGAAGTGTCAAGAGCAGTGGAAATGTCAGGAACAGGCGGAGAGGCCACAGGGTCGACGGGGTGGGCAGCAGGCTCGGCTGGGTGTGCAGCAGGGTCTGCGGGAGCAGCCTGGGCAGCGTGGGCAGCGTGGGCCTGCTCGGCCTCCTCGGCCTCGAGCACGTAGGCGGCGGGGATGAGGACATCCATCGCCGGAATCCAGTCAACGTGGGGTGGTGCAATCAGAGTCCGAGCAGGGCTCGGGAGAATCATGTAATCGGCCCCATAGGGGCCGTGCAACCAGACCCAGTGACGCTCACCATGCGGACGCAACTTCTTCATCCGGGCCATAACGTCTATCGACAAGGAAGTGGGGCCCGGAACGCGTCGCAGGTCGACGGGTAGGTCCTCGCCGGTCATCATGGTAAGCAAGGTGATCAGACCGCCGCAGCATATCGGTGAGCGAGCGCCCACCGACACAATGATACGGTCTAGAAACCAAGCCGTAATGTCGATCACGACGGCGGGGATAAGCTCGAGTCCATCCCTAGACAGAGTTCTGGGACGTGTCATCGCGTAGAGCATGTAAAGCTCTGGCGTAGACATCGTGCCCGGCTCATATCTGGCCAAAAAGGTAGTCGCCATGAGGCGCTGGGCAATGCGTAGGCAGGGGTGGACTATGGCCGAGGCCTTGGCCCTACTAGGGTCAAAGGCAGCGTGGTGGCCTGTGATCCGGGCCCAGAAGGCGCCGTCGTCGAAAGAAGGTGGGGGGATGTGGGTAGGGCCGTAACCGCGATCGGCTCCGGGGACTGCGGGCCAAGAGAAAAACGCTCTCATCATATCGAGAGTGACCTGGCACTCTCGATCCATGAACTGGAATGAGCATCCCTCATCGGTCCGGGCGATCGAACTCAAAACCTCAAGTGTCGGACGGGTAAAAGTATCCGCCGACACTTGAAGGAAGTCGCGCCAACCCACGTTGTCGTACAACGTGAGTATCCCCTCGAGTACCCCCAGGCGTCCTAGGTCAGCGAGGTGCGCAAACCTGGAGGGTACGATCGAGCGCTGGGAGATACGCTCGAAGACGGCGCGGTGTGCGTCGTCTCGGAACGTAATCCCGAGCGGCCCGACCAGTGGAGCCGGTGGTGGTGGCTGTGGATCGGCAGGGAGAGGCTGTGCGGGCTGTGGGTGCGCTGCAGGCTGTGTGGGGTGTGCGGGGTCTGTAGGCTGTGCGGGGTGTGCGGGGCCTGTAGGCTGTGCGGGGTGTGCGGGGGAAGGAGGAGGAGACTCTTCCGCCTCGTGGGCGGGGCCGGCGTCATCCGACCTCTTCCGCTTAGCGGAAGGTCTCCTCGTCCGAGGCCGTGTCCGGGGCGGCATATCGGCCCCGAGCGCGCCGAAAAGTGTAAAGTGCGGCGTGTGCACAAAGAGTGGAAAGAGTTTACCCAAACACGCCGCGAGTGCTAAGCAGTGGAAGCGTGCGAAGTCCGCGCCTCCACGAAGTCCTGAGCAGCCCGTAGAAGCTCCCCTGGCCTCCCCTAAGCTCCAAAAAACAACCTGCGCATGGAAAAATGATATCAGCGAGTAATAATCAAAATGTATGGAGCAATAGGGGTATAACAGATAGATATGGGAATTGATTCGGGTTAGGGGTTCGATTAATACACGGATCCTCAAAAACTACGCAAAAAGAGAAGAAAATGGTGAAAATAAGCGAAACGGAGGTGATCGGAGACGGGGCTGCCGGCGGCGACTCGGGCGGGGTGCGGCGACGGTCGGCCGGCGGTGGCAGGCCGAGCGGCGGCGTGCGCGGGCGAGTGGCTGTTGGGCGAGGCGAGATCGGGCGAGGGGAAGCTGAGGGGGCGCGGGCGAAGGGGTTTTTTCGTTTTCGAAAACTGCGCCCCCCCTTGGCTTTATATTAAAAAGTTACGACTCGGCCGAGTGACGTGATCACTCGGCCGAGCGAGGCAAATAAAAATTTCTCCCCGATATCGCTTCGGCCGAGTGGCTTTGCCAGGCTCGGCCGAGTGGAGTAAGTCCATTCGGCCGAGTGACTCAAGCTACTCGGCATGACTCGCCCAAGGAGGGTATCCGTTTCACTCGGCCGAGTGAATATATATACTCGGCCGAGTAGCAGTTATAATGAAATGAGGAAAATAGACAGAGAGTTGGGTACAGCAGACTTCCCTCGTTCGTGAGCGGCTCGGCCGGACGAACTTCTGTACTCGGCCGAGTGACTAGTATACTCGGCCGAGTGAGCCTTGCATTCTGCTGTTTGTCTTCGTTTAGGCTCTAAACTCCGTCTTTCTTCCTTCAGTCGATTTCATGCTCCTCCTAAGCGTCGAACGCCTTCTTAGGGCGCTCCTCATCGTCTCGTTCAACCTCCTCATGATGATCTACCTATCTCCTCTCCTGTCAAGAAAAATAGGACCCGTTATCACAAAATTTTTGGTCGGATGACTCAAAACACTAGAAACCTCTAAAACGAAAATAAAGAAAAAGCAAAAATAAAGCAAAAACCGTCGGGTTGCCTCCCGACAAGCGCTCGTTTTAGGTCGTGAGCTCGACCCCCTATAATTTTCAATCAATGCGGGATGTTTGGTGCATATGAGATGCACCCGTCAAACTTTCCGGGGAGCGCGCTTGGATTCGAACGTGGCGGCGTAGCGTTCTCCCGCGGTAGTCTCCTATCTCGAATAGTGTTGGGGGGAGGCTCCCCCAAGCTAGCATTTGCCCCGGCCAACGGCTTGACCGGCGGTGCCGATTTCCGTGCCGGCGGAGCTTTCTTTGGAGACTTTGATTTCGAGAGCTTGCAGAGCTCTCGAATCCTTGCGACATCAGCGTCGCCTTCATCTTCATCAGCGGAGAAGTCGGGGGAGTCATCATTAATCTTTTCATCTTGGCCTAAATCCGGGCCTTCATCAAATTCTTCATCAAAAAGGGCACCAATTGAGTGAGGAATCGCCTCCTCTATCACCTCATCAAGGAGGTCCATATAATCGAGCTCCTCATGGTAAGGCATGTGCTTCATTGCCTTGGGAATGTGGAGCTCCACCTCGATGTTTCCGACGTTTAAGGTTAAGGTACCTTCGCGCACGTCGACGATGACTCCGGCGGTGGCGAGGAATGGGCGCCCAAGTATCAATGAGGTGTCTCCCTCCTCCTTAATGTCCATGATGACGAAGTCACATGGCAAGCATATTCCACCTGGGACTTGAAGTGGGATGTCTTCGGCAATCCCCACCGGCCTTGTTATCCGTCCATCGGCTAATTGAATGCGCATGTCGGTGGGTTTCAACTTTGTCCCGGTGTTAAGCTTTAAGAACATGGAGAGGGGCATGAGACTCACACTAGCCCCAAGATCGACCAACGCCTTTTGAAGAGGCACGCCGCCCAACGTGCAAGGAATCCGAAAACTCCCCGGATCTTTAAATTTTGCCGGCTCCTTTTCTCTCTTGGTGAACCAAGAGCCCTCCTCAGCTAGCATGATCTTCTCCTTCCTCTTTCTCCCCGAAATCAAGTCCTTCAAGAATTTGGCATATGTGGGGATCTCGATGATGGCGTCAAGGAAGGGAATATTTAGGCTAACTCCTCTTAGATACTCGAGGAATTTCGCTAGCCTTTTCTCCATTTTCGCTTTCGCTAGTCTTTGGGGGAATGGGACCGGTGGCATGAAGCGCCTCTCCTCAATTAATAGCTCCGCCCTAGATTTCTCCTTGTCTTGTGGCTCCTTCTCCTTTTCAATCTCGACTATCGGCTCAACCGGCTCCAAACTTTCCTCCACGGCCTCCTCAATAGGAATCATGGCGGGGGTGGTGTCCTTCCCGCCTCTAGTAGTGACGACAACTACGGCGTTGATGTGGCCCGTGTTGCCCCGTGGGTTTTGCTCCGGTTGCGCCGACAATCTTTGAGTGTTCCGGTTGAGCAACGCTAATTGCTCCGATATTTGAGCCACTACGGTATTGAGAGATTCTTGCCCCGCCTTCAAAGTAGCATTCACCTTATTTTGCTCGACCATGAACGCCTCCACTCTAGTTTCGAAATCGGATCGTTGTGGAGCTTGTGGAGGGTTTTGGTTTTGATTCCTCCACCCTTGATTGTATCCGGGAGGCCTATAAGGTGGGGCTTGTTGCTTTGGTTGGAAGTTTTGTTGTGTAGGTCCCCTCGGCAGATAGTATTGTTGTTGGGGTGGTGGTGGTCGAGCTTGATTAGGCGGTTGTTGTGGCGGGTTCAAAGCTCCTTCATTGTTGGCGTAGGAGAATCCCGGGTGATTTCTTGCGGCCAGATTGGACCAATAACCTTGGTTCCCCGCAACATATTGCACTTGCTCCAAGGATCCTTCTCCTTGCTCTCCTCCCGAATACATGGCTTGAGATTGGTCTTGCCAATCACTCATTTGGCTTGCCGGCGCGGAGGTGGAAGGGCTTCCTTGGGGCTCCGTGATGAATTTCTCCAATCTCTCCACCACCTTGTGGAGAGAATCAAATTTGCTCGTAAGCTCCGCTACGGCCTTTGCCTCGTAGATGCTAGTCGGCTTTAAGGAGGACGTAGAGTGTCCTCGCTCATCGCCCCATTGTTGGTTATTAGAGGCCATCTCCTCAATTAGGGCCGTAGCTTCCTCGGGAGTCTTTGACAAGATTGCACCATTCGCCGCGGCATCAATAATTTGTTTGGTCCCCGGTTGGAGACCGTTGTAGAAGCTATGCACTAACTCCCAATCTTCTATACTGTGGTGCGGGCACTGGTGCTGCAAATCCTTAAATCGCTCCCAAGCTTCATAGAGCGTCTCATGTGGTCCTTGCTTGAAGGACATGAGAGCGCTCCGGATCTTCACCGTCTTGGATGGTGGATAGAATTTATCAATGAATGCATCCGCCAACCCGTCCCAAGAGGTGAAAACTCCGTCAGCTTGCGTCCTCAGCCAATAGAGCGCTTTGTCCTTTAGCGTGAAGGGGAAGAGGCGCAGTCTGATGGCATCGATCGGGACCCCCGGCATTTGGAAAGTGGCGCACTTCGACAAGAATGATTGGATGTGGTAGTGGGGGTTCTCGTGAGCGTTCCCATGAAATGGGTCTTGTTGCATCAAAACCACCAATCCCGTCTTTAGCTCGAAGTTCTTGTCCGCCGCCAACTCCGGCACGGCGATGGATGACGTAGTAGAAGAGGTCTTAGGCCGAAGCCTATCGCAAATAGAAATTATTCTCGCCATTCTCTCCGCCAATTCTTCGGGAGTTTCCCGGTTGGTCATAAACCGCCCTTCCGGATATTGTCTCCTTTCCGCTCTGAGTCTCCGCGCGGTACGTTCGATCTCGGGATCGAATAATAAGGCTTCGGGGTCCGCCGTAGATCTCGTGTACATGCACAGGGAAAACAGAGTTTCAAAGAGATGATTAGTACCGTGGAAGGGTTAGGTAAGAATAGCAAAGGAAATAATAATGGTAAAAGAAATAAAATAAAAAGAAAATAAAAGAAAGAAATAGCTAAGGTGAAAAAGAATCAAACGCAATCGCCTCCCCGGCAACGGCGCCAAAAACTTGATCGCGCCCCGGCGTACACGTCCCGAGGCGACGGTTGTAGTTTTACCGCAAGCGCACGGTATAGCGGCGAGCGGGTATCGAACACAGGGAGGACGAATGACCGTGCTTGCTCCTAATCAACCTGGCTATTCAGAGGGATAATTGCCTTGGGCGATCCTGTCACAATCGTCAGACAAAAGTGCGAAATATCAAATCAAATAGAAAACGCCTAGGGAATGGGGAATCCCCACTACTCACCGTATTTCACAATTGTGGTTCGCCGGTATCGAAATCGCTAGGATGAGAATTTGGATGAACTAGTTGAAACTAAATGTGGAACCAGGCTCACGCTCTCGCGCTGTTGCCGGTCTATAGCTATCCTAGGTTTGGGTCCAATCTCTTGCAAACCCTAGCCTAGGGAAGCTAGCATTAGGATCAACATCATCGTCCAATTGCGCACCGAGCCCAATCCCTTGCAAACTCGGTCCACAATCTAGATTAGGATAGTTCCTACCCGTCCAATCTCTTGCAAACGGGTATCGGCACGGAATTGCAACCGGAGATCCTAGCATCGGTCCAATTTCTTGCAAACCGATACTTCGAGAATCCGACTCCAACCCAATTCGGATTTCTAGGGCTTCCTATCGAATTGGGATCCAATCTCTTGCAAATCCCAATTGATGTGAATACCTAGCTATCCGTAGTAATTCGATCCCAATCTAATCCCCAATAACAATCCTAGCTCAATTTCTACCAATTCAACACAAATACGAAATTGGGCTTGTAGGGTTCATCCCCACGCCCCAAGACGTGGAGACTACTCACTAATCATAGCAATAGCACAATAATTGGCAATGAAATAGACAATGGAATTCATCACAACAATGATATAAACAATAAAAATAGAGTTTTTGGGGAAGAGAAGTGCAAACCAATGTAGATCTTCAATCAACCCAACAAAAATCCAAGTTTTTCTCTTCTCCAATCACAATTAATAAAGCTAAAAAGTAGACTCAAAAAGCTGCAAAAAATCTGAGAGGTGGCTCCTAAAACTAGGGTAAAAACAGAGCTTAAATAGCCCCAAAAATCGTCTAAAAATCCTGACCAAAATGCCCCTGCACAGCCTGTTTTCCGCAAATTTCGCTACAGGCTGCGCATCGCACTCGGCCGAGTGACAAAAGTCGCTCGGCCGAGTGAAGACCCTGTCAATTTTCCAGTAAGTCGGGGACTTCAGGGGTCTTTAGTTCGGGGGCGGCTCGGCCGAGTGAGTTGTCGTCACTCGGCCGATGGCTTCACTTCACTCGGGCGGACGGGATTTGCCACTCGGCCGAGTGGGTCTTCTGAAGCTCAGATGGCCGAAAAACGGTAACTTCGATCTTTTTGAGGGCCTTCGTCTGGGCGCCACTCGGGCGGACGTGGTATCGTCACTCGGCCGATGTGGTCTCCGTCGCTCGGCCGAGTACACATGGAAGTCGTGTCTGAACGGGTCGGCCGAGCAGTGTCTCGCTGGTCGGCCGAGTGGCTCCTCCACTCGGCCGAGTGGGACACAAAAAATGCCCAAACTGGTCGTTTTGGCCTCCTCGTCGCTCCGGCGACGTCCATTCTTCTTCCGCTCCTCTCCAACAGCAAAATACCCCTCGGGGAGGTCGTCGGTGGCCGTCTATCGTGAGCGCATCTCATGATCACTCCAAATCGCGCCAAATCACCTGAAATGCGACAAAAACAACAAAGCGTGAAAAGCATCGCAATATCGTCGATATATCGTGAAAAACATGATTTGGGCGATCTAAATGGCATGCAAACATGCGGAAAAAAGGTGTAAAATAAGGAGTGATCAGAGACCCCCTGAGAGAGCCAAAAGAATCAACGTGCCGCTGTTCCAATGCTCGAACGTATTGGAGGGTCGTTCACCAAGCCCGCTACGCCAAACGCCTAGACTTCACGGAATGTCGAGCTAATGACGTTAAACAAAAGTGCTTAGTGGGAGACAACCACTTTTCTCACTTTTACTCTTGCTTATTTTTGTTTTGTTTTAGTTGAATAAAAGTTATATAACATTTCGGGAAGCTTATGCCAAAGTTTTGAGTACAGTTTTCTGTGCAGGTAGTAGACACGGCTGTGTTGGTGTAACGCATGGCTGTGTCATCCACAAGAAGATGGACCCAGGAAAAAGCAATAGCGACACGGCCGTGTCGACAGAGCCAAAATTGGACAGAGAGCAAAATTTTTGCATGGACGGCCAACACGGCCATGCGAACCGAAGAGTAGAATTGACCAAGTTACACAAATATGACACGACCGTGCCACATTTCGACACGACCGTACTGGCTACTAGTGCGCTCAATCGAATATTCCTGATTGAGTGACATGACCGTGCTGTAATTGTGCACGACCGTGTGTCCCCAGAAATTCCCAATTTAAGCCATTGGCCCACCTTCTTCCCCATTTTGTGCCCTCCTTCATTCAAACCCTCAAACCCTAATTCAAACACATCACCTAATTTCACCCCCTCCTCCTTCTCCAACCCTCCACAACTCCTCAACCTCCACCAATACTCCAAATCTCCATCATTTCTTCCCTTTCCACCAAACCCTAACCCCAAATTCTTTCTGCATGTCCACCTTTTTCTTTATTTCTTTTTCCAATTTCTTTCCATCCTACACCGCCATTTTCCATTTTTTGCTCTTGTTTTTCATTTTTTATAAAGTTTGTCGATTGGATCCCTTGAGGAGAACCATGACCCCACATTAGCTTTGTATATTCTTGGCTAGGGTCAGTTTTCCCATACACACTTTCGATTCCTCTCGGTGGTATGATTTTTACAGTACCACCCTCACGATTTCATCTCTAACCCCCATCCGTGAGTTAGAGCTAGTACCTGTTTCATTTTCGGTAGGATAGGCTAGTCGCCCAATTAACCCTTTGATCACGCGACCCTAGGCCTTTCCGAATGCATATGATAGACTTTGCCTCGATGGGGTTTGGCTTTGGATTTGGCCTATACTCCTCTTTACCATGGTGCCAGCATATTAAAAAATGATGATAAATGTATATAAAAAATAAGAAATACAGAATAAATGCACAATTCTCCCTACTTCATCAAGTTGCTGGGTCCCCATGCCTCAGGAAGCACTGGGATTCACACCAAAAGATGAAGTTGGGGAGAGTAGATATGAATAACAGGATTTAGGCAATTCGAGAAAGTAGACCCGAGGTACCCTTTTTGGCCCAATGCCCTAGATTCGTCTGGGTCGGGAGTCATTGGCCGAAATATCGCTACATGAATTGCCTAAGCCCAATGTGAGAATACGTTTACATTTCTAAATACACATGATTGCTACCATGGTTTAGGAGGAGCGACCATGACATTGCCAACTCAGAAGAGACTTAGACTCAACCCTATGCCATCGTGACTCCTACCGTCTTGAGCGTAGTATTAGAGTTGATTTTCACTGGCTTAAGCCTATCGAGAATACGTACACGGGGTTAGCTCTACACGGATGCATGTTTAGACCTGACGTCATAAGGAGAGTAGTGTTTTAGTCTGCTGCCACGCTTGGTAGACATCGTGTTTGTGCGAGAATTGACCCCTAGCCTTGTTTTATGCATGACTCATGCGTGTGAGTGGTTCGAGAGGGTGATCATCAAACTTTCTTGCCAAATTCCTCCCCATCCTTCATTTCTAGTCTTGTTTGGAACGAACAAGAGTTTAGCTTGGGGGAATTTGTTAGGCATATTTTATACACCTTTTCTACCCTTTCCCCCCATATTTTCTCGTTTTATTTCATGCCATCACCTTTGTTTTAACCGCCTTTTATTCTCTTTTACTTTTACGCCCAGGGTATGTTTATCTCCATGTTGCAGGTGATTGAGCCTAAAACGATGCAGTTTAGGTAAAAGTCGAGGCCAAAGGAGGGAAACCGAGGAGAGGGAGCCATGGTTGAGCTCAGAGGCAAGAAGGAGGAGAAGGTATGACACGATCGTGTGTGCATTTGCACGGCCATGTTAGTGCACCAGCTACAAGGAAACACTGCATAGAATCGGCACGGCCGTGCTACACGGCCGTGCCATAATTATTCCAGTACGATGGAAACCTGCACGGTTATCTCGCATGGCCATGCCAAATTGGGGTAGCTTGCAGCGGAAGCGCAGAGGCTGGATGACACGGTAGTGCTGATTAGCGGCACAGCCATGCGGATTGATGGCGGCACGTGCTTAACCTAGGTTTTTGACCTTGACAAGGCCGTGCTATTTTTCGGCATGATCATGCGTAAGGTTTTCTACTTAAGGGATTTTGTATAATGAACAAAATGGGGGCTTTTACTTTTGTAATGGCCACTTTCCGACCATACATATTTTAGCGTGTAGTTGTGTTTTATGTGTGTTTGGTGTATTTGATTTTTATACAGGTGTCCGTGGTTCAGACGCGCGACTGGACCCCGTTTCCGCAACCATCTCGGAGGCACGAGCGCTCCGATATTTTATTTGAAATTTTTTGAACATCAAAAGACCTATGTGCTTATCTCATTACAAAGTTATAAAATATATTTTATAAGATTAGTTCATTTTTAAAAGTAGTTGTACGTTTTTATTTAGAAAGGCAAACTTATTGATTTTTAAAACAAAACCTTTTATTAACCCTTGGATTTTTGTGCACTGGTTGCCTGAGCCTTTCGTTTTTTTATTTGTTATTTTTTTAAAACCTAAACTCATGGCCATTTTAAAACTGTTGAAGAATCAATCTATAACAAAAATCCTATTTATGTTATAAACGGGCTTTGGAGGCCCAACCCGTTAGTGGGTATCCACCCATTATGTAACCCTATTACTATAAATACAGGGCTACGGGGTTCCGTAGCCGCCATGGTTTACAACACGTTATCAGCACGCTCGAAGCTGAGCCGAACCTCTGCCGACGGACGAATCGCGACGCGAAAGGGCTTCCTTCACCGAACGTCGCTAGATCCGGCGGGTAGGATCTAGAGCAAAACTGTATGTCTGCGATGAGATTTTTTAAATGCCTGCAGCATATAAATAGCATGTGTATACATCATACTTATTCCAATTTTGGTTAATTGAGCACAGTTTTTTAGCTTACTAGATTTATATTATATGTATGATGTGCTCATGACATGACGATAATTTATGACAACAAACCAATAATGATTTCAAAAAGTTTAACATCATATCCTAGTAGACAAAATGAACCTGGAGTTCAAAACCAAAACGAACCTGAAGTTCAAAATCAAATCAAAAGTCAACACCCTTTCACACTAATAAATATTAACAAGTACGATGGATTATACGAAAAACATTTATGCTTTTTCTTTTAGAAATACGCATTTCGCGGTAAATAGATCTCTCAAATCTACGGTTTGTATAAACCAATATTGACACCAGCAGTTGTCATAACACCGCCAAACTCTTTTGAGTAATCTCATTTTACAAGGTATAATTCTTGAATCTAACCTTATTTTTTAAGCGTACGCCCGAAGTCGTGGCTTAATAGATAAGTGAGAAATTATAAAATTCCTACCCACGTAATTGTTTCCCCTAGAGTATGATTCTATATCCACACAATACTTGAATGACTCAATAAAAATGGCCTGAAGACTATACTTGAGTTTTCAAATAGACTTTTAAAAGTCTATCATAAACTAGAAAAGTGGAAATATAGAAACTAACTCATTTCCCTTGTATAAGTCTACTTTGTAAGACCAATAAACATTCTTCCTTATAAACGACAATAAGGACGACTGAAAACAGGGGAAGTCTTGAATAAAAATGAGAAAGGGAAGATATGATGTACCTCGATATGGAGTATGCAATGGCAACCCAATATCAGACCAGAAGTTCTGACAAGACCCATAATGTTTTTTGCAAAATTAATGGGCATTAACGTATGCCATATAAAAATATATACATATCTAGTCTAACCGACGAAAGTCAAATTGACTGTATGTATAATTCGCTACTTCCCGAGGACAAATAAATTTTGAAAATAAATTTGACCTGTTGTCATAATATGAGTCTAAAATGAGCACAATTGTGGACTAATATTTTATAGAACCCACATCATACTATGAAACTTGTTGCTCTAACATAATTATTAGTAGTATTCTCTTGCAGTATATATGTGCCTTTTACGCATTTTATTTTACTGTAAATGATTTATCATCCTGAATACTCCTAAAATGAGGATGCCATGTACTCTCTGAAACTTATAAAGTTTCAAAGGATATTCGTCAAAATGAAATCCCTAATGACTCAAGAAACCAATAAAGCCTGAAGCTTTATCCAACTATGATCCGCATAATAGTCATTGTGAAGATGTAATCCTTCACAGTTTGAACAGAGTTCACCTATTACCGGACAAAATTAACTTGAGCATTTTAATGGACGTTCAAAAGTCCCACATAAATTCGAACAGAGGAATTAATTTGGAACACCAGAAGTGTCCAGAATCGACCAACTTTGGATCGATGTCACCCTGGATTGATGATGCAAGACATCATTAACCAGACGAACCCGAAGATTCTTCAAAAAAAAGGGGGTGAAACTCTCATTATCCCATTCAAAAGGGAAAAATGATTACGAGATCATCTCCATTCACGTGGACATTGACTCTCCTCACTTCCTCAAACGAATTTAAGATGATATACTATCATTAGAAGAATGAGACCTTTAGGCCTCTTGAGAGTATTTGAGGGATAAAAGTGGACTCACACACTCCCTACATATGGCTGATGATGTACCTTAGAGTACTCATCTATATATCCTCTTAAAATGGTCATAATCAAAACCTTGTTATCCAATCGCAGTCCAGATTATTATTAATCACAACGGACATATTACATTACTAGGATATTGGTTGGGCTTTTACTTACCCTCATACCACCCTCAAAAATGCCGCAGTGGAACTTATTCATCGGGACTAACCCTCCTAGATGAATATGTTCCGAGATCCCCAAACGGGGGAGGCATTAGAGCACATCTTATAGATGGAGCCTTGACGGGTTCATATCCCTAGTTCTATGCTCAACTTCATTGAAGTCGAGCTTATTGCGGATTTTTGGGGATAACACTGGGAAATCAATTTAACAACTGGAAGAAAATTGAACACCCTGAAGCTTTGTGTTCACACCCAGAAATGGGTTATATGTAAATCATTAAAATGATTTAAACGGATTACTTATCCACTAAAAATCCAGTTGTAGGTGACCATGTGGGAACATGCAAACCATCAGAACGCCTCCTTAGAAACTATTTATATGAGCCTGATCACCTCATATAAACAGTTTCCAAGAACCCCTAACGGGGGAAGCATTTAGTACACATCTTATCGATGGAGTCATGATGAGTATACATTCCCATATCACCACTATGGACCATTTAAAACATTAATACCTATGATCTGATTATCATGAATAGTGATGAGATCCTGACGATCCACACTTATGAAACTGTTAAACAGTTATCAGACATAGCTATTGACAATATAAATATTGTCAAATTCACACATCCCTGCTACTAAAAATCCAGCTAGGATTGACATACCAACTATAATGGATGCAATCTACCAGTAGCAGAAGTGGATATCCTCAATGGATGAGAGGACATACCACGAGACCCTAAAACAATACCACCACAGGAAAGTGAGCTCATCTCCATATCCTCTCCCTTTTCAGAACCTCCGGAAGAGATAAATCTGGGATAAATTGAATAATGTACGTACACGGAGAGGTATTTGGATAAAACACACTTGTCGACAATTACTCACATTTCATTTTGCCATTGATATCATTCACAATCTCCGTTTCCTGAAGCAAACGCAGAAATTTGGCCAAATTATATGGAACGAGGCAATAATAAGTTGAGCTGGACTCACTTATGAAATGTGAAGTGTTTGGACCTGAAGTCCTGATATCAAAAGATATCAAACCTGTGGGCTACCGAGTATTGTATAAATAAATAAAATCGTATGCTATAAGCAAATCGCTATAGCCTTAGAGGTTTATTTCGCAGAAACCAGGAAGTAACCATGTAAGATGAGTTTAACTCACTTACAAAATTAATCAAACTGATGCATCAGGCTCCCTGGTCATGATTGCGAAACCCATGCGATTAGCAAAGATAATTTTAGGCTATGTTGCTATGGATGATGTGACAACATACCCTTATAAATAATCATCCTGAAGATGAATTATCATCCCGAAGATGAAACCATCATCCTGAAGATGAATTATCATCCTGAAGATGAAACCTTCATCCTGAAGATGAATAATCATCCTGAAGATGAATTATCATCCTGAAGATGAAATCTTCATCCTGAAGATGAATAATCATCCTGAAGATGAAACCATCATCCCGAAGATGAATAATCATCCCGAAGATGAAAACATCATCCCGAAGATGAATAATCATCCAGAAGATGAAACCATCATCCAGAAGATGAATAATCATCCAGAAGATGAATAATCATCCAGCAAATGAATTACCATCCAGAAGATGAAATTATCATCCAGTCGATGAAGAAACATGGAAAATTGCAATCCACCAATACACCTACTGGTTGTATGGATGCACATTAAGACCCCTTCCGTTCGCTGGAAGAGGGGAAGGATATCCTAGGTCCTGAAGTGCCTTACTCAAATGTCTTTTGTACACTCCTTTATCTGGCAGTAAACACTTTAACCAGATACAGTGCAGCGCCTGCAGCACCACTGGACCAGAGATATGTAGCTTCTGCGCTATCTCCAAGGGTCAAGGATCATACAACATGTTAAATGTATTTGCAGATACAGGTTACAGATCATCGCGATGACTGCAACAAAGAAGCGACCAACTCCTGGAGACCAGCAAAGCATACTTCCAAGGCAACATCAATCACACCATCCCGAGAGGCTCATCAATCCAAGAAGCAAATCATAAGTACGCACAGCCAGGTCCTGCAGTACCTCGCAGACATAGTGAAGACTGGGTCAGAGACGTGATGCTACCTACCGAGTCTGCAGACCACTCCTCCTCTGAAGAGATCCCTCAGATTTAGTAGCTGCCATAGATGAGCGATACTTGTATAGATGAGCGATGTCTTGTATAGGTGAGCGATGCCTTGTACTTTGTACTCATTATCGGAACACTGTAAGAGATTGATGTATAGTTTCCTAGGAGATCTGCAAGCCTGCAGCTTGTACAGATCAGGGGGAGTCAAATGTAGTGTTGTACTCTTTTCCCTTGGCTATTGGTTTTTCCCACTGGGTTTTCCATAGCTAAAGGTTTTAACGAGGCAACCTCATTGACTCTGGATCCAGAAGTATCCATCCCCTAAATACTTCCACTAATCAGGGGAAGTTACGGAAACTGTACTCTTTTTCCTTGGCTATTGGTTTTTCCCACTGGGTTTTCCATAGCTAAAGGTTTTAACGAGGCAGTTATCCCTAACTTAGTATCCAGAAGTATCCACCCATAGTGATATCCATCGATCAGGGGAAGTTACAGAGACTTGTACTCTTTTCCCCTAGCCATTGGTTTTTCCCACTGGGTTTTCCTTGGCAAAGGTTTTAACGAGGCAAGTACTCTTAAACTTGGGATCCAGAAGTATCCATAGACCCATGATCAGATAAGCTCTATGAACCCTGAAGCTTTCATCACGGCTTACAACAATGGATGGATAAGGGGAAGTGTTATAAACGGGCTTTGGAGGCCCAACCCGTTAGTGGGTATCCACCCATTATGTAACCCTATTACTATAAATACAGGGCTATGGGGTTCCGTAGCCGCCATGGTTTACAACAATTTAAAACTTATCCCTCACAACCGTACCCATGATTTACTCCCTCCCCAAATCATGCAACCATCACCCCTCACGTGGCCTCACACCCACGTTCTCATCTCTCTCCTCGTTATATTTATTCAACCTAATAGCTAGGGCTAATCAAAAACACAGTAGCCTACTCCAAATTTTAAAAACCAGTTCAATTATTTTCGTCAATCCCTCATCTCGCTCTCTCTCCTCGTAACCCAACGGAAACATCTTCGCAAGCACGCGACGACGTCGACCAGCGACACACCGCTCCCTGACGTCGCTGAAGTCACCGACCGCCCTCCCTCTTCACGCAAACGCCAGAGCCGCCGATCCCCGATCCGCCACCACGCCACCCCGACGACGCCGCCCTGCGGGACCTCCGGCGCCTCCGTCCAACGACCCAACCTGCCACCGCCTCGCGGCTCCGTGCGCCTGCTCCGACCCCATCCCGAAGCCACCGTCCGTGATGCCCTCTTCTTTCCGACAGCTCTCTGACTTCGCGTGGCCTCAGCCCCCACCGGACCACCACCGAACGGCACCTCTCCCTCACGATCAGCAGTACCCGCCGGCGCCTCGCCCTGTCCTCACCCGCGCCAAGCAAAGCCTGGGTGCCTCCTCTCGCCGCACCTCGCCTCTCCCCGCTCCGATCTCCTCCCGTCCGACGTCTGCACCAACATTAACGACCTCCCTCAGCAAACGGCCCGGACAGCAAAGCCCTGACCCACAACCCCGCCGCCTGAGTCGCATCACCGCTTGCAACGCCCACTGCCTCGCCAACTTCGACGACGCCCCGGAGCTCACCGTCATCTCTCCGGTGCCAACCCTGACCCGAGCACCGCTCCGAGCAACACCAACGCCATCTCCGTACGGGACCTCCTCCTCCCTCGACAACGCCGAACCACCCGATGACCCCTGCGACCCCGTCCGCCCAACGCAGTCGTCGCCCCGATAGATCCGCCACCGCTACTCCGTCTGAAACCGCCACATCCCGACGTCCTCCTCCTCATCGCCGCAGCTGCCTCCCGTCCGCCAATCGAGCTTGTCACACCACCGTCACTACGTCGCCGTGCCGCTGTCGCCGTCCTACGTGTAGCCCTGCAACAGACGTGAGTTGTTTAGAAGTTGATATATGAATGCTTGCAGTTGGTAGAGTTATGTAATGAATTACTATAGTGGTAGTACATCCTACACTATTTTAGTTGTATATATTATGCTATATTATAGTGGAAGTACACCCTATGATATTTTATTTGACTATATATATTATACTGCAGTTCCTGTTTGTTTTTAGGGGAATGTTAGATATATATATATGATTGGTTAACATTAGTTTATATGTACTTCTATACATCAGAATACCTATGTAAACTGTGTAAACATATTATTTTGTTAAGTTGATCACTCTTGGCTTGATAATAATTCAATGACACAGAGGCAGTCACGCTTTCCGTTCGACCACGTGACACTAAAGATCAGTGACGAGACGTTCCGGAAATTGGAGTCGCGACGCGATCAGCTACCGTTTCCAGACCTGACGTCGGATCCGTGCGCGATCGACAAAAGGTTAGTCCCCTAACTCGTAGCAAACCCACACGGTAGCAAAACTGAACCCTAACTAAAATCGGACAACTGTAACTAAATCTTACTTTCTGCTCCCTTAAAACGATGTGGAACCGTAGATCGACAATCAGACTTTTTGACTGTGCACATAGGATAGAATCGTCGGATAGGCTGAACGGATATTTTGACATGGGACTGTTAGGGTAGCCACGTCCAACCTAGAAACAAACCCTAATAGGACTTGATGAAAATCGCGACCTGACACCGTCGCCGTGACACTATTTCAGACGGACTACCGCGGACGCAACGACTGGACGAGACGCTCCGGATGGACGACACACTCGCCACCGCAGGCAGGTGTACCCACTTGCATTTTGACCGTGCCTTGGTCTTAAATTGTTAGAACTGTTAGACTGTGAGTGTATAGAACTGGACGTGAAATGATAGCGTCCGGGACGCCCTGACGCCCTAGACTTGACGACGAAGTCTAGGCGTAGCAACAACAACTTTTGACACCGTAGGGTTATCTTGCGTGTGCGTGTGTGTGGACCCCCTAGAAACAACAACAACTGCTACTATAGGTTTCATCTGCGTGTGCGTGTGTGTGGACACCCTAGAACAACTTTGCCCTTGCCATGTCATGAACATCTTGCACGTCGTGTCTTGTGTAGCCTGTGGGCAATGAGACGCTCACCTAGTAGAGTGGGTGATCTTTGTTACGAAACACCTACGGGAAGCTCGGCACCCACCTAGCAGAGTGAGTGTCCCAGCAGACCGAGAGGGTAGTGACTCTCACCTAGCAGAGTGAGTGGTCCTATACATTAGTACAGTTTCACCTACGAGGCGTTCGTCGCTCACCTAGCAGAGTGAGAGATACGCTATCGACCGTGGGGATAGAGGCACTCACCTAGCAGAGTGAGTGGCCCTATATTGTCTTGTCTTGAGCACTTGGATTTGGGGTAGGGTTGAGCGTGCGCACGGCAAGAGGGTCTGATCCCCCTCGAACCGTAAGGCGTGAACCCTTCGAGTCACACGTGTCTTGTCGTGTCTTATCCTATCCTGTCCTGCTGGTCTCGTCACGTCTTGTCACGACCCCTTTAGGTTAGTCCCGTAGTCGGTAGCACACGCTACAACTATTGCTTGCTACGCTTTACTTTCCCGCTGTGTTTACTTTCTTTCGTCACTCTGTTATAACCCCAGCATGCTAATCAACCAGTAAACTGATGTTTAATAGTTTGGTACACTTGCAGTAGAGTCTGACACCTTTTGTAGACTTTACCTGACGTACAGTTCCTTTCTTTTGGGCGATGTACGTCAAGTGTCGAGACAGAGTACGTTGACGAGGCGGACCTGCCAGAGTACGTAGAGCCGGAGGACGCAGACCCAGAGTACGTGCCCGAGGAGGACCAGAGCTAGAGATCTTCACGTTGCTGATTTAGAGGTTTCACTCCAGTTTAGTTAGGTGCGTAGCACCGTTTACTTTCTGTCTAGGTTGGGTGCTTGCATTATTAGTTTACTTTCAGCTGTTTTGTAACCGTGTTGGCTTTTGTTTAGAATCTCCGTATTTTTCTGGATATCTGTTGAATAAAATGAATGCATCTCTTTTAGTACTTTTGTTGTTCCGTACTAACCTGCAGGGACCTGTTCCTTCGTCTTGGAGTACCACACAGATGCTTATTGGGTCCGAGCTTCACAGCTCCGGCCTAAGCGGGCCTTGTCATGTTTCGCTTCCGTCGTTTGGGAAGTGGGACGTGACAACTTTTCAGAAACTTTATGTGTGCGTTTTGAGTGGATTTTCTTGGAGTTTTTGCTGTAACTTGCTGTTGTTGATTGTAAGAACCTCTGATCTTGTTTTAATTAGTTATTTGCTCTTAAATCTCTATACTAGAAGAACGATGCACTTATTCTTTTTCTTTCTCTTTTTTGTTTTCTTTTTCTTTTGCTTTCTTGTTGCCTTCTTTCTCTCTTTTTTTCAACACACCTGTAATGCCCTACAAGATACTGCACAAGTACTAGGGGGGGTGAATAGTACTTTAAAAATAACGAGGAGTATAATTCCTAATTATCGTGCAAACAACTACCAAATCAATTTGCGGAAGCTTAAATTGATGACAACAACAAAATTAACAATGCAAACAATAGATATTACTGGGTTCGGATCCACCCAAGTCTCCCCGACTTGTTCCCGGTGATCCTACGTCCCAACCACCCGGATCCCCTCCGGATACTTAGGTTAGAAACCCTAACCCAAGATTTCCACTATGAATATCTTGTGAAAAACCTTCACAAGATCAAATCATACATGCAATGGTAATAGTGAATCCCACAACCCGGGATCACAACCTTCTCTCACAACTGAGAGAATCAAAAGCAATAAATGAGTTTATATGAAATAAACAATAACTTACCACAAACCCTATACCTTGAGTATTCTTACCAAATAGGTGCAATGAGGGATTTGAGGAAGAGAAAGTCACCAAGACCTAGCACCACTGAAATGAGCAGCAATGGGTGCCTAGGAGTGATTAGGAGACTTGAATCAAGCTAGAGCTTGAATGGCTCACCAAGAACAAACTTCTCTCAAGATGGATTCTAGATCTAGAAAGTGAGAGAATGGATTTCTTGTGAGGGAGAGAGCTTTGGAAATGAGTGAGAATCTCTAACTCTTTCAATCTCAATGAATCTCATAATGGCAGCTCTTGGCTTGAGAGAAATGACCTAGCTTCGTATTTATAGGGTCCCATAAAAACGAGTTAGGTCAAATCCCAACGGATAGAAATCTGAAGCAGTTAGTCGGTCAAAGAACAACCACTGACCGACTAGTTCATCAACTAGTCGGTCGGTCAAACAACATGGACCGACTAAGTGATGAACAGTGAACAGAATGAATTTCAGACCTAGAAATCTAGTCGGTCCAAGAAGACTGTCTGACCGACTAGTTTCACAACTAGTCGGTCGGTCAGTGAACTCAGACCGACTAAGAGTCAAAAACTATTAGTCTGAATACAAATTGATTTAGTCGGTCCAAGAACAAATGTTGGCCGACTAGATCATCAACTAGTCGGTCGCCAAACGTTCTTAGACCAACTAACGATAAACAGTAGCTTAGGAGAAAAATTGGCATGAACAGTAAAGCTCAACTAGTCGGTCAAAGAAGCATCACTGACCGACTAGTTCACAAACTAGTCGGTCGGTGAGTCAACGTAGACCGACTAACTGTAAACAGTACTGAGCAAAAAAAGACTAACTGAATCTAGTCGGTCCAAGAAGCTTTGCCGACCGACTAGATCACCATCTAGTCGGTCAGTTCTTCTTCTTGAACCAACTAACATGCACACAAAGTCCGAATCGAAGCGCGATGCTTCGAGGAAATTAGAATGGACTTCTACTAAGATCCTAGAGCTAAGATATGAGCTTTATGAAGATAGAAATGTAAGATATACTCAAGGCTTAACATTCTATAGATCGAAACTAAAAGACAATAAATAAAACCTTAAAGAACGGTCTTCGAGAGCTTCGATCAAATCTTCATGACTTTCAAAATGGTCCAAAAGCTTCAACGAAGCTTTAGGCATTGAATACGAGCTTTGAGAAGTCTTGAGATGTCGCTTTGAGTGTTCTCGTGAATTTGGCGACGATCTCCATAACTGCGCTCACAAATTGTTAGCTCATGAATTATTTATGTTTGCTCATCATCCAAAACCAAATCCGGGGAGTCCAATACTCAACATTCTCCCCCCTTTTTGGTGATGACAAACCAACATAAATAATAATCAAAAATAATGATTCAAATGTAAAATACTTACTCCCCCTGCATTGATGACACGTTAATTCCAAATAGAATAAATAAAGATTGCATCAAGCAGACGAGTGAGATATATAATAAGAATCGATTATTGAAATATCGGATTTGAAAATCCTTATATATATATCTTAACTCCCCCTGAATCTAACATATCAAATTAGATTCTTGAAAATTGAGTTAAATTTTCATTTGCCCTAATTATTATCATTATCTCTCCCCCTTTGGCATTATCCCAAAAATGGGGGGCATACAACGACAACAACAAGGATAAATAAAATCCAACATCGGGAGTCGTAGAATATGACGATGGACCAAATTGACACCAAGGAAAATAGTCGAAAACGAATCAAAGTGTGCCAAATTGTCCATTTTCGAAAAACGAAAATTAAAATCATCAAAATACCAAATATAAATTAACTTATTGAATAAAGAAACGTACTCTCCAATACTCAATATTCTTGGTTAAATTTGTGCATGGAAAACAATTCTATGAAATCATAGAAATAATTCTATTTAACCAAGTTAATAATCGTCGAGCGAAGAAATCGAATATCATAGACATTGAATGAATATTAAATGTGCACAATGAAGTAAAAGTGAACATCGATGTATATATATAAGAATATCATGAGTACATGCAAAAATACATCAACTACATCATATAAAGTGCAACATCTATATCAACATCAAAAAGATACAACATCATCATCGACACATCATCATCAAACATCCAAAATACATCAAATACACCACCAAAACTCCATCCTAACCCAAAACACTCTCAAAAAGATGTATCATCCAATGATCACCGGAGAGTCCTCGAAACTGACGATCACGAGGAAGTGGCAGGATCAGCAGTCTCCGTGGGTCCAGTCGAGGGAGTGGACTCAGGCTCTGCTGCAAGGAGTGGTGTGTGAACTGAAGGGATAGTCGGGGCAGGAGTGGAGACATCGACGACAGGCTCTGGAGTATCAGCAGGCACGACTGGATCAGGGATATCAGCAGGAACAGCAGCAGACTGATCCACTGGAGCAGAAGTCTCAGGAGGACCTGAAGAAGTGGCAGCCCCAGCAACAGATGTGGTAGCAGCAGCAGGAGTGGCCTCAGCGCCACGAGCAGGAGAATCAAGGAGGTCATCGATATCCTCATCATCCAACTCCTCATCCTCAGAAACAGGAGGAGGAACCTTAACACCAATGACATGAGCAATGCGACACAGAATCTCCTCGGAACGAGCATACCGAGACTCGAGACGACGAATGTCACGAGCGAGACTCTCAAGAGTGGTGGGAGGTGTGGAAGCAGTAGCTGCAGAAGAAGTGCCCTGAGAAGCTGAAGGAGTCGACCGCTGCACGTGACGGAGTGCCGCAAGAGATTTCTTTACGGCCGTCGCGTTTAGTGGAGGACCAAGAGGACGCTCATCGTTAGGAGGCAAAGGCACGCGAAAATGACGGAACACCAAAGTCAACAGACAAGGATAAGGGATATGCGCAGATTTAGTGGTCTTGCGAATACACTCGGAAGAGTCCATCTTATCGAGTATAACGCGAGCCCAATTAATCTCGCAACCCAAGAATAGAGCGTAAATCAACTTTAGGAACGGCTGGGATGGAAGAGAAGATGAGCCGTACTTGGGAAGCAAGCACGACTTCAGAATGAGATTGAGGACCCATGCATTTGGCTTAAATGACTTAGATGGAACACCAATGAAAGCTGGAGGGATCACATGGAAGATATCAGCTAGAACAGACTGATCCAAAGAGGAGATATCATCAACAGAAATGTCTGACGGGAGGAGACCAGACGACGAACATCCAAGCAACTCCCCCAAGATTTCTGTCGTGAGGACTATAGGAGTCCCCAAGACAGTAGTCTCGATGGAGTGGCTCTCATCGTAGTGGCCCCGGACACGATTTGCATAGAACAGTTTGACCAGGCGAGGATAGGGTCGAGGGTTCACCTTAGGGTCGAAACGAAGGTAGTCTAGGAGCCCACTATAGGATAGGAGATCGGCTAAGCCAAGGAAGTCGAAAAACTGAACATAGTGCTCCAATAGCATCGAGCAGTGCTCAATACGGTTGTAGGCCGCTAGACACATAGGGTCGTCGTGACACAACGATATGTCTACACCACTTGCTGGCATTGGGGCCTTTCCCTTAGGCTGTCGAGTCCTAGAACGAGGTGGAGGAGTGGGTTCCCTATGGCCAGACTCATCCTCGGGTCTAAACTCAGTATCGGAATCAGGAGGAGTGGAGGGGGTATGGAGTATAGGCTTTCTAGACTTAGAATGTTTATCGGGTTTGACGGTCGCTGTCCTCTGCTTCTTCAGAGGAGGTGAAGACGGAGAAGCTTGGGTTGATTTAGCTCGGCGTTTGGGTTTAGACGGATTCCTAGGGGTAGAAGGCCCTACGGTCATGGGGGATGCCCCAGAGGAAGTGATAGGAATCCTCGTCTTTGCCATGATCGTGGCACAACTAGATCAAGCAACGAAATTTGAAAAGATCAAATAACCCTAAGTTTAAACCCTAGAACCGAAATCAACAAGCCGTAGGATGAAATTCGAAACCCTAGAACTAGAAATCAAGCCCTAGAATTCGAAAACGAGACCTAGGAGGAAACCCTAGATGAGAGGGAGTATACCTAGGAGGAAGACGACGACGATCGACGGCGGAGATGGTCGGAAGAACGCCGGAGATCGACGGGGAAGACGAAGGGTCGCGAGCTGGGTTGGGGGTTTTCGAGCTGGAGGAAAGTTGGAGACCGACTAATGGAGAAAGAAGTCGGATAAAATGAACTTAAGTCGGTCGAAATCACGAAAAGACGTGACTGCCCCTGATCACTTAGTCGGTCTAAGTTCAAACACTGATCGACTAGATGACGATCTAGTCGGTCGGTTAACGAGCTTGAACCGACTAAAGTGAAACAGAGACAAATCGAAAATTCCTTGAATGAGAATTAGTCGGTCTACGTTCAAATACTGGCCGACTAGAATTAAATCTAGTCGGTCGATAAGTAAACTTGAACCGACTAAAGGAGCTAAGCTGGAGAGGAAATCCTAATAGCTTGAGTTAGTCGGTCTGAGTTCTTTTACTAACTGACTAGATACGAATCTAGTCGGTTGGTGATTGAACTGATACCGACTGAATGAGTCCAAAAGTTTAGAGATAGAGCTAGTCGGTCTGAGTTCATTAGCTGACCGACTAGATGCAAATCTAGTCGGTTGGTTGATGAACTGAGACCGACTAGATGAGTCCAAAAATTGACAATTAAGTTCTCACCTAAATACACTTGGACGAAACATCATAATCCTCTCAAAAATCATCTAAACTACCCCGTTAAACATCGGAATCTCAAATACGACATTCAAATATGAATTCGAGCAAAAATTCAAAATATCACATAAAATTCCGAAATATCCAATAAGTCTAGCATGAACGAAATATTGCGAAATATAATAGCATGCAAGATTATTGAATGAAACATGAATCCTATATCTCGGATTCACCCATAATCCCCAATTCTCGACGCAACCGCACAAAGGAGTCATCCTTTAGGGGTTTCGTGAAAATATCGGCGATTTGCTTTTGGGTTTCAACGTACACTAAAATGATGTCCTTTTTAGCAACATGATCATCTAAAAAGTGGTGTCGGACATCTATGTGTTTCGAACGGGAATGGTATACCGGGTTTTTGGAAAGACATATTGCACTTTGGTTGTCAACCATGATAGGGCAAGTATCACAGTTTATACCAAAGTCTTTAAGTGTGTGTGTCTCATCCAAAGAACTTGAGCACACGCGGCACCGGCGGCAATATATTCCGCCTCGGTGGTTGAAAGTGATACCGAATTTTGCTTCTTGGAAAACCAAGAGACAAGGGAATTTCCTATAAAATGGCAAGTGCCACTAGTACTCTTCCTGTCGGATTTGCATCCCGCATAATCAGCGTCACTATATGAGACTAACTCATATGTGCTAGATTTCGGATAAAGTAATCCAAAATCTAAAGTGTAACTTAGATAGCGAAAAATACGTTTTACCGCTACTAAGTGAGAATCCTTAGGTTGAGACTGATAACGAGCACAAATACAAACGGCAAACATGATATCGGGCCTACTAGCGGTAAGATAAAGTAAACTACCTACCATACCTCGATATAGACGAATGTCTACATCTTTTCCGCACGTATCCTTATCAAGATGCGTTGTAGTGCTCATTGGAGTCTTTTTCCCGGAGGCATTCTCCATTCCAAATCGCTTTAGCAACTCCACCGTATACTTCGTTTGGTGGATGAAGATTGCATCGTCCATTTGACGAATTTGGAGACCTAAGAAATATTTGAGCTCACCCATGTGGCTCATCTCAAATTGTTCCTTCATAACATTAGAAAACTCTTCGCAAAGAGCAAAGTTAGTAGCACCGAAAATGATATCATCAACATGTTGGATATGGAAGACGTTTGTACACCCTTGTGGGGGATGTACGAGGGATTACGGACCTCGAACGTCGCGCACACGAAGTCATGTGCAAAGGGAATCTGTTCCCTTGCGGAGAGGATCTCTGTATGAGCGGGAAAGTCGCATTATATATGCATAAGTGCATGCGACATATGGCTAATAAAGGGGGAATATCTTAAGCTTATGTTGTACCATGCATATGGTACAACTTAAGCTTATATTGTGCCATGTATCATGGTACACCTTAATTAAGTTGTTCCAAAGGAACAACTTACCCTAAAATAACTACCTTGGGGGCTATAAATAAGACCCAAGGGTAGCCATTTTCCTAACACATTTGCATGAAATTCATGCATGCATCTTCTTCATAGCGAAGCTCTGCAGAAATATTTCCTCTCCCTCCTTCCAAGTTCTTAATCTAAAATAGAGATTTAGATTGTGGATTAGTAGCCTTACTCCGTTCGTGAGAAGACTCGATCCGTCGTGGCGAATCCGAAGGCAAAGTTCCGAGACTATCGTTCCGCATACGCAAGCGTAAGTCTCCACTTTAATTATCGATCCTAACTTTGTTTTGGACAGGATCCTTCATTGGTATCAGAGCCATATGGGTTCGCCCCGGTCAATCCACCGCCCCGTCGAAACTACGAACGAGTCGTTGTCTTTTTCACGAATGGGTCTCCTACTATTACGGATATAGTAGGAACGCTTCGTGACGGAGATAACGCAGCGGTTGTTCTTTTCACGTTAGGGTCTCCTATCATTACGGATATGGTAGGAACTCTCCGTGACGGGAAGAACCGACCGTTCACGTAGTACGTTATTCATTTTTTGGCACACGGCCATTAAGAGATAACTAATTTCTTCGACGAACGGGTGCTTCATCGAGGAAGATGATGGAAGTTATTTCCATCGGGTAAGAGGAAAATTTGGTGCATGTGCACCATGGCCAAATGGGCCATGAAGGCCATGCACCCCCTCTCCTCATGCGGAGGGGGTTGGCTACGGCCAATAACCACCGGCGACCACCCCATCAAGGGGGGGGAATGAGTGCGGCAACCCCATTCAAAGGGGGTGGCCGGCCATGGCCAAAGGGGCCATGGCCGGCCAACGCCGAATGGCCTTGGCCATGGCCGGCCATGGCCAGGCCGGCAGTGGCCGGCCAAGGCCAGGCCGGCAGTGGCCGGCCTTGGCCAAGGGCCTGCCGGCCAGGTCGGCAGTGGCCGGCCTTGGCCAAGGGCCTGCCGGCCAGGCCGGCCCTGGCAGTGGCCAGGGCCAGGCCGGCCCTGGCAGTGGCCAGGACCGGCCTGCCGGCCCTGGCAGAGGCCAGGGCCGGTGCCCTGGCCTCAGGTCAGGGCCTGGCAGAGGCCAGGGCAGGAGCCCTGGCCCCGGCCAGCGGCCTGCCGACCCTGGCAGAGGCCAGGGCCGGCGCCCTGGCCTCAGGCCAGGGCCTGGCAGAGGCCAGGGCAGGAGCCCTGGCCCTGGCCAGTGGCCTGGCCGGCAGGCCCTGGCAGAGGCCAGGGCCTGGCCGGCAGGCCCTGGCAGAGACCAGGGCCTGGCCGGCCCTTGCCAAGGGGGCCAGGCCCCCTGACCGGCCAGGGCAGAGGCCCTGGCCGGCCTTTGGCCAAGCCCCGGTCAGGGCAGAGGCCCTGACCGGGAAGAAGTTGCATTTCGAAAATTGGTCGACCAATTTTGTGTTTTTGGTCGACCAATCCGACAGATGGTCTGGGTCGATTGCAAACTTGCCAAATGACCCATACGGGGTAACAAATGGCCTTGGTCAAACACGAATGTGTCGATTAGTCCATACGGGACTAACCACAGTGCCAAATAGTTCATACGGGACTAACGTTTTAATGAAGTTTTTCATTTGGGCTCTACTCCTTGAAGATTAGCCATAGTGCTCTACTTCATGCGAGATTAGCCATGTCATTGTGCTCTACTCTGCGGAGATTAGCCAATGTACTTGTGACGTTGTGCTCTACTCTACGGAGATTAGCCAACGTGCTTTCAAAATTTTTTGGAAAAAGATGTTTTTCAAATAGGTTATGTCCCGTCCTTAAATCGGGATAGCGCAATTTAGAATTCCAAGTCCTACCACGATCCGGCCATGGTTATCTAACCCATGTCTCGTGGCTTGGCAATTGTTGCGTTAAAATTCTTTGCGCTAATTCTCACCTATTCTATTTTGAAAGATAAGTTTTTCAAAGTGATTTTCCGCTGCTAATACCATACGGGTATTATTATTTCTGATTTCTTTTTACTTAAGATAAGTAAGAGGGATACTTTGAAAGTTACTTCTAGATGGTAGTTGGGAACGTAGTGAACTTCTCGATTCTAGAGTAACATTTCAACGCATCCAAGGAACTTATCAAGTGTTTAAAGAATCGAAACTTTATGCATGGAATTTTGATCGTGTTTTTCATTCTCTTTGCAGTTTTTTGAATCGAAAATGTCTACCGCTTCTAAGAATATTGTCGCAGAGCTTAACAAAGGTGAAAAGCTCAACGGCGACAATTATAAACTTTGGTCAATAAAGATCCAATATGTTTTGGAGGAGCAAGATGTGCTCGAAACACTCCAAAACATAATGGTAGAACCTGAGTTGGGCAATACGGCCCAACACAAGAGGGACCGGGAAGCTTATGACACTTGGACTCGAAAGAACAAAATAGCACGTATTACGTTACTGTCCGCGATGGACAATGACATAATGCGCCTATTTCGGGAATTCGACCTAGCTAAAGACATATGGTCTGAGCTAGAGATAAAGTTTGGTGGAACTTCGGTTACCAAACTCCGCTCCTTGAATATTCAATTTGATTCGTACAAGATGCGGCGAGATCATTCTATGAAAAAGCATCTCCGCCACATGGCGAATCTAATATCTGAATTAAAGGATGCGGGTGTTACGCTGTCTGACGAACAGCAGATCCAAGCAGTCATTCGTTCACTCCCAGATAGCTGGGATAACATGAAAATGCATCTCACTCATAATGAGTGCATTAAAACTTTAAGCGATGTTTCGAAACACCTCGAACTCGAGAAAGAGCGGATTCAAGCCGCAAAACCAAGTGCAGAAGTGCACGTGGCCGCTAGTTCCTCACATGGAGGAAATAAGCGGAAACGCTTAAGGTTTGTGAACGAACGTAAGCAAGAACCGGAGACCTCAAAGAAGACAAAGAACAAAAAGTGGCAAAAGAATGTGCACTCAAAGAAGAAAAACTTGAAGAAGATCAAGTGCTTTAAGTGCAACAAGTACGGTCACTTCGCCCGTAAGTGTACGGATGGAAGTGACAAGGTAACTTGTAGGGCTAGTTACATATGTGTTTCTAGTTCCGTGTTTCTTGCTGAATCTAACTATTTTTGGTTGATTGATTCAGGGGCCACAGACCACGTTGCGAAGGACAGAAGGTTCTTCGTAGAGTATCGAAAGATAACTCAAGGAACAAAGTGGATATACGTCGGCAACAACACACGTGTTGAAGTCAAAGGCGTCGGAACATGCAAGCTAGTTCTCGACAACGGCCGGACTTTATTATTGCACGACGTCCTCTTTGCTCCAGATATTAGAAGGAATATCGTTTCCGTGGTCATGTTAATGTCTTTAGATTATGAGTGGAGGTTCTATAAACAATGTGTTGACCTTGTTTGTAATAATTCTTTGATTGGTTCTGGTAATGTTTGTAATGGATTAATTGTTTTAAATACAATGTATGATGTTGCTTCTTCCATTAATGAAAGTTTTCATTTGACAAATGCTTCTAACTCTGAGTCTGAAATCATTTGTTGGCATGCAAGACTTGGTCATATTGGACCAACTAGAATGGATAGACTTGCCAAAAGTGGCTTGCTATCTAATGTTTCAAAAGTTGAAATGTCAACTTGCGAACATTGTCTTGTAGGGAAAACTTGTCGCAAGCCGTTTGGAACTGGCACAAGGGCCGAAGTTCCATTACAGCTTATCCATTCGGACATTTGCGGTCCAATGAATGTTAAGACAAGACACGAGAAGTCCTATTTCATCACATTCATTGATGACTTCACCCGTTTCGGACATATCTATTTGATATCCCACAAAAGTGAAGCTTTGGCTTGCTTTAAAAAACTATATGAGTTTAGTGGAGAATCAATTAGATCGCAAGATTAAGGTTTTGCGAACCGATAGGGGCGGTGAATATCAATCAATAAGTTTTAAGGAACTTTGTGATGAAAAAGGCATAGTACATCAGGTAACTATGCCTTACACTCCGCAACAAAACGGTGTTGCGGAAAGAAGAAATAGGACATTGATGGAAATGGTCCGTTCAATGATGTCTCAGGCAAATTTGCCTATCACCTTTTGGGGTGACGCATTATTAACGGCAGCATTCATCTTAAACAGTGTACCCTCGAAGTCGGTAAGTTCTACTCCTTATGAGTTGTGGAACAATAGAACTCCAGACTTAAGCATTCTAAAACCTTGGGGTTGTGCATCTTACGCACATTTATCCTCTCACAAATATGGCAAACTTGGGCCACGTGGGAGGAAGTGTATCTTCATCCGATACGCTGAAAACTCCAAAGGATATGTTTTCGTCGGTCAAGAGGACAATGGAGGTCTTATAGAATTCGAATCGAGGGATGTTGTCTTCTTGGAAAATGAGTTTCCAAGACAGGGTGAGATAAGTCAAGACTTATCCTTGTTTGAGACTTGGGATCAAAAAGGATCGGAACGTTCGAGTGGGAGAATTCTTGGTGAAGAAGAAAATACGTTTCAAACTTCACCAATGAATGATACGAACGATACCAATCATATTCCGAGTGGGAGTGATGTTATTCCAAGTGGGAGTGATGTCATTCCAAGTGGGAGTGATCAAACTCAAACAAGACGTAGTAATCGGACGAGGCTAACACCTCTGAGATTTGAGGATGAATTTCCTCAAACATTCATGACATTACTACAAGATGATGACGAACCTACAAATTTCAAACAGGCCGTCACATGCCCTGCTAAAGATAAATGGATAGCGGCAATGGAAGAAGAACTTCAATCCATGAAAACAAACCAAGTCTGGGACTTGGTTAATTTACCTAAGGGACGTAGAGCCATTGGGAACAAGTGGGTTCTCAAAATCAAGCATAAGGCTGATGGCTCCATCGAGAAATATAAAGCTCGCCTTGTTGCGAAAGGTTTCACGCAACAGGAAGGAATAGACTACGAAGAGACTTTCTCTCCTGTCGTGCGTTTTACCTCGATTCGCTTAATTCTGGCAATGGTGGCTTGTTTGGACCTCGAATTACATCAGATGGATGTAAAGACTGCCTTTCTTAACGGAGAACTAGATGAGGAGATCTACATGGAACAACCAAACGGGTTCGTACAAGAAGAAAACAAACATAAGGTTTGTAAACTTCGTAAATCCATATATGGTCTTAAACAATCCTCAAGGCAGTGGTATATGCGCTTTCAAGAAGTTGTTTTGTCGTATGGATTCTCCATGCTCGACGAAGACAATTGCGTATATATTAAGAGGATTAAAAACAAGTATATAATTATGTCTCTTTATGTAGATGACATACTTATAGCCGGAAATGATAAGCGTCTTATATTGTATATCAAAGCTTGGCTTTCATCCGTCTTTGAGATGAAAGACATGGGTGAAGCTGCATATATCCTTGGGGTTAAGATCTCAAGGAATCGTTCCAAGAAACTTCTTTCTCTCTCTCAAGAGACGTATATAAAGAAAGTTTTAGAACGGTTTAATATGCAGGACTGCAAGCCAATTGATACTCCAATAAGCAAAGGCGAGGGTCTATGTTTGGAGATGTGTCCCAAAGATCCAAACGAAAAGAAAGCTATGGAAAAAGTTCCATACTCCAGTGCTGTCGGGAGTCTGATGTACGCCATGATGTGTACTAGACCCGACATTTGCTATGCTGTTGGTATGGTAAGCCGTTACCAATCCAACCCAGGGCAGGCACACTGGAAAGCGGTGAAGAGGATATTAAGATACCTCAAAGGGACTGCGGACTATGCGTTATGCTATCAAGGCAATACCTTGAGACTCGAAGGCTATACCGATGCTGATTGGGCGGGTGATCTCGACGAGCGAAGATCTACCTCGGGCTTTGTTTTCTTACTCGGGAATGGTGCAATATCCTGGAGCAGCAAGAAACAAACCTGCATCGCTCTATCAACCATGGAAGCCGAGTTCGTAGCATTCAGCATGGCGGTCCAAGAAGCTGTTTGGCTTAGGAAATTCTTAGACAGGCTGACGAATGCCTCTGACTCGAGCACTGTTCCTATATACAGTGATAGTCAAGCTTCGATTGCCTATGTCAAAGATCCTAAATTTCATTGTAAGACCAAACACATTGACATTCGATTCAAGTTTGCGAAGGATTATGATAAACGAAAGGAAGTAGACATAGGATACATATCCACGCATGAGATGATAGCGGATCCCCTTACTAAGGCGATCCTCAGAGATGTGTTTTTCAAACACTTATCATCTATGGGAATGCGTAGGTGCTGAGCTGTATCATGTAATATTTCCCATGTCTATAGAAGATCAAAATTTAATTTGCATACAAGTTTCTTACAAATGATTTTATATACATTTGTGTTTAAGTCTCAGCTATTTTTGTGTGTATGTCGGACAGATTAAGGTTGGCTCTCTCACATGAGCAACCGCCTTATCTTATCAGATGGATAAGATAGAGATGAGACTAGTTTAAAGTCAAAATCATTAGACAAATGATTTAGAGTCATGACTTAAACAAGATAGTCGAATAAAAGATCTGCATCATACGGATGCTTACAAAAGATCTGAGATCTGTATCACAAGGATATAAAGATCTCATTGGATTTTTTAATCCTGTCTGTCTTATGCAGGATGAGAGTCCGTGAATATTTCACGAGTAGTAAGGGGACTCAAAAAGATAGGCATTGTGGTGTCTGATCTTTTCATCCGTACAACATCATTAAGACATACTCTCCCTGGGAAAGGAGTGATGTTGTAGTACGTGTTCATACCACGTATGCATTTCGACCACTGAGTTAGTAGCAATAGTGTTTGCTATTATGTGAGACTCAAAGGCCATACGGGTCTTAACTCTTACCCTCAAGGACTCCAATTGGTTCCTTTAGATTTGACGAGATGATCGCTATCTTAGCGTGTTGCTAATGGGCTATGGTAATTCGGCTCGGCGGGGCACGTTAGAAAAGCGAATCAAGTCAAGATCAGAAGGTTCGCAAGAAGAGGAAGATTGATTTCATATTCGCATTTGGACTTTAATGATTCAAAGCTGGCCAGCCAATTGTAATCCAGATGGGATTCAATTGTTGAATATAAAGTATAAGAAATGTGAAGAAATAATCTAGGGTAAAGCATGCGTTGAACTACTCAACTTTGCACCTTCGAGGTCGTTGTGTATCTCTAACAAGTGCACAACAACAGACTCTACGCGCATGACGGTCGCACGGTCTATTTCTCGGTATGATAGATGAAAGAACTAAGGGAAAGACGTTCTCTTACAATCCCCTCAAGTGTGAGTGGGAGATGTTGGATATGGAAGACGTTTGTACACCCTTGTGGGGGATGTACGAGGGATTACGGACCTCGAACGTCGCGCACACGAAGTCATGTGCAAATGGAATCTGTTCCCTTGCGGAGAGGATCTCTGTATGAGCGGGAAAGTCGCATTATATATGCATAAGTGCATGCGACATATGGCTAATAAAGGGGGAATATCTTAAGCTTATGTTGTACCATGCATATGGTACAACTTAAGCTTATATTGTGCCATGTATCATGGTACACCTTAATTAAGTTGTTCCAAAGGAACAACTTACCCTAAAATAACTACCTTGGGGGCTATAAATAAGACCCAAGGGTAGCCATTTTCCTTACACATTTTGCATGAAATTCATGCATGCATCTTCTTCATAGCGAAGCTCTGCAGAAATATTTCCTCTCCCTCCTTCCAAGTTCTTAATCTAAAATAGAGATTTAGATTGTGGATTAGTAGCCTTACTCCGTTCGTGAGAAGACTCGATCCGTCGTGGCGAATCCGAAGGCAAAGTTCCGAGACTATCGTTCCGCATACGCAAGCGTAAGTCTCCACTTTAATTATCGATCCTAACTTTGTTTTGGACAGGATCCTTCACAACATATATTTGAACTAAAATTATATCATTATTCGAATGCTTAACAAAAAGTGTAGAATCAGCTTCTCCCATTTTAAAATTCAAATCCAAAAGAAAATTCTTTAGGCGATCATACCAAGCTCGAGGAGCTTGTCTCAAACCGTAAAGCTCTTTCTTTAGTTTAAAAACATGATTTGGAAATTTTTCATTAATAAAGCCCGGAGGTTGAGAAACATAAACTTCCTCAACGACATCTCCGTTTAAAAATGCACTTTTAACATCCATTTGAAATAATTTAAAATCCTTATGGCATGCAAAAGACAGTAATAATCTAATTGATTCTAATCTAGCTACCGGAGCGAAGGATTCTTTGAAATCAATACCTTCCTCTTGACGGTAGCCTTGAGCAACTAACCGAGCTTTGTTCCGGACGACGACTTGGTTTTCGTCGGTTTTGTTCTTGAAGATCCACTTTGTCCCTATGACGGTGTGGTTCTTCGATGGCAATGGAACAAGCTCCCAAACTTCATTCCTCTCGAATTGAATGAGTTCCTCCTCCATGGCTAAGATCCAAGCGCTATCTTCGCATGCTTCATTAACATTCTTTGGCTATATCGAGGAGGCAAAGGCACAATGAGCGAAGTAGTTCACTTGCGATCTCGTCTTAACACTATCATGGATATTGCCAATGACTTGCTCATGAGGATGGTCACGAACGGTATGAAGCCGTTTGGGAATACCTTGATCACTAGGAACATTCTCAACAACTTCATTAGACGGGTTAGTCTCAATAGAATCAATAGAATCATTAGAGTTAGAATTACCAATTGAATCACATAAGACATCCATAGAGTCATCATCATTAGTAATTCTAGTTGGAACAAATCCTTCATTAAATGACACATGAAGCGACTCCTCGATCGTTGAGGTTCGTTTGTTGAATATCCGATAGGCTTTGCTACGCGAAGAATATCCAACAAAAATCCCCTCATCGGATCTTGGATCGAATTTGTCCAAACTACCATACGTGTTCTTAATAAAACATTTTGAACCAAAAACACGAAAATGTTTAACTTGAGGCAACCTACCAAACAACAATTCATAACAAGTTTGTTTAGTACCGGGGCCTCAAAAGTATTCTATTAAACACATAGCAAGCGGTATGTACCGCTTGCGCCCAAAATTGATGGCCAAGTTGGCTATCATCAAACATAGTGCGAGCACATTCCACTAGCGTCCTATTCTTTCTCTCAACAACACCATTTTGAGGAGGTGCGCGAGGGAATGAAAAGGTGTGTATAATACCAGCTTCATCACAAAATGTCTCAAAAGACTCATTCTCAAATTCCCCTCCATGATCACTACGAATAGTGACAATGGTGGTTCCAATGAGATTTTGTACTTTCTTAACAAAAATTGTGAAGTTTTCAAAAGCTTCATTTTTATTACACAATGAAAATACCCAAGTAAACCTAGAAAAGTCATCAACGATGACAAGTCCATATCTAGCATTACCTAATGAAGCAACTCTAGTTGGCCCAAATAAATCTAGATGTATAGCTCTAGAGGCCGCTTAGAAGAAATGCTTTTCTTAGGTTTAAATGAAGATTTTGGAAGCTTTCCTCGTTGACACGAGTCACAAAAGCTTTTCTTTTGAAAGACAAGCTTAGGGAAGCCTCTAATAGAATTTAACTTGGAAAGCTTAAAAAGTGTTCCAAAGTTCACATGACCAAAACGTCGATGCCATAAGTGTTGTTCACTTGTGTTGGCAATAAGACATTGTTCATGTGATATTGGAAGATCTAGGATATATATATCCTTATGGCGTGTGCCGGAAAACAATAATTCATTATTATCTTTTCTTAAAATATGGCACATTCCTTTCGTAAAGTTAACTTTGTAACCTTTGTCACAAAGTTGACTTATTGAAATAAGATTGTGGTTTAATCCTTTAACAAGGTAAACATCACATATAATGGGTTTAGAAGGATTACCCACTTTACCAACACATATGATGGTTTCGCTCTCGTTGCCTCTAAATACGACGCGGTTTCCATTTGCAATGGGAACCACTCCGGAGAGCAATTGAGCGTCACCCGTCATGTGTTTTGAACACCCGCTATCGAGTATCCAATTTCTCTTGGAGCTAAATTTAAATTTGTTGCTCCGTTCCTTTTTCTTGAGTACCTATAGATATGAAATGTCGTATCATGGTATCCAAGGTCATTGGGTCCAAAAGATTAGACCTTTGGAAGCCAAGTCCAATTGGACTTAGACTTCCCCACATAATTTCTACTATGCACAACATTCAAAAAATAAGCATTCATATACACTTGTTTTTCATCCATGCTTGTGTCCTTTGGGCTCCAAATAGTGAAAATCTTGGGAGCCCTCATCCTATTGGGTGCATGCATGCGTTGTTGGTTTTTACGTGATGCATGTCGTGGATAGGCTTAGGGACATGATGGAATGGTGCATGTGGATAATTATTCATATGATGTTGTGGGTGAACATATGCATGTGAGGGAACACGTGCGTGAGGGTGTCTCACATGGTGTGCATGTGCCCGTGAATGTGTTGCATAAAAATCATCATATGTGTGATCCGGTGGAGTAGGACGTGTGTTCCTACGTGGCATGGTATTTGTGTACATGTAGGCATGACCCTTCTTTGGAGGTCCACCCAAAGTGGGTTTCTTTCCAAAAGAGGGTGTGTGCGAAGTGGAAGCACCATTGGTAGATGAACAACCAATAGAGTGTTTGCTCCCACTCGGTGAGGCATCGGAAGTAGGCCTAACAAAAGTAGTGGCCGATTTGGATGAACTCCCTATCTTATACCCCAAGCCAATGTGGTGATTGCCCGGAAGTAAATCATTTAGGATGTTATCCAAATGGTCTTTACCCTTATTGAATTTATTAATTCGGCCTATCGTGCACTCATATTTCTCGGTGAGAGAATGCATCGAAGCACCCAAAGTGGATATTTGCGATGTGAGCACATAAACACGAGACTTGAGATTTTCATTCTCAATACTCAAAGTCGAGTTTTGAGAAGTCAAATCCGCTATCCTATGTTCTTCCGAATCCTCAACACTAATATGTTCAAGTTTAGATTTAAGATTAACAATCTCATTTCTTAACTCTTCAACAACGGTGTCGTTGTTGGTGATGATAGTCTTAGGCGAGGTTTGAATGCTAGCTAGGTCATCTTTTACCTTAGTATATCTATTTACTAATTTAGTGTATTTAGACCATAATTAAGAATTAGCATTCCTAAGGTCATCCATAGTTACCTCATCGCCTTCGTTGTCGCTATCATCGGAAGAGGAGGATCCTTGATCATGCTCCTCTCTTGCCATGAAGCACATGTGCGCTTGCTCCACTTTCTCATCGTCCGACTCTCCGCTTGAGGAATCCTCGGAGTCGGTGAATGTTGCTCCGACAAGTCCCTTTTTGTACCCCTTTTTGTACTTCTTGGACTTATCGAATTTCGGCGCCTTCCACTTCTCCTTTTGCTTATTTAGAGGACACTCTGCTTTCATGTGTCCTGGCTTATTGCACTTGAAACACAAAGGAGAGGAGGCGTTAGAAGAACCAAATTTAGCTTTGTTCTTATAGTTACCTTTTCGGAAGAAACGGTTGAACTTCTTGGCCATGAGTGCCATGGACTCCAAGTCCAACTCGTTTTCCGAGTCTTCATCATCGGTTGATGTGGATGTGGATGGAGAGGCCTTGAAAGCAATAGCCTTCTTCTTTGGCTCGTCTTGCTTTAGGTAGGACTTCATCTTTTCCTTCAACTTAACCTTGCTATCCTTGCGTACCTCGTATGACATTAAAGTACCCATTAGTTGAACTACGGTGTACTTATTCATATCATTACCTTCCTCGATGGCGAAGGTACGCTTTTCCCAACTAGAAGGAAGTCCTTCGATAAGTTTCGAACACTTCTCCTTTTGGGTGTAGGTTTTGCCGAGAGCTTCCAACTCGTTTATGATATCGACGAAGCGAGCATAATACTCCTTCATCTTCTCACATGTTGCATATGAAACATTTCGTAATCTTTGTTAACAACAACGAGTTTAGAGTCTCTTACCCTACTCGTCCTTTCATGTAGTATGAGGAGGGAGTTCCAAATTTGATATGCACTCTTACATGTGCATATCTTATTGAAGTCCTCGGGCTCCAATGCGCATTGCAAGGCGTTTATTGCCTTGGCATTGCTTACCTCCGCGGCGACCTCTGCGGGAGTCCACTTCTCAAAGTCTTCTTCGGCGGGCTCGACATATTCCTTCATCGTGGTCCTCCATAGAGATGCACTCCGGAGGAAAGTTTCCATCCGGCATTTCCAGTACCCGTAGTTGGTACCATTGAAGAATGGAGGCCTCGTTGAGGAATGTCCTTCCATCACTGAAGATGCTCCTTCACGGTTCCTGAAGGTGCCATAGTCGGAAGGTGGACGCACGGTCTTGTTGTCGTTGGCAGACATAGCGTAGACTTGGCTCTGATACCAAATGTAATGCCCTACAAGATACTGCACAAGTACTAGAGGGGGGGGGGGGTGTGAATAGTACTTTAAAAATAACGAGGAGTATAATTCCTAATTATCGTGCAAACAACTACCAAATCAATTTGCGGAAGCTTAAATTGATGACAACAACAAAATTAACAATGCAAACAATAGATATTACTGGGTTCGGATCCACCCAAGTCTCCCCGACTTGTTTCTGGTGATCCTACGTCCCAACCACCCGGATCCCCTCCGGATACTTATGTTAGAAACCCTAACCCAAGATTTCCACTATGAATATCTTGTGAAAAACCTTCACAAGATCAAATCATACATGCAATGGCAATATTGAATCCCACAACCCGGGATCACAACCTTCTCTCACAACCGAGAGAATCAAAAGCAATAAATGAGTTTATATGAAATATACAATAACTTACCACAAACCCTATACCTTGAGTATTCTTACCAAATAGGTGCAAGGAGGGATTTGAGGAAGAGAAAGTCACCAAGACCAAGCACCACTGAAATGAGCAGCAATGGGTGCCTAGGAGTGATTAGGAGACTTGAATCAAGCTAGAGCTTGAATGGCTCACCAAGAACAAACTTCTCTCAAGATGGATTCTAGATCTAGAAAGTGAGAGAATGGATTTCTTGTGAGGGAGAGAGCTTTGGAAATGAGTGAGAATCTCTAACTCTTTCAATCTCAATGAATCTCTTAATGGCAGCTCTTGGCTTAAGATAAATGACCTAGCTTCGTATTTATAGGGTCCCATAAAACGAGTTAGGCCAAATCCCAACGGATAGAAATTTGAAGCAGTTAGTCGGTCAAAGAACAACCACTGACCGACTAGTTCATCAACTAGTCGGTCGGTCAAACAACATGGACCGACTAAGTGATGAACAGTGAACAGAATGAATTTCAGACCTAGAAATCTAGTCGGTCCAAGAAGACTGTCTGACCGACTAGTTTCACAACTAGTCGGTCGGTCAGTGAACTCAGACCGACTAAGAGTCAAAAACTATTAGTCTGAATACAAATTGATTTAGTCGGTCCAAGAACAAATGTTAACCGACTAGATCATCAACTATTCGGTCGCCAAACGTTCTTAGACCAACTAACGATAAACAGTAGCTTAGGAGAAAAATTGGCATGAACAGTAAAGCTCAACTAGTCGGTCAAAGAAGCATCACTGACCGACTAGTTCACAAACTAGTCGGTCGGTGAGTCAACGTAGACCGACTAACTGTAAACAGTACTGAGCAAGAAAAGACTAACTGAATCTAGTCGGTCCAAGAAGCTTTGCCGACCGACTAGATCACCATCTAGTCGGTCAGTTCTTCTTCTTGAACCAACTAACATGCACACAAAGTCCGAATCGAAGCGCGATGCTTTGAGGAAGTTAGAATGGACTTCTACTAAGATCCTAGAGCTAAGATATGAGCTTTATGAAGATAGAAATGTAAGATATACTCAATGCTTAACATTCTATAGATCAAAACTAAAAGACAATAAATAAAACCTTAAAGAACGGTCTTCGAGAGCTTCGATCAAATCTTCATGACTTCCAAAATGGTCCAAAAGCTTCAACGAAGCTTTAGGCATTGAATACGAGCTTTGAGAAGTCTTGAGATGTCGCTTTGAGTGTTCTCGTGAATTTGGCGATGATCTCCATAACTGCGCTCACAAATTGTTAGTTCATGAATTATTTATGTTTGCTCATCATCCAAAACCAAATCCGGGGAGTCCAATACTCAACAACACCAACCAACCACACTAGGCACATAATCATAACCCATCTAATTGAAAACTACTCTACTCAATTGGCTTAATCCATACTCATGCATCGCAAAGCTTGTTTAAAACTAATTTAACCATTTTGAAGACAAAATTCATGGAGTTATGCACTCACATCATAAATGGCATATTAAAATTGATTTCATGAAGAAAAAGCAATCAAATGCATGCCAATCACAATTTAGGATTTGAAAATAGAATTTGAATCCGAAAACATGCACGAAGATGAAACACGCAAGGGACTAAGCAAATAACTAAAAAGAGAGCAAGGAGAATAGATGATATTCTTGCAAAATGATTGATGATGTCAAAATGGATGTCTCCAAACAAAAACAAAAACAAAAACAAAAATTAAAACGAAAACAACTAACTAAACATCCTAAAACCAGCTACTACTTTCCCCCCAACTAAAGACAAACATTGTCCTCAATGTTGAAAAAGTAGAGGTTTATTGAAATAAAACTATCATAAAAAGCATATAAAGTGCATTAAATTAAAATTTCTACACTACTAGAAGGAGATCACCGGGGTCAAAAGGAGGATCTCGGATGTATAACGGCGAGGAAAGTTGCTCAATTAGATCTTTACGCTCCTCCGCGAGCGTCTTCCCTCCACAAATCACTTTGGACCCTAGCAACACACCAACAAGTGCTCTCTCCATTAAATTTCCAATCGTGCCCTACGAGAGAAAGGTTTGTCAATCCAAAGCCGACACCGTTGCCTTTCAACAAAAGTGATCCAAATATAGTCGTCAACATAAAATAAAGAATTTAAATCAAGTTGACGAAAAATCCCTAAAATGATTGCATCCATCTCCATATGATGCATAACCACAGTGGGAGGAATGATGGATTTTGGGACAAGATTGGAGGAGAGCATGGTTCGGACTCCACCAAAATGATCGATGAGCTCGTGGCCCTACTAGTCTCCTCCTCCACTCCATCCAAAATTTGACGCTCGTCCTCTCCATCTTCACACAAATCTCCTGCAAGAGAAGATGAATCCAAATCAGATAATAAAAGTTTTTGAGTGGTTGGATTACCTTCTCCCAAGCAAGAGGCAAGCAATACGAGACTGGAAATGATCTCCTGAATATATTGGCTCCGAGTCTCCATGCTCCATAGAAAATATCGGGATTGAGCCTCTTGTGTCTGAATAAGCAATTGAAGTTCCTCGCCCAAGGGTTGCAAGGGTGTGTCCAACGATTTGCTATCCTTGTTCAAGGGAAGCTCCAATGCTATCGTGATATGGCGCTAATGGATCACTTCCTGAAGTCCCATCTAATGGTCGTGCCATATCCTCCATGGACTCCAGGTACTCCCAAGCATCCTCAGGTGACATGTCAAATAGAGCTCCATCGTCCAACATCGCCATGTAGTCATGCATCTCCTCCCGCAACCCCTCGTAGAAAAACTGGAAAAGATGGGCCATCGTGAATCCATGATGTGGACAGCCGCTTAATAAATCCATGAACCTCCTCCAAGCGTGATAGAAGGATTCACCGTCAATTTGAGCAAAGCCGACAATTTTGAGCTTCAAAGAAATGGTCCTGTGCAAAGAAAATGAAAGTGCATCATACAAAGAATTTATGCCGTTAATGTCCATAACTTTTTTTTTGAATTTTTATAGAAGAAAATGAAAATGAAAATAGCAAAGGACTCAAAAAGTGAAAAATAAAGAAATCTCAAATCAAAAAGTGAAAAGTGAAAAATAAAGAATCAGAAAAGACTCACACTAATAGTGGGAAGTATCTCGCCAAAATTTCCAAAATCAATTGAAAATGTAAATGCAAAAAACCGTTGTCCCCGACAACAGCGCCAATTGCTTGAATGCGTCTCAAATATGTGATGCTTGAGCGCTACTCCCAAGTGTAGGAGGACGTCAAGTAATAAATTTATATCAGGTGAGACCGGGTTGGATCACGGGGACAAGTCGTTTTGCAATCGCATGTTCAATTAATAAAGGAGAGATAAAGGAAGAGCTACAATCCAACAAAGCTAACAGTGGAAATGTATGTGAAAATATGGGTGTTTGAGACTAACTACCAAATCAACACCCTCGGGTAGAGGAATCGTGGAGACAAATAGGTGAGAAAGCTTGTGTGATGTGTGGGAGTGTGGTTGTTAAGCATATGGGTTCAATCTAGGGATAACACAATTGTCTTCCGGCTAAGGAATGAGCAATCGGTGGATGTGGCATTTTATCAAACACTTGGTGTGCAATGAAAGTAGGGTATGGAAAATTGAGATAATAAACAACTAAACATACATGAGTGGTACCACTAGGCAAACTCCACTCTAAGGATACCCACTAGGGTCCCTAACTCAAAGTATATCTCATCAATCCTACCACATAATCATTAAAACATGCAAGATTGAAAACCAAAGCCAAAGCAAACACAAATCACCACACAAGAAGAAGATCTAGCTCATTATAACAAGAAAAGAGGGATTTTAACTTCTAAAAACATCATCCATTATCATTACAATTCATTAAATCAAAATACAAATGGAGAGGGAAAGAGTTCACCAAGATCTCCAAGGAAAACCCAAACCAAAACCCAATTGCTCCTCATTGCTTCTTTGTTGCTCCACCAAAACCCTAACCTTAAGATGAAGAATGAGAAAGAAGGAATGAGGGGAATAGAGGGGAGGAAAGCCCAAGAAATAGACGCAGAATTTCGGGTCTGGAAACGGCCCAAACGGGTTGGATCCGCGCCCAAACCTGCAACTAATGCCCGAATCTGCTGAAATTTTTAGCACCGTCACCCTGTCTTGCGAAAAGTCTTGAAGGTTCATCCGACCTAGGCGGCGATGGAACTATAACAAAGTGTACTACAATAGAAAAATATCACGAGGCCAGAATATACACTGGAATGATAGCAAAATTCTGCACAAGATGGAAAAAACAGAATTTCTAGCCCAGAAATTTTCAGCACCGTCACCATGTCTTCCAAAAAATGCAGTAAATTGCTCCGACCTCCAAAAATTCTGGAAAAATATGCGTTGGAATCTAGACTTCATGAAATTCAACTGAAAAATAATAGGAGACCAAGATAAGGTTGCTAATAAGCTGTAAAAATTATGCTTTATGCATATAAAAACGGTAAGCTCCAATATTAAGTGATATCATCAAAATGTGCGTATCAGAGCCAAAATGAACATAAATTATGCACAAAATGCCACTAATGAGGGGTAAATATGCAATACTGAACCCTAATCAGTCATGGCCCACAAGAAGAATAGCTCTTTTTTTGAGACTTGGCCTGTTTCCTCCATACAAAAGATAAAATTGGCAATGATGTGGTAGGCCAGGCGAAGGCAGGGATGGATAATGGAAGAGGCCTTCACTCTGGTTATAGGGAAGGGGGTAAGCCCAGTAATCTACTCCCAAAAGGTATCGAGACCAAATGCATCAGGAAATGGGCTATCATACCTAATGGAGTCGGGGTGAGGGCGGTGTGCCATCGAAAAGGAGTGTTTAAGTAGTCAGTGTACATAGAGTAATCCCTGTTCATTAGGCAAAATGAAAATCTTGAATGTTGGTGCCTAAGTGAACTAAGAAACTCCAAAGTGAGTCGTATATAGGTTTGGACCTCACACGCCAGAAAATCACACACCCTATGTTATGAAGCATGGTCTGGACACCATCGACAAGCCCTAGAGAACTAAGAGCAGGAACGCTCGGGAACTTAGAAGGAATATTGACTCGTCGAGATAAGGATGTGTAAGTGTCACGTTGACGCGCATCCATGGAAGTGATCCCTAAGGTGTCAATTTGTGGGGGTGTGATGGGTGGTGGGGGTGCAGTAGATGTGGAGGCTATATCAGTAGATGTGAGTGCCAGTGTGTTCCGCAATCATAATTATCGTGGGGGTGTTACCGAACACTTTGAGCGATTTATGCATGGAGGCATGGTGGTGCCATGAATCATGAATGTAGGATGGTGGATGTGGCAACTAACAAATATGAATATGAACAACAACCACGCAATTCATCGAAAATAGCGAGCGATAGATTTTAGGGTAAAAATTGAAGTTTAAGTTAAAGAACGAATTTACCCAATCGTTGATGCTCCTCGCAGTGGCGATGATGTTCCAAGCTTTGAACCTAGTCCTCTAAGCTCCAGTGATGCCGTGGCGTCTCTCCAAATCCCCAGACTCGATCGTTTTAGGGTTTGGATGCGATCGAGTCGATAAAGAGGACGACAGAGGAAGGGAAATTAGGGACGTGGGGAGATGTGGGAGATGATTTCGGTGGGTAAGGGAGAGACTTGAGGGACTGGGTGGTCGAAGATTAGAGAATTGGGGAGGAGAAGTCGAAACGATCGAAGATTATGACGGGCAGGTCGGTTGTTTGGGGTTTTGGGTTTATATAGAATGATCGACACGGTCAGTCGACGCGGTCGCACTGACTGGGGTTGATCGTATCATTCGAAATTTCAAGGGTCAATGAGGGGAAGTAGTTAACGTGGGCGGTTTGATGCGGTCACATCGATGCCATATCGACCGCGTCAATAAAAAAATTCGTTGTTTGGGAGCTTAGTTGACACGGTCGCATAGGAAACCATGCGACTGTTTGGAAATTCTGTCAGATTTTTCCAGTAACTTACCCCCTTAAACGTGCACGTCGATTGGTCTATGTGACCTCGTCGATAAGTGAAATTTGACTTTGGAATTTTGGTATCGACACAGTCGTGTCGTTTGGTTCAAACGACCATGTACAATTAGTAAATTGGATGGGTTGGCAATAGAAATTTTGGGGTTGACACGGTCACATCAATGGGTTTAAACAACCGCGTCAGATGGGAAATTTGGATTTGAATTTCCAGTCAGTTGACCCCTCTTTAAACGACCGTGTCGTTTGGTCCACGCGGTCGCATCAATCAGCTTTTCCTTGGCTTGGGTTTTTCCATTTTTGCTCCCCTCGACGTGGTCGCGTGGGGCATGTATACACGGTCACATCGAATGCTTCTTGGCAGCTTCACTGAATCTCTTCATTTATCCCTTCCACGTGACCACGTGGGGTATCCCATGCAGTTGCGTTAATCTCTCCTACATTGAAACATTACTTATGATTATTTCATTGGGGTTTGTGTTTTTATTCAATCAAAATCAAGCTAACTAACTAAGATGAAAAATGAAGATAAAAGCTAAAACAAATCTAAAACTTGGGTTGCCTCTTAAGAAGCACTCATTTATAGTCTTGAGCTCGACTCCCTTTTTGATATGATCATGGTGGCTCCGGGGTGGAGAGAGTTGAGGTCGCTTCAATCCCAATGGGTTCACCCACGATGTAGTGCTTCAACCTTTGGCCGTTTACCTTGAAAGGCTCACATCTTCCAATTTTCTCAACTGATACATATGGATATACTCACGTAACCTTGAACAGACTGGACCATCTCGACCGTAACTTTCCTGGAAATAACCTAAGCCTCTAGTTGAAAAGGAGAAACATATCGCCTTCCTTGAATTCCTTTCTCATGATGTTTTATCGTGCCAGCCCTTCGTCCTCTCTTTGTTGATGTGGGAGCTCTCATAGGCGTTAAGTCTAAACTCGTCCAGCTCAATTAGTTGAAGGAGACATATGCTCCGTGCTTCAACTCCACTAGAAGGTGGCTTGCTTTTCCATACACTAGAAGAAAAGGGGAAGTTCCTGTTGAAGTTTTGAAGGCGGTCCGGTATGCCCACGATGCATCATCTAATTTTGAGGCCCAATCCCTTCTTGAGTTTGTCACTGTCTTTTCTAAGATGCTTTTGATCTCTCTATTGGAGATTTCTACTTGGTCGCTTGTCTGAGGGTGGTAGGCAACCCAACCCGGTGGCACACACTGTATTTCATCAGGAGGGAATCAAATTAATTTTCGATGAAGTGCTTTCCCCAGTCGCTTGTGACTACCCTCGGGACTCCAAATTTGGGGAATATGTTACTTTTGAAGAATTTAGCAACCAATCGTGTGTCGTTGGTTGGCGAGACTATCGCCTCGACCCATTTGGAAACATAGTCCACCACAACAAATATGTATTGGCTGTCATGACTGGATGGGAATGGCACCATGAAATCGATTCCCCAGACGTCGAATATATCAACTTCCAATGTGCTATTTAATGGCATCTCATTCCTTCTAGAAATATTTCCCGTCCTTTGACATCGGTCAGACCCCTTAACAAAATCATTCGCATCCTTGAACAGGGTATGCCAGTAGAAACCATATTGGTGGATTTTTTGTGGCGGTCTTTATCGTGCTTGCGTGCCCCTCATCGCTTCGAAATATAACTCTGAAAAGAGTCTACAAGTGCACGATGTCAAAGCTTTGTAATAAAGAAAGATATCGATCCCAAAGGGAGGCGATTGGTTTAAGATCTTGGGTCTAATCAAAGTCATGGAACAATGTCAGTTATGGGTCTATTCTGAAGGTTGTCACTGTTATTACTCATCACATGTTATCAATATAATGAAAGCTAGGGTGTTAGGAGTCACTACTAGGATCGTCGGACATCGATGCTAAGATATATTTTCTAGGTTGGATTGGTTTTATTGGGAGAGATTGTTGCATCTTAAATGTGGAATTTGTGGCCAACTATCATTGTACCACTCATCTAACATATCCCGTACTTAGCCCCACCATCGTGGATGGCCTTACACACGATCCGTGCATTACGATCGACAATTATTCCCAATCTCCACTCACGCCACCATCGTGGGTTTGAGTTTCGATCTGTGATTTAATGGCTTTCATTGATGCTACTATCATATATCACCAATTAGTAATATAGGACGTCGATGGAAACCATCACAGTGTGTGCCACTATCGTGGATCATGAACTCTAATTGATTTCACTAACGAACCTAATTAAGTTCATAGGATAGTATCTAGGATGTGTGCCACTATCGTGGATCACAAACCCTAAATAAGATTTACAACAAACTTGGTTGGATCAATCAAATCACATCCTTAATTACCAAACCAACATAAAAATCATAACTTTACATCTAAATCCTAAGATCCTAGGGCTCATCCATTAGCCCTAGAAAGAACTACTCACGATTCATAGAAAAGATAACAAAAACAATGATATCAATTGCATAAGACATCATAGCAATATAAACCATCAAAACAACGAGATAAGACAAGAAATCGTTACCAAACTAATGAAGACGAAGAACTAACTTTAGAAAATTAAGAGCCAAAGATTCCAAACGATAGCAATAATAAAAATCCAAACTTTGTCTTCAAGCAATAACGACGGCTCTTAAAAACTCTTTAAAAACTAAAACTTGAATAATAATCAAGCTCCCTAAACCTAGGAATAGAAATAGGTTTAAATACAAAGGGGTGCATCCGACAAAAATCAGCAAAAAGGCCCAAATTCTGGCCCAAGTAATTCTGTTGCGTCACCCTACTCGACCGAGTGACGATGCCACTCGGTCCAAGTATGGCACCATCGATTCGCTAGTGCTTCATATCTTTTCCTGGGTGCTTAAGGTGCTTAGAACGAGTGGATGTCCCCCTCGGTCGAGCTACAGGGGCCGACGCTTGGCTCAATATTTTTCGCTTTGCCTCTTGGTTAGCTGGACTGAGTAGTGAAGCTACTCGATCGAGCAGTTTGTCTGCTCGGGTGAGCTGCATGTGGTTGGAAAGCCTTCAAAGATATCGTTCTATCGCTGGATTAGCTCGATCGAGCAGTGAAGCTGTTATCTAGTGCTTTTGGCTCTTCGAAATGCGGCTAAGTCCTTGGAGAATCTTCTCTTGTGCCCTTGCTCGACCGAGTAGGAGAGCTACTCAGTCCGAGATGCAGCTTGTTAGGTAACGCTGCTGCACTCCCTTGGCCGTGTTTGCTCGGCCCGAGTGGAACAAGTCCACTCGGCCGAGTACCTGGAGGTTGATATGCCTTTGAAGCTCTTAATTGCTCTCTCTCCTTCTTCCTCCTCCTCTTCTCCTCCAATATCTTTCTTCACCTCATCAAGTAGCAAATAAACCTCGCCATTGATGCTCTGGCAAGCTCGGATGTGTCCATGTCTATGATTTGCTTTGAATCGCTCCAAAGTTCCTGAAAAATCCACCAATCTCCACGAGAATCAAATATATCGTGAAATGCGTGATAAAGTATAGAAATGAGAACTTTGGACGATGAAAATGCTATGAAATCATGCAGTAAAAGTATAGAAAATATGGACACGTCAGCCCCGCTTGGTAGATCATGACAGTGTGATATATTTGATGTCACCTCACTTTTCAGGATGCATCTTATGATGATTCCATCGCTGCAAGTCTTGTATAAGAAGGGATCGTCCCAGAAATATCTTCTAACATCATGTAAGAACTTATTGCACTGCTGTGAGGTAATGTCACATGGCATGATGTTGCAGGAAAGGAAGTTCACGATATCTGCATACCACAGAGTCTCAGCTATGGCGACGACGAACAACTGATCCTCAGGAAAGGAGTCATCTATCGGGAGAAAGGCGCTTGGATTCTCATAGACGAGGCGAGATAGATGGTCCGCTACCACATTTTTGGATCCCTTCTTATCTCTAATCTCTAGGTCTAATTATTGTAACAAGAGGATCCATCGGATTAAGCACGTTTTGACATCTTTCTTGTTAAGCAGTTACCAGAGACCGACGTGGTCCGTGTGAATGATGACCTTTGATCCAACAAGGTACGACCAGAATTTCATAAGGCGAAGATCACGACCAGCAATTCTTTCTCAGTCGTGGTGTAGTTTCTCTGAGCGTCATCTATGGTCTTACTAGTGTAGTATATAGCATGAAGCTTGCTATCTTTTCTTTAAGCTAAAAATGCTCCAACAGCATAGTCACAAGCTTCACACATCAGCTCAAAGGGTAGGCTCCAATCTGGGGGTTGAATGATGGGTGCAAAGATGAGCTCCTTTTTCAACTTGTTAAAAGCTGCAAGACACTTATCAGTAAAGATAAAAGGGACATCCTTCGCTAATAGTTCCATAAGAGATCGTGTAATCTTGGAGAAATCCTTGATGAACCGGCAATAAACCCCTGCGTGCCTAGGAAACTCCTAATCCCCTTCACATTTATGGGGGTTGTAGCCCTTTAATGACCTCTATTTTGAACCTATCAACTTCAATGCCCCATGAAGAAAAGATGTATCCTAGCAATACTCTGTCTTGCACCATAAAATGGCATTTTTCCAGTTTAAGAATAGATTAACCTCTTGGCATCTTTGTAGCACCCTAGTCAGATTTCTTAAGCATGTGTCGAAGCTCGTGATATAGACGAAGAAATCATCCATAAATACTTTCTTGATGTCATCTACAAAGTTAGAGAATATGGAAGTCATGCACCTTTGAAATGTGGCGGGTGTGTTACATAATTCGAACGGCAGTCTTCGGTAGGCAAAGGTGCCGTATGGACACGTATTGGTCGTCAGGATGGATAGGTATTTGGAAAAATCCAGAATACCCTTCAAGGAAGTAAAAGTGTGAATGCTTGGCTAGCCGCTCAAGCCCACTCAAGCATTTCGTCAATGAATGGGGGGGATGGTCCTTACGGGTGGCCTTATTAAGTTTCCTATAATCAATACACATCTGCTGCCCGGTGATGGTCTTAGTAGGTATGAGTTCGTCTTTATCATTTTTCATCACTGTCATACCTCCCTTCGTTGGAACCACTTGAACCAGGCTAACCCACTTACTATCGGAGATAGATTAAATTATTCCTGCTTCAAGCAATTTCAAAACTTCATTCTTAACTACCTCCTTCAAGTTAGGATTAAAGGCTCAATGGAGGTAGTGTTGTCATCCTCGAGAAGGATCATATGTGTGCATAGACCGGGGCTAAGTCCTTTTATGTCATCTATAGTGTATCCTAGGACACTTCTATACTCTCTAAGGACGGTCATGAGGCTATCAAGCTCGGTATCTGTTAGAGAAGTGTTTACAGTGACCGGTTAAGTGGAGTTTCATCCTAAGAATGCGTACTTTAAATTAAGAGGAAGTGGGTTGAGTTCTACCTCAGGAAGAATTTTGATGTTCTCCTTCTCCATTACCTCGAGTTGTGACATCTCTATTGAAGGTTCATTGTCTTGGCATGTCGAGACTTCATAAGCTGTTTCCAAGGATCTGACATCATCTTTGTGGTCCCCTTGAATCAAGTTGTCATGAGCGTAGGTCCGGGGGGTCTTGGTGTGCTGTGATCTCTGAGGTTGAATCCGCCTTTGGTGATGACATAAATGTTCTTATCCGGTAACATGTCTCAATGATTCGTGGTGCTTCCTCTTGGTGTGCAATTGATTCATGTCCGGTGATAGGTTATTCAGTGGAAATGGAAAATCCATCATTGTCGAAGCTTTCTACAGCCAGACTGTTCGCTAGGAGTATCTCAAGGGATGCCATTTGTAAGGACGTGGTAGGTGTGTACCCTTGATAGCTCTGTGGATCTTCTTCTTGGTAAAGAGGAGTAGAATGATCCATCCAATTGTAGTTGCATACGTGAGGATGTGGATTGCATGGATAATTTCTGAATTGATGTTGGCCGAATATTTGTTCTTGCACGTTGCACATTACATAACTCACTGACGCTACTAGAGTGAAAGAATTTGCCCCGATTCTCAGCTGGGCTATATGCTGCGTCAGGCTATCCATCTTACTTGCAAGAACTGCAGTGATACTAGTGGCCAGCATCGTCAAGAAAATATGTACAATATAAGAAAAAGGAAGAAATGAATATGTGATAAAGAAATGCATAGTCTAGCAACTATGATCAAAAATAATATCAAGCCGTGCCTCCCCGGTAACGATGCTAGAAAACTTGTCGTGTCTCAGAATTTATACTACAAGCGCACGATGTAGTTTTGGCACTATACAGGTCATCTATTGAGAGGCAGTTGTCGAGTACTGGTTTCTTTCACAGTTATTAGCTATGCGATCAATAGGTCGCTAAGAAATTTGAACACTAAGAAGAAATATCAGTATGGAAAAAGCTCTAGGACCTAGGTATCCCTGCCATTGGGTTAAAGCTAGGATTGAATTGGATTGATCAGTTGTTGAATTCTTGGGTTATGGATAGGTTGTCTAACCTAAGGGCATTCTCTTATCCCTCACATTCGTGATGCAATGATATGATATTCCCTTATGTTATCCCTACCCCCACTCTCGTGATGTCATGATAGGACTACCTATCCTATATCGAAGCCAACTCCCATTGGTGCATCGATATGCGATAGGTGCATTACATCCGACAAATATCCTCAATCTTCATCCACATCACTTCCATGGATTAGGATTTGGATCTATGCTAGGAGGGCTCTTATCCATTCCTGACTTTCGTCAGTCGCATGAATAGGTTGAATCGATGTAGGAAATGAAAACCCTAGATTAGTTCCAACTCCCGCAATCGTCTAATCTATTTATCCACAAGGGGTGAGATCAATGTGCATTGATAATAATAATCCTAGCATACCCCTAAACTCCAATTATTCAACAATTAATCAAGTCTCATCAATCCATGTCTAAATTCAATGGGGTTCAACACATGGCCCTAGATGGGTGATTACTCACGATCCATTGAGACATATGCAATCAAAATCATTAATTGAATAGCCATGTCAATGTAGAATGAACAGAGATTAACAACCAAGAAATCCATAATAACCAGAGAATAGAGAAAACTAATTCTATTCAAATTAGTACTAAAATCCAAAAGAACAAAAAGGAATATCAAAAATTTGCAAGAATAATAGAAAGTTTACTTGTAAATAATCTCTGAAAACCCCAGAAAAAGTACAGAAAAAGGCATTCTCTCCTTCAGAGGAAGGAGAAAGATATATATGCCCCTCTAAAAATCCCAAAAAATCTCAAACCTGCCCCTAGTGGTGACCAGAAACCCCTTGAAATCCCTATTCGATGCGGTCACGTCAGATTTGACGTGACTGCGATGCCTAAATGTCGTAAGTTGGGCAACTCAGTCCCCAATCGATGCGACTGCGTAAAGATCTACGTGACCGCATTGTTTGGTGCTTTGGCTCTTCAGCTTCTTCATCTAAACGGTTATTTAGGCAACCATTTGGCTTCAACAGCATCTCAGATCGACGTGGTCGTGTCATCAGCCAAACGACCGCGTCGATTGGAATTTTATTCTCTTCAGCTTTGGGATGACGCTTTCGACTTCTAACGCGACCGTGTCGACGGGTCTTCATCTGCTCTTGGGGCTGTCCTGGTGACACGACTGCATGGATCATCCATGTGGTCGTGTGTATCACTTCTTCTTCATCTCCGCTTGTGCAATTGAGTTCCCGTTTGCTCCTCACTTCGCTCTTTATCGCTTTTGACTCCCTATAGGGTCCCAAAATCATTCATTTTCACCTGCAATACACACAAGGGACCCAGAAGTAAAAAAGAAACCAAAATGGGGGAAATGGAATGGAACAGAGGATGAAATGGTATGAAATGCACATGAAAAGCATAAAATATATACGTAATAAACACACATCAATTGTATTTGAGAATAGCTTCACATAGGAGCTATCTTTATGCTTAACTTTTTAAACAATATCTTGTACTGTGTGATCACTACCCGGAAGTGTGCTCAGGTGTGCTTTTCTCTTTTTGGTTATAAAAGAGGGCAAAATCCTCAAAGGATTTGGGGTCGAAGAAGAGGCAGAAATCTAGGTGGTGAGCCACTACATTGAAAAAACATTGCTTGCATTATTCTGTGATTTGGGTTGGTTGCTTTTGTGCCTGATATTTTAATTTGTGCCTATACCCTATTCCCCCTCTAGGGTGTGATTTTCAAAATATACTCGATAACAATTGCATCATGAGGAACAAAATATCCAGATACAAAATAATTACAAGTACAAACTTGGGCTAGTGGCCTTATAATTATTTTACTAAAACTACAAAGCCATAAAATAAATTAGACTACCGGTACTCTAGGTGATACTCTACAGAAACTGGTTCCTCAAATCCTAGACTATCTCCGTAATCTGCTCTAGAACATAAATGGATCAAAATAACATCTGATAGGTTGGAAATAGATCCCAAAACCCTCAAAATAAAATAGGTCATATCTACATGTAAAGTAGGATTAATAGAGAAAATAGAATGACAGTAATGTAGTAAGATAAGTGCAAATAACATTAAATATAATGTGACATCATAGCATGAAGAGATAAGTAGTATGACTATAAGGTGACTGATGAATGATGATTATGCATGTGAACTAATGTAATGACTCGTGATGAAGGGCACCATATGCAACATACGAGACCAACTGTGCCACGAGGCACTCACTCAGACGGGTCCAACTAGATATAGGAGGAGGGGATCCATGATCCAACTATAAATAGAAATGGGATCCATCCGACGATATAGTAATGGTCCAACTTGCTACAGGAATGGGACCCATCAGATATAACACTAAATACATGAAAGGTGGCTCCAATTGCTCCCGTACCCTCCCTAGCATAGGTTACCACATCCCCATATGTTCTATCCTAGATGTAGTGCCAGGTAAAATAATAGGTACAGTATCTGGACATGTAATCAGGAACAGTAATCCAAAATAGTGTCATGTATAGTATCAGGAGCAATTCTCATATGTGTAATACATGGGAGTAATGACTATGCCCAAATGTGGACATGTATGGCAAAAGGTATCCAGTATCATATGTATCATGGGGCCCTGTATGTGCAAGGTGTGAATGTGTGTACTTAGACAATTGGCAATGCATCTTATAAAATAAATGGGTCCAATATGTAACATTTGAAGGTCAACTCAGGTCAAATAGATTTAATTAGATAAGAAATTTACACTAGTTAATTGGCCATGCCAGCTGTATAAGGATATGGAGGGTTTCTGTGATTGAAATCACGTCCTTTAAGTAAGAAACCTCTCAAAACATGTCTTTCTTAAGTACCAATATGAAAAGCTAAATTTAGAATCCAATTTTCTCAATTAGACTTTTGTATTCAAATTTAAATATCGATTTCATGACATTCTATGGCTTAATCATCATTGTGACATGAGTAGCATTAATAATCAGACCATCTTCATTGTGACATGAGTTGCATTAATAATCAAACCATCATCATTATGACATGAATAATATATCAATAATCAAAATAATGGCATGAATAGAATCGATAATCTAAATTCATTATCGCTGAGTAGAATCAATAATTAAGCTATGAATAGAGTCAAGATTTTACAACTTCATCATAACCTAAGAATTTCCAATTTATGAAGGCGTTAATTTGTGGTTATGGAGATCCACCGTTCACCAGAGATGACGAATATATCCGGTCGCCTGTCGAAGATGGCAAGTTGATGATGATGGCCTGAGAAATAAAAGGTCAAATGAGAGCTGAGGGATGAAGATGGAAAATAATGAGCATGATTAAATTTTATATGGCTAATATGTAATTTTAACAATTATTTAATTAATTTCAACTAATTTTCTACTTTAAAGCGAATTATTGATAATTAAAAATCAAGATTTAAAATTTAATATCTAGAAATTTGCACGTCACATTATGACACACAAGTTACCAAAACATATTTCTTAACTGGTAAAATCACATAATATTTTAGCATGTCAAATTTTCTTGGTTTTGTTAGAATTATTTTATTAATCTAAAATAAATAACAATAATAATGGAAATTAAATTAACAGTAAAATACTTCTCTGATCTTATGGCAAGAAGTACTAAAATATTTTTCATTACTAATATAAAATCGTCGTATTTTTTGGTATTTCAATTTTCAAAATTTGCCGTAGACATAAATAAATTTCCTAAATAATAAGTAAGTAATAATAGTAAAGAAAATTAAATTACTAGTAAAATACTTGTCTTATTTTGATATTCAAGTTAGCAGGACACTCCTGTCTGTAAGCAGAATTTTTCAATAATTTTTTTCTTTTGCTTTTTTCTTTTCTTTTTTCCTTTTCTTTCTCTCTCCATCTCTTCTTCTTTCCTCCTCCTCTGCACGCGCTGTGTTTCTTTTTGTGCAAGTGAGATAGAGTGAGTAAGAGGGGAGGGGTTGCTCGCACACGTGTGTGTGTGAGGGGGACATGGTTATATATATATATATATATGAAATTTTAATAAAAAAATAATTAATTAATTAATTCACTAATTTTGGGTAGCTGAAGAGTTAGTTGAGGGAATTAGCTCGGATGGGCTAGCAGGAGAATTAGGAGAAGTGATTAGGAAAGTTAATTTCAGGTTTTAGGTTAATTGTTTTTTATTTTTCGGGTCTAAAAAATGTTTCAGAAAAATTCTTGAAAATTTACAATACAGTTTGAAAAAGTAGAAAACTAATAGAAATATATTTTTAATTTTCAGACCATAGAATGGTATATTTTAGGGCTAAATCTATTAATATTTATTATTATTATTAATTTTGAGATTTACGAAATTTCGGCTTCGAAAATGGTTTTAAAATTATCACACATATTTAAATTTTGGAAAGCTAATGAAAATATTTTTTGTCAAATTTTTCGGGCTACAAAATAACATGTCTGTGTTGTAAACCATGGCGGCTACGGAACCCCGTAGCCCTGTATTTATAGTAATAGGGTTACATAATGGGTGGATACCCACTAACGGGTTGGGCCTCCAAAGCCCGTTTATAACACTTCCCCTTATCCATCCATTGTTGTAAGCCGTGATGAAAGCTTCAGGGTTCATAGAGCTTATCTGATCATGGGTCTATGGATACTTCTGGATCCCAAGTTTAAGAGTACTTGCCTCGTTAAAACCTTTGCCAAGGAAAACCCAGTGGGAAAAACCAATGGCTAGGGGAAAAGAGTACAAGTCTCTGTAACTTCCCCTGATCGATGGATATCACTATGGGTGGATACTTCTGGATACTAAGTTAGGGATAACTGCCTCGTTAAAACCTTTAGCTATGGAAAACCCAGTGGGAAAAACCAATAGCCAAGGAAAAAGAGTACAGTTTCCGTAACTTCCCCTGATTAGTGGGAGTATTTAGGGGGTGGATACTTCTGGATCCAGAGTCAATGAGGTTGCCTCGTTAAAACCTTTAGCTATGGAAAACCCAGTGAGAAAAACCAATAGCCAAGGGAAAAGAGTACAACACTAGATTTGACTCCCCCTGATCTGTACAAGCTGCAGGCTTGCAGATCTCCTAGGCAACTATACATCAATCTATTACAGTGTTCCGATACAAAGTACAAAGTACAAGGCATCGCTCACCTATACAAGACATCGCTCATCTATACAAGTATCGCTCATCTATGGCAGCTACTGAATCTGAGGGATCTCTTCTGAAGAGGAGTGGTCTGAGACTCGGTAGGTAGCACCACGTCTATGACCCGGTCGTCACTGTGTCTGCGGGGTACTGCAGGACCTGGCTGTGCGTACTTATGATATGCTTCTTGGATTGAAGAGCCTCTCGGGATGGTGGGATTGATGTTGCCTTGGAAGCATGCTTTGCTGGTCTCCAGGAGTTGGTCGCTTCTTTGTTGCAGTCATCGCAATGATCTGTAACCTGTATCTGCAAATACATTTAACATGTTTGATGATCCTTGACCCTTGGAGATAGCGCAGAAGCTACATATCTCTGGTCCAGTGGTGCGCTGCAGGCGCTGCACTGTATCTGGTTAAAGGGTTTACTGCCAGATAAAGGAGTGTACAAAAGACATTTGAGTAAGGCACTTCAGGACCTAGGATATCCTTCCCCTCTTCCAGCGAACGAAAGGGGTCTTAATGTGCATCCATACAACCAGTAGGTGTATTGGTGTATTGCAATTTTCCATGTTTCTTCATCGACTGGATGACATCTTCTGGATGGTAATTCATCTACTGGATGATTATTCATCTGCTGGATGATAGTTTCATCTTCGGGATGATTATTCATCTTCGAGATGATGGTTTCATCTTCAGGATGATTATTCATCTTCGGGATGAAGGTTTCATGTTCAGGATGATAATTCATCTTCGGGATGATAATTCATCTTCAGGATGATGGTTTCATCTTCGGGATGATTATTCATCTTCAGGATGCTGGTTTCATCTTCAGGATAATTATTCATCTTCAAGATGATTATTCATAAGGGTATGTTGTTACATCATCCATAGCAACATAGCCTAAAATTATCTCTGCAATCGTATGGTTTTCGCAACTATGACCAAAGAGCCTGATGCATTGGTTCAAATAATTTTGTAAGTGAGTTAAGCTCATCTTACATGGTTACTTCCTAGTTTCTGCGAAATAAAACTCTAAGCTATAGCGTTTTGCTTATAGCATATGATTTTATTTATTTATATAATACTCGGTAACCCACAGGTTTGATATCTTTTGATATCCGGACTTCGGGTCCAAACACTTCACATTTCATAAGTGAGTCCAGCTCAACTTATTATTGCCTTGTTCCACATAATCTGGCCAAGTATCTGCGTTTGCTTCAGGAAACGGAGATTGGGAACGATATCAATGGCAAACTGAAATGTGAGTAATTGTCGACAAGTGTGTTTTATCCAAATACCTCTCCATGTACGTACATTATTCAATTTATTCCAGATTCATCTCTTCTGGAGGTTCTGGAAAGGGAGAGGATATGGAGATGAGCTCACTTTCCTGTGGTGGTATTGTTTTAGGGTCTCCAGGAGTTATTTCTCGCTTTGGAGCCTCGTGGTATGTCCTCTCATCCATTGAGGATATCCACTTCTGCTACTGGTGGATTGCATCCATTATATTTGGTATGTCAATCCTAGCTGGATTTTTAGTAGCAGGGATGTGTGAATTTGACAATATTTATATTGTCAGTAGCTATGTCTGATAACTGTTTAACAGTTTCATAAGTGTGGATCTTCAGGATCTCATCACTATTCATGATAATCAGATCATAGGTATTAATGTTTTAAATGGTCCATAGTGGTGATATGGGGATGTATACTCATCATGGCTCCATCGATAAGATGTGCACTAAACGCTTCCCCCGTTAGGGGTTCTCAGAAACTGTTTATATGAGGTGATCAGGCTGATATAAATAGTTTCTAAGGAGGCGTTCTGATAGTTTGCATGTTCCCACATGGTCACCTACAACTGGATTTCTAGTGGACAAGTAATCCGTTTAAATCATTTTAATGATTTACATATAACCCATTTCTGGGTGTGAACACAAAGCTTCAGGGTGTTCAATTTTCTTCCAGTTGTTAAATTGATTTCCTAGTGTTATCCCAAAAATCCGTAATAAGCTCGACTTCAATGAAGTTGAGCATAGAACTAGGGATATGAACCCGTCAAGGCTCCATCAATGAGATGTGCGCTAATGCCTCCCCCGTTTGGGGATCTCGAAATATATTCATCTAGGATGGTTAGTCCCGATGAATAAGTTCCACTGCGGCATTTTTGAGGGTGGTATGAGGGTAAGTAAAAGCCCAACCAATATCCCAGTAAGCTAGTATGTCCGTTGTGATTACTAATAATCTGGACTGCGGTTGGATAACAAGGTTTTGATTATGACCATTTTAAGAGGATATATAGATGAGTACTCTAAGGTACATCATTAGCCATATGTAGGAGGTGTGTGAGTCCATTTTTATCCCTCAAATACTCTCAAGAGGCCTAAAGGTCTCATTCATCTAATGATAGTATATCATCTTAAATTCGTTTGAGGAAGTGAGGAGAGTCAATGTCCACGTGAATGGAGATGATCTCATAATCATTTTTCCCTTTTGAATGGGATAATGAGAGTTTCACCCTTTTTTGAAGAATCTTCGGGTTCGTCTGGTTAATAATGTCTTGCATCATCAATCCAGGGTGATATCGATCCGAAGTTGGTCGATTCTGGACACTTCTGGTGTTCCAAATTAATTCCTCTGTTCGAATTTATGTGGGACTTTTGAACGTCCATTAAAATGCTCAAGTTAATTTTGTCCGGTAATAGGTGAACTTTGTTCAAACTGTGAAGGATTACATCTTCACAATGACTATTATGCGGATCATAGTTGGATAAAGCTTCAGCCTTTATTGGTTTCTTGAGTCATTAGGGATATCATTTTGACGAAAATCCTTTGAAACTTTATAAGTTTCAGAGAGTACATGGCATCCTCGTTTTTAGGAGTATTCAGGATGACAAATCATTTACAGTAAAATAAAATGCATAAAAAGCACATATATACTGCAAGAGAATACTACTAATAATTATGTTAGAGCAATAAGTTTCATAGTATGATGTGGGTTCTATAAAATATAAGTCCATAATTGTGCCCATTTTAGACTATATTATGACAACAGATCAAATTTATTTTCAAAATTTATTTGACTTCGGGCGTACGCTTAAAACATAAGGTTAGATTCAAGAATCATACCTTGTAAAGTGAGATTACTCAAAAGAGTTCGGTGGTGTTATGACAACTGCTGGTGTCAATATTGGTTTATACAAACCATAGATCTGAGAGATCTATTTACCGCGAAATGCGTATTTCTAAAAGAAAACACATAAATGTTTTTCGTATAATCCCTCGTACTTGTTAAATTTTATTAGTGTGAAAGGGTGTTGACTTTTGATTTGATTTTGAACTTCAGGTTCGTTTTGGGTTTGAACTCCAGGTTCATTTTGTCAACTAGGATATGATGTTAAACTTATTGAAATCATTATTGGTTTGTTGTCATAAAATATTGTCATGTCATGAGCACATCATACATATAATATAAATCTAGTAAGCTAAAAAAAGTTGTGCTCAATTAACCAAAATTCGAATAAGTATGATGTATACACATGCTATTTATATGCTGCAGGCATTTAAAAAAAAATCTCATGGCAGGCATACAGTTTTGCTACAGGCATTAAACTATGTCATTAGTGATTTTAGCATGCTAAAAATATACATCACAGAATCATTAAATATGCGGCAGGCATATAAATATCTACACATGCATTTAATTATCACAGAATTTTTATAATGGAAATGAAATCTATCGTTTAAAAATTATTGGACCACTAGGCAACGTCATACACCGTTAGGTTAGTTGACTAGCGGCAGAGCGGTCGCATGATCTTCTTAATTTTTAAACGTTTAAAGAAAATCATATAATCCAAATATAATGGCGATGAGTAAAAATCACATGTAATTTTGTCCAGATTTTGACGAAAAAATCGCAATTAAATCTGAAAAGTTTTGAAAATCGAAGAAATTTTCGGGGTGAAACCCTAGTTAGGGTTTTTGGTCGCGCGGATTGCCGCTTCAGGCGGCTAGGGTTTCCGGGCATGAGCGCGCACCGGGGGGGGCCCGATACGAGCGGCTGCCGGGGGGTTGGGGCCCGCCGCTGCGGGCGGCGGGGCCCGCCGCTGCGGGCGGCGGGGTTTGCGGCTGCCGGCGGCGGGGCCGCCCGCCGCTGCTGGCTGCGGGTTGGCCCGCCGCAGGCAGCGGCGGGTTGGCCCGCCGCTGCTGGCGGCGGGGCCGCCCGCCGTCCAGCGGCGGGGGGGTTTTGCCGCCGCTTCGGGCGGCGGGCGAGGGTTTTGCCGCGAGATCTAGGGGGGATTCGCGTTCCGGCGAGAAAATCCCCTAGGGTTTCATGGTTTTTGGGGATAAACATCTAATTTTTAGTAGAAAAAATCTATTTTTAATCTCCAAAAAAACGTTTTTATTGTAAAAAGTTGATTTTTCATCAATAAAAACCTTGATTTTCATTAAACAATCGATCCAAGAATTTTGGATCTAGACATATGCGCATATGAAATTTTAGATCTAGGGTTTCAGGATTACCTCTAGATCCTACCCGCCGGATCTAGCGACGTTCGGTGAAGGAAGCCCGTTCGCGTCGCGTTCGTCCGTCGGCAGGGGTTCGGCTTAGCTTCGAGCGTGCTGATAACGTGTTGTAAACCATGGCGGCTACGGAACCCCGTAGCCCTGTATTTATAGTAATATGGTTACATAATGGGTGGATACCCACTAACGGGTTGGGCCTCCAAAGCCCGTTTATAACAGCCTGAGGATAAAGTCATTAACGTGTTTTGAGTTGCGGGTTTGCGGGTTTGCGGGTTTGAAGTCTTTTGACCTCAGAAAATAGTTAAAATTCATATAAAAATATTTAAAATCATAAAGACACTTTTAAAATTATTTAAAATTATTTTAATAATATTTACACTATATTAATGGATTCAGACCGTCACAAGTTTTTAGACCGGCGCTGAAGGCTGAGGAGACAAAGCTTCAGAGCTCCTCCCTGTTTAGCTTTGGGGTCTCAGGGTTCTTACGGGAAGGGGGTCCAGTGGCATACCGATCGGAGGTCTCATGCAACGAAGAGACTAGAGGCCATCATCACACGTCAAAGTGAGGTAGTTAGCTTGAGCAGCATGGTGGTGAACTCAGAGGAACCCTGCAATAGCTTGTCATGGCTTTTCAAGGAGGCCGGGACATTATCTTCCACCTTGTTGATCTTCACACTAGCCACACGTAATGAATGTTATCAGGATTTAAATCATTCCCATAAACGATACATCCTTTCGGAGAGAAAATGGTGTCTCCCATTTTAGAGTGAGAAACTAGTCTACTATGCCCATGCTTTGGCTTTGAGTTCCAGTATACCAGGCTGTAATCAAGCTTAATGGTGGCACCACAGTGCTTGAATTTGTTAGAATATAAAAATATTTTTCCGCAACTCTAGTGATTTGTTGTAGTGTTAAGGACTTTCATCTTGGTATCAAAGGACCCCATGTTCGAATCCCATTAGACCCATAATAAAAATATACGGTCTAGCTTTTGGCCCATTAAAAAAGGGCCACGAATCTGATGGGGCATGTTAGAATATAAAATATTTTTCATAAACCATCAGTACAACTCTAGAGTTTTGATGTAGTGATAAGGACGGTTGTCTGACTTCAATGATAATTTTGGTAGAGATCATGTGTTCCATTCCAGTAATCATTTCACCCTGGGCTTGCATTCGAGTATTTATTTCATTTTGGTGTTGATACATATATGTAAGTCAGTAAAAAAGCTAGAATTTTGTTGCCTTTTGGGTTGACTTGTGCATGAAATAAGCTCAACAGACATTATATGCAAACCAAAGTTAATAGGAATTTTTGATCTGTGGAGCTGGGTCTTTAATTGCTGATAGCATGAAATAGTCATTAAGCTCTCTTGCCCCTAACACATGGTGGCCATTTGGCCTGTTGACCCGTTACCTGGCCCATCCGACCTGGCCTGGTCACGACGTCGTTGACTGGGCCGCAAGCCAAGCCCGATCCGGCTCCAGGGCTAGGCTTCGCAGGATTTTTGGCACACTGAGCCGGGCCGGCCGGTGGCCCGTCAGGGAACAGACCCGGGCCGGCTACTCTCGTGAGATTCCCTTAGGAACGATCATTTGGTCGTTCCCAACGGTCAAATGACAGTTGGGAATGATCAAATGACTGTCCCCAGTGCCCCCAAGGGCCTTTTGGTCTTTTGGGGGGGTAAAAAGACCTTAAACCCCCCCAACGGTCAAAAACGGTCATGGTGGGTTGGTCTTTTTACACCTAAAAATTCCTATAAATTGCTCCACACCCCCTCTCATTTTCTTCACAACCCTCATACCCTCTATTTCCTATTCCCATACACTCTACCAGGTTCAAGCTCTCAAGTCTAAGCTCTCTGGCTCTGAACTAGACATCTTCATTCGCTCTCAACTCTCTGGCAATTAGCAAGCTCCCTGCGCTCTTAAGCTCCTTCTGCTATTTACTCCACTCGCAACCCAGCAATTAGGTTCCTTTCAGTTTTATTTTTATGTATAAATTAGCATAATGGCCGGACCAAATGACCATAGGAATGTTAACATAAATTTTAATAACACCGAGGACTATGAAAATTTTACATGGATACTCTACAACACTATATAAACACTGGACTTTGCTAATATGTCACAAACTGGAACACGTGACTGGTTCGATAGTAATAATCATAGCCCAGTAGTATTCGGTACACCGGCTTATACTTCTTCTACACACACTTCTACTCATGCACAAACTTCTAATCATACTACTCACACTTCTACACAAGCACCCAACCCAGAGCATGAAAATCTGTGGTTTGGTAGCACTTTACCCGTGAAACTATCCCTGGCAAAACCGAATGACGAGTAGTTTGCAAAATCTGTAGACCAAATTTCAATTGCAAACCGTTCGACAACACAACACACCTTAAGAGACATATAGAATCTCACGAAAAAGATTCTGAAGAGACCACTTTAAGCTTATCTGCTTCTTCTACATCTCTATCTAATTTCTCAAATTATGCTGATAGAATGAGAAAAGAGATGGCCAGATTAATTTTATGTCAAGAATTACCCATTAGCTATGGGGAAAGCCCCAAATTAGAAAGATTTAACCAAGCGGCCCTTATCCTTGCATTTAGAAGAGTGCCTAGAAACACTTTTAGAAAAGATGCTATGTCAGCCTTTCAAGATGGAAATAAATTGCTGCAAACGTTTGCAAACTTAAAATCCAGAATAGCTTTAACATTCGACATATGGACACCAAAATGTGGCGCTTCCTATTTATGTGTTACATCTCATTACATAGATCATGACTACACTATTAACAAGATGATTATATGATTTAGAATGCTAGAGCATGCATATACTGGTGGTGCCATTTCTACTTTGATAATGTCTATTATTCATGATTTTAATATTTCTGAAAAAAATTCATTTACTTTTGATAATGCTTCTAACAAAAATAATGCAATTGCTTATTTAAAAAGACATTACCTTAAGCTGGATGGGTTGTTATTTCATCAACGATGTGCGTGTCACGTCTTGAACTTGATAGTACAAGATGTACTTAAAACTGCTTCTGTTTATTCGGAAAAAGTTAGGAACCTTATGTTATTAATCCATACTTCTGGCACTAGGAGACATCATTACAAACAATTGTGACGTATGATGAGTGTTTATTGTATATACTTTTTACCCCTTTTTATACACGTTCTACATCGTTTATTTCACCGTTTTCCCATGTCTTTCCCATTTTTGTTTCCACTTTTGCTTTTATGGTCCATTTTGTGCTTTGCAGGAAATACCTACCAATTAGGGACCATAAAGCGTGAAAATGGCGCGAAAAGGCGAAAGGAGCAGAGGCGGGAGTGCAAAAGTGGATAAAAGAGAAGAAATGTGACACACACGGCCGTGTCGATTTGATGTGGCCTCGTGGTCACAACATCCAATATGAGCTCAACTTCATTCCACGCGGCCGCACAACGATGCATCAAACGGTCGCATCAAACGAGCTCTAGGAGCCCCAGTATTCATCTCCACGTGGTCGTACAAAAGATTCTTAAACACCCACGTCATTCAGCAACCATGCAAGACAAACAATCAATTCCATGCGGCCGCGTAAACAACATCTAACCGGTCACATCGCCAAGGAGAAGAAACGAAATATCTGCAGTCGATGCGGTCGCATGACAAAGACGACATGACCATGTGAGCCCGAGAAGCTGAAGACCAAACGGTCGCTCCACGCGATCGTTTCGAATCCACCCGAGCATGAAGTTGCATTCGATGTGGTCGCGTCTCTAACGATGTGACCACGTCACTGTAGCTTCTGCCACCCCACTTTACACATCTGGACACCATGACCGCGTCGTTTTCAACGTGTCGTGTCGAATTGAATTTCTAAGACAAAAGGGGCACCGCCAGGGGTATTTGGTTGTCTTTTGGTTATTTTGGAAGGTTGTATATAAGGCTCATCTTCTCCCTAAGCAAACTCATCTTCTATTCTGCGAATTTTCAGGGGTTTTAAGGATTTTGTAAGGATTTCCCCCTCTTTAATTCGGTGCTCCTTTATTGTTTTAGTTAGTTGCTCTTGTATTAGATTAGATTTATATAATAGAAATTCTCTTTTGTGATTACAATTGTGTTGTTGCCATTAACTTGTGCTTATAATCTGAATCAATGGCGTTCCTTATTGAATCCATGATAGAAATAGCATCAATTGTAATGGGTAGTGAGTAGTTTCTTATCTAGTGCAATGGGTTAAACCCGATTGAAATTGGATCATGGGTTAGATGAATAAATTGGTTGGTTATTGGTTAATTGCCAATTTGGGATATATTAGGATGCTAATTGTCATTGTAGATTGCTCTCCTCCCTTGTGGATAATTAAATTGGCCGTCGACAAGAGTCAGGATCAATCTAGGGTTTTCACTTCCACAATGACCCATAGTTTCGGTGTGACCGACGAGAGTTGGGCACCGATTAGAGCCCATAGGTCCAAATCCCCTACCACGAGAGTCATGGAGGAAGATTGGGGACATTCATCGGACATAATGCACCTAACGTTTACTGATGTATCGCAAGAGTCGACATCGATATATGTTAGGTTAGTCCTATCATAGCATCACTAGAGCGGGTGTAGGGATAACTGTTATTCTGCGAGGATGCACACCCCCAAAAAGGTATGCACACACTCACCCCCCAAGTGCAAGGGTGTCAGAGCAATATATTCCCGATGAGTTCGAGGTCGAATCCACATGGAGGCAGTTGTCACACTACCTATCGATCCTAGGCTGGGTTAGGCTTCGATATCTTATTGGATGGAGATGGATTACGAAGGAATGTCATAATGGCGATGGAAGTGGAATGCGAGGGTGTCACGATCGGCAAGGCACGACCAAGTCTCCACACAAAAGAAAACAAAAAGAACAAAGAGAAACAATCGAGAGAAAGATCGCTAGGATGTCGGGAATCCCCGCTACGGCTTTCAGGTTGTGATAACGGGTCAAGGATCCTTTCATCAAACAACGTGCGGATAGGAGTGTCGCATCCGGAGATGGGAACGATCGTTGGACTTTCGTCGTCACGCTCGTCTAACGCCTCCCCGTGCACAGCCGTGCTTTCGCAGTCGGCTTTACAGGGGATGCGTGCATTACGCTCGACACTTGGTTCCCGTACCACAAATCTGTAACCACTCTCATGATCTACGGACTGGGATACCACTCTACTGTTGGTTCAGGCGGTCAGGCTACTCTCGTAGTCACCGACTAACGGATCGAGGATTAGTGATCGCCCCTAGATCTCGAATCACTCTTGTGATAATGAGCCCTAGAAATAGCCAGTAAGCCCAAATCAGATTGGTGGATATCATCCCTAGAACGTGGAGCTGCTTTCGCAATCCTCCAATTCTAGGGCTAATCCCCCAAAACCCCTTATCCAAACTACCATAGAGCAACCCTAGATTCGTCCAACAAAGGTTAACCCATCACCCTAACCCTAGAATCCTAGGATTCATCCCTAATCCTAGCAATAGATCTACTCAATCATGGGGAAATAGATAGGAACAATAGGAATTAACATCACAGCCATATAAAAGAGAAGCAATGAAAGATTTAACACCAAAAACAAATAAGAAAAGCAAGAGAATGAAGATCAATGAAGAATACTTAGCTCATGCAAGATCTGATACAAAATCAGCAAGGAGGGGGCCTAGGGCATGGTCTAGCCTCCGAAGAAATGTTTTCTAACCTAAAAAAACGAGCCCCCAATCAATGGCTGCTCAATACATATTTATAGCCCTCAAAACCCCGCAAAATAACCCTAATTTGAGTTGAACCCGTGCTTGCTACCAGGTAGCTCGGGCTAGCTACTGCAGGTCGCTCGGTCGAGCGCAGACACGTGGCTGACCGAGTACAGATTCCAGCACAGATTTGCCAACTTGCAGAAATTTCCTAGGGCTCATCCGACCACCGATTGTCGCATTCTTGGTGGATTGGAATAGTTATGAAGTCTACTACCAGGAAAAATATGGAAAAAATACTGTAAAATCCCAAGTTATAGAAGATCTTCAAAGAGTGAAGGTCTGTCCTGAAATCTACGCCATCAGCCATTTCTACTCCGCTCGCCCGAGCGGCATGTGTCGCTCAGCCATGCGGCTTGTGTCGCTTGGCCGAGTGAATTAAGCGCTGAAATTCTAGAGAGTTGAAGGCACATTTTGGGTTCTTCTGATAGCTGGCTCGGCCGAGCGACTTGGTTGGTCGGGCGAGCGAACCAAGTTGCTCGCCCGAGCACCTTTCCCTTTGGTGTCTCAGCTCGGCCGACCGTATCATGCGCTCGGCCGAGTAATCTGGGAAACTCTTGCCTTCTTCTCCATATTCTTTCCTCTCTTCTTTGGCTTCTTCTCTCCTTTATAGCAGCTTTAGCTCATCTTCAGGGGCATGCTTGCTGCTCTAACATTATCGTTCATGTCCTTGACTCCAATTTTCTCCGAAATGCTCCAAATTCACTGAAATATATAGAAACATTCTCAAAGTCAAATAGTTCCAAATAATGGTATAAAAGCGTGTAAAATGGCGATTTGGAGGGTGAAACATGACATGAAAAGGTGCAACAAAACGTGTAATTGATGAGGACATCAAAATCCCCCCAAGCTTACCTCTTACTCGTCCTCGACGAAGAATTATAAGAAGTGAAACCGGAGGAGAAAATATGGAAAATAAAGACGTGCACTAGATAACAACTCATATCATCCACGTCATTCATAAACACACAAGATGAGAAACAATCAATAACCACAAATTTCACTTGACATTTTATCCTCGCATTATAATGTACATATCATGGGTTTGAATTGAAGCATAATGAACTAATCAACCAATCATAACAGAAGTTAGAGTATTCATCTTATCATGGAATAACATGTAATATACTAGCTCATGATAATAACTCAAAATCCATGAAAGATTCTTTAACCGGCATATATGTATCATGATCAAATCAACAAGCATGCATGGCATATTATTATTTGTTGTTCATGAAATGAAACAAAAAACTCAGCCAATCAATGCATCACCACACTAATACCCGTTTCTTGAATCCTAGGAACCCATCAACCTTGTCCATGTCTTCACTCTAAATAGAAAAGGAGGTAGAGATATGGAATTTTGTATTTTTATATTTTTGTCTATTTTTGGCTTTTTTTTCTTGCAAACTTGCGTAAATGCAATGGAGTGCAAGGAGCGGTCTATGCATCCCAGACAGGCGACCTTAGGACATCGGGCTACAAGGAACCCCAAGGACCTTTTATTTAGGACATTTGTTTGGTTTTTGTATTATTGGGATTTTTGCAAACTCACGTAAATGCGATGGAATGCAAAGCATGATTGAAGATATTTTATTTGGCTATATTCAAATGAAAAGGAAAAAGCATAGAATTTAGACATGGACTCCGTATCAGAAATATCCTACTCATCAATACTTAGAGCGTCATGGGGTTATCCTATCTCAATTGGATTACTATGCATACATAAAACATATTTAATTTCTCAACAAGTCATGCAAATATGGTTAAAATTCGGGTTTAATACATTTCATTTTCATGTAGGCCATTTCAAGAATATGGATCATGGAAATGTGAGTACTATTATGAAAAGCATATTAAAAATGCTATCATACTCAAGGAACATACTCTAAAACCATCACTTTCAACTAAGAGTTCGAAAAGATAATCCATTCATATACATTTCATAATTGAAGCACAAGAGATTTCAAACATTAAGTGATATTCGTGGTCATACAAAAGGATAATGTGTGTAGATATCAAACATGAATAATGACCATAGAAGGACAATCATTTCTAGCAAAAATAAATAAAGATAACAACGACTCACAAGCACACATTATGATGCATGGAACAAAAAAAAGAGAAAACAAAGATGAAAAGAGAAATGGAAAATTTTGAAAAAGTCTGAAAATCCTACAAATAAAGTTAAAATGCAGCCTAATGCAACTAAATGGCATGGAAATGCACTCCCTCAAGCTTAAATGACACATTGTCCTCAATGTGATCATAAAAATAATGATGAGGAACATCGATAAAATATATGGAGGGGAAAGTGAAATAAGATGACATGAATTCCTAATGCAAATAAATGCACATACAATGATGCATGGAGCGCCTTCCCCCAAGCTAAACCAAACAATCTTTTTCATTTGATTCAATCAATAATGTCATGGCTTTGAAAAGCGTGATCAAATCAAATGAATAGGAAAGTAGGATTTAGTATGAAAGAAGTGCTCGATGGTGAGCAAAAGGATGGGACACGTCAAAATATGAAGAGGATAGCAATCAATATAGCATATAAAGGGTTGGGCGTAAAAGAATATTAAGCAGTCATATGGGGTGGGTTTATTAAACTAGGAAGGCATAAAAATCCTATACGATCCTCTCACTGTCGAGGGGATTTGATATTATTCAAAGCGTAAGAGTCTACACTACAGCTACACTGCTGGATTGATACCAACTGTAGAAAAGGTAGATCCAGTATATTTATCGGTACAGGAAATTGCTCCAACTGAACCTTCTGTGGCTCTGCAAGGTGCGCGTAGCCACTAATAGCAACGAAGTCCAGCAATGCAGCCCCTAGCATCTCCCCAGGGATTCCACCTATACCCTGTAGGAGACGAGCTGCATCAGTTCGTCTCTGAAAATTCTCCCCCGTGATATATGAATCCCAAAGAAAATCATCAACATAAATAATGGAAATTGAATATGGTAGATGATACTTCCATGAGGTTGTATCTCTGATCTCATGCACCACGACGGGCAAATCCTCGTCGTTTGTTTCGGGCTTTTCAGGCAACTCCGACATATCAGCGTGAGTCTCATCAGGCGACCCCTCGTTGTGCTCCTCGACAGGTTCCTCAAGCAGTGACATGTCCAAACATACCTCCGATCCGTAATCGTATGTGTCCTGCAAAAGGTACGATGTGTCAAAGACATTTGAATCAAAATAAATATTAAATGGAATACAAGATTCAGAGATGGAATGGGTAAAAATATCTCCCTGCGTGGAAGCAGCAAGCTCTGGTGGGTGGTCCTCTGCCATAGTACATGGTGGAGGCAGCTACGAGAGCTCATTTAAAGGTGTGCAATACTCGGGCTCTTTGTGAATATTTGTATCTTCGTCCAGAATAGTGTCCCCCTCAACGGTATGCTCCAGCTCTGCTAACATGGTGTCCACAGCAGGCTCTGCCTCGGCCTCCTCCTCAGTAGGTGCAGGTGACACTATGGCCTCAGGCATCTCCTCCACAGTATACAAGTATATCCTGTCACCCTCAACTCGAGCACGGACACCATCATCAATGATACCTGCAGAGGAGATGCGATGAGTAATAAAATTTTGAAATTTGTGCTTAGAAGGATCACCTGCAACTAGCGTCATTGGACCGGTGGACCAAACTTCATCCACAATGCTACTCAATATGCCCGAGAATGTGTCCTCGTTCTGTCCATTGGGCTCATGAGATGGAAGAGTCCTGCTGGTATCATCGACCACCTGTTGCAGTTGGTCAAGGGTCTCCTTCAGCTTGGCGCAGGGTTCCTCATGTTGAAATTGAAGAGTCGCCCTGCTCTCCTCCATTGTGCGAGTGCCAAATTGATGGGAAGGTCTGAACTCAAGAGAAAAATGCAACTTTCGTAAGGCATGTGTTCCTTCACGTCGCAAGACTCGCAGTAAGCATATCACTCTGAGTAGTGGTCATATCCATCATCTGGTAGTATGTGTCCCATGGATAGTATCCGTATTATTCCATTGGAGCCTCATACTGTGTCGAATAATCTTCGACTGAATAATCCAAATTTGTTCCATTGTACCTGAATAGTAAAAAACAAACAACTTGGAATAGATATCAGTGGTACAAGGAGGTAAAGATAATGATAAATCGGGTGGTAGGGAAAAATATCTTTTTGTTTCTTTATAAATTTTTGTTTTTATTCGAAGTCTAACAACATAATTGTGATAAATAGATAGTATGGCGGAACACCTCCCCGGTGATGGCACCATTTTGTTTTTCTGTGAGGAGGCACACCCCCAAAAAGGTATGCACACACTCACCCCCAAGTGCAAGGGTGTCAGAGCAATATATTCCTGTTGAGTTCGGGGTTGAACCCACAGGGAGGCGGTTATCACATTACCTATCGATCCTAGGTTGGGTTAGGCTTCGATATCTTATTGGGTGGAGATGGATTACGAAGGAATGTCGTAATGGCGATGGAAGTGGAATGCGAGGGTGTCTTGATTGGCAATGCACGACCAAGTCTCCACACAAAAAGAAAACAAAAAGAACAAAGAGAAACAATCGAGAGAAAGATCGCTAGGATGTTGGGAATCCCCGCTAGGGCTTTCAGGTTTTGATAACGGGTCAAGGATCCTTTCGTCAAACGACGTGCGGGTAGGAGTGTCGCATCCGGAGATGGGAACGATCGTTCGACTTTCATCGTCACACTCGTCTAACACCTCCACGTTCACAACCGTGCTTTCGCAGTCGGCTTTACACGGGGACACGTGTATTACACTCGACACTTGGTTCACATACCACAAATCCGTATCCACTTTCATGATCTATGGACTAGGGTACCACTCTATGGTTGGTTCAGGCAGTCAGGCTACTCTCGTAGTCACCGACTAGCGGATCGAGGATTAGTGATCGCGCCTAGTTCTCGAGTCACTCTCGTGATCGCGAGCCCTAGAAACGGCCACTAAGCCCAAATCAGGTTCGTGGGGATCATCCATAGAACGTGGAGCTACTTTCACAATCCTCCAATTCTAGGGCTAATCCCCCATAACCCCTTATCCAAACTACTGTAGAGCAACCCTAGATTCGTAGGTTAACCCATCACTCTAACCCTAGAATCCTAGGATTCATCCCTAATCCTAGCAATAGATCTACTCAATCATGGGGAAATAGATAGGAACAATAGGAATTAACATCATAGCCATATAAAAGAGAAGCAATGAAAGATTCAATACCAAAAACAAATAAGAAAAGCAAGAGAATGAAGATTAATGAAGAATAATTAGCTCATGCAAGATCCGATACAAAATCAGCGAAGAGTGGGCCTAGGGCATGGCCTAGCCTCCGAAGAAATGTTTTCTAACCTAAAAAAACAAGCCCCCAATCAACGGCTGCTCAATACATATTTATAGCCCTCAAAACCCCCAAAATAACCCTAATTCAAGTCGAACATTTGCTTGCTACCAGGTAGCTCGGGCTGACTGCTGCAGGCTACTCGGCCGAGCGTGTCTGCCCGAGCACAGGTTCCAGCACAGATTTGCCAACTTCCAGAAATCCCCTAGGGCTCATCTGACCTCCGATTGGCGTGTTCTTAGTGGCATTGGAATCGTTATGAAGTCTACTACCTTGGATAAATATGAAAAAATACTGTAAAATCCTTATTGATAACAAATCTTTAATGAGTGAAGAGCTGTCTTGAAATCTGTGCCATCAGCCATTTCTACTCCGCTCGCCCGAGCGGCATGGGTCGCTCGGCCGAGTGAATTAAGCACTGAAATTCCAGAGAGTTGAAGGCACATTTTTGGGTTCTTCTGATAGCTGGCTTGGGCGAGCGACTTAGTCGCTCGGACGAGCGAACGAAGTTGCTCGCCCGAGCACATCTCCCTTTGTGTCTCAGCTCGGCCGAGCGCATCATGCGCTCGGCCGAGCGATCTGGGAAACTCTTGCCTTCTTCTTCCTATTCTTTCCTCTCTTCTCTTCTCTCTTCTTTGGCTTCTTCTCTCATTATAGCAGCTTTAGCTCATCTTCAGGAGCATGCTCGCTGCTCCAACATTATCGTTCAAGTCATTGACTCCAATTTGCTCCGAAATGCTCCAAATTCATTGAAATATATAGAAACGGTCTCAAAGACAAATAGTTCCAAATAATGGTGGAAAAGAGTGTAAAATAGGGGTTTGGAGGGTGAAACATGACATGAAAAGGTGCGATAAAACGTGTAATTGATGAGCACATCAATAACATAAGGGACTATCCTTTCATAGCATCGTGAGAGGTGGGGATAGGAGAATGTCCTTAGGTTAGACGACCTCTCTTGAATACCAATGAATCCAACAATCAATTAATTTATAATTTAACTCTAGCCCTAGCTCAATGGCAAGGATACCATAATCCCTACAGTTTTCATTATCTGATTTCCCCTTTTATTTCTCACTTCGACCACCATTCGATAGCATAGCTTTCGAACTTAGAAGAAAATCGGTACTCAACGAACACCTCCCTGTATTTGGCCCATATAGTGCTACACGACACAGTGCACTTGCAAAATAAATAATTAAAGCTCGCGGACAACGAACAAGGTTTTTGGTGTCGTTGCCAGGGTGGCACGGCTTGATATCGATTTTATTCTTTATTGATATACTACGTACTTCGTTACCACACATTCACTTTTCTACTTATCTTATATTTTAGGTGAGAGCAAGTTTGCATGACGATGTTGGCCACTACGTGAGCCGCTGTAGCTCTTGTAAGTGAGATGGATGGCCTAACACAACATATAGCCCAACTAAGGATGGGAGTAGCTTCCTTCAATCCAATAGTGTCAGTAAGCCATTGGATTCATCACCTGCAAGAGCATATATATGAATAGCATCAATTTGGAATTCATACATATGATCTATTCCCTCACATGCCTCACCACCATTGGACGGACTATTCCACTTCTCCTATTCAAGACTCGCAAGTGGGCACATCTTACTCTTTCCTACAGTTGACGTCACTTGAGATGCTCTTGATGGATAACTCAGCTATAGCTAGCCCCATTAGCAATGAATACCATTCTCCTTCTGGACAACTTGATATTAGACATGAAACCATTGCATTCTAAAAGGAGGCACCGCAGATCATTGAAACATGCTACCGGATAAGCACATTCATGTCGTCATTAGAAGAAGCCTCAACTTTAGGAACTGCAAGTCATCAAGATCACCAAGCCCCTTGCCAAGACAGATTTATCCTGGCGGACCTTGGGAATAAGGTTGGGTTACCAGAAGCACTTCAAGAGATTTTGCAGTGCCAATACATTGAACCTTCAAGAGACACGCCACAACTTATGGTAATGGAGGTAGAGGACATCAAACCTCCTGAGGTAGAGCTCAAACCTCTTCCTCCTAACTTAAAATACGCATTTTTAGGGGAGAACTCTACATACCCAGTCATCGTTAATGCCTCATTGACTGGCACTAAACTTGATAACCTCGTAGATATTCTTAAAAAGTTTAGAAATGTCATATGATACACCATCGACGACATAAAAGGTCTTAGCCCTGGTAGATGCACTCATAGGATCCTTCTAGAGGATGAGAGCACCACCTTTATTGAGCCTCAAAGGCGACTTAACCCCAATATGAAAGAGATGGTCAAAAAGAAAGTTTTGAAACTACTTGAAGCAGGGATAATCTACCATATCTCTGATAGTTAGTGGGTTAGCCCAGTTCAAGTAGGTCCAAATAAAGGAGGGAAGGATGAGCTCATCCCTACTAGGACGGTCACCGTGTATCAGATGTGCATCGATTGTAGGTAGCTCAAAAAAGCGACCCGAAAGGACCACCACTCCCTTCCTTTCATTGATCAAATGCTTGAGCATCTAGCTAAGCACTCATATTTCTGCTTCCTAGATGGTTATTCCGGATTCCTCCAAATACCCATCCATCCTGACGACTAGGAAAAGACTAGATTCACAGTCCGTATGGCACTTTTTCTTACCAAAGAATGTCGTTTGGTTTATGCAATGCACCTGATATATTTCAAAGGTGCATGACAGCTACATTTTCCGACTTCGTAGAGAATATTATGGAGGTGTTCATGGAAGATTTCTCTGTCTATGGCACGAGCTTTGACGCTTGCTTAAGAGAATTTGACTAGGGTGCTCAAAATATGCCAAGATGTTTGTCACGACTGGTTTTCATGTATCTGGATTTATTATATTATATTATATGTTTTGGTGGATTTTCTCCTCATGTGTGGTTTTCGTCCCCGTAGCTTTCATTTTCGATCGTTTCGTCGTATTTTCTTAGCTTCTTCCGTTGATCGTTGATTTCGGAGTAAGTCATTCGTGACGGGCTTCATATCGGTCATATCTTATTGTTAGATCAAGCCTAGGAGTCTTAGGAATCAATCCCGGAGCTCCGCGCTCCATATCAGAACTTTTGGTGCTCATTAGCCGGTGTAAGAAGGGGCACCGACCGACTAGATGCCGATCCAGTCGGTCGGCAATCCTTCTCGAACCGACTAGTTGGCTTTCTAAATTTCTCAGGAGTTACTGTTTGTCGTTAGTCGGTCTAAGAACGTTGGTTGACCGACTAGGTTGCAAACTAGTCGGTCAGCAATGCTTCTTTAACCGACTAACTCAATTACTAATTTTTGGTATCAGTACTGTTCATTCTTAGTCGGTCTAAGTTCATCTTTCGACCGACTAGTTATTAAACTTGTCGGTTAAGTTTTGTACTTAGACCGACTAATTCTTAGTTCTTCTGTACAGTCTAGTTACTGTTTACTCTTAGTCGGTCTGCATTGGTCAACCGACCGACTAGTTTCCAAACTAGTCGATCAGTGGTTGCTCTTTGACCGACTAATCTGTGTCAAAACCCTAATTTCTGGGCAGCCGCCAGCCCATCCTATTTAAACCCCTCCCAAACGTTTTCTTCTTCTCCCTCACGACCTAAAACCCTAGTTTCTCCCCCATTGAGCCCCCTTCTACCTCAAACCCTTATTCCTTCATCCCAAGCCCAAAATCTATCATCCAAACCCTCCCTCAACACATTCTACCTCTCATCTTCCTCAAAATCTCATCAAATCCCCCAAAACCCTATTTCTCCAAACTTCTCCATCCATTTCCAGATCTGATCCCTAGGTTCCCCGGAGTGTTTCTTCCGCTTCTTCACGGTAATAAATCGATCTCTTGATGTTTTCATAATCCATTGTGTTTTTATGAAACCCTAATGAAATGAATGTTGTTTTGATGATTGTTTCTCCATAACAGCGACTTCCCCATAGATTAGCATCCGTGAGACGAACCCTCGTTGATCGTCATCCCCGGTGCTAGGCAAGTGAAACTTGCCACTTAGGGTTTAGGCCATGTTTTAGGCCATTTGCTTGTTGTAGGCGTAAAAGAGGCTAGGCGACGAAATGATAATCGCCTGGGCGCAATTTAGGAACTAGCTTGACAACGAAGCTAGATCCAACATTTATCATGTTGCACAATTACCATGTCATGTTTAATTTCCATTAACGGTACGCAATTTAATTTTCATGTCATTGCATTCTTTAAGTGATCCCGTGATTGCGTAGCATCGCTACAATACTTGTGTTTCCTGGCTCGTGACCAGAAGCGAGCATAATGAGTTGCTAACCCCAACGCTCGATAGTAAGGCTAGGTGTCCCCTACGCCAAATGCTTCCTGATTCGTGATATAGAAAACAAGCTCCCGTGCGGGGCAACCCTGGCTCATCTACTGGGCTCAGGTACAGGGACCCTGGCTTGTTTACGTGTGGGATTGGGTAAGAGTTAAGCGGCCAATCAACTGGGAGTCTGCCCGATCAGCAACTGCAGTAGTAAGGCGTAAACTCTGGGTTTTGGGGTAGTGTTAAGCGGCCAATCAGCGTGAATGTTAAACCATTCAGCTGTAAGGCGTAAACATCTACAAACAACTTGAAACGTGAATAGTGAATTGATTGAGATTGTTAGTAGCTTGGCTACACTTGTCTTGTCCCGATAATTGTTCTCTTGTACTTATTGTTCACCATGTCTTGCTTGTGCACTCATGTTATAACTGACATGCCATGCATACTAAAACTACTAGGTTGCTAGTTGTCTTACATTCAGTTTCCTTACCCAAGTCTTTTAGACTTGCTGACATGTGCCCCTTTACTCTTTTGGGTGACACATGTTAGATCCTGAGCCTGAGTACCTTGTTGAGGACGAGGTGTTTGCTGACGCCGAGCCCGAGCTTGTGTTTGACGGGGAGTACGTGGACACTGGGGACCAGTCCTAGTGTCTTCGTGGTGCTTTTCCTTTTGTTTAGACTGCTATTTTGTTGTCGGTGCGTAGCACCTATACTTTGTTACGTTGTTGCTTTTGTTGGCCTTGTTCTGGGCCTTTAGACTCTTTCTTTTAGCCTGGTGGCTTTTCTGGATGTTGAACTTAATTTTCATGTTGGACGTTATGAGATATGAGAGTTTATTTCTGTCTCTCCTTGTGTTATTATTGTTGTTCCGTTTGTGGTTACAGGGACCTGCTTATGTTTTATTGACGCTTATCGGGTTTGGGGCTTCACAGCTCCACTCTCGTGCGGACCTTCTCACGTCTCGCCTCCATTTTAGGGAAGTGGGTCGTGACAGGTTTTGTTGGTGGCCCATGCAGGTCCTTCTGTAACTGTGATTATCAGAGTGACGATAATAATATTAGAATGTCCAATAAGACTAAGTTCGACGTCCGAGTCATAAGCTATGAGTCTAATCTACTTCGTTTTCTGTGTCACTAGATTGCAGGAAGGCGATTCACCCGTGGTGGAGGTAGTGGTGTGCCCCCTCATGATGAGGAGCCTGAGCGGGAACCCACCAATGGGGAGATGATGCGGATGATGCTCCAGATGATGCAAGTGCAGCAGGGCGTGCTCCTGCAAGTCCAGAATGCTCCACTTGCTCGAGCTGCCTGGGCACTTCCGGATGTCCCTCGCTCCGAGCTGGGAGCGAAGCAATTTCGGGAGCTGGGTCCCGCATATTTTGATGGGTCTGAGGGTCCTCTGGCTGTCGATGAATGGATTCAGAACATCGAGGATAATTTGAAGATGGCCAAGATCACCCCGGCTGGATGGGTTGACTTGGCGAAGAGGCAACTCAAGGATAATGCTCGAAACTGGTGGGATGCAGAAGAGAAGATGTTGGTGGAGCCGATAGCTTGGACTACCTTTAAGTCCAGGTTTGATGAGGAACTCTTTTCGAAGGCTACTAGGAAGGAGATGCTGCAGCGCTTCATTGATCTGAAGCAAGGGAGCTTGACGGTGGACCTATACCACCAAGAGTTCACTAGGCTGAGTCGGTTCGCACCGAAGATGGTGCAGGATGCTGATGAGAGGGCTCAGAAATTCCTGCAGGGACTTGCTTTGGAGCTCCAGAGTTTTGTGTCTTCCTCCGATCTGGACTCTTATCAGAAGGTTCTGGTCGCTGCCAGGAGGCAGAAGCTGAACCTGAGTCAGAGGAGAGGACATGTTTCTGGTGCTGGGAAGAGGCCTATGGAGCAGGCCAGGGCAGTGGTTAGGCCTGGTTTCAAGCCTAATCAGCCAGCTCAGTTCAAGAGGCCAGGAGGGCCTATTCTGAAGACTTGCCATTTCTGCGGTAAGCCTGGCCACATCAAGGATCAGTGTAGGAAGTTTTTGGGCCAGTGTTTGGTTTGTGGTGATACTTCTCATGTCGTGAAGGATTGTCGGCATGCGAGTCAGCTTCGGAGGGCACCTGTTGCAGCACAGCCGTTGCAGCAGCGAGTGTCTGTTCCTGCTGGACGTGGAGTAGCTCTTGTTCCACAGAGGCAGGCTTTTCAGCAGGCTATTCCGCCGAGGAGGCAGGCTTTTCTGATAACCGCTGTGGAGAGCGAGGCTGTGGATGAGGTTATCGCAGGTAATCCTCAATCTAGCTGTTACTTTCCTAGTTGGTTTTGATTGTTAGATTGTGTTGTTTGCTTGAACATGATTGTTTGCTAGAATAGGGTTTGATTGTTAATTGCTTGTTAGGTGTGGTTTTGGTGTGCATGTTTCCTGCACGAGTCCTCTTTGACTCTGGTGCATCGATGTGCATTATTTCTCGGAGCTTCATGGAGAGGCATTCCTTGTCGACGTCCCCTCTTCCCAAGAGTTGGAATATCGTTACAGGGAATGGCATGGTCTCGGTGCATCTTGGTTGTAATTCTTGCTCGTTGGTGGTCTGTGGACATGAGCTTTATGCTGATTTCGTTGTCCACGACATCATCAACTATGATGCAGTTCTTGGGATGGATTGGCTTGCGAGCTTCTATGCTACGATCGACTGTCGGAGGAAGAAGGTGGTGTTCGAGATTCCCGGACATCCAGTATTTGAGTTCAGCCGTGGTAGCAGCTCGCTTGGTCCTGTCAGATTTCGGGCCAGGACGGTGGAGGTTGTGGCTATGCAGATGGAGTTGGAGAGGCCAACTGTGGTGCGTGATTTCGATGACGTCTTCCCCGAGGAGATGTCTAGTTTGCCACCTGATCGAGCTTTAGAATTTTCTATTGATCTTGTTCCGGGAGCGCAGCCGATTTTGAAGGCGCCTTATCGTATGGCACCCGCTGAGTTGGAAGAGTTGCGGAAGCAGTTGATGAGCTTTTGCAGAAGGGTTATATCAACCCTAGTGTGTCTCCGTGGGGAGCAGCGGTGCTGCTGGTGAAGAAGAAGGATGGTTCGCGTCGCATGTGCGTGGACTATCGGGAGTTGAATGCGGTGACCATCAAGAATAAATACCCGTTGCCTCGCATCGATGATATTTTTGATCAGCTTGGAGGTTCGAGGGTGTTTTCCAAATTGGATTTGAGGAGTGGTTACCATCAGTTGAAGGTGAAGAAGGGTGATGTTCCGAAGACAGCGTTCAGGACGAAGTATGGACACTATGAGTTTGTGGTTATGCCTTTCGGCGTGACTAACGCACCCGTAGTTTTCATGAATCTGATGAACCTGATTTTCTACGACTTTTTGGATAAGTTTGTCGTTATCTTTATTGACGACATTCTGATCTATTCGACGTCGGAGGAAGAGCATGCATCGCACTTGAGGATGGTATTGGAGATTTTGAGGAAGCATCGTTTGTATGCTAAGTTTTCGAAGTGCGAGTTTTGGCTGGACAGAGTTGCTTTCCTCGAGCATGTGGTGACTGTGGATGGTATTTCTATGGATCCCGAGAAGATTAGGGCCATCAGAGAGTGGCCTGTTCCGTCGTCTGCGTCTGTGATCCGGAGTTTCCTTGGTTTGGCTGGATATTATCGGCGTTTCATTAAGGAATTTTCCTGTATTGCTGAGCCGATGACCAGGTTGACGCGGAAGGATGTACCTTTTGTTTGGTCGGGTGATTGCGAGAATGCTTTTGGTGTTCTGAGAGAGCGTTTGACGACTGCCCCTGTTGTGCCTGATCGCAGCGGTGGATTTGAGATCTTTTAAGATGCTTCTGGCAAGGGTCTCGGTTGTGTGTTGCATCAGCACGGGCATGTTGTGGCTTATGCTTCTCGTCAGCTCAAGGTTCATGAGAAGAATTACCCGACGCATGATTTGGAGTTGGCTGCCGTTGTGTTTGCTCTTAAGATTTGGAGGCACTTCCTGCTGAGTGAGAAAGTGAAGATTTTCACCGATCACAAAAGCTTGAAGTATATTTTTACTCAGAAGGAGCTCAACATGCGACAGCGTCGATGGTTGGAGCTCATGGCGGATTATGAGATTGATTTGTAGTTTCACCCTGGCAAGGTGAATGTGGTTCCGGATGCTTTGAGTAGGCTTCCCGCGGTGATGATTTTGACCTCGCAGTGGAGATTGCAGCAGGATTTTTGCGAGTCTGGTGTTGAGATTGTTCTTCCTGGGGAGGCTTCTTCGTTGATGTGTATGCAGATACAGTCGACGATTGTGGATCGGATTAAGGCTGGCCAGGCTGAGGATCCGAAGTTGGTGAAGATTCGGGAGCAGGTGTTAGCCGGTCTGCGGACTGACTTTTTGATTCATGAGGATGGCTCGCTGAGGTTTGGAGCCAGGGTGTGTGTGCCGGCTGGAGATAATAGAGAGGAGTTGATGGTGGAGGCACACAGTTCGCCGTAGTCTGTGCATCCTGGTGGGACTAAGATGTACCAGGATCTTCGTCTGAACTTTTGGTGGCATGGTATGAAGAGGAGTGTGGCTCGGAGTGTAGCCAAGTGCTTGGTTTGCCAGCAAGTGAAGGCGGAGCATCAGCGTGCGGCAGGGTTGCTACAACCGCTTCCGATTCCGGAGTGGAAGTGGCAACACATTGATTCGGGTTCAATATTACATATTTAACCCCCCATTTAGCCCTATTTTGTGTTCATGTGATGCTACATTGCTCTCTAATTCATACGTATTTTCTACACATTTATTTATTAGAGAAAACACACTATTTGAGCACAAAACAGCAATTAACGAAGTATTTCTGCACTTTTTATATTTTTCCTAGCACCGTCTCGATCTCACGATTCCAACGACTATTTATTTGTATTTTTCTGAGATCTGTGCTAATTACTGTGTATTTTTGAATGCAGAATACCAATTTAAATGGGGAATACGGATTAAAATACGAAAATACGGTCACAGACGAATCACCGCTCGCCACGTGGAGGCCATCTGCTGATTACCGCTAAGATCCAACGGGCGAACACTTTTGATGACGCGGCGATCTTATGGCCGTTGGATCATCATCCAACGGCCGCATCGAATTCAAATCGACGCGGGCAACGTGGATTATTGTTGGTCGTTGGATTCTGATCCAACGGCGGATCTCGGCCCCGCATTCAGCAGCGACGGGCACAGACGTGGCTTGCGGCGAGACGTTCGATCTTCATCCAACGACGTACGCGCGAGCGGAACGAGCGCAAAAGCGAGCGGCGACGTGGGCGACGCTGATGCGTCCGATGGCGATCCGACGACTATCATGAACCCCGCATCCGAGTCCTCTTCGACGATCATTGAGCGACGTGACGCGATCGTGGCGCTTACTTTCCAATCGAACGGCCCAGAGGCGTTACGAAATGAGCTCCGCAGCGATGAAGCGGGTAACGGGCGCAGATCCGATATCTTGGGACACGTGGCGCATCCTGGTTAAATCCCGCTTTAGATGAGCGGCGCACGTGTGTTCCGACCCAGATCAACGGTTAGGATTCATTTGGGCGCGATATCGGTGCGGGTTTCGACCCGTTAAGCTAATTAAACTCGCAATCTCTCTATATAAGGTATTTTTAGGGTTTTTGGGCGTATTCAAGCAGTTTGGGGGCGTATTTTGGGCGTATTGGAGGCTCTAGAAGCCGTATTTCCCCTCTGAAAAAATCTGTAAAATTCCAGAGGCTATTTTCTTATTTCCAGAGAGTTTTGATGTATTTTCAAGGATATTTGGTGATGAATTCTTAACTTAAACTCCTTATTTGATGCTTTTTCTTCCGTATTTCAATATAATCTTAACGTATTTTGCTATGAAACTTGTTTATTCTGAAATTATGAGTAGCTAGAACTTATTTGTGCTTGGTATGGAGTAGTTAGGGGATATTATTCGTGCTTATTTGGTTGAAATTCCTTGTGCTAAATCGTTTAACGTCGCTAAAATTGTAATCGTTGTTCGTAAATCGACTTTTTTAGATTCCAAAAGAATTAATTTAGTTGGTGATCGCCCCAAAAGGGCGAGCTTTGATCTCCCCAAAAGGGAGTTTCATACAGTAGTTTTGATCTCTCCAAAAGAGAGTTTCATATCGTATTATAGCTTTAGCGACGATCTTTTTGAATATTTTGTTTGAACCCCCAAAAGGGCATCTTCCGATGAATTGCTCCCAAAAGGAGAATTCATTGAGTTATATTGGGTATTTTCCGGTGAATTGCTCCCAAAAGGAGAATTCATTGCGTTATACCTATCAACCAAATTAATACGAATCGTTGACCCTAGCGAACCCATACCATGTGCAAACTCTTTATAGATATTTTTCTTACACGATTTTCTATGTTCACGTGTTCACATCACCATCACCGTCACCATTGTTGAAGTGTTTAGTTTCTTTCCGATAGATTTCTATTTGATTAGAATTGTGGTTGCAACAGATTTCTTCCCGTGGATTCGACACCTGGACTCCCAGGTTTTACTACTTGTACGGACTCTTGCACTTGAGAGAGAGCACCCTTTTCGGTCCCACCAAGTTTTTGGCGCCGTTGCCGGGGAGGAATGGTTTGTGACTACGGTTTATTTCATTTAGAGGACCTTCGGTGAGATCTTTCCACTTTACTGTACATAAACTTTTTTTTTATTATTTTATTTTAATTTTTCACTATGGGATATATGAACTTCTATTGCACAAACAATCTTTATGATGCACGATATGCTAATGCACACAAACATAGAATGGAAAAGCTCAAAATTGTTAATTTTAATCAAACTGACTGTGAAACTTTCTTTCAGGCCTGGAGAAGGTTCACAAATATCATATCGAGCTATCCGCAGCATGGTTTCACAAATGAAGAGCTTATGGAGTTCTTCCTAGAAGGACTACAACCTCAGCTGCAGGAATTATTGGGAAGCATGACGCCGACAGTGGCGTGGAAATACATGGAGTCTCTACAAGAAAACGAAGAAACCGTGGAAGAGACTTCAGAGAGCGATTCAACGGAGCCTTCGTGCCTCGATCAAGAAGAGCAAAGCGTAGACGTACCTTTGCAATCCTTGAAAGAGGAAGCTTGCCAGACTATTCAGACACAGGAGGCCACATCCCATCAATTCCAGGAGAATTTCCTTGCTCGGAGTCGGCAGATTCAAAATTCCATTGAAAATCTTAATTTGATTGCCGCTAGCTTAGAAGAAGGTAATGCTTTTGAAACTCGATTTCAAGAATCTAATACGAGTTCATCTTCTATTGCAGGAATACCGAGCGAGGACACGAATATAAATATCCACATGGCAGGAAGTGTGTGCAAAAGAGAGGGTGAGCTAGCAATTTTGGATGAACAAGAGGAGGAGACAGCTAGGGACAAAGGTTTTGAGATTATCGCCATGGAGCCAGAACCATTCCCTCTTCCAGTTTTGTCCCAAAATCATTTATCCCTCTCCACAATGAACGAGCATCGTACAGAGAGTAGTGCAAATCTTTCAGGGAGTAGTCGTCATCTTGCATTAATTTCCTTCACTTATTTTGATGACTACATTTGGAATAGTTTTACTTCAAAGAATTTTAAACTAAAATGGATTGACGTGACTCATCTCTTGCAGGATACAAGTGGACATCTTATAGAGATGCTGGGAGTTACGTTGCTAGGATCCAGTTTAGTCGTTGGAGGAAGATTACTCGCCGAGGAGCGCAAGGAGCAAATTGAACAACTTCCTCCACAATTAAAGATTCGGGATCCGCCATTTGATCACGGTGTGTTCTTTCCCGTAGTGTAGTTTTTATATGCTTTCTAGGTTGCTTGCTTGAATAAACTCGTACCTCTTTTGACATTGAGGACAATGTCCATCTTTAGTTGGGGGGTGTGTATGAGACCTTAGGATTTTTTTTTAGAAGAATAAATCACCAAATCTCATCTTTTAAAACTCATTCATATGCCTCTAATGCGGATGATTATACATTACTTGTGTTCTAAAAATTGTTTATGGCTTGATTAATTATTTTTCCTTCATGGAATTGCCGTTAATATACTATTCATGAAAATTTTCAATTTCCGTGATTAATATCTCGAAATAGTTTGAATTTATCTCATGCATGCTAATGTTATGAAAAAGCTTAAGTATACACGTTTTTTAGAAAAGTTTTCAAGTTGAAGAGGAATTTGGCCTTTGTTATTAATGTCTATATTCATGTTGATGGGTTTGAAGTTGCTTACAAAAAGATGAAGAAAAGAAAAGAAAAGAAAAAAATTTTTTGAATGAAAGAAAAGAAAATGAATGATGAAAAATGGATGAATGAGTATGTCACTAATAAATAACTTGGTTGGCTCGAGTAGTACAGTCCGAGGGGTCCTTCTTGGCCTAATGCCCTATGATCGTCTGATTTGGGAGCCATTGACCGGAAACTCACTCATTTGATGGAGCGATCCAAGTTATACCTTTTTTTCTGCGAATGTTGCTTGATGCGCGTTATGCGGAATGAATAAAAGAAAAGAATGGTGAATATACTAAGCAACTTCAATACCCATAATTTGAGTGATTGTTTCGATAGGCCACTTCCTTGGAAACAAGAAAACTAGGATATAACGACGTGTTATACTTTCGCTTGCGCAAAACGATGCTTGCATGTTACTTATTCATACTAAATTAGAGAAAATTTCATGTGATTGATTTTGTTCATGGATGTGTATATTGATGGCCAAGACCATGTTGGAATGCGTATTATTGAGCCAGGCCATAAGCAATTCGAAAGAACTAATTGTTTATTACTCATCCGTATTTATCGCTATTTTTGCTAGAGACTAGCAAATCGCTAGTTGGGGGGTGTGATTCGGGTTCAATATTACATATTTAACCCCCCATTTAGCCCTATTTTGTGTTCATGTGATGCTACATTGCTCTCTAATTCATACGTAATTTCTACACATTTATTTATTAGAGAAAACACACTATTTGAGCACAAAACAGCAATTAACGAAGTATTTCTGCACTTTTTATATTTTTCCTAGCACAGTCTCGATCTCACGATTCCAACGACTATTTATTTGTATTTTTCTGAGATCTGTGCTAATTACTGTGTATTTTTGAATGCAGAATACCAATTTAAATGGGGAAATACGGATTAAAATACGAAAATACGGTCACAGACGAATCACCGCTCGCCACGTGGAGGCCATCTGCTAATTGCCGCTAAGATCCAACGGGCGAACACTTTTGATGACGCGGCGATCTTATGGCCGTTGGATCATCATCCAACGGCTGCATTGAATTCAAATCGACGCGGGCAACGTGGATTATTGTTGGTCGTTGGATTCTGATCCAACGGCGGATCTCGGCCCCGCATTCAGCAGCGACGGGCGCAGACGTGGCTTGCGGCGAGACGTTCGATCTTCATCCAACGGCGTACGCGCGAGCGGAACGAGCGCAAAAGCGAGCGGCGACGTGGGCGACGCTGATGCGTCCGATGGCGATCCGACGACTATCATGAACCCCGCATCCGAGTCCTCTTCGACGATCATTGAGCGACGTGGCGCGATCGTGGCGCTTACTTTCCAATCGAACAGCCCAGAGGTGTTACGAAATGAGCTCCGCAGCGATGAAGCGGGTAACGGGCGCAGATCCGATATCATGGGACACGTGGCGCATCCTGGTTAAATCCCGCTTTAAATGAGCGGCGCACGTGTGTTCCGACCCAGATCAACGGTTAGGATTCATTTGGGCGCGATATCGGTGCGGGTTTCGACCCGTTAAGCTAATTAAACCCGCAATCTCTCTATATAAGGTATTTTTAGGGTTTTTGGGCGTATTCAAGCAGTTTGGGGGCGTATTTTGGGCGTATTGGAGGCTCTAGAAGCCGTATTTCCCCTCTGAAAAATTCTGTAAAATTCCAGAGGCTATTTTCTTATTTCCAGAGAGTTTTGATGTATTTTCAAGGATATTTGGTGATGAATTCTTAACTTAAACTCCTTATTTGATGCTTTTTCTTCCGTATTTCGATATAATCTTAACGTATTTTGCTATGAAACTTGTTTATTCTGAAATTATGAGTAGCTAGAACTTATTTGTGCTTGGTATGGAGTAGTTAGGGGATATTATTCGTGTTTATTTGGTTGAAATTCCTTGTGCTAAATCGTTTAACGTCGCTAAAATTGTAATCGTTGTTCGTAAATCGACTTTTTTAGATTCCAAAAGAATTAATTTAGTTGGTGATCGCCCCAAAAGGGCGAGCTTTGATCTCCCCAAAAGGGAGTTTCATACCGTAGTTTTGATCTCTCCAAAAGAGAGTTTCATATCGTATTATAGCTTTAGCGACGATCTTTTTGAATATTTTGTTTGAACCCCCAAAAGGGCATCTTCCGATGAATTGCTTCCAAAAGGAGAATTCATTGAGTTATATTGGGTATTTTCCGGTGAATTGCTCCCAAAAGGAGAATTCATTGCGTTATACCTATCAACCAAATTAATACGAATCGTTGACCCTAGCGAACCCATACCATGTGCAAACTCTTTATAGATATTTTTCTTACACGATTTTCTATGTTCACGTGTTCACATCACCATCACCGTCACCATTGTTGAAGTGTTTAGTTTCTTTCCGATAGATTTCTATTTGATTAGAATTGTGGTTGCAACAGATTTCTTCCCGTGGATTCGACACCTGGACTCCCAGGTTTTACTACTTGTACGGACTCTTACACTTGAGAGAGAGCACCCTTTTCGGTCCCACCACACATCACTATGGACTTCGTGACTGGACTACCTCGGAGTCCGAAGCAGAATGACACGATTTGGGTGATCGTAGATCGATTGACCAAATCCGCGCACTTTATTCCGTTTCGAGTGGGACAGTCCACTGAGGCGCTAGCGAGGAGATATATGGAGGTAAAATCCTTTTTACTCTCCGTTTTTATTTCCTTTTCCTAGTTTAGATAGTGATGTAACGTGAATCGTGCAGGAGGTCGTGTGACTTCACGGAGTCCCAGTGAGTATCGTGTCGGACAGAGACACGAGGTTCACATCTCAGTTCTGGTAGAGTTTGCAGAAGAGTTTAGATACGCGTCTGAGTTTCAGCACGGCGTACCATCCGCAGACGGATGGCCAGTCCGAGAGGACGATTCAGATCTTGGAGGACATGCTGAGGGCGTGCATGTTGGATGTCAAGGGTTCGTGGGAGGACCATCTACATCTGGTAGAGTTTTCTTACAACAACAGCTTCCAGGCGAGTATTGGCATGGCGCCTTTCGCCGCTCTTTATGGGAGGAAATGTCAATCGCCATTGAGTTGGGATGACGTTGGTGATCGGGAGTTGTTGGGACCTGAGATGATTGTGGAGGCCGTGGATATTGTCAGGAACATTCGGGAGAGGTTGAGGATTGCTCAGGACCGTTTTAAGCATTGGGCGGATGCTAAACGTCGTCCTTTGGAGTTTCAACCGGGCGACCATGTGTTCTTGAAGATTTCCCCGAATCGTGGTGTGATTCGTTTTGGGAAGCGAGGGAAGTTGAGCCCACGATACATTGGACCGTTTGACATTTTGGAGAGGGTTGGCGAGGTAGCTTATCGCTTAGCCTTGCCGCCATCTTTGGAAGGAGTTAACAATGTTTTCCATGTGTCGCAGCTTCGTCGATACATTAGCAATCCATCTCATGCTGTGGATTTCTCGGAGATTACCGTTCGCCCCGATATGACGTATGACCAGCAACCAGTGCAGATTCTGGACAGGCGTCAGAAGTCACTTCGGAACAAGATTGTCAATCTTGTGAGGGTGATGTGGCGACACGGCTCGCCTGGAGAGTCTACTTGGGAGAATGAGGATGAGATGCGAGAGCGTTTCCCACTTTTGTTTCCGGACACGTGAGTGTTGGGAAATTCCGAGGACGGAATTTTTCTTAAGTTGGGGAGGATGTAACGATTGGTTTTCATGTATCTGGATTTATTATATTATATTATATGTTTTGGTGGATTTTCTCCTCATGTGTGGTTTTCGTCCCCGTAGCTTTCATTTTCGATCGTTTCGTCGTATTTTCTTAGCTTCTTCCGTTGATCGTCGATTTCGGAGTAAGTCATTCGTGACGGGCTTCATATCGGTCTTATCTTTTTGTTAGATCAAGCCTAGGAGTCTTAGGAATCGATCCTGGAGCTCCGCGCTCCATATCGGAACTTTTGGTGCTCATTAGCCGGTGTAAGAAGGGGCACCGACCGACTAAATGACGATCCAGTCGGTCGGCAATCCTTCTCGAACCGACTAGTTGGCTTTCTAAATTTCTCAGGAGTTACTGTTTGTCGTTAGTCGGTCTAAGAATGTTGGTTGACCGACTAGGTTGCAAACTAGTCGGTCAGCAATGCTTCTTTAACCGACTAACTCAATTACTAATTTTTGGTATCAGTACTGTTCATTCTTAGTCGATCTAAGTTCATCTTTCGACCGACTAGTTATTAAACTTGTCGGTTAAGTTTTGTACTCAGACCGACTAATTCTTAGTTCTTATGTACAGTCTAGTTACTGTTTACTCTTAGTCGGTCTGCGTTGGTCAACCGACCGACTAGTTTCCAAACTAGTCGGTCAGTGGTTGCTCTTTGACCGACTAATCTGTGTCAAAACCCTAATTTCTGGGCAGCCGCCAGCCCATCCTATTTAAACCCCTCCCAAACATTTTCTTCTTCTCCCTCACGACCTAAAACCCTAGTTTCTCCCCCGTTGAGCCCCCTTCTACCTCAAACCCTTATTCCTTCATCCCAAGACCAAAATCTATCATCCAAACCCTCCCTCAACACATTCTACCTCTCATCTTCCTCAAAATCTCATCAAATCCCCCAAAACCCTATTTCTCCAAACTTCTCCATCCATTTCCAGATCTGATCCCTAGGTTCCCCGGAGTGTTTCTTCCGCTTCTTCACGGTAATAAATCGATCTCTTGATGTTTTCATAACCCATTGTGTTTTTATGAAACCCTAATGAAATGAATGTTGTTTTGATGATTGTTTCTCCATAACAGCGACTTCCCCGTAGATTAGCATCCGTGAGACGAACCCTCGTTGATCGTCATCCTCGGTGCTAGGCAAGTGAAACTTGCCACTTAGGGTTTAGGCCATGTTTTAGGCCATTTGCTTGTTGTAGGCGTAAAAGAGGCTAGGCGACGAAATGATAATCGCCTGGGCGCAATTTAGGAACTAGCTTGACAACGAAGCTAGATCCGACATTTATCATGTTGCACAATTACCATGTCATGTTTAATTTCCATTAACGGTACGCAATTTAATTGTCATGTCATTGCATTCTTTAAGTGATCCCGTGATTGCGTAGCATCGCTACAATACTTGTGTTTCCTGGCTCGTGACCAGAAGCGAGCATAATGAGTTGCTAACACCAACGCTCGATATTAAGGCTAGGTGTCCCCTACGCCAAATGCTTCCTGATTCGTGATATAGAAAACAAGCTCCCGTGCGGGGCAACCCTGGCTCATCTACTGGGCTCAGGTACAGGGACCCTGGCTTGTTTACGTGTGGGATGGGGTAAGAGTTAAGCGGCCAATCAACTGGGAGTCTGCCCGATCAGCAACTGCAGTAGTAAGGCGTAAACTCTGGGTTTTGGGGTAGTGTTAAGCGGCCAATCAGCGTGAATGTTAAACCATTCAGCTGTAAGGCGTAAACATCTACAAACAACTTGAAACGTGAATAGTGAATTGATTGAGATTATTAGTAGCTTGGCTACACTTGTCTTGTCCCGATAATTGTTCTCTTGTACTTATTGTTCACCATGTCTTGCTTGTGCACTCATGTTATAACTGCCATGTCATGCATACTAAAACTTCTAGGTTGCTAGTTGCCTTACTTTCAGTTTCCTTGCCCAAGCCCCTTTACTCTTTTGGGTGACACATGTTAGATCCTGAGCCTGAGTACCTTGTTGAGGACGAGGTGTTTGCTGACGCCGAGCCCGAGCTTGTGTTTGACGGGGAGTACGTGGACACTGGGGACCAGTCCTAGTGTCTTCGTGGTGCTTTTCCTTTTGTTTAGACTGCTATTTTGTTGTCGGTGCGTAGCACCTATACTTTGTTACGTTGTTGCTTTTGTTGGCCTTGTTCTGGGCCTTTAGACTCTTTCTTTTAGCCTGGTGGCTTTTCTGGATGTTGAACTTAATTTTCATGTTGGACGTTATGAGATATGAGAGTTTATTTTTGTCTCTCCTTGTGTTATTATTGTTGTTCCGTTTGTGGTTACAGGGACCTGCTTATGTTTTATTGACGCTTATCGGGTTTGGGGCTTCACAGCTCCACTCTCGTGCGGACCTTCTCACGTCTCGCCTCCATTTTAGGGAAGCGGGTCGTGACAATGTTAATCTAGTCCTAAACTGGGAGAAATATCATATCATGGTTTAAGAAGGTGTAGTTCTAGGGCACATCATTTCATCATGTGGCATAGAAGTTGACAAATCTAAAATAGAGGTCATCGAGGGATTACCACCTCCGACGAATGTGAGAAGAATTAGAAGCTTTATTGGACACGTAGGATTTTATCGCTGCTTCATAGAGGATTTTTCCAAGATCACACGACCCCTAACTGAGCTATTAGCTAAAGATACTCCTTTGTGTTTTCTGATGATTACAATGTAGCTTTTAACAGGCTAAAGAAAGAACTCATCTAGGCACTAATAATCCAACCCCAAGATTGGAGTTTACAATTTGAGCTAATGTGTGATGCAAGTAATGTTGTAGTAGGGGCAGTTCTGGGGCAGAGAAAAGACAACAGGCTTCATGCCATATATTATACAAGTAAGACCCAGGACGAAGCCCAAAGGAATTACACTACGACGAAGAAAGAGCTGCTTACCGTTATCTTTGCCATTGAAAAGTTCAGATCATATCTTGTTGGGTCAAAGGTTATAGTCCACACCGACCATGCCGCTCTCAGATACTTACTGAGTAAGAAGGATGCCAAGCCATGACTACTTAGATGGATCCGTCTTCTTCAAGAATTTGATCTAGAAATCAAGCATAAGAAGGACTGAGAATGTAGTCACCGACCACCTATCGCGCCTCATATATGAAGATCCAACCCCATCTCTACTGGTAGATGACTCCTTCATGGATGATCACCTGTTTGCCGTCTCTGTGACTGAAACCCCTTAGTTTGCAAACATCGTGAATTACCTTGCCTACTGCATTATGCCGTATGGTATAACTACGTAACAGGGCAAGAGATTCTTGCACGACATCCGGAGCTACTTTTGGTACGATCTGCTCCTTTACAGAACTTGTAATGACCGGTTCATTAGGAGATGCATTCCAGAGAGTGAAGTGGCATCCATCGTATCACATTGTCACAGTCTGCAATGCGGAGGGCATGCAAGCACAATGAAGACCGCGACAAAAATTCTCCAATGTGGGTTCTATTGGCCCACGTTATTCAAGGATGTGAATGTATTTATAAAGTGATGCGACAGATGTCGAAGGGTGGGTAACATCTACAGAAGGAATGAAATGCAGCTAAACAATATCCTGGAAATTGAGGTGTTCGACGTCCGGGATAAATTTTATAGGACCTTTTCCATCTAGTCTAGGGAACCAATATATACTGGTTGCATTAGACTACGTCTCTAAATGGGTTGAAGTTATAGCCTCACCGACTAATGATGCTCGAGTAGTCGCCAAGTTTTTCAAGAGAAACATATTTCCCAGATTCGGAATCCCGAGAGTTGTCATTAGCGATGGGGGAAAGTGACGTGTGTTTATATTTTATATATTCACGCACATCATTTCCGTGATTTCCCGTCGTTTTTTCGTTATTTTGAGTCCCTTTTTTGTGATTTTTAGTTTCTTTTCACTTTCTTTGTGTTTGTGTGTACTTGTAGGAGATTTCCAGCGCATGGGACATATAAAGCAAATATCATGAGTCCCCGGAGCAACGGGAGATGCCACACGAGAACCTGAGGGCCAAACGTCAATTCAGAGCATGTATCAGCCCTCAACTGATCTGGTGGATAGACCCACCCGATAAGTTGGTGCACGCGCATCCGACCCAACGAGGAGTAGCAATGAAGCAAATCCCAACCGATCGGTTCAGAGATCGATTGGTTATGACAGTGTTCTCTGTTTTTGAAGCTGAACTCCAACCGATCGGTTGACTTGTCAACCGATCGGTTCACCTGTAGCTGATCTTCCCAAGCTCAAGAGCCGAATGACTTCACCAGATCGGTTCAGTGATCGGGTGAAGTATCTCAGAGCTGAAGACCAAGTCAAACGGTCGCCTCAACCGATCGGTTGAGACGTTTATTTTTGTCTTCTTGTGGGAATATTCCCCGGCATCTTTCCAAATGTATATAAAGCCGTAGGTTTTCCAAAGAACGGGATCCCCAGTTTTTAACTATTTTTAGGGGTTTTTGGCTGTTTCTAATTAAACTTGCTTTGTAAGTTTCTTGATCGCTTTGATACTTTAATATTGCGTTAATACTATCGTTTGCTTCTCTAATCTATTGCTTGATTATATTTTTGATGGCTATATTTTGTTGCATTGAATCTTTTGCAATGATTAGTGAGTAGTTTCCTAATCTGGGACATTGGTGGACGCCCCTTCGTAGGGTTCTCCCTAGAACGACCATAGGATTAGGGTTTCGATAGGATATATGGATTTAGATGGTTATGCAGGGTGTTTTATTGTCATTGGCAGGATAAAGATCGCCTCTAACCATCGGGCCAATGGGAAATAAAACGGAAGTTTGATCCTCTAGCCACAGCTCACACCCCTAGCGTAGACGTTGATTCCTAGCGCGTGGGAACTGCAGGATGAAATGTTGGGAGCAATCGTTGCGAGCTTAATGCTCCTAGAGTCGGTCGATGTTGGACATGGGAATTCCCACCGTCCGAACCTGGGTAGACCTAGCGTATCATCTTGGGCATCGACCGGAATATCGGGCCCATGGGACGCTAGGTACCGCTATTAGAGGTAACGTCTCACCACTAAACCCTAGAATCCGATCGTATTCCTATCTGTCGGTCGTAATAGAGAGAACTCATGATAGGGTGGAAACCAAAGTCCTAGGTTACTTTTTATATCTTACATCTTTCCGTAGTTTTATATCGTGACAACCACCAAGTGATAGGGCTAGCTCACCCACCGGGTGATCCGGTTCCTGTTTGATAACAAACATATCACACGCCTCCCCCTGTTCGACCCCTAAGCCACACTACAACAACGTGCGCTTGCGGGTACAAATTTTTAATCCTGGTATCCCCGTCCGATTTTATACATAGCCAAATCTAGGGGACGTCAAGCTTTTTGGCACCGTTGCCGGGGAGGCAATGTGCTTGTTTCAGTTAGGACCCAGTAACCCTCGAGACTAGTTCATATCCCAACCCCGTGATAATTTTCACATTCTATATTTTTATTTTTATTCTTTATTCTTTATTTTTGTTTTTATTTGGCATTATACCATACGCGCTTCACAGGTATATCTGATTTTTCATGCGCAGGAACTCTAGAAGTCTTGACGACTTAGTTCCTCTTGATCATGAGATTAACGCCACTGTGAGGCGTCTAAACGCCGAGAGAAGAAGAAGGGAAGAGATTGCCGCCATGTGAGAAAATATCACTCTCCAGAAGTCCTTGCTTGAGTACTCAATGCCGTCCACTGGGTCCACCTCCAGCATCCGACCTCCGGCCATCACGACCGGAAATTTTGAGCTGAAGCCATCACTGGTGGCTTGGATCCAGCAGGACCAGATTTCTGGGGCTCCTATACAGAACCCAATCGAGCATCTAGACTCATTTCTGGAGAAGTGCGAGACTTTCAGAATCAATGGCGTGTCAACCGAGGCGATTCGGTTGAGGTTGTTCCCATTCTCTCTGCGGGACAAAGCAAAGCAATAGCTGAAGGGGAAGGACCCCAATACATTTACAACCTGGGAGAAGCTATCAAATGCGTTCCTGAACAAGTTCTTTCCTCCGGGGAAGACAATGAAGCTAAGGAGCGAGATCTCCTCCTTCTCCCAGGCCAGCCATGAATCATTGCATGAAGCATGGATGAGGTTGAAGGAAATGCAAAGGAAACTCCCTCACCATGAGCTCCCCCACTGGCAGATTATAAACTTGTTCTATAATAGGCTGAGGGACGACTTAAAGTCCTCAATGGATGCCGCGGCGGGAGGGTCCTTCATGGCACGAAATGAAGTTGATGCCAGTAATATTTTGGAAAATATGGAATCGAACAATGAAAGGTGGAGCGACGAGTGCGCCACACCAAAATCTAGAGGAAAGCATCGGGTGGAAGAAGTAGATAAACTGTCTAGCAAATTTGATTTGCTTTCCACCAAGATCCCAGCATTCATGGTATGGACCGGTGGCCCCAACACTCAGCATGTAGCATCGGTAGAAACTGAAGCCTCGGGAGAATTTGATGGTGGAGATATCTCGGCACCGGTGGACCAAGCTAGTGCACTATTTTACAATCCTACGGGTAATACACCATATCCACCAAGGACAAGTTCCAATCCCATATATTCTCCTAACAACCGGAACCACCCGAACTTCAGCTACAGGGCGTCGTATCAGCAACCTCATCAGCAGCGGCAGCTATATCAGCTCCCTCCACCTCAGCAGCAGATATATCAGCAGTACCCTCCTAGAAATCCGGAGCCCCCACCGTAGCAGCAACAATACAATCAACAACGGGTGGTCTTTCCTATCGAGAACCTACTGACTTAGTATATATCAAACTAGGAGAAGATCAACCTTCAGCTGCAGATTGGACAGAAGTCTTTGGCCGATCAAGTGACCCAGCTGGGGTTGCAAGTGGCCAATCTTCAGAAGGCATAAGGGTAGCTGCCGGGGCAGCCAGAGGTAAACCCAAGGGGACCCAACCAAACACTATCATTGACGCATGGTCAAGCAAACGTCTCCGTAATAGTTTTGAGGTGTGGTACACAGATTCTGGCGTGGGAGGCCGTGAAAGAACCCGAAGCTCCATTGGTCAATGAGAGACCAAATCTGGAAGTAAATGATAATGGAGCCTCGACGTCAAACCCCGTGACTCCGTAGGGAGTTTCTGAAGAGAAGAAGATAAATGAGGGCGATAACTCAAGGGTCTTCAAGCCAACAGTGCCATTCCCACAGAGGCTAGCCAAAGCAAAAATCCATGAAAAGTACGGCAAATTCTCGAAATGCTGAAGGACTTGAGTCTGCAGATCCCCTTTCTGGAAGCAATCGAAACCATCCCCTCGTATGCAAAATTTCTGAAAGACCTAGTTATGAGGGGGATGAGAAAAGAGAAATTTGTCCTCACGGTGGAATGCAGCACTCTAATTCAATGAGCCAATCCGCCAAAGCTCAAAGACCCCGGGAGTTTTTCCATCCCATGCTCAATAGGGGAGGTATCAATCAATCGAGCACTTGTCGACTTGGGTGCAAGCATAAGTCTGATGCCCCTATCGCTTTACAAGAGGATAAATATGGGTGAGCTTGAGCCCACGGGAATGACTCTGTAGCTGGCAGACAAATCAGTAAAGTATCAGGTGGGGGTGGCTGACGACTTGCCGGTCAACGTCAGCGGTGTGCATGTGCCAGTCTATTTTGTAGTTATGAACATGCCTGAGGATAATCACACCCCGATTATCCTCGGGAGACCCTTCATGGCAACCGTAGGCGTACTCATAGACATCAAGAAAGGGAAACTGTCCCTGAACGTGGGAGATCAGAAAATAGAGTTTGACTTGGCATTATCGATGAAGTCACCACCAGAAGAACAAAGATGCAATCTGCTGGAGGTAGAGGAAGAGAGAATTGTTGAAACATGAGCTTGGGAGGTTCTTTCAAGGAACACCCCCGAAGGCTTGGATAGACTTGAGGAGCACAATGGGCTGGGAAGAAAAGAAGTCGCTGAAGAAGTATGTGTCTCCCAGTCAACCCCCCCAGATTTGGGAAGGTTGCTCTGACAAAGAGCAAAGAAAAAGAGCCTTTGGAGCTCACAGCTGATGAAGTCCGAGTTCTAAGAAGAGTGGCGATTGACGCCAACATGAGGGAAAAGCCCCCGGACATCACCAGCGGGAGAGTCATTGAGACCATTCACCTGTCACCGCTGTCAACAACAAGAGCCCCTGTCCCAACGACCGAGAGGATGCCGATCATTGGGCATCACCCATACAAACCCCCATGAACATCATATATCGGGAGTCGAGCAAACGACTATAAACAACAGCGCTTCGTGGGAGGCAACCCATGTTCTGAACTTTTGTCGTTGTTTATAGGATTAGTTTACTAGTTTTTGTGAATAAATACTACTATGGGGACTTTCGTTGGGATACTTAGATGATTTTTTGTATTTGTGCAGGAATTGCCCCCAACCGATCAGTTCATGCGTCAACCGATCGAGTGGTCAGTATCAGTAAGTGCCCGATTTTAACACACGAGCGAACCGATCGGTTGACAGAAGCGACGATCGGGTGGCAGATCGGGTGATGATGACAGAAGTCTCGGGAAATTTTTGGGAACATTCAACCGATCGGTTGACGGAAGCGGTGATCGGGTCGCTGACCGGGTGGAGATGATAGAGGCCTCGGGAATTTTGAAGAGCAGTCAACCGATTGGATGAAATCTCACCCGATCGGTTCACCTGTAGCTGCTATCCAACAGTTAATTTTCGAAAAATGACCTAACCGATCGGGTGAATCTCACCCGATCGGTTCGCCTAACCCTATAAATACCCCCCCCCCCAACCGACTTCATTCCACCCGATTTCAACTTCTCCGTTCGAACGGTTCATCTCTCCATTCCTCCCAATCGATCTCTCTCCTCACTCCCACTACTCTAAGATCACTCCCCCACTTCCTCCCATACTTCCCCACCATCAAAACCCTCCCATCAACCACATTCAACCGGAAATAACCCCAAACCTAGCCCTAACACCCAAAATTTTCGAAATTTCATCTCGTGTTAGATTAGCATGCGGCGGTTCCCCAAATCCCTCCATCATACAGCGTGGGATGTTTTGGGAGCTTGGACTCGCTTCAGTACTGGGTACACTCGCTCCTTAGCTTGATTTTTTACATTGCCCAAGTATTATTATTTTACTCCTTTGTCATTGGTTGTGTGCACACTCATATAATCTTGCATATCACATTAAATTTCCACACAATCATGGCAAAAGATAAGGACAAGGGTATGCGCATCATGGTGGAAGAGGAGCCGTCTCGCAAGAGACACAAATCCACACGTTCCACACACGAACATGTTCTTCCTCCTCCGCCTACCCAACCACCACCCCAGCCTATTATACCCATGGTGGACCTACTGATGGGACCGCAGGGAGTCCGTTTCATGAGTCAGGAATACAAAGACTTCGATCTTCGACTCAGCCAAAGATCTCACTTAGCCACCAAATTTACACACAATCAAACCCTACTCGATCTCGAGGTTTTCTTCGGAGTCGAGTCCCTTTTTGCAAACTTAGGTTGGCTAAGTTTCTTACACTCCCATGCACGACCCTACCCCTCTCTCACTCTAGAATTTCTATCTTCCATCAAAACCGAGAGAGAGTTCAATATTGATTTTCGCCTCCGAAACCGAAACTTCCGTGTCCATGTGACCACAGTCAATGATATTTTCGGTTTCCCTAATCTAGAAGGCAGACTTCCCCCCTATGAATTGCATCCCGACTTCGATGTCGACCACTTTTGGGGACGCCTCACTCTCCACGATCATTTTCCTAGAGGCAAGGCCAAGGCCTCTTCCATCATCCACCAAATCTTCCGTCTCGCCCACCGTATAATGTCTAGTGCTTTCTTTCTGCAGGATGAGTCCAGTACCGTGACCATCCCCGATCGTTTCATCCTTTGGGCGATGACTTTCCCGTTTATTCCCGATGTTGACAGGATTGCCTTCGAGGCCCCGCGCATACGCATAAATACTGGTGAGTGGCTAATTCAAAAGCTTATTGATATTAGCCGCGCAAACAAGGGTAAATATTACTACGACGGCGTCATTACTCTCATTGCACATCACCCTCCCTTCAACATCGTGATTCCCGATGATTTGCCTCGTGCCCCAGGATCTACATATCTCGATCTTGATGTCCTGTGGCACACCCATATGATCCGGTCGTGAGGCAACAGTTGGTTTGCTTTTTTACTATGGCCACCCCCTGCACCATAAACCATTCTACCAAATCTAGGCCACATGTCTATTCACCTTGAGGCAGATTAGTCGTTTCCTCCTGATCCTGGGTTTGTATGGGGTTACATCTACACTTTCCTCTCCCTGACGCACCTAGACCTCCTTCCCCTGCCGTCCATTTGGGCGAGCAGGACATTCCTGCATTCAGAGGAGACCCGGGGCTGGACCTAGTGTCACCACCCCGGGTGATTTTGATGTTTCTTCCGTGGCACTTACTACGTCTCTCTTTGGCCTAGCCTTCGGTGCCGGCACGACCACTAGCACTGGCACCACTTCTGGTGTCCGCCAGGCCACCTATGCTCGCCTTGAGGCTAAGCTGGCTGCTCTATGCGCTGGCGCATCCTCCTTGACCTCCTCGGATCCATCCACTTCCTTCTTATCACATCCACGTTTCCTCTCTCTCGAGCGAAACGTCGCCGCCATCCTCCGCCTTCTTATACACATTCACGGTCCTCCACCACCTACTCCACCCCCATCACTTCCTCCATCACCCCCTAGGCGATCATCCCCTCCTCCCACCACTTCTTCCCCTCCCACTACCACTACCGTCGATCCTATACCACCACCACCCTTCACCTCTATCACCACCGCCTACTCGCGCCGCAAGAAGCCCGCTGTGCACACGAGATCCTTACCCACACCCACCTCATTGGTCTCTGTATCCATCCTACCTCCCATTACCACCGACACTCCACCCATCGTTCACACCACCACCACACCCATCCGTCCACCATCTCCGCCCCTTTCTCCACTTCTTCGCACGCCCATCACCTCTCCCTCCCACACCCCCAGCCTCTTCCGAGGAGGATGAGGAGACTGCCTCTCCTGCACCTTGATTTTCCTTTTTCTGATTTTTCCCATAGCCATTTGTTCTGCATAACCTTGATCATATCTTTTTTCTAGCATTGTCATGATCAGCTTGGGGGAAATCAAATTTTTGGTGTGATTGTTGTCGTGTCATGTCGTTTGTTGTATACTTGTTTATATGTGTTCGTATGCATGTTTTTTATATAGTTGGTTTGAGTGTTTATTTTTTTATTTCTCTATGTTTCGTTTCGTGTGTTTTTCTTGTTTTTTCCCGTTTTCTTTGTTAGTGCGTACTTCCCTCCCATCTATCGTTGCCCTCCCTCTTTTACTTCTATCGCATTGAGGGCAATGCAATGTTCAGCTTGGAGGAGTCGCACTTTGTGCGTCAGTCTTGCCTTTTTCCCGTTATTTTGAGTCGTTTTCATCGTGTTTTTCTTTTTCTTTCTTTCTTTTTATCCTCCATCTCCTAGAGATGACCCCACATGATGAACTGCCACGGAACCACACACACACTTAGCTTAGCTACGATAATCACTTTCACTAACCCTAGGAAGCCGAGTCCTATTGCATTTCATGCCCCGTGGGTTCACTTTTCTTTTGTGTGAGTTGTGTGTTCTGACTAGCTAGTTAGTGTGCTTCTATGTTGTGATTTTGGTATATATGCCTATCCTTGGTTGACCCCTAGACTATCATGCTTTAATTTCGAATATGCGGTATATGCCTCCACTATATGCTTCTTTATGCATGAAGAATATATATATATATATATATATATATATATATATATATATATATATATATATATATATATATATATGTTATGAATAGGCCCATTGGGCCAATTGGGTATCCAACCCACTATTGAAAGCTATAAATACACGGGTAGGGGGCTCTTAACCCCTTACACCTATTTCTCCCTAAATTCCCTTCACAACACGTTATCAGCACGATCACGCTCGTTGGAGGAGACGGCGGCTCGCAGGAAAGGAGATCCACAAATCGCTCAGAAAAAGAAGATCGTAATCTTCTCAACGGGGAGCGAAAAGGGCATCCTTCACCAACCGTCGCCTAGATTCCTCGTCGAATCTAGAGGTAAAAATCCAAACTTTTTAGATCTAAACTTGCTTTTCTCATTAGATCTGCATGTTTTAGGATCAAAAAGTTCACAAACTCGGTTAAATTCAACATTTTTTTAATAAGATCTGCATGTTTAAAACAATAAAAACTTGTTTTTTAACGATCAAATTTGTTGAAAAATCCGATTTTTACCTCCCCCGCCTTTGATCCAAAATTAAAAATCCGCACGCCCGTAGGGCGGAACGGCGGCGCGCTCTTTGCGCCGCCATCGGAGAACAATCGCCGCGGCCTCAGGCCGCGGCGGCCACGGCCTGAAGCCGCGGCCAGCCGCCGCGGCCTCAGGTCGCGGCAGCCGCGGCACTGTGCCGCGGCCAGTCGCCGCGGCCTGCAGGCCGCGGCCAAGCGCCGCGGCCTCAGGCCACGGCCCAGCGCCCCGGCCTGAAGCCGCGGCAGCCGCGGCCTCAGGCCGCGGCCAACTGCCGCGGCCCTGTGCCGCGGCCAACTGCCGCGGCCAGTTGCCGCGGCCTGAAGCCGCGGCCCTGTGCCGCGGCGGCCGCTGCCCGCAGCCGCGGCCTGTCGCCGCCACGACGGCCGCGCCCTACGCGGCCAGCCGTCGCGGCGACACGCCGCAGGCCCCCCTAGGGTTTCCAGAAACCCTAACCCTAACGGGCTTTTTTTTCAGGGGAGGCCCAATATTAACCCTAATGGGTTGTTTTCATGGCCCAAAAGGCCAGAAAATTAGCCCATCCACAGAAATTATTTTATTTATTTTTGGCCCTAAAAAAGCCCAAAATAGTTAAAAGAAATTTTTTTAAAAAAAGGGTTGAAAGCGGTAAAATAAAACATTATATTATGGATCAAAAAGGCAAAAAGTTTTTCAAAAAAAAATAAAAAATGTTTTTTGCACGACACACACAATTTTAATTACTTTAAATGCATGTGTCTTTGATTATCTGCGTGGTTGTATGTCGCAAAAATATTATCTGCGTGGATGTGCAAATATTAGGCTATGTTTTTAGGGATCAGCCAGGTTTCCGACACCGTTTTAAATTCCCGCAATTTTTCTTCTTTTTTGAGAGAAATTTTGTATGTGAGGATGAATATGTAAAAAAGAAGACCGAAGGACACCAAGAAGAAGCTGAAGGCGTTCGCACAATGAAGATAGGGGCTTCTCTCTGAAGTTCCCGAGTTGTACTTTAATTTTTCATGCATTATTGATGTAACTTCGGACTGGACTCTTTTATTTTTTTGGTGTCGGCTGGCTGATCCCCATAGCCTAAGGTCATTCTTTTTGTTTTCATTGTTTATGCATTAAACTGCGTGGTTGATTAATTAGTTTTAATACCATGTTTTAATGTCACAATGAAATCCCTTAACAGCATGCGTGATTGTTAATTTTTAGTAATTAATTATTCACATTACCTGAAAAAAGCATGTATGTTAAAATCACACTAATTAAAATTCATGCCATGAAAATGACTACATGCGTGGATGTCTGTTTTATTCAGTCTTAATGATACATGCTACTTTTCTTTACATGCTAGATCATAAAATGGCCAGATTCGCAAATGTAGACTTCTCAGTCCTGAAGGCTGATGGGTCAAACTACCTGAGTTGGCAGTTGGATCTGAAGTTCTATCTGCGCTCTCATGGTCTCAGTCTCACACAGACTGAAAAGGCAACAACTAGTACTGCCCCAGCTAACAAGGAGGCTTCAGTGGAAGCACCTCATACAGAGGAAGTTTCCGATATATTAAAGGCGAAAGCCATTATATATACCAGGAAACACTTAGACTCGACCTTAAAGAACGAGTACCTCACTGTAGAGGACCCTTACGAGCTGTGGGATGCACTCGAGGAGAGGTACAGACATCAGAGGGATGTCATACTCCCCCGTGCACAGTACGAGTGGACTCACCTCCGCATACAGGACTTCAAATCCGTAGCGGAGTATAACTCAGCTCTCTTCCGCATCACCTCACGCCTGAAGTTGTGCGGTGAACCAGTGACGGAGAAGATGTTGCTGGAAAAGACGTTTACGTCCTTCCACGAAAAGGACATGATCCTTATGCAACAATATCGAGAGAGGAAGTTCACAAAGTACTCTGACCTTCTTTCATGCCTGCTTATGGCTGAACAGAACAGAGACCTGTTGGTTGCCACCCACAACCTGCGCCCTCCTGGCTCCGCTCCATTGCCACCTCCTGCAGAGGCCCACTTCCAGTCTTCCCAGAAGAAGAAGACGGACAAAAAGGCAAAATTCCAGAAATGGAAAGAACAGAAGCAGCGGAAGAAGGCCACTCACCCAGCTCCTCCCCAGAACCAGAAGTTCGTGGACAAGAAGCAGAAGAGGATTCCCAACAAAGGAGGCACTCCCAAGAAAGACTGGGAGGACAAATGCTTAAAATGCGGGATGACGGGCCACTGGTCCAGAATCTGCCGCACAGCAAAACACCTCCAGGACCTCTACCAGGCAAGCCTCAAGCCTCGAGCTGAGACAAACCTGATGGAGAGCGCAGCGTTGGCAGAGACCTCATGGACTCCTGAAGATTTCATGGGAGATGATACTCTCTAGATCTGGACCATTTTTATGCAATTAGCAATGTATCTTCTATTTTATGCATCGTATCTAGTTTTATCTCCATGTCAAAACAATATTTTTGAGAATTTACCTTTATGAAAGTAGATCTTTTCTCTTCATTTATTGCTTGAATGTCTTTCCCCTTTTTTTTAGATATGGAACTTATCTGCCTAGTGGACAGTGCATCGACGCACTCGATCCTTCAAAACATAGACTATTTCACGAGCGTAAGTAGTTATTCTGGCCCACTGAGAACAATCTCAGGACCAGCAAACATAATCGAAGGATCAGGGGAAGCAATTATATTGCTCCCCGGCAACACACAAATAACACTTAAAAATGTGTTATACTCCCCAAAATCCATCCGAAACCTCCTAAGTTTTAAAGACATCCGTTTAAACGGATATCACTTAGAGACGGTCGAGGAAGATAAAAGGGAATACTTGCTTGTAACGGCTCTTACAAATGGTTCAAAAACCATTGTGGAACGTTTCAAGGGACTCCCCTCGGGACTCTACCAAACAAGTATACAAACTCCAGAAACATCCATGGTGGAGCACCTACAGTGCCCCCAAACACCAGAATTCCAACTCTGGCACAGTCGACTGGGACACCCTGGTTCTGTTATGATGTACCGCATCATAAAGAACTCCAGGGGCATTGACCTGAAGAACCTGAAGATTCTTCAAAAAGGCAAATTCCCATGTCCACCATGTTACAAGGGTAAACTGATCACGAGACCCTCTCCACTGAAAGTGGATGTAGAGTCTCCCAGCTTTCTGGAAAGAATCCACGGAGACATTTGTGGGCCGATTCACCCATCAAGTGGTCCGTTCAGGTACTTTATGGTCCTGATAGACGCATCTACTAAGTGGTCACATGTGTGCCTACTGTCCACCCGTAACCTAGCACTATCTAAGCTTTTAGCTCAGATAATAAAGTTACGGGCCCACTTCCCTGACCACCAGATAAAGAAACTTCGTCTGGACAATGCGGGGGAGTTTACGTCACAAGTCTTTCTAGACTTTTGCCAAGCTCAGGGAATTGAAGTCGAACATCCTGTAGCGCATGTTCACACCCAAAATGGGTTAGCAGAATCTCTAATTAAGAGACTGCAATGGATCGCTCGTCCATTATTACTTCAATCCCAGATGCCAGTGAATGCGTGGGGTCATGCAATTTTGCATGCTGCATCTTTAATAAAATTAAGACCCTCTGGAGGTCAGTCATCTTCTCCAATGCAACTAGCACTTGGAGCCCCACCAATTGTCTCACATTTGAGAATATTTGGTTGTGCAGTATACGTCCCCATAGCACCACCACAAAGGACAAAGATGGGTCCACAACGTCGCCTATGCATTTATGTTGGGTTTGACACCCCCTCCATAATTAGATTCCTAGAACCCCTTACGGGGGACGTCTTTAAGGCATGTCTAGAAGACTGTGAATTCGATGAAACATCGTTCCTAAGACTAGGCTCATAGACAAAGAAGCCCGAAGCTTCAGAAAGTATCACTTGGGATACAAAAACTTTATGTCACTTTGATCCGCCAACAAGCCAGTGTGAGGAGGAGGTCCTGAAGATTCTCCACATCCAAAACACTGTCCATCTCTTGCCGAACAAATTTACTGACAACCAGAAGATTGTCAAATCACACGTCCCTGCTGCTAACACTCCAGCTAGGATTGACATACCGCAACATGGATGCAATCCGCCTGCAGTAGAAATGGTTGGACCCCTCAAAAAGAGAGGACGACCACCGGGATCCAAGGACCAAGTCCCTCGAAAGAGTAGGACCCTTGGCAATGGTAAACAAATACCACCACAGGATGCTAATTTAAACCCTGCTACCCCATCTCTCCCAAACTCTCATGAAGAGGAAAAACCGGGAGAAAATGAAGTATCGATACACTATGTACGAACTGGGGAGTATTGGGACAGAAAAAGCACAACAATAGATGACACATTTGCGTGTAATATTGCCATCAACGTCGCGTACTGCGACGATGATATTGAACCACGCTCTCTGACAGAATGTCAAAGCAGAGATGATTGGCCAAAGTGGAAAGCGGCAATAGGAGTGGAGTTGGATTCACTCACCAAACGCAATGTCTTCGGACCAATAGTCCAGACACCAAAAGGTGTAAAACCTGTGGGTTATAAATGGGTATTTGTTAGAAAACGAAATGAACAGAACGAGATCGTACGCTACAAAGCAAGGCTTGTAGCGCAGGGTTTTACCCAACGTCCTGGGGTGGATTTTGAAGCCACATACTCCCCGGTCATGGACGCGATCACCTTCCGATTCCTCATTGTCATAACAGCACAAGAGGATTTAGATATGCAACTCATGGACGTGGTTACTGCATACCTATATGGCAACCTAGACCGAGACATCTATATGAGATTGCCTGACGGTTATTCTTTGCCTGCAGCACTAAAAGAGAGAGAACGTGACATCTACTCAGTGAAACTGCAAAGATCATTATATGGTCTAAAACAATCTGGAAGGATGTGGTACAACAGACTGAGCGACTTCCTTGCACAGCAAGGATTTAAAAACGACCCAGTCTGTCCTTGCATCTTTATAAGAGCAAAGGCAACAGGATTTGTAATTATAGCCGTCTACGTAGACGACTTAAACCTCATCGGATCTCCTGAAGAGATCCAAAGATTTCTAGAAGCCTGACAGAAACTTTCGAGATGAAAGACCTCGGAAAATCAAAATTCTGTTTAGGCCTTCAGATAGAGCATCTTAAAGATGGGATCCTGTTACACCAGTCAACTTACACATAGAACTTATTGAAAAAGTTTCAGATAGATAAGTGCCACCCCCTCAGCACTCCGATGGTCGTCAGATCATTGGATGTACACAAAGACCCCTTCCGGCCGCTGGAAGAGGGGGAGGAAGTACTAGGCCCCGAAGTGCCTTATTTAAGTGCTATCGGTGCACTCCTTTACCTGGCTAACTGCACTCGCCCTGACATAGCGTTCGCAGTAAACTTACTAGCCAGATATAGTGCTGCACCTACACAGCGGCACTGGGCCGGAGTTAAGCATCTTCTGCGCTACCTCCAAGGGTCCATAGACTTAGGTCTATTCTACAGGAAAGGGGCATCAACTGGTTTAGTTGGTTATGCTGACGCAGGTTACAGGTCCGATCCTCATACAGAGAAGTCTCAGACCGGATATATGTTCACATATGGCGGCACTGCCATATCCTGGAGATCTGTGAAGCAGACCATGACGACCGTCTCATCCACCCACTCCGAGCTACTTGCGATCTTCGAAGCAAGCAAGGAATGCTTTTGGCTACGCTCGGTGATCCAGCACATACTCACCTCCACCGGCCTGACGACCGGTGTTCTTGCACCCACTACACTCTATGAAGACAATACAGCATGTATAGCCCAGCTACAGGACGGCTACATCAAAGGTGACAAGACGAAGCATATCTCCCCCAAGTTCTTCTGGACGCACGACCTTCAGAAGCAAAAGCAGATTGAGGTACAGAAGATCCAATCATGTAATAACTTGGCGGATTTGCTTACCAAATCCATGCCTACTAGTATCTTTGAGAAACTTGTATATGGGATTGGGATGAGGAGAGTGAGTAAATGTAAACTGGGTCAGGATGAGAGAACTATGAACTCATAGATACATAGGAGACTGATGTATAGATTCATAGGAAATCTGCAAGCCTGAAGCTTGGTCAGATAAGGGAGAGTCAACTGCAGAGTTGTACTCTTTTCCCTTGGCTACAGGTTTTTTCCCACTGGGTTTTCCGTAGTCAAGGTTTTGACGAGGCAACCTCGTTGACTCTGGATCCTGAAGTATCCACCCCTAGACACATCCCCAAAACAGGGGAAGTTATGGGTTAACTGTTCTTTCTTTAACAAGACAGTTACCCTAACTCGGATCCTGAAGAATCCACCTCTTATTTCAATGTTGATTGGATAAGGGGAAGTGTTATGAATAGGCCCATTGGGCCAATTGGGTATCCAACCCACTATTGAAAGCTATAAATACACGGGTAGGGGGCTCTTAACCCCTTACACCTATTTCTCCCTAAATTCCCTTCACAACAATATATATATATATATATATATATATATATATATATATATATATATATATGGCAATCTTCGGGTGTGAAAAATCCCGTGCGAAAGCCGTGCGAAAACTTTTTTTTTATTTTTTTGAATTTTTTTTTTCAAAAATTTTTTTTTTGATGTTTAATCCATGCAATTATATACCCCAGGGAAAATAATGGGTGAACCCATTGGGCATTAGAGCACCCATCCACCCGTTACAAATTTAACGGTCTCAAAACATGCGAATTTGATGAAATGGCTTGATCGAAGGCCAAATGACATTATTTCTCAACAATTATTTTTTGAGGGGGGTATAACAACATATAATGAGGGTGGAAAAAGAATTTTTGAAAAAAAAAATTTCAAAAAAAAAGATAAAAACATTTTCGCACGGTGCGAAATGTTCTCATTTGAAAATTTTCCTATATATATATATATATATATATATATATATAGGAAAATTTTCAAATGAGAACATTTCGCACCGTGCGAAAATGTTTTTATCTTTTTTTTGAAATTTTTTTTTTCAAAAATTCTTTTTCCACCCTCATCATATGTTGTTATACCCCCCTCAAAAAATAATGGTTGAGAAATAATGTCATTTGGCCTTCGATCAAGGCATTTCATCAAATTCGCACGTTTTGAGACCGTTAAATTTGTAACGGGTGGATGTGTGCTCTAATGCCCAACGGGTTCACCCATTATTTTCCCTGGGGTATATATTTGTATGGATTAAACATCAAAAAAAGAAATTTTGAAAAAAAAAATTTCAAAAAAATAAAAAAAATGTTTTCGCACGGGCTTTCGCACCATTTTTTCGCAATGGAAGATTGCCCTATATATATATATATATATATATATATATATATATATATATAAGAATAATGGCTATCATACGCCATATGAGATAGGCTCTCATACGCCCTCTCACATAAAGCAACCAAGTACAAGCCCACATGGGCTTGTACTTGGTTGTACTTGGTTGCTTTATGTGAGAGGGCGTATGAGAGCCTATCTCATATGGCGTATGATACACATTAATCCCTATATATATACACTATCTTCAAATCACATGGCTTAATTTGACTTGGAGGTTGAGTAGCCATTGGAGAGATGTTGGAGGGCAAAATAGGGAATCTGTTTTATGCAAATTTGTTCCCTATATATAGAGGATATTTGCTGGAGTTATAATGCAATTATTGATCAATTTAAAGATTTCTCAAGTGTTTTTATGCCCTCTAAAATCCCTCTAAAGTTTTTTTTGACCAAAATTGTTTTAATCTCTTTCAAAGCTTTTAGCATTGTTCTTAATTGGCCAAATTGATTTCAATCTCTCAAGAGCTTTTATCTCTATTATTCTTGAGATTGAATCAAGTTTCTTTTTGATCTCTATTGCTTTACTCTTCAATATTTTGAGATCAAAAGTTATTCCATTAGCCACACACATATTCACTAAAGCTTCAATCATGGTGGCTATAGGAAGCAATTCTACTCATCTTCGAAAGAGTTAGTGAAATCCACACAAGGTTGTGGTGGTGAGTAATTGGTATTTATTGTAATTGGTTGTAATTGTTGGAAAAGCCTCTTGTGTGAGGTCCTCACTTGGTGAGGTTGATTTTGTAATTGGGAAGTCATCTTCATGGAAAAGAGGCATTGGTGTAGAAGTCCTCAAAGTTGTTGAGGCAAGTTTCTAACTTGTTGAGAGATAGTTAGTGGATGCTGGACTAGCCCAAGGACTGGGTGAACCAGGGTAAAAGTTGCTTGTGTTTGCGTGTGATTGTCTCTTGACTCTATTGCTATGTTGTAACGGTCGGTTTCCGATCGTATTTTCTTCGTGCACGTGCTTTGGCCCATGCACGTATTTATTTTAGACTTTGTTTGTACCTGAACACTATAGTGTGATATGTCGTTGTGACACTCTCGGAGAGTATTAAATTGTGGAACTATTTTGGAACGACATTTCACGGGTCGTTCTCCCATGGTTTGGCTTTGTTTGATGAGACGTCACGATTTTCACTTTCGTCGTGAGACTCTTTTATTTTTAATTTCATGCCTCGTCATCGAAATTGTGATCCGTCTCCTTAGTTCTCTTTTTCTCGTCGTCCCGGTCGCTCCAGTATTTATTTCACAATTTTTAGGCTTCATTTGACCTACCTTCACTTTTTGCCCAACCTATTATTGGTATAACCCTAAGTTTCATCAGATATTTGTCCCTAATAATTTTCATTATTAACAATATCAGCCATGTCGTCGTAGCCACTTATTGTTTCACAGGCCGCACACACGCAAGACAGTGAGTGGGTAGGGTTATGTGTTTTTTTTTAATAATTATTGATAACAATTCAAATCTAAAGAAGCCTAACTACCCACTACCCAATAACCTAGACCTAGCCCACGTCATGCGCCCCTCACCCCTTTTAATAGCAGCCTAGGGCTGCAACTTTTCGCAGCAATCAGATTTGGGCCGCCATCTCTTTTTCTAGCCTTAGGGTTTTGTTTTTTTAAAAACCCTATTTCTTTCTCTCCCAGCCACGATTGTAGCCGCACGCCTCCTCTCACATTTTTTCGCAAACACCCCAGGAGCCCGACATCTCCCCCTTCGACCCATCTTCTCTGGCCTTAGACCGCTGCCCCTACACTCCTAACGCCGCCGCGAGCCACTCCTAGCGCCGCTGCAGCTGCAGCAAGCCCCGCCCGCCATGACAACCACCCAGCTGCAGCCGGAGCTTCGCCCAAGCCCCCGCAGCGCCGTAAAAACGCAGCAGCAGCAGTCGACTGCCGACCGTCGCTACCGCCGCCTGCAGTCACCCCTCCGGCCTGTCTCCACCCCCACGACATCCCCCTCAGTCGCTCTAACTCGTTCACCTGCAACCACAACAAGTTAAAGCTTATATAAAGGTTAGTTTGGTTTATTTTAAGTAGGGTTAGTTATAATATGTTGTTAGGGTTAGTCTTGCAACAAGTTCACTATTATTTGATACTGCTAGTTTTTAAAGTTCCTCTGTTAGAGATAAATGTGAGGGTTATCATCTGTTAGTTTTAATGAAATAGGATTGATGATTAGATGTTAGTTTTATAAGAAGAATCTGTGTTAGTGAATCACTTTGGTTATTTGCTGTTAGGTTAAGTATTAAGATGAGTGCATGATTTTTGAGTGTAGGTTTATTATTCATGGGTTTATTATACTTCCTGTGGGTAATATTATCCTTTTCTGTGAATAGGTTAGCATCCTATTTTGGTGAATGCATAGGTTCATCACTCAATGTTATTTTTTTAAATGTTATTAATAGTCTGTTGCCAGCACTTAGACCTAACTCAGACCAAAATTCACTTAGACCTAACTCAGCGAACGTGAGTTTTAATGCATGCTAAATCTTTGATCAGCAGATTTTTGGGCTCTTCAAATAATTACTATCCTATGCGGTTTGAACTTGTAATCGAATTTTGGGATCAACGTGACAATACTATCATGTTAATAATTTTCTTAGATAAAATATTGAGTTGTCACCTATCTTGGATTAGAAAACCTAATTAAAATTGGAGTATTAGACGTTTTAGGTTGCCTAATAACTTTTGGTTCCATCAACGAACTTATTGAACCCGTGTGTTATCAGCAGAGAACCAGTCGTGCCATATCGTCCTCATTTCCCAGACGAACCCACGACGACCAGTATCGCCAGTAACAGGCAAGTGAAACTTGACAATTCTTACTTTAGGCCATGTTTTAGGCAATTCCCCATTTTTAGCGTAAAAGAGACTAGGCGACGAAATGATAAATCGTCTAGACGCAACTTTAAGATCTAGCTTGACAACGAAACTAGATCTATCACCCTGTCATGCCATTCATGCATTCTTGCCTGTCACGTTTAAATTCCTTATCTGTACGCACTTAAATTATTATATGCCATGCATTGCAACCTACACGTCATCCAAGCTTGAATGTTGCATTCGTAGCACACGTTACTATACTTGTACTTCCTTGTTCAGGCTAGGCACCTGTGTTGCAGGCACAACCCTATGCCAAATACACTTCCTGGCTCGTGATCCAGAAGCGGGCTACTTGTGTTGGTCAAAAGCCAATGTCCAATACACATGGAGGGGTAGGGATAAGCGATCACTTGAGCTTATGAGTTGGCCCGCGCAGCCACTCCAGCCAAAAGGCGTAATCTCTGTACACGACGTGTTTACTAGACTTGTAGAATTCCATGTGATTGTCTTTAGTAGCTTTGCTACCCTTGCCATGTTATAATTGCTGCCATGTCATACCTGTTGCCTTGTCATTCTTACTGCATTTCCCTACTAGTTGCATCCATGCTATAAACTGCCATGTCATTGCATACTTTAGAACTGCTAGGTTATTTCCTTTCTTTTGGTTTCCTTGCACAAGTCTCTTGTAGACTTGCTGACATTCGCCCTTGTCACTTTTGGGTGTCACATGTTAGTTGCTGAGCCCGAGCCCGTAGCTGAGGACGAGGTGTTTGCTGACGCTGAGCCTGAGACCACCTTTGACAAGGAGTTTGAGGACACCGGTGACCAGTCTTAGAGACTATTTCAGTGTTGCTTTTTGCTTAGTTGTCGTTAGTTTGTCTGTGCGTAAAACCTTTCCCTTCCTGTACTTTTGATTATTCTGTTGGCCATGCTTGGCCTTTTAGACTCTTCTTTTTAGCCTGGTGGCTTTTCTGTGATGTTGGAATTTATTTCTGGACGTTCTGAGATTGAATATTTTTATCTGCCTCTTTTCTTTATTATTATTTTTGTTCTTTGTCGCATTGCAAGGACCTATACTTGGATATTCCAGATGCTTTACAGACTGGAGCCTCACAGCTCCAAGTCTGAGCGGACTTTTCACGCCACGCCTCCATTTTAGGGAAGCGGGTCGTGACATATGTACTTGCATTGTGTTGTTTTCTTTCCGATGTGCACTTTATTTCTATTTCAAAGTAATTGAGTTAGTTGATTAAGATCCAAGTTCAATAACACTAGTTGGAATCTTAGGCATTCATAGAGGGATCAATTTTTAATTAGCAATTATTTTTATAATACTATTCATCCCCCTACTATTTGCTTTCCATCTATAGGATCCCCCAATACGTATCAAAGGTACAGTTGATTAGATGGCATCAAATTCATCTCACACCGAGAGACTCTCCACCACTCGCCCTCCCGTATTCAATGGAACCAAATATGCTACTTGGAAGACAATGATGATGATCCACCTTCAATAGATGCACATCAACATTTGGACTATCGTGAAGAATGAGTACATGGCACCGGATACCCTAATGAAGACATGTGAGAAAGAAGTCAAAAAGAAAGGCAACCTTAATGTCAAGGCCATACATGCATTATTTTACACGTTGGACATGAAATAGTTCAACTGTGTTTCACAACGTATAAAGGCACACCAAATTTGGAATACTTTAGAGGTAATACATGAGGGCACAAACAAGGTAAAAATATTTTAAAATTAATCTTTTAAATAGTAAATTTGAAAACTTTAAGATGAATGATGGTGAATCTATTTCAGAAGTGAATTCTTGTTTTCAGAGATAATTAACGGTTTTGCAGGATTATGCAAGAAGATTTCATTGTATAAGCATGTTATGAAAATTTTTAGGTCACTTGGACCGGAATTGAAGCAAAAGACGACGGCAATCTGAGAAGCATATGAGCTCTCCAAGCTCACTATTGAAGACTTGATGGGCAATCTCATGGCATTTGAGATTGGGCTAGAAGACCCAACCAAAGAAGAAGAATTTGGCATTCACGGCCAAAGCGAAACAATCCAAATCTGAAGAGTCGGATCTTGATGAAGACAGAGTAGCAACCAAAGAAGAAGAATTTGGCATTCACGGCCAAAGCGAAACAATCCAAATCGGAAGAGTCAGATCTTGATGAAGACAGAGTAGCACTCATTTCATGGACCTTCAAGAGGATGTTAAGGAGTAAGTTATCCAAACACAAATCTCCTTTATCTAATGATATCATTTTCTCTGGATGTAACAAGCCAGGACACGTTAGAAGAGATTACCCCTTGGAGAGGAACCAAAACAAAGACAAGGATAAAGGAACGAACAAGGATAAGAAGAAGAGAAGAAGCTACGATGAGGAGAATCTAAAGAAGCCCAAGAGGAAAGCTTTCACGGCTTGGGATAAGGGATAAAAGTGATGGCGAAGATAGTTCCGATGACTCATCTTCCTCATCGAATGAAGAAGAAGAAAGGGAAAAGAGGATGCATATTTGTTTTATGGCCTTAACTTCTATAAAGGTAAGAACTTCAACTTCTTATGTAGATAGTATGATGGTTATGATAGTTGTGATGGTAGTGATAATGAGGATGATAGTATAGATTTTGATGTTGAGCATGCCTTTGATGATTTATGTGTGCATCATGAGAACTTGCTTAGGGAGTTTAAAAAACTAAAAAAGATGTATAAAAAGTGTTCTAACTTAAAAATGTAGTAGATGAAGAAAACACTAGGTTAAAATTAGATTTGATGAAATTAAAGGACACTCTTGAAGAATTAACGCGTAATCAAGAATTCGACAAAGACAAAAAAAATTAGGGATGAGAACCAACGTTTAAAATTGGATAATGAAAGACTCATTGACGATTCTAAAATATTGAACATTAGGATAGAAAATCGAGGTAATGAAGTAGAATTTATTAAAGCTAAGAATAATGATTTGCACTGTAATGTTTCAAGATTTAATTAAGGCAAAGAATACCTTAATAATTTAATAGGGTCTTAGATAACCAAAAATGATAAAAAGGGATTAGGGTACAACCCCAGTCCTAACACTAGTAACTCTAGTACCCTTAAAAGTCAACCTAAACATACTAATTTTAGAAAGACAACATCTACCAATGCAAATCATAATAAAGGAAAAATGAACAAAATTTGGATCACACAAGGTTTAAATAGTAAGATGTTTAATGATTATGTAACTAAGTTTAAGCACGATATTCACCATTCACCTACAGATTTGTAAAAGTCGGGAAGGCCAAACCTAATTGGATTTGTTTTCCAAAATGATAGCTTAGATTTTGACATAAGTGAGATACCCTAACTAACCCTTCGTATCTCACAATTATAGGTTTAATTAATTTGCATGAGTATGCTTGGATTGTTTTTGCATGTAGCATAGATTAGAAATCATAGAAATTGTCTTAGGAGATTATTGGACATTCTTAAGATTAAGTTATAAGTGTTCTAGTCAGATTAGGATGCAAGCTGACTTCCTGCTATACAGGAGTCGACTTATGGGCATGAGTCGACTTCCTGCACTATAGGAGTCGACTTGCGGCTGTGTTCTTTAACTTCCTAAACCCAAACAGTTTTGATATTTTGATTGGTTTGTGGGTTTGATCTGAACTGTTTTGATTCATACCTGATTCTTATTGGATTCTTATGACTTGAACCCAATCCTAGCCACACAATGTTATCCTATGGCCAAGATTACTTCTCTCCTATTCAAAACCCTAAATCTAACCCAAATTCTCTCATTTCCTCTTTCAAAAACCCTAAATCTAACCCAAATTCTCTCATTTCCTCTTTCAAAAACCCTAACCCAAAAATCTCTTGATTTCACTTGATCCCACTTGCCAAAGATTTAGAATTATCAGGATTTCTAAGGATTTTTAGTTGGATTTCTTAGTTAGGTATATTCTCTTATCTCATCTCTTTGCATACTAGTTTTACTTTGAGCATTGCATCATCTTTAGCTTGCATCCATATTAGTTATGTAGATCACCTTCACACACACTTTTTAAAATCAAAATGCATAGAGGTACTATAGGACCAACACCTAAGAAGAAGAGAACTTCTTCTCAACCATCCTATTATCAACCACCATCAGAAAGTTCATCAATTGTGCCATTTCTTAATAGATCTAAAATTCTTGATTCTTTTGAGAAGATTTCCCGCCACATCATTTTAAAAGAAAGATTTGTTAAATACGATGATTTTGTGGGATTAAAGAAATATTTGCATATCAGGAACTTAAGAGACTGTTCTCAAATGATAGTTTCTGTTAATGCTACCCTAGGATGGTTTATCTAATTTACACCAATATGATTGCTGGAGGTACCTTTGATTTTTCCACTTGTGAAGAACACTCGCTTTAGCCTGTCACTCCCTTCAATAGGTAGCATATTAGGCATCCCTTGCTAGGGGAAAACTCTTAAAAGATTATTATAAATGATAATGATGTTAATAAGCTCATGATCTTTATGGGAAGATCATATAGACCTGACATAACAACAAGTGCTTTAAGACCACGGGCTAGAATTCTTGCTAGAATTCTTTCCTACAACATTATTCAAAAATCTAAAGGCAACACCACAATAATTGAGAGCTTAGATAAGTGTGTCTATGCTCTCATAGCTCAGATTAAAGTTAATTGGTCTAGTTTGATTTATGATAACTTATTAGTCCATAGTAGCACTCCAACATTGCATCATGGATTTTTGCTCACTCTCATTTTTAGGCACCATGGCATTCACCTTGACTCTGAGACTTTAGTCATCTCACCTAAAGTTAGATTTGATAAGAGTTCATTAAGTAGGATGAAACTTCACCAAAATCCTACAGATAACCCTCCTAAATCTAAGGAGCCTGATTCTAATGAGGAAGAACCAGAGGATGAGCCCCTGCCTACTTCACACCCTGAGAGCTCATCTAGTGCACTCACTGACCCACCTCCCTAAATCTCTGAACTTCAAGACATTCTACTTTCGAGGCTAGCGCAATTATAACTTAATCTCAAGCAGGAGTTCAATAATGTCTCTTAAAGGATGGATGTATCAGATTGCAGGCTTGGAGAGATGCAGGAGCTGATTAAGGAAATCAAGGCCAAACTATATGGACCTCCTCCCTCAGATGTCTAGGATGTGATTTGAGCATTTAATGTTTGATTTTTTTGTTTGAAAGTACTAGTTTATCACATTTTTGCTTATGTATGTTGTTGATGTATGTTGTTGATGTTTATTTAAAACAATGTTTATGTTTATGTTGGAACACCTATGTTTGGAACATCTTCGTTTGTATCATTTGGATATGTCTATCTAATCATATTATCTTTTGTGATGCTTCATAACTTTTGTATCTTATGATTAAAGTGTCATATTTGGTTATGTTGAGATTAAGTTTATATATGTCTCCATGTGGCTTAATTGTGATTAATATGGAGATGCTTATTTTGGACAGTGATGTTGTTCATTGAGATAATTAAGCATGTGACATTATTCTAGATATCATATGTTAGAGTTAAATAGGGGTTGGACAATTCGATCTCCACATTGGTATGATATTGTTCGCTTCGAGCCCTTCACAAGGCAACCCTCACGACTTTGCTCTTCGGCTCTCCCCAAAAGGCCTCATACCAATGGAGATCCGAATCCATATTTAAACCCCCTTAACTCCCCTTGTCTAGCCAATGTGGGACTATATTTGATATCTCATAATCTCCACCTCAAACATAGTCTCACATGGTCTCCCTTTGATTCTTCAACTTGATTGATGCATATGATGGAGAGGGAAAGTCACATCATTTTTACCATATCAAGTTCGTCTCTCAATGGGTGACCCTCATCTACTCGATCGAGTCACAGCTTCATTGCACGGTGGCATACGCCTTACGTGAAGTTAACCAACACTCGAGAGCCCAAGTCCACATGGCATACGGATCCATGTGGCACCACATTGGCAGCTCTCGTGCAGTGACTACTCTACACGAGAGCTCCCCAAATTCCACATCAGCTAAGTTAGGGGACTGGCTCTGATACCACTTGTTGGGTTAAATATGTAGGATCCTGTCAAAACAACGTTAGGATCGATAAATGAAGTTGAGACTTACGCTTTTGTACGCGGCACCGTAATCTCAGAACTTCGCCCTCGGATTCGCCACAACGGTCGATACTTCGTCACGGAGGATCGAAGCAGAGTTTCACCGCCTAAATCTCTAACTAGAAGAGGATTTTAATGGAAGGGAGAAGAAGAACATAAGGATGCCTTATGCAAACTTATGGCATGGAAAGTGTGAATGAATGCCTTACCCTTGGGTCCTATTTATAGGCTTTAGGGGTGGTTATTGTAGGAAATAACCAATTATAAGCTTATTAGCCTATATTAGCACATTCATTTATCTTCTTCTTTATCCACTTATCAAGTGGCTTTTTCCACTTATAAAGTGGCTTTTTCCACTTATCGAGTGGCTTTTTCCACTTATCGAGTGGTCCTTTTCACACGAGAAAAGGTTCCCTTCACGCACGCCTTCGTGCACGCGACATCTGAGGTCCGTATACCGTCATACATCCCCTCATGGGTGTATTTATGTCGTCCATATCCAACATCTCCCACTCACACTTGAGGGGATTGTAAGGAAACATCTTTTCCTTTAACTCTTCTGTTTGTCATACCGAGAAATAGGCTGTGTGACCGTCATGCGCATAGAGTCCGCTGTTGTGCACTTGTTAGAGATACACAACACCCCTCGAGGTGCAAAGTTGAGTAGATCAACGCATGCTTTACCCTAGATTATTTCTTCACATTTCTTATACTTTATATTCAACAATTGAATCCCATATGGATTACAATTGGCTGGCCAGCTTTGAATCTTTAAAGTCCAAATGTGAATATGAAACTAATCTTCCTCTTCTTGCGATCCTTTTGATCTTGACTTGACTCGCTTTTCTAACATGCCCCGCCGGACCGAATTAACCATAGTCCATAAGCAACATGCTAAGATAGCAATCACCTGGTCAAATCTTAAGGAACCAATTAGAGTCCATAAGGGTAACGAGTTAAGACCCATGTGGTCTTTGGGTCTCACATAATAGTAAACTTATTTACTATTCTAACCCAATGGTCAAAAATGCATACGTAGTATGAATACGTATTACAACATCGCTCCTTTCCCAGGGAGTGTATGTCTCAAATGATGTTGTAAGGATGATAACCAGACACCACAATGTCTGACTTTGAGTCCCTTTTACTACTCAATTAATCTTCTGGACTCACATCCCGCATAAGACAGATAGGATTTCAAAATCCTCTTAGATCTTTTGAAAGCATCCATATGATGCAGATCTTTCATACGACCATTTTGTTTAAGTCATGACTCTAAATCATCCGTCTGATGATTTTGAATTTAAACAGGTCGCATCTCTATTCTATCCGTCTGATAGAATAAGGCGGTTGCTCATGTGAGAGAGCCAACCTCAATCTGTCCGACATACTAGAAAGTATAGCTGAGATTTCAAAAATGTACACAAACATTTCTCAAGAAATTCATATGCAATGTTAAAAAAGAACTTATTCTTTTATTAAATTTGATCTTTCTCAGACATGGGAATATATATTGGTACAACTCAGCTCTTACGCAATCCTTGGGATGATAAGTGTTTATAAAAACACATTTCTGGGGATTGCTTTCGTAAGTGGATACTCTATCATCTCATGCGTAGATATGTACCTTATGTCTACCTTCTTGGTTTTATCATAGTCTTTTGCAAATTCGTATCGGATATCAATGTGTTTGATCTTACAAGACACATTATCCTCTTAACCGCTTTCCAGTGTACTTGCCCTGGATTGGATTGGTAACGGCTTACCATTTCCAACGGCAAAACAGATGTCTGGTCTGGTACACACCATAGCGTACATAAGACTATCAACTGCACTGGAATATGGAACTTTTCCATAATTTCCTTTTCCTTTTGGTTCTTTGGACATGATTCCAGATATAAATTATCGCATATGCTTATATGAATATCAATGGACTTGCAGTCTTGCATATCAAAGCGTTCTAGAACCTTCTTTATATAAGTCTCCTGAGAGAGAAAGAAGTTTCTTCAAACGATTCCTTGAAATCTTAACTCCAAGGATATATGCGGCTTTTCCTATGCCTTTCATATCAAATACTGATGAAAGCCAAGCCTTGATACTCATCACAAAGCCCTTGTCATTTCCGGCTATTAAAAATGTCATCTATATATAGAGACATGATAATATACTTGCTTTTAATCCTCTTGATATATACTCAGTTATCTTCATCAAGCATGGTAAAACCATTTGATAACTTTATGAAATCGTATATACCATTGCCTCGAGGATTGTTTAAGACCATATATGGACTTATGAAGTTTACAAACCTTATGTTCGTTTCCTTCTTTTACAAACCATGTTGGTTGTTCCATATAGATCTCCTCGTCCAATTCTCCATTGAGAAAGGCAGTCTTTACATCCATCTGATGTAATTCGAGGTCTAAGCAAGCTACCATTTCCAGAATTAGGTGAATCGAGGTAAAACGCACAACAGGTGAGAAGGTCTCTTCGTAGTCTATCCCTTCCTGTTGCGTAAAACCTTTCGCGACAAGGCAAGCTTTATATCTGTCTATAGAGCCATCAGCCTTATGCTTGATCTTGAGAACCCATTTGTTCCCAATTGCTCTACGTCCTCTGGGTAAGTCAACTAAGTCCCAGACTTTGTTAACTCTCATGGATTCCAATTCCTCCTTCATCGCTTCCATCCATTTGTCTTTTGCAGGGCATGATACGGCCTGTGTAAAAGTAGCAGGCTCGTCATCATCTTGTAGTAAAGTCATAAAGGTTTGCGAAAATTCATCCTCAAATCTTAGAGGAGCCAACCTTGTACGACTACTACGTCGTATTTGAGATTCTTCAAGTCCTTGTTGACTCGAATTTAGATCAATTCTAATATCACTCCCACTTGGAATGTCGTTAGAATTGCTCTCACTTGGATCATTATTCCCGTATGGAATAGGATAATCGTCATTCGTATAATCCATTGGTGAAGGTTGAAACGTATTTTCGTTTTCACCAAGAATTCTCCCACTCGAATGAGGTAATCCTTCTTGATCATAAATCTCAAATAGAGATAAGTCCTGAATTATCTTGCCCTGTCTTGGAAACTCGTTTTCCAAGAAAGTGACATCCCTCGACTCAAACTCAATTAGCCCACCATTGTCTTCTTGACTAACAAAAACATAACCTTTGGAGTTTTATGCGTATCGTATAAAGATACATTTCCTTCCCCTTGGCCCAAGTTTGCCATACTTATGGGAGGAAATATGTGCGTAGGATGCACAACCCCAAGGTTTCAAAATGTTTAAGTCAGGAGACCTTTGGTTCCACTACTCATAAGGAGTGGAGCTAACTGATTTCGAGGGTATGCGGTTTAAAATGAAAGTGGCCGTCAATAATGCATCACCCCAAAAGGTGATTGGCAAGTTAGCTTGCGCCATCATTGAACGGACCATTTCCATTAAAGTCCTATTTCTCCTTTCTGCAACACCGTTTTGTTGAGGAGTATAAGGCATAGTTACCTGATGTACTATGCCTTTTTCATCACAAAGTTCCTTAAAACTTGTTGATTGATATTCACCACCCCTATCAGTTCGCAAGACCTTAATCTTGCGATCTAATTGATTCTCCACTAAACTCATATAGTTTTTAAAGCAAGCCAATAATTTACTTTTGTGGGATATCAAATAGATATGTCTGAATCAGGTGAAATCATCAATAAAAGTGATGAAATAGGACTTCCCGCGTCTTGTCTTGACATTCATCAGACCACATATGTCCGAATGGATAAGCTGTAATGGAACCTCGGCATTTGTGCCGGTTCCAAACGGCTTGCGACAAGATTTCCCCACTAGGCAATGTTCGCAGGTCGACATTTCAACCTTTGAAACATTGGATAGAAGGCCACGTTTGGCAAGTCTATCCATACGCGTTGGTCCAATATGACCAAGCTTTGCGTGCCAACAAATCACATCAGACTCATAAGTCTTAGAATTTGTAATAAGGAAATTTTCATTACACGAGGAATCATACATTGTACTTATTACAATAAATCCTTTAAATACAAACACAGTACCAATAAAGGAATTATTACAAAACAAGTCCACTTTACAATTTTGAAAGAACCAGCTATAACCAAAACCCATCAATACGACCACAGATATAATATTCCTTCGAATATCTGGAGCGAAGAGGACATCATGAAGTAGGAGAGTGCGGCCGTTGTCCAAGACTAGCTTGTAAGTCCCAACGCCTTTCACTTCAACACGTGTGTTGTTTCCTACATAGATCCACTTCGTTCCTTGGGGTATCCGGTGATAATCCACGAAGGACCGTCTGTCCCTTGCTATGTGGTCGGTGGCACCTGAATCAATTATCCAAAATGGATTAGATTCCCCAAGAAATATTGAACTAGAAACACATATGTAACTAGTATATTTACAAGTTACCTCGTCGCCTCCACTCGTACACGAACGAGCATAGTGACCGAGCTTGTTGCACTTGAAGCACTTGATCCTCTTCAAGTCTTTCTTCTTGTGCCATTTCTTGTGCCCACCCTTATGTTTAGGTTTCTTGGTAGACTCAGGTTGCTTATTACGTTCATTAGTGAACTTTGAACGATCTTTCTGTTTCTTTCCCCCGTGTGAGGAACTAGCAACCATGTGCACTTCTGCACTTGGTTTGGCAGCCGCAAGCCGCTCTTCCTCTAATTCGAGGTGCTTAGAAACATCGCTGAAAGTCTTGATTCTCTCATTGTGAATGAGATGCATCTTCATTTGGTCCCACCCATTTGGTAGGGAACGCATGACTGCTTGGATTTGTTGCTCATCAGTGAGCACATGACCTGCGTCCTTTAACTCCGAGATAAGATTCGTCATATGTCGCAGATGTTTCCCCATGGAATGATCTGGACGTTTCTTATATGAATCGAACCTTATAGTTAAGGCGCGAAGTTTGGACACCGATGTGCCACCGAACTTCTCTTCTAGCTTGGACCATATGTCCATGGCTAGGTCATGTTCTCGGAAGATGCGCATTATGTCATCAGCCATACTGCTTAATAACGTAATGCGTGCTATCTTGTTCTTCCGAGACCAAGCATCAAAAGCTTCCTTGTCTCGTCTGTGTTGGGCCGTAGTGCCCAACTCGGGTTCAATCATTACGTTCTTTAGAGTTTCGAGCACTTCTTGCTCCTCTAAAACGTATTGTATCTTGATGGACCAAAGTTTGTAATTATCGCCGTTGAGTTTTTCACCTCTGTTTAACTCAGCAACGATATTCTTTGAAGCGGAAGACATTTTACTTTTAAAATGCTGCAAAAGACACAAAACCGAAGGTTTGATCAAAACATTGCATAAAAATTCTTAAAATATAACTCCCACTTGAAATGATAATAGAATATCCCATTTGGATAGTTCTAAAAATTCAAATCCCACTTGGAATTATATTATATTTGATAAGTTACTTTCGAAAAATATTGAAGATGTTGTTCTAGAATCGAAAAGGTCTCTACGATTCCAATCACCATCTAGAACAACCTTCAATATTCTCGTATCACTTATCAAACAATAGTACTCTTATAGTACTAGCAGCGGAAAAACGAGTTTGAAAATGTATTTTTCAGATAAAATTCCCACTTGAAATGATAATAGAATATCCCATATGGATAGTTCTAAAATCAACTCCCACTTGGAATGATATTCATAATTTGATAAGTTACTTTCGAAAAATATTGAAGATGTTACTCTAGAATCGGAAAAGTCACTACGTTTCCAATCACCATCTAAAGCAACTTTCAATATTTTCCCATCACTTTATCAAATAATCGTACTCTTATAGTACTTCGCAGCGGAAAAGCGTTTTTGAAAACGTATTTTTCAAAACGTATGAAAACGTATTTTTCAAAAATATATTTCAACATAGTACCCTTATGATACTAGTGAAATATTCGGCAATCCCTGGCCATTGCCAGGTTTAAGCCGTTGCTGTGCCAAGGTCGGATCCCCCTTTTGGGGATTTTTCTGCAAACTATCGTCGCCGGCTCCCGTATGGATCCAGGTATTTTCCCCCTTATTGGAGAATTTTTGCCGCAGACGACTGCCGTCGGCCCCGTATGGGCTAGGCTTGTAGGTTGCTGGGGCCGAAACCATTGTCAAGGCCTCTGGCTAAATTGGTCGACCAATAATCCCGAATTGGTCGACCAATACCGACCAATCAGTTATTCGGCACCCCCTTGGCCAGGGCCTCTGCCCTGGCCGGGGCTGGCCAAGGGCCGGCCAAGGGCCTCTGCCCTGGCCAGCCAGGGCCGGCCCTGGCCTGGCCCTGGCCTCTGCCAGGGCCGGCCATGCCCTAGCAGAGGCCAGGGCGTCGGCCCTGGCCACTGCCAGGGCCGGCCAGGCCGGCCAGGCCGGCCCTTGGCCTTGGCCGAGGCCGGCCAGGGCCCCCTGGCCCTGGCCTGGTCTCGGCCAGGCCTGGCCTTGGCCACGGCCATGGCCCCCTGGCCCTGGCCTAGCCAGGGCCGGGGCCGGCCGGCCATGGCCCTTTGGCCATGGCCCTTTGGCCATGGCCGGTCTCCCCCCTTGCATGGGGTGGCCGCATGCACTCCTCCCCCTCGACGGGGTGGTCGTGGTGGTTATTGGCCGTAGCCAACCCCCTCCGCATGGGAAGGGAGGTGTGTTGCCTTCATATCCCATTTGGCCATGGTGATCATGCACCAAAATTCATCTTCTCCGATGTAGATAACTACCATCATCTTCCTCGATGAAGCACCTGTTCGTCGAGAAAGTAGTTATTCTCTAATGGACGTGTGCCAAAAATGAAAAATAACACACTTTAAAGTTCGTAAACTACGCGCTCCACATGAAGAGAGTTCACATTCCCTATGAATGGAGACTCAGCATCCATGAAGAGAGCGAGCTTGACGATATGAACGGTCGGTTCTTCCCGTCACGGAGAGTTCCTACCATATCCGTAATGGTAGGAGACCCTAACGTGAAAAGAACAACCGCTGCGTTCTCTCCGTCACGAAGCGTTCCTACCATATCCATAATGGTAGGATACCCATTCGTGAAAAAGACAACGCCTCGTTCATCGGTTCGACGGGGCGGCGGTCTGACCGGGGCGAATCCATATGGCTCTGATACCAATGTAGGATCCTGTCAAAACAACGTTAGGATCGATAAATGAAGTTGAGACTTACTCTTTTGTACGCGGCACCGTAATCTCGGAACTTCGCCCTCGGATTCGCCACAACGGTCGATACTTCGTCACAGAGGATTGTGTCACGACCAGCTTCCTAAAAACGGAAGACGAGGCGTGAAATGGTCCGCTCAGACTAGAAGCTGTGAGGCTACAGTCTGTAAAGCGTCTGGTATAACCAAGTAAAGGTCCTTGCAAATACGAAACAGAACAAAAATAATAATAATAGAAAGAGAGATAACAATATTATTCTAATCTCAGAATGTCCACAAATAAAGTTCAACATCACAGAAAGCCACCAGGCTTAAAAGAGTCTAAAAAGGGCCCCAAGCATGGCCAACAAAAATAAACAAACGTACAGAAAAGGAAAGGCGCTACGCACCGACAACCTAACAAGAACTAAGCAAAAAGCAACACAAATAAAGTCTCTACGACTGGTCGCCGGTGTCCTCGAACTCCACGTCAACAGTCAACAGTGGACCCAGGCTCAACGTCAACAAACACCTCGTTCTCAGCAACGGGCTCTGGCTCAGTAACAAACATGCGACTCCCAAAAGAGACGAGGCGTATGTCAGCAAGTCTACAAGAGACTTGTGCAAGGAAACTAAAAGAATAGAAACAACCTAGCAGTTCTAAAATATGCGATGACATGGCAGTTTATAGTATGGCTGCAACAAGTAAGAAAGTGCAAAAAGTATAACATGGCAAGGGTAGCAAAGCTACTAAAACATTCACATGGATTTACAAGACAAGTAAGCACGTCGTGCACAGAGTTTACGCCTTTTGGCTGGAGCGGCTGTACAGGCCAACTCCTAAGCTCAAGTGATCGCTTAACCCTACCCATCCACGTGTAATCGGGCATTGGCTTTTGACCAACACATGTAGCCCGCTTCTGGTTCATGAGCCAGGAAATGTATTTGGCATAGGGTTGTGCCTGCAACGCAGGTGCCTAGCCTCAACAAGGAAGTACAAGTAGCGTGTGCTATGAATGCAACATTCAAGCATGGAATGACACGTTATGATGCATGACATGGCAAGAGTACAAATAAAGTGCGTACAGATATAGAAATTAAACGTGACAGGCATCGCAGAGTACAAATAAAGAGCATACAGATATGGAAATTAAACGTGACAGGCAGAATGTATGAATGACATGACAGGGTGTCAGATCTAGCTTCGTCGTCAAGCTAGATCTTGAAGTTGCATCTAGGCGACTATCATTTCGTTGCCTAGTCTCTTTTACGCTAAAAAATGAGGGATGGCCTAAAACATGGCCTAAAGCACAAGTTGGCAAGTTTCACTTGCCTGCAATCAGCCGTTCTGCAAACACCGTTCAATCAGTCCAATCTACCTATGTGCTCGGATTCACCAACCTACAGTCCCAGATTAGATTATCTTCATTAGTGATTTACTAAGCAATTAAAATACTGATTTTAATCTTGATTAGCATGCATTGGTTGGGGGTCCTAAGAGATCAGAAAAGTACCCTTACATACCGCGAGAGCTACACTGACGCCAGATAGCGACGTCAGGGGTTGGACAATAGATAGCGCTCCTAATCCAGATTCCAAAATATGATTCCACGATCGCCAATCCTTGGACAAGATCAGCAAGAAGAGTCCAAATCAGCGAGCAAGGGTGACGGTTGACGATCTACAACTCACGGGAAGCCGTAACGACGAACGGAAACGAAGGGGTCGACGCACACGAAGACTACAACGTTGAGCATTGTAAAGGCTGATCGTGATGTCGAGAAACACCTCTAGGCGAGGTAGGGGGATGTCGAAACGATCCAATAGCAAGAGAGGGCGACGAGATCATGCAACGACGCGTCGGGACGTCGTGATAAATGAAATAGCGAGATGTCGTTGTTTTGAAGCAACAGCATCTTTAGGGGGATACCATCGGCGGCAGGGGGGTCCAAGGGGGTGACGGCGGTGGTCAGGGGTCGCGGGCGGTGGCTACGGCTGCGGCTGCAGCTGCTGTTGCGTGCTGCTGCGCGAAAGTCAGCGGCTGCGGGCTGCGCTGGCGAAGCTCCGGTGAGCTAGGCGGCGGGGGCGGAGCCGTGAGGGGAGAGGGTGGTCGCCGGTGAAGGGTAAAGGCCGGAGATATGAGCTTGGTGCGTGCGACACTGGGAGATATGCGTGAATGAAGTAAGGGGCGGCTGCGGGTATTTGTGGTTGCTGGGAGAAAAATAAAATAACCCTAGGTATATTTAAAAGAGGAGAGGGGCTGATCACATGGGAGGATAAGCTAGGGCTAGGTTTAGCTAGGGTTTGATTTAGATAAAAAAGTTTGTTATTAATCCTATTATAAAAACATGAATCATCTCACACCCTCTCTTTCTCCTAGGTGTGTGCGGCCTGTGAAACAATAAGTGGGCTAAGTCAACATTTGGATGAATATTATTATCAATTAATTAATGGGGAAAGAAATCATGTGATACTTAGGGTTAAACCGATCTTTAAACTGGGGAAAAAGTGAAAGTGGGTCAAACGGAGCCCTAAAATTGTAAGATAAATACTGGAGTGACCGTACTGTCGAGAGAAACAAAACTAAGAAGATGGATCACAAGTTCGACGACGAGAAACGAAACTAAAAATAGAAAGGCCTCACGAAAAAGTGAAAATCGCAACGTCTCATCAAACAAAGTCAAATCGTGGGAGAACGACCCTTGAAATGACGTTTCGAAATAATTCCACAATATAATACTCTTCGAGAGGGTCACAACGGCATATCACATCATTCGTTTTGAATGAGAGATAAGGCTAAGAAAAATACGCGAACTTTAAGGAGAATACGCGTACAAAGGATACGGGGTCCAAAGGCGATTGTAATCCCAAGTTGGGCACAGGTCGGGGGTTGGCTTGCTAAGGATGCAACTAAGGAGCCACGGCCCTATCGACTCAACGACACGACTCACATACAAAGCAACGAACCAATCAGGTACCCGAAATTGCTATATGTACAGCCGTATTACGAATAGTGAGTACCGACCGTTACATCTTAACCACCTTAGAACAAAGTTCGTCCTCAGACTTTCTAACATATCTAGTCGCTCTAGTAACTAACCCAATCATACCACATTATAATTCAAACCAGGTATAGTCATTACAAGTACTTATATATGCACTAGGTAGTCAAGCAGTAACACTACCAACATGTATATATTTACGCCCATTCTAAACTTACACCTATCATAGTCAGTCAAATTCATACACGTACTTCAATCATTCATATAATCATGTACATCCCTATATAACTATTAAACACTTATTACATACCATGGTGTACATACTCACAAACAATTAAATAGTTCACACCAGCAAATACCATCATAATACTCCACGTTTAGATAACTACCTATGAACAAAACAATAAGGATACACTACTCCCTATATCTCCTAGTGTACATCCAATGCCAACATATCAACACAAGTAACCACACCACTCAATATTAAATCATGTTATTATATCTAAGATATATTTACCACTACTATAATTTCACAATTTTATAGTCATTCAAATGCATGCAAATATTTCACCATATATTCACATCACATACGGTCCTATGACTATATTCACGACACGCCACACATACCATAGTCACTAATACCTATAACTAAGCACCTACTTACCCGTGCATGGTGCACACCCACGCACACTAACATTCCATTCATATATACCAATCATACCACTATATACTCAACACATCTACACACCTAGTTTAGCTTAGCACACATACGTTCACACAGGTAAGTCCTTAGTAAATAACTATACCACAAGACCAATACCTATAACTATATACTGGTATAGTGACCCACAATCATGTGCGTAACACAACCAGGCACAAACAATCCTATCATTATACATACATCATCCATCGCTATATTCATGGTAATACACGCAAACCACAGACATATGTAACAATATACTTAGATTATACCCACTCAAGCTTGGGTGAGACTCAAAACACATATCAGAATACTCTATATAAGTAACACGGTATATATGCCTATACCTATACCACTCCAATGTATACACATCTACCAACATAACCATATACATACCATAATGTCAATCACACTCAATATTTAGTCAGGTAACACCCACACAGTTCATTCACTTTATATACCATAATAATATTACAGACATCAGCACACGTATAATTATAATACCCTCCCCAATACATGCATTCATTGTATAGTCACACACATGCAACATATATATTCACACCATATCCATCTACCTATAATTAGTATACCAACACATCTACTTATCCATACATAGTTAATATATGCAATAATCGTGTATACCTCATGGTATACACACACACAACATCCCGTAAAAGCAAGCAATACCAATCAAAATTATAATCCTACTACCATACGTATATCGCATATATACGCATGCAGCAAATACATAACTACTTACGTCTAAGCACAATACATATCTACGTACGAGCACACACTCACACGTATTAACATATAGGTCATATAATAGACCTACTCACTTAACTATAAGTACACCTATTATCATTACACCTACCATTCACCTGACTTACTTACTTATATATATATATATATATGTATGTATGTATATATATGTATGTATGTATATATATGTATGTATGTATATATATGTATGTATATATGTATATATGTATATATATATATATATATATATGAGAATAATGGCTATCATACGCCATATGAGAGCTTCTCTCATACGCCCTCTCACATAAAGCACCCAAGTACAATCAAGTACAAGCCCATGTGGGCTTGTACTTGGGTGCTTTATGTGAGAGGGCGTATGAGAGAAGCTCTCATATGGCGTATGATACCCATTAATCCCTATATATATATATATATATATATATATATCTATCTATCTATCTATCTATCTATATTACATTTGACAGAGTTTTTTGAATCCTAGGGCTGACTAGGACAAGCTGACTAGGACAAAGGGGTAGATAAAAGACGGCCAGGATTTAATCTTGGATGATGAACGGTTAGGATTAAATTTTAAACATAATTTTGATATTTGTGGTCCAACTTTCTCTGGGTAAAGATCTCAGCGTGCTTTGAAAACATAAACAAAACGATTGATAGAAACGAAGGCTGTCTGGGGAAGTGCAAGCGGCGTCTCTTGCTCTTCCCCAAAATAGAGAAACGGGGACGAGCAAGAGGCGTCATTTCGCAGGCAATAGGGTAAGAGCTTCACAATAGAGCCCAGAGCTTCACGCCAGTTCATCTCAAGCAAGAGGAGGAGTCAATTCATCTCACAGGCAAGAGGTGCATCTCGCAGGCACGGCTCTGAGCTCTTTTCATTTCACCATTTCTGAAGCTCTTCAAACTTCATTTCACAGCAAGCTCTTTTCATTTCATCATTTCACCATTTCACCATTTCGCAGTCAAGAGGCGTCTCTCTCTTTTCATTTTTCATTGCACGGGGGATTTGTCCAGCTTATCTCGCAGGGAAGAGCTTCACGGTATTGTCTTCTCGCCTAAGCTTCACGCCATTGCCTCGCCTGAGCTCTTTCTGAAGGTACACAGCAAGATCTTTCGCAACTTAACATTCTTCTTTTATCGCCTGAGCTCTTTCTGGAGTACTCTTCTCGCCTCAACCCTCAGAAATCTCACCAAGGCTGCCAAGAAGCATCTCGCAGCAAGAGGCAAGAGGCAATAAACAACCTTCTCCTCGCAAGAAACTGATGCAAGCTGAAAATTAAACTGATTTTCTGGAATTAAACTGATGCCTTTTCACGCATTTCTGGAATTAAACTGATGCCTTTTCACGATATTTTCTGGAATTAAACTGATTTGCTGAAGCTGAAAATTGGTTTTTGTAATTTTTTGGTTTTTGTAATTTTTTCAGCAGTCTTGGTTTTTGTAATTTTTTGTGGAATTTGAATACTTTATCCCTTTTCAGCATGCATACCAAATCATTCCATTTTTTGTAATTTTTTGTGCTGAAAATTATCCCTTTTTGATACCAAATCATTCCATTTTGATAATTTTTTATATCAGGAGTAATAGATATCATTCCATTTTGGTTGGTTGCTACCATCAAGCAAAGAGCTGAAGCCATGTTAGTTATTGTCTCAAAGGATGACTAGAACCTGAGCTCCTAAGCTAATACCAATTGATCCCTTAGCCATGTTACTAAGCATCATTTTTAGTAATTTTTATTAACAGGATGAATGGAACTTAAAGATCATGTTACAAAATTAGTATTACCATAAAATCCAAGTCCATAGGCAGGCATTGGGGCATAGTCCATATGTCAGGTTAGTGTGTCTAACTGCATTTGTGTTTCTCTGCATCCATCTTTTATACATCTTAGTGCACCACTGAAATGCTCATTTATGCAGGATGGAAGCTGAAAGGTGATGGCTGAGTAATTGTGAAGCTGATACATCTTAGTGCACCACTGAGCAACTGCATCTTACAATCTTTCTCTTTACAATGGCTAAAGAAGGTCTCTGCAATATCAGAATGCGATGCAGGTAATTATTATTTAGCTTTCAGGTAGACTATGTGGTATATGCTTGCCTAAGCATTTGATATTATAATGAAAAAAAATAATGGGAAACTTTGTTTGTTTCCTAAACCCTGTTGTGCTACGTCAATTTTAATCCCCGACTCATATGTACATGGGATGAGGAGGGGGAGTAGAGCCGTGGAAGTGAAAAATGAGTAAGAAGTTAGCCTCTACTTGAAAGTTCTCCCTATACAAGCAGTATTGCTTATCTAGCATTATGCCATTAAAAGAGTGGTAAAAATCACTTTATGTTCTCTCAAAAATTTATGAAACTCAATAACATAATTTTGTCTACATATAATCCATTATTATGTTACTGCGATATGACCAATAACTGCTGAAAGAGTTATTCTTCATATATGAAACATTTATTGGTGCTATATCTATTCAATTTTGATAACGGGCATCTGAGACTCCTACCTTACAGGTACTAGCATATGCCAATTATCTATTCAACTCTACAATTAACAATTGTGAAAAAAAACTCAAAATGGTCATTTGGCAATTTAAATATGTGTGGATGCATTTGACATAAAAGAGTTTGACTCTCTTTCTCATTTTATATAATCTATGCAATAAAGATCTTTTTGAACTATTCCATTTTCCTTATCATTCTAAGATGCCACTCTACTGCTGCACAAAGTCTTCATGAAATTGATATATCCCTTCATCTTTTTATCCCAAACTTTCACATAGTAGGGGTAAACACCAGTTATGTTGGTAGCATGACTTGGACCTCTAACATCTTTAATTACAAATGACTCTATTTACTGAGAGAATTATTTTTTGTTATCATGCATATGCATTTAATTCTTCTTTTCTACTTTTGTGTAATAACTATGGCTAATAGTCCATTAAATCTCTGGTTATGCTCCTATGATTAGCCAAGATTTAATTATTGTTGACAGGTTTCTCCAATTTGTTTTGAAACTTTTCTCCGGTTATGCATGGATTTCTCAATTAAGAGCAAGGTGTTGATTTCTCAATTGAGCAACGCATTGATTTCTCAAACGCAAAAGTCTCAGGTTGGATTTCTCAAAATTTTCTCCTTTCCCAAATTGTTTCCATCTGTAGCTTAACTTTTATATTGAGTGAGTTTGTTGATGTTTTCTGAGTGGTTTTATTATCTTATTTCGTTGATATTTGTTTGATCTATGCTTATCGAAGCTATTATGAAACTTGACAGTTTTGCCCGGTTGATATTTGTTTGATCTTAAATTTTTTGGGAATAAATTTGACAGTTTGGCCCGGTTGATATTCGTTTCCATCGGCAGCTTAACTTTTATTATCTTATTTTGTTTATATTTGTTTGATCTATAATTATCCAAGCTACTATGATTTGAGTCCTCCTAACACACTAGATAATGGAGAAAAGAATCAGCAGAGTGATATTCATCCAAGCTACTATGTTTTAAGTCCTGCTAACACACAGGTGCTGATATTTTTCACATGTAAATTACTCTATTTAGAGAGTTAAAACATCATCTTGACATCTATTAAATCTGTAATAGATTCATGGGAAAGCTTTTCCAAACTAGGCTGCTGATTATGAACAAAACACACATCCAAATACTATATGAATGTCTAAGAAAAGGAGCTTATCAGGATACAAACATGAAACGTGAGAAATGAGTGACCCCTATAAAGTACAAAAGAAGACATTCAATTTATTAGATATCATGCACAAAGAACCACATCAACTCAGAGATATTTAGGAACATTCTTTTTTGTAATGTCTAAAAGATATCAATATTTTCTTTTAGCTACCTTATGTTGCTGGGATGTGTGAAGATTAGTTGTTTGATGCAAAAGATCACATGATACATAAAAATCACACTATTTTTTTCATAGATTCAAGAGCATTATCGGTACCCAAGATTCAAATTGATACATTCATTATAATATTTGTTATAACAGGTGGAACTTGAGTTCCATCATTTAATAAATATGTCTAAATAGCTTTAGAAAAATTATGAGCAAAACAAGGGAAATGACAATATTTAGAAGAGGGGTATAACTCGATACAGACATAAAAATATCAGAATAGATTAACTCAAATGAACTCCGGTTCTGACTAATAACACAACAATGTTTGAAATATCAATGATGCTTTCTTATCTTATAAGACTCTCATTGTAATGATAAAGTAGAAGGTTTAACATATATTACTTGCTTGAGCTTCTATTGTGATGGATGATCCAAACAATGACGCCACTGTAAGACTATCTTAGATAAAAACGCAACAACCATATTAATAGGTAGGAATTGTAGTGTTTCTGTATCCAAGGTAGGAATTGTTGGGTTCAATGTGTCTAAAAATTTTCTTAGTGATATTTGGTATATGTTTCAGCTAGGAACCGGACCAAAGAACAAAATGTGTTTTTTAGAACCTACTAATATGTTTCTTAGTGAAAACACATGAACTGGCACAGGATACTTAGTGATATCATAAGTATCCTGTGCCAGTTCCTGGAAGTTTTTTAGATTCATAAAAAAACTTGCATTTAATGATATACTTAGTGATATTTAATGATATACTTAATTCATACCAATTAATTTAATGATGCAGGCGTGCCAGTTCATAGGAAAGTATCCAGTGAAAGTACTTTCACTGGATACCAATCTCTTTTAATGCGAAATGTTGAGCTTGAGATGAACATACTTTCAAAAAAGTGAAAAACATGCATGCCAGTTGAAATGAAAGTGAAAGTATCCTGTGACCAAATATCACTAAGAATAAACATACCAAATATCACTAAGTATCCTGTGCCAGTTCATGTGTTTTCACTAAGAAACTTCCAGGAGTGTTTCTAATATGTTTCATAGATAATGTATATGTTTCAGCTAGGAGTGTTTCCATTTTTAGAACCTACTAATATGTTTCATCTTTTTGGGTTAATTATCAAATAATATCAATAGGATAGCATGTTTCAGCAGGATAGCATATGAACTCCGCTGTAGAACCTACTAATATGTTTCATCTTTTTGGGTTAATTATCAAATAATATCAATAGGATAGCATGTTTCAGCAGGATAGCATATGAACTCCACTGCCATTGTAGTATCAAATAGAATGAAATATGTTTCAGTAATAGAACTCACAATCTGACGCGATGATGGTAGGTTTAGAACTCCATTGAAATATATGTTTAGAACTCACAATATGTTTGATACTCCATTCAATTTGAGTTCTATTGCATATGTTTAGAACTCCATTCAATTTGTACTGATAGTGTCATATGACATATTGATAGTGGCATATGCTTCAACAGATTCAGCAATAGATTGATAGTGTCAAACAATATGCAATAGAACTCAAATTGAATGGATAGCATATTTGTAGAGAAGATGACGATACTCCACTCAATAGGTTTAGAACTCACAATATGTTTGATACTCACAATCTGAGTTCTATTGAAATATATCCTGCTGAAACATGAAATATGTTTCAACACATGCTAGATCCATTGATACTCACATGCTAGATCCATTGCATATATTCACTGCATACTTGCCATTTCAATGCATATATAATTTTTTTGATTCAGATACTTGCCATTGCATATTGTAACAGATTTTTTTTTATTCAGATACTCATGTATCACTGAAGGGGTAACATGCATGCTGCAACCTGGATGTTGGACAACCCTGGTGGGAAATTTCTATGTAACATGGAAGCGTAGCACATGCCAATTTTGAACTGAGACTGCGTATTTTTGAACAAAAGGGGCTAGATACGGTGTATTTTTGAACTGAGATTGAGAAGGTGTATTTTTTGTGAATGAAGCTAGCAATTTTTTGAGAATGATGCTGTAGGTGAATGAAGCTAGCAATTTTTTGAAATTGTGACATTGTGTATGAAATTGTGACATTGTGACATTTTTGGTATATGACATTGTGACATTTTTGGTATATGGCATTGTGAAATGTATATGAAAAGGTGATTTTTTAGTTAGCCCCTTTGCAGTTTGATATGTTATATGTACCATTCAAAAAATGACCTATGTGGCATCAATATAAGTTCCAACAGACTCTAAGTAAAGTTTGGCCGTTAGGCTGAGATTGGATGCTTCTATGATATGTGTACTTTTGTATAATTTTGTTAGTCTCAATGATATGATTGTCTTGGATGAACAGTCCTTTATTTTGTGATATTACCTTGATTTCTTTCTTTAACTTCTTTTTCTATTTTTTAGATGTTTTAACCTTTTCCAAATTGGAGGTTCTGGTAGTCGTAGCTTGGGTGCGGCCTCTAAGACGCTTGAACTATGGTTATGTTTGCGTTGAAGTTTTATTTGATATGAATGTGAGTGTTGGGTACTAGATATGGGAAACTTCAATTGCTTGAACTATGGCGCATGCTAAATGTTTTTACACTAATCTGTTGTTCCGCGCCGAATTTTTTGTTTCATGTCGAATGCGTCCATGTCGCTAAATATTTTTACGCAAATTTGTTGTTCCGCGCAATTTTGACCGTCGAAATAATTTTTTGGGGAACAAAGATTTTGCGGGGGAAAATCTTAATTGAAGGCGCCCGCGTCGAAGGCGCCCGCGCCGATTTTTAAACTAATTTGTTGTTCCGCGCCGAAGGCGCCCGCTAAATGTTTTTACACTAATTTGTTGTTCTGCGTCGTATTTGTTATTTCATGCCGAATGCGTCCATGTCGTTAAATATTTTTACGCAAATTTGTTGTTCCACGCAATTTTGACCGTGGAAATAACTGTTTGGGGAACAAAGATTTTGCGGGGGAAAATCTTAATTGAACCGTGCCCGCGGGCACGGGTTATGACTAGTATATATATATATATGTATATATATATATGTACTAGTATATACCCGTGCCCAAGGGCACTGATCATTTAAATATCACCCTATCAAACTATTAGACACCCTAATTTTAAGCGAACAGAAATAATTAAAGCGCAATAATTATTATGACCCCCTCAAAATCTTATTTCACCAAATTTTAGGTCCCACCAAAGAATTTAGTTTCGACATTGTTTATTTAATTCTAAATAAAAATGTTAGCCCACGCCAAAATTTTTAGTCCCCCCAATATTCAGTTCAATTCAAATTCACACACGAAAAGCTACTAAAAAAACTTGAAAACAAATTTATAATTTGTTTGCCACATTCATATGTACTAAACACACTTGCTACTGCTTGCCCCTGAGCTTGACCTATAACATCGCTCCGCCTACCTGCAAGATTTCACAAAATACCAAATGTCACTGCAAAATATTATGACACGAATCAACCAAATGTCATAACCCGTCCCCGTAGGGCACGGTTCATTTAAGATATTCACCTCCCTCAAAATCTTAGATCGCCTAACTTTAATTGAATCAATAATTAAATTAGTGTTATTTAATTCCACTGTAAATTTTTATTTCCCTAAAATATTTGTTCAACACAATGAATTCAGTTCCCCACAAAAATTTAGTTCCCCAAGAATGTAGTTTTCCTTACCGATTTATAATGTGACCTAATGGCACAATTCATTTAAAATATTTCGTCCTCAAAATCTTGGATTCCCTAATTTTAAACGAACAATAATTAAAACATAATATTATTATTTTGTTCCCCCCAAATGTTATGCACCTCCCAAAATTTAGTTCCCACCATAGAATTTAGTTTCCCCCTAAAATTTTACTTTCTCGAGGTTTAATTCCATCCCGGTCTTCTAGGGTTTTCCCTCTGAAATTTTTCAAAAGTTTTAATCTCAACTCTTGATTTTTCAAGATTCAATCACATACCAACTTAAATATGTCTCCCTCATCTTATCCTCAACTGAAGCTCGCCATAGATTCCTCTAAATAACTCATTTATATCCCATGTCTTATAGTTTTTCACTCATCATTTTTCACCTAAACTGATCTTCTCGACATATTGAATCTTAATATAAAATATATGCCTTTTATCACCAATTTAAGAAGTTGATGAGCCCAAATTAATCATTATATGACAAACATTATATGCATACCGTCATACTCTTAACATTTTCTTTAAAAAAAATCATATGATGACCAAACTCGCAAGCAATAATTATTTCAAGCACTCCAGCTATTGTACATTTCATGTTCTCAAATTGATATTATGATACCCATGAACCATGATCCATTTTAACCCATCTTCTACTTCCTTTCCTTTCATAATAAATGCAAATAATGCTCCATTTCATCCTCTAAATACTTCATGTTCTCAAGTTGATATTATGATGCTTATGAACCATGATCCATTTTAACCCCTCTTCTACTTCCTTGCCTTTCAAAATAAATGCAAATCATGCTCCATTTGATCCTCTAAATACTGAATGAGTAAGCATGCACACACAAACTTCCTAAAATAAAATTGCTTCAAAACCAAACAGTTGCTTATCTAATGTTGTGTCCACAGGGCCTTTTGGTTTCTTCAGCTTCTACTTGTCCCCTAGATGTTCCCTCTGCATGTGATTAGAGCTCTGTTGAATGAGCATGAGCAGTTAACTTGATGCTAATGTTGCATTCAGTCAGAGTAGTTTGTTTAAGGATTCTACTTCACATTTCCAACTTTGTCTTCAATGTTTGTAAACCGAGAACTGACATTTGAAAAACAAAGCTAAATGGAACAAAACATCAGACAAAATACCTTAACAGAAATCCACGGTGCTAATTACCCATCAAAAATGGACCGAAAGAAAACATGTAATGGAGGGTAGCATATTGAATGAATGGCAACTAAGTTAATCTTATAATCAAGTTAACACATACTCGTAACTACAATATCAAGAACATTATGTTTTGCCTAAGTCCTCCAATTATTAACAACGTTGTTTAAGCACCATTCTTGATATTTTTACAGAACTACAAATTGGCATCATGGGATGTCATGTTCTTCATTTCACCAACATACAGCTGATAATATGAAAAAAAACCAGCTCATCTACCGGAAAGATTGATCTTAAAATGATCAGATTGGTGAAAATTCAAAAAAAAACCGGCCATTGCCCTGTGATAGTAAAGAAATTTTCCAATATGACATCAAGTACAACAATCGGCAAAATTACATGATCTGCTATGCTCGTGTGCCAAGCATCCCTATTCAAATCTACGGAATCTCAATCAAAAAAATGAAATTAGCTGATAACCACAGAAAAAGCAGAATTTTTGCATAATCACACATATATATACATGACCCAGTAGAGAAATAATTAGAGAATACATGAAATTAAGGACATGTTTGCATTTGGTCATCAACATGTCTTGAAATTCATTAACTTGATTGGTAACAGAATTCAAACCAATCATTTTACAATTATTAAAGATTTAACAAAATTTTGTTCCTTGGTATACACTTTATGCAGAAGAATCCTTCTTCTTTAATTATTACGTTGGATGTAGAACAGAAAAAATCATATATATTCCCTTAGCTTACCGTTCGAATCTGCAAAGTTGGACTCAACTTGTCTTTAAGTATATCATGGCATATTATTCCAAGCTGCATGCATCAAAATTAAAACTTGAGAAGGAATAATTTATTTGAAGTAATACTTAAAAGGATAAACAGAGAGTACTTGCCTTGTCATTTAACAGTGTAATACCAAGAATCTATGGCGCAGTCTACAAATCCAAGTATATATTACTACAAAAATAACTCATCGGATCAAAATGAGCTCTCCCATATTTTGAATTGCCCAATTTTTATCTTTCAGGAGTAGGTTCAAAGCAGTTGATGCCACTGACACGGGATAGTTTGAGCTTGGTGCAGTTATGCTAAGAAGAAAATTCGACCCAATGAAATAAAATATTTGCAGCAAGCATAAGCAAAAAAATAAGTACCTACTAAACTAAGTTGCAGTGAAGATAATAAGGTCAAGAAAATTTGACCAATATTTGATACAATCTATTATACCAAGCACAATTTGACCCCTGGTGGATTGTATGGTGTTGGGAGTTTAATTCTAAGAAGGTAATTTTTCAAGTTCAAATTTTGTTGGCAAGAAACTCTCATTCAAATTTCTATATTCCTGGGGTAGAAGAAGATATCACCAAAAGAAGGGGATATGGATCAAGGCTGTTAACCAGTTCATTCAGGGTGCAAGGAAATGAACGGAAGTGTTCATCTTTATCCCGACATAATTCTTTTGTTAACAATTCTTATGCAAGAGCTTTCACACGTTATGACTTACATGTTCTGGCTGCACAGGCTAAAAACATTAAGTTCCAGAAGTTTATTCCAACTATTCAGACAATTAAGTTTCCAATGAAGGTGGATGAATTCGTTGTCAACATCCTTGCGAGAACATCTGTCAACTTCCAGGTTATAACACACAATTCGTGTCCAAAAATGAGCTCCGAACAAAGAAGGAAATTAATCTGACAGATATTGTGGAAATGGAGGAGCTATGGGGGTACTTATATGCGCACATGTGCACGCAGATATGGAACACAATTAGACAGAAAGAAATATAAACTGGTCACAATTCCTATGTTACATGTAATGCCTGGAAGCTTAACACAACATGTGTAAATTGTGGACATGTATAAATATCGATGAACAGTGCAATGAATGATACATAAAATCTCAGAAATTTTGCATAGCTCCCATGAAAAAAAGATAGTCGTGGTAAAATTCTAGGGAAAATATTCAAATCTCGAATGTGCTTTAAAACCATATGCAACCGAGGTTTTTCTATAGAAGATAAAAAAGGATGGACTAATGCCACACTAAACCAAGTCCTAATGAACACAACATACATGTTCTTGGCTGACATACAGCTTATGCATATTTTTGGTATATCAAAGAATTGAAATCTCTATTTTCCAAAGCATCGAGAAAAAATGAATTGAAATCTCCAAATCAGTTATATATAGCTAAAAATTTACACTTTTGCTAAATGCTTCAACTGTTTTCTTCCTGCTCAAAAAATCTCAGATCTCACCATTTGATTTAAAGTAAACTCAATTCTTATTCAAAGAAAATCCCGAAGTTCCGAATTATTTACATCCCTACCTAGAACTATTATCACATAGAACTAAAACATAAATACACATCAACAACATTGCTATTTGTTACATCATCTTTAAGTGGCAAATGCTTGATATTGGTAACCAAATATTTTCAATATATGATGTAAGCTCAAAACCTGAGGAATACAAACAAATGGCTTTTGCTATACAAACTCTTTATAAATGAGAAATATTGAATAAATTGAATTTAGCTTCAAATAATCGAAATCTACATGACAAAGTTGTCAATATTAACATTATAGCACAATAATATTTATAGCCTTATAGAAATTTGATGCATTCCAAAAAAAATTAATATACAGCGTTAGTAAGCAATGAACTTCTCATCTGAATACTGTCCCCAAGAACAAAACAACAGAGTTTAAAAATAGACCCACAATTCATGAGTTAATTAACAATTAGGTAAAGTATAAGATATGGACCATGCTTCTCAACAATGATGGATCCATTATGAACGCATTCATAGCTAGTAGAAGTAGAAAAAAGCATAAGAAGCAAAACAATAACTACAAACAGACATCATTTACTAAATGATAATTATAAGTACCATACATACAAATTGAATGAAAGTTTAATTCTAAGCAAGCAGTTAAGCTAACTATTCATATGATAACACAAATCATACATATATTTTGAACGTTCTTCCATTATGTTCCCTATTGAAGTCTTGACAACAAAGCAGAATTCCCAACAGAATATCATTCCATGTATTTGCCCACTATTACTTCTTTGCTTTCATGATGTAAAAGAATATTACACCTTTTGCCATCATGCTGTGAAAGAAAGGGAAACATTATTGGGCTTGTTAAATTTTGAATTGGACATCTTCCTTGGCACAAACAATTTCCCTAAAATGTGAAGTAATACTGAAATATAAATCTAACCATGCATTAACTCATTTGCTTGGTTCCTTCCACATGCATCATAAGATATATCGGAAGCCCTGAGGTTCACAACACAAAATTTATATCGGAAGCAATCATATTTAACCAAGTTTCTCTTTAAAAAAATCCAAATCAACAACAAAATAAATCCAAATCTCTTGTAGGACACCTTGTAGCTTCTATTTCGATGTCGAATAACCAAGATATATGTACTGCATGTAAGCATAAGGTTCTCATCGGTAAAAACTGGGTTTACAAAACCTCTCTCTTTCTCTTCACACACCCACAACCATGAGCTTTACTCTACTTATTATTATCACTCATTCACAGTCTCATGTGATTCAATAAATACAGTCAACAACCATAAACATATAACACATTTCTTCAATGGAGTAAAAACACGAAGAGAAACATCGAGAACGATTCATACTTTTTTGCTGAGGAATTGACCTTTCGAGCTTACCATCGACCGCATTTGTGGAGAGTCACCCCTAGTATTTCGAGTTGTCCCTTGAAAACCCAGTGCTTCGTCGTCAAAGGATGTGAACAAACTCCTCTTTGCTCAAGTTCCTCATATGAAACAAATCAATTACAATCAAACACAGAATCTATTTTTATCAGTTTTTTTGGAACTGATTTGTTCTTCATATTAGTGTTTGGAACTGATATTAAATGCAATTGTTCTTCATATCAAAAATTTTGTGCTGCTCTTGAAGCTACTACAACATCGAAGCTTGAATTTTTTTGTGCATTATTTTTTGTGCATTCTGTTTGTGCTTGAAATCATGTATGTTGCTCAAGTATGTGCATTTTACAGGTAAGATATGGCTTAATTATGGCTCAAGTATGTGCATTTTACATGTCAGATATGGCTCAACTATGGCTCAAGTATGTGCATTCTTCAGATCAGTTTTTTTGCATATCAGGTATTTTGAAGTGGAAAATCTGAAACTATGATATGAAGTATGACATAATACACTTGGCTACTTAGTTATATCCTAAAACAGATTTTTCAAGGTTCTTGATTCAAGTGTTTCCCCCCTCTCAGGTAGGTGGCTCAAGATAATGCACATTTTTAGAACTTGTGTACTGGAGTATGTGTACTTGTGCACTGGAGGCTCCACGCAAAAACCTGGATACTTTGGATACTTTGGCTGTATTGTGAAGCTTGAAGCAACCTGAAGCTTATATAATTTTTTTAGAATCACCAAAAACATATATATCCCTTATTAGAATCAACAGAACATATATAGTTTTTCTGCAGAACCAAAGTTTGATATCAAAACTCTATAATCAAAAGTTTGGTTTGCAGAATCACCAAAAAATGGTTTTTTCATATATGGCAGGACACTTTTTGTTGTATAAGAAACCATGAGTGGTAACAATATTACGATTTCAACAATAAAACAATTATTTGAATCACCAGAACCATAAACTATGTGAAAAATAAAAATCTTGTCTTGCTAAGAAGCTAAATTTTAATTAACAGTCCTAATATAATGCTGGGTTAAATGCAGCAAGTCTTTAATTGAATGTGTTCTACCATAATCAAAACCAAAGTGTCCTACCAAAAAGGGTTAATAGCGGAATCAAGGAGACAACAAAAAAGGGAAATATTTTTTTTGTGATTCTGCAAACTTTGGTTTTGATTATAGAGTTTAGTTTTGCAGAAAATTTGGTTTTGCAGAACTTATATACTTTTTTTGATGCCGCCAGAACATTTATATCCCTTTTAGAATCATGTATATAATTTTTTTGTAGAACCAAAGTTTTCCATCAACACTCTATAATCAACAGTTCTATTTGCAGAATTAACATGGCATGACACTTTTAGTTGTGTAATTAAACCGTGAGTGACAATAATATTACGATTTCAACAAAAAACAATTATTTGAATAACCAAAACCATAATAATTATTCATGGCAGTCATGATATATTTCATAGTATTTAAAGCTAACACCAAAAACAGTCCTGATATATATGGCAGTATTTAAAATTGGAACCTACCATATACAACCCAATAACAAATATGGCAGTCTTGATAACTATAACACTAACACGAAAGATAATATATCATGTCTGCCAAAATAAGGTAGGTTGAATCACCAAAGTTAACACCAAAAAAGTCCTGATATTTATGGCAGTATTTAAAGTTGGACCTTACCATATACAACACCAATACCAAAAATCACAGAAGCACCAAAAATTATCTATTTATGGTAATCCTGATAACTATATCCACCAACACCAAAGATAACTATATCACCAACAAAATCTTTTACAGAATCATCAAAAATTAGCTTAGAATTTAATCACCAAAACCGTAATAACTATATAAGGCAGTATTTAAAGTTAACATCAAAAACAATCCTGGTATATATGTCAGTATTTAAGGTTGGAATCTACCATATACAACACCAACACCAAAAATTACAGAATCACCAAAAATTATAGTAGTACGGTTAAATATGGCAGTCCCGATAACTTTGGTTATTGTAGTACCAAAAATTATGTAGTACAGTTAAAGAAAGTTATTTTGGTACCAAAAATTGCCTAAGATGTAGTACCAAAAAATTGCAGTCAAATGGTACTAACACCAAAGATAACCATTTGAGGGCTGCAAAAATATTTTTATTTGAATCACCAAAACCATAAACTATCTGAAACATAATAATCTATTCTTGCTAAGAAGCTAAATTTTTTCTGTTTTGGTTAAATCCGGTTACTCTCTAATTAAAAGTGTCCTACCATAATCAAAACCAAAGTGTCCTGCCAAAAAATAGATTATAGCAGCATCACTATGACACCAAAAAGGGATATAATTTTTTGGTGATTCTGCAAACTTTGGTTATGATTAGAGAGTTTGGTTTTGTAGAAACTTTAGTTTGCAGAACTTATATACCTTTTAATGTCAACAGAACATATATATCCCTTTTTAGAATCATATATATAATTTTTTTGCAGAACCAAAGTTTGACATCAACACTCCATAATCAAAAAATTTGTTTGCAGAATCAATATGGCAGGACACTTTTAGTTGTGAAATAAAACCATGAGTGACAACAATATTAAGATTTCAACAATAAAACAATTATTTGAATAACCAAAACTATAATAATTATATATGGCAGCCATGCTATATTTCGTAGTATTTAAAGCTAACACCAAAAACACTCCTAATATATATGGCAGTATCTAAAGTTGGAACCTACCATTTACAACACCAACCACAAATATGGTAGTCCTGATAACTATAACACTAACACCAAACATAACTATATCATGAATACCAAAATCTTTGGCAGAATCACCAGAAATTATCTTGGAATTGAATCACCAAAGTTAACACCAAAAATGGTCCTCATATATATGGCAGTATTTAAAGTTGGAATCGACCATATTCAACACCAACACCAAAAATTACAGAAGAACCAAAAATTATCTATATATGGCAGCCCTGATAACCATATCATCGACACCAAAGATAACTCTATCATGACTGCCAAAATTTTTTGCAGAATCACCAAAAATTATCTTAGAATTGAATCACCAAAACCATAATAACGGTATATGGCAGTATTTAACGTTAACACCAAAAATAGTCCTGCTATATATATGTCTGTATTTAAAGTTGTAACCTACCATATACAACACCAACTCCAAAAATTACACATTTACCAAAACTTATCTATATATGGCAGTCCAGATAACTAATGTTAATATAGTACCAAAAATTATGTAGTACATTAAAGAAAGTTCTTTTGGTATCAAAAATTGCGTAAGATGCAGTATAAAAAATTGCAGTCACATGGTACCAACACCAAAGATAACTATATCAGGGCTGCCAAAATCTTTTTAATTGAATAACCAAAACCATAAACTATGTGAAACATAAAAAGCTTTTCTTGCTAAGAAGCTAAATTTTTTCTGTTAATTTGTCAGTCCTGCTATTAAGTGTGGTTAAATGCAACTACTCTCTAATTAAATGTGTCGTGCCATAATCAAAACCAAAGTGTCCCGCCCAAAAAGGTAGTAAAGTAGAATCACCAGGATACCAAAAAGGGATATAATTTTTTGGTGATTCTGCAAACTTTGGTTTTGGTTATAGAGTTTGGTTTTGCAGAAACTTTGGTTTGCAGAACTTATATACCTTTTTTGATGTCACCAGAACATATATATATCCCTTTTTAGAATCATCAAAACATATATAACCAAAGTTTGACATCAACACTCTATAATCAAAAGTTTGTTTGCAGAATCAGTATGGCATGCACTTTTAGTTGTGTAATAAAATCATGAGGGACACCAATATTTAGATTTGAACAATAATACAATTATTTGAATCACCAAAACCGTAATAACTATATATGGCAGTCCATATATATTTCGCACTATTTAAAGTTAACACCAAAACAGCCCTGATATATATGGCAGTATTTAAAGTTGGAACCTAGCATGTACAACACCAAAAATAAATATGGCAGTCCTAATAACTAACACACCAACACCAAAGACAACAATCATCATGTCTGCCAAAATATTTTGCAGAATCACCAAAAATTATCTTGGAATTGAAACAACAACGTTAACACCAAAAATAGTCCTGATATATATGGCTGTATTTAAAGTTGGTTCCTACCATATACGACACCAACACCAAAAATTAGAGAAGCACCAAAAATTATCTATATATGGCAGTCCTGATAATTTTATCACCAACACCAAAGATAACTATATCATGACAGCCAAATTTTTTTTGCAGAATTACCAAAAATTATCTTAGAATTGAATCCCCAAAATCATAATAACTATATATGGCAGTTTTTAAAGATAACACCAAAAATAATCATGATATATATGTCAGTTTTTAAAGATAACTATGTATTTTTCAGTATTATGAACATCATGCATGCTTTCACAGTCTGTAGGTTAGATCAACACACTATAGGAAGCAATTAATTAGAGAAGAATACTGTCGATGGGGATTTGTGGTCCATTACTTGTTATTCTTAAGTATACTGCCAAATTTTGCATATGTAGGTTCTGTAAATATGACTAACATTGTAGCAATGGACCACAAATACTTTGAATATGTAGATTCTTAGCAATGAACTTAAAGCAATGGACCACAATAACAATATTTAAGAATGGCAGAATTATAAAGTCGAATAGACTTCAGGCCTTCCAGAATTGCGTATATTTAAGAATGGCAGAATTGCTTATATTTAAGAACATGTAGAATTGATTATATTTAAGAACATTTTAGAATATTGTGGTTAAATACAGAATTTAAGAATGGCAGAATTTCTTAAATATAATGGTTAATTGTGGTTAAATACAGAATTGCTTATATTTAAGAATAGGCAAAATAGGCGAAATATGCAAGACAACAACTTCCAGGCCTTCCAGAAATAGGCGAGAAATCCTCCAGCCTTCGGATTTTGCTGCAAAATCCATTCAATGCAACTTTTTATTAACTTTAAACTCATTCAATAATTATAAAGTCGAATAGACTCTAAATGGAGTTCTCAGTATGATCTTTGCATGGGTTGATCTTTGGGGTACCTGAAATAAGATGTGTAGGTTGGTACTTATTTGGGCATTCCTACAAACACGTCAAGTGCACATTAAATTACCTCCATACTAATAAAATCGATTGAAGTTACAAACTAAAGATGCGACCTTTGAAATCGAGAATGATGCGCCATGGGGGTGCTTCGATTCTAGTTAGCCCATCCAAATCCATCTGTGCATTACATTATCACCTGGACATGAGCTGAAGAAGACAGTCTAAATATTTGATTATTCAATATACTTTATTGTGCTCCTATGCTATTTATAAAAAGCGGACTTGTGGCAAATTGGATGACATTGTTGTGAAGGGAATTTAGGGAGAAATAGGTGTAAGGGGTTAAGAGCCCCCCCTACCCGTGTATTTATAGCTTTCAATAGTGGGTTGGATACCCAATTGGCCCAATGGGCCTATTCATAACACTTCCCCTTATCCAATCAACATTGAAATAAGAGGTGGATTCTTCAGGATCCGAGTTAGGGTTACTGTCTTGTTAAAGAAAGAACAGTTAACCCATAACTTCCCCTGTTTTAGGGATGTGTCAAGGGGTGGATACTTCAGGATCCAGAGTCAACGAGGTTGCCTCGTCAAAACCTTGACTACGGAAAACCCAGTGGGAAAAAACCTGTAGCCAAGGGAAAAGAGTACAACTCTGCAGTTGACTCCCCCTTATCTGACCAAGCTTCAGGCTTGCAGATTTCCTATGAATCTATACATCAGTCTCCTATGTATCTATGAGTTCATAGTTCTCTCATCCTGACCCAGTTTACATTTACTCACTCTCCTCATCCCAATCCCATATACAAGTTTCTCAAAGATACTAGTAGGCAGGGATTTGGTAAGCAAATCCGCCAAGTTATTACATGATTGGATCTTCTGTACCTCAATCTGCTTTTGCTTCTGAAGGTCGTGCGTCCAGAAGAACTTGGGGGAGATATGCTTCGTCTTGTCACCTTTGATGTAGCCGTCCTGTAGCTGGGCTATACATGCTGCATTGTCTTCATGGAGTGGAGTGGGTGCGAGAACGCCGGTAGTAAGGCCGGTGGAGGTGAGTATGTGCTGGATCACCGAGCGTAGCCAGAAGCATTCCTTGCTTGCTTCGAAGATTGCAAGTAGCTCTGAGTGGGTGGATGAGACGGTCGTCATGGTCTGCTTCACAGATCTCCAGGATATGGCCGTACCGCCATATGTGAACATGTATCCGGTCTGAGACTTCTCTGTATGAGGATCGGACCTGTAACCTGCGTCAGCATAACCAACTAAACCAGTTGATGCCCCTTTCCTATAGAATAGACCTAAGTCTATGGACCCTTGGAGGTAGCGCAGAAGGTGCTTAACTCCGGCCCAGTGCCGCTGTGTAGGTGCAGCACTATATCTGGCTAGTAAGTTTACTGCAAACGCTATGTCAGGGCGAGTGCAGTTAGCCAGGTAAAGGAGTGCACCGATAGCACTTAAATAAGGCACTTCGGGGCCTAGTACTTCCTCCCCCTCTTCCAGCGGCCGGAAGGGGTCTTTGTGAACATCCAATGATCTGACGACCATCGGAGTGCTGAGGGGGTGGCACTTATCCATCTGAAACTTTTTCAGTAAGTTCGATGTGTAAGTTGACTGGTGTAACAGGATCCCATCTTTAAGATGCTCTATCTGAAGGCCTAAACAGAATTTTGATTTTCCGAGGTCTTTCATCTCGAAAGTTTCTGTCAGGCTTCTAGAAATCTTTGCGATCTCTTCAGGAGATCCGATGAGGTTTAAGTCGTCTACATAGACGGCTATTATTACAAATCCTGTTGCCTTTGCTCTTATAAAGATGCAAGGACAGACTGGGTCGTTTTTAAATCCTTGTTGTGCAAGGAAGTCACTCAGTCTGTTATACCACATCCTTCCAGATTGTTTTAGACCATATAATGATCTTTGCAGTTTCACTGAGTAGATGTCACGGTCTCTCTCTTTTAGTGCTGCAGGCAAAGAATAACCGTCAGGCAATCTCATATAGATGTCTCGGTCTAGGTTGCCATATAGGTATGCAGTAACCACGTCCATGAGTTGCATATCTAAACCCTCTTGTGCTGTTATGCCAATGAGGAATCGGAAGGTGATCGCGTCCATGACCGGGGAGTATGTGGCTTCAAAATCCACCCCAGGACGTTGGGTAAAACCCTGCGCTACAAGCCTTGCTTTGTAGCGTACGATCTCGTTCTGTTCATTTCGTTTTCTAACAAATACCCATTTATAACCCACAGGTTTTACACCTTTTGGTGTCTGGACTATTGGTCCGAAGACCTTGCGTTTGGTGAGTGAATCCAACTCCACTCCTATTGCTGCTTTCCACTTTGGCCAATCATCTCTGCTTTGACATTCTGTCAGAGAGCGTGGTTCAATATCATCGTCGCAGTACGCGACGTTGATGGCAATATTACACGCAAATGTGTCATCTATTGTTGTGCTTTTTCTGTCCCAATACTCCCCAGTTCGTACATAGTGTATCGATACTTCATTTTCTCCCGGTTTTTCCTCTTCATGAGAGTTTGGGAGAGATGGGGTAGCAGGGCTTAAATTAGCATCCTGTGGTGGTATTTGTTTACCATTGCCAAGGGTCCTACTCTTTCGAGGGACTTGGTCCTTGGATCCCGGTGGTCGTCCTCTCTTTTTGAGAGGTCCAACCATTTCTGCTGCAGGCGGATTGCATCCATTTTGCGGTATGTCGATCCTAGCTGGAGTGTTAGCAGCAGGGACGTGTGATCTGACAATCTTCTGGTTGTCAGTAAATTTGTCCGGCAAGAGATGGACAGTGTTTTGGATGTGGAGAATCTTCAGGACCTCCTCCTCACACTGGCTTGTTGGCGGATCAAAGTGACATAAAGTTTTTGTATCCCAAGTGATACTTTCTGAAGCTTCGGGCTTCTTTGTCTGTGAGCCTAGTCTTGGGAACGATGTTTCATCGAATTCACAGTCTTCTAGACGTGCCTTAAAGACGTCCCCCGTTAGGGGTTCTAGGAATCTAATTATGGAGGGGGTGTCAAACCCAACATAAATGCCTAGGCGACGTTGTGGACCCATCTTTGTCCTTTGTGGTGGTGCTATGGGGACGTATACTGCACAACCAAATATTCTCAAATGTGAGACAATTGGTGGGGCTCCAAGTGTTAGTTGCATTGGAGAAGATGACTGACCTCCAGAGGGTCTTAATTTTATTAAAGATGCAGCATGCAGAATTGCATGACCCCACGCATTCACTGGCATCTGGGATTGAAGTAATAATGGACGAGCGATCCATTGCAGTCTCTTAATTAGAGATTCTGCTAACCCATTTTGGGTGTGAACATGCGCTACAGGATGTTCGACTTCAATTCCCTGAGCTTGGCAATAGTCTAGAAAGACTTGTGACGTAAACTCCCCCGCATTGTCCAGACGAAGTTTCTTTATCTGGTGGTCGGGGAAGTGGGCCCGTAACTTTATTATCTGATCTAAAAGCTTAGATAGTGCTAGGTTACGGGTGGACAGTAGGCACACATGTGACCACTTAGTTGATGCGTCTATCAGGACCATAAAGTACCTGAACGGACCACTTGATGGGTGAATCGGCCCACAAATGTCTCCGTGGATTCTTTCCAGAAAGCTGGGAGACTCCACATCCACTTTCAGTGGAGAGGGTCTCGTGATCAGTTTACCCTTGTAACAGGGTGGACATGGGAATTTGCCTTTTTGAAGAATCTTCAGGTTCTTCAGGTCAATGCCCCTGGAGTTCTTTATGATGCGGTACATCATAACCGAACCAGGGTGTCCCAGTCGACTGTGCCAGAGTTGGAATTCTGGTGTTTGGGGGCACTGCAGGTGCTCCACCATGGATGTTTCTGGAGTTTGTATACTTGTTTGGTAGAGTCCCGAGGGGAGTCCCTTGAAACGTTCCACAATGGTTTTTGAACCATTTGTAAGAGCCGTTACAAGCAAGTATTCCCTTTTATCCTCCTCGACCGTCTCTAAGTGATATCCGTTTAAACGGATGTCTTTAAAACTTAGGAGGTTTCGGATGGATTTTGGGGAGTATAACGCATTTTTAAGTGTTATTTGTGTGTTGCCGGGGAGCAATATAATTGCTTCCCCTGATCCTTCGATTATATTTGCTGGCCCTGAGATTGTTCTCAGTGGGCCAGAATAACTACTTACGCTCGTGAAATAGTCTATGTTTTGAAGGATCGAGTGCGTCGATGCACTGTCCACTAGGCAGATAAGTTCCATATCTAAAAATGGGGAAAGACATTCAAGCAATAAATATAGATAAAAGATTCACTTTCATAAATAAATGCTAAAAAGATATTGTTTGACATGGAAAAAATAACTAGATACGATGCATAAAAATTTAAGATACATTGCTAATTGCATAAAAGTGGTCCAGATCTAGAGAGTATCATCTCCCATGAAATCTTCGGGAGTCCATGAGGTCTCTGCCAACGCTGCGCTCTCCATCAGGTTTGTCTCAGCTCGAGGCTTGAGGCTTGCCTGGTAGAGGTCCTGGAGGTGTTTTGCTGTGCGGCAGATTCTGGACCAGTGGCCCGTCATCCCGCATTTTGAGCATTTGTCCTCCCAGTCTTTCTTGGGAGTGCCTCCTTTGTTGGGAATCCTCTTCTGCTTCTTGTCCACGAACTTCTGGTTCTGGGGAGGAGCTGGGTGAGTGGCCTTCTTCCGCTGCTTCTGTTCTTTCCATTTCTGGAATTTTGCCTTTTTGTCCGTCTTCTTCTTCTGGGAAGACTGGAAGTGGGCCTCTGCAGGAGGTGGCAATGGAGCGGAGCCAGGAGGGCGCAGGTTGTGGGTGGCAACCAACAGGTCTCTGTTCTGTTCAGCCATAAGTAGGCATGAAAGAAGGTCAGAGTACTTTGTGAACTTCCTCTCTCGATATTGTTGCATAAGGATCATGTCCTTTTCATGGAAAGACGTAAACGTCTTTTCCAGCAACATTTTCTCCGTCACTGGTTCACCACACAACTTCAGGCGTGAGGTGATGCGGAAAAGAGCTGAGTTGTACTCCGCTACGGATTTGAAATCCTGTATGCGGAGGTGAGTCCACTCGTACTGTGCACGGGGGAGTATGACATCCCTCTGATGTCGGTACCTCTCCTCGAGTGCATCCCACAGCTCGTAAGGGTCCTCTACAGTGAGGTACTCGTCCTTTAAGGTCGAGTCTAAGTGTTTCCTGATATATATAATGGCTTTCGCCTTTAATATATCGGAAACTTCCTCTGTATGAGGTGCTTCCACTGAAGCCTCCTTGTTAGCTGGGGCAGTACTAGTTGTTGCCTTTTCAGTCTGTGTGAGACTGAAACCATGAGAGCGCAGATGGAACTTCAGGTCCAACTGCCAACTCAGGTAGTTTGACCCATCAGCCTTCAGGACTGAGAAGTCTACATTTACGAGTCTGGCCATTTTATGATCTAGCATGTACAGAAACAAAATAGCATGTATCATTAAGACTGAAAGTAAGACAGACATCCACGCATGTAATGTAGTCATTTTCATGAATTTAAATTACTGCGGTTTTAACATACATGCTTTTTCAGGTAATGTGAATAATTAATTACTAAAAAATTAACAATCACGCATGCTGTTTAATGGTTTTCATTGCGACATTAAAACATGGTATTAAAGCTAATTAATCAACCACGCAGTTTAATGCAAAAACAATGAAAAACAGAAATAATGACCTTAGGCTATGGGGATCAGCCAGCCGACACCGAAAAATAAATAAAAAGTCCAGTCCGAGGTTACATCAAAATAAAAGGCATGAAAGTAAATTACAACTCGGGAACTTCAGAGAGAAGCCCCTATCTTCATTGAGCGAAACGCCTTCAGCTTCTTTTTGGTGTCCTTCGGTCTTCTTTTTACATTTTCATCCTCACATACAAAGTTTCTCTCAAAAGAAAAGAAAAATTGCGGGAATTTAAAACGGTGTCGGAAACCTGGCTGATCCCTAAAAACATAGCCTAAAATTTGCACATCCACGCAGATAATATTTTTGCAACATACAACCACGCAGATAATCGAAACACAAGCATTTAAAATAATTTTAAAATTGTGTGCGACGTGCAAAAAAAAAATTTTTTTTTTTTTGAAAACTTTTGCCTTTTTGATCCATATTTTATTGTTTTTATTTTACCGCTTTAAACCCTTTCAAATTTTCTTTTACCTATTTTGGGCTTTTTAGGGCCAAAAAATAAATAAAATAATTTGTGTGAATGGGCTAATTTTCTGGCCTTTTTGGGCCATGAAAACAACCCATTAGGGTTAATATTGGGCCTCCCCCGAAAAATAACCCGTTAGGGTTAGGGTTTCAGGAAACCCTAAGGGGGGGCCCGCGGCGTGTCGCCGCGACGGCTGGCCGCGTAGGGTGCGGCCGCCGTCGCGGCGACGGGCCGCGGCTGCGGGCCGCGGCCGCCGCGGCGGCGGGCCGCGGCCTGCAGGCCGCGGCACAGGGCCGCGGCAGTTGGCCGCGGCCTGAGGCCGCGGCCGCCGCGGCTTCAGGCCGCGGCAGTTGGCCGCGGCCTGAGGCCGCGGCCGCCGCGGCCTGCAGGCCGCGGCGCAGTGCCGCGGCTTCAGGCCGCGGCTGCAGTCCGCGGCCTGAGGCCGCGGCTGCTGGCCGCGGCTTCAGGCCGCGGCGATTGATTCCGCCGGCGGCGCGAAGGGCGCGCCGCCGTTTCGCCCTATGGGCGTACGGAAATTTGGATCAAAGGCGGGGAGGTAAAAATCGGGGTTTTCAACAATTTAGATCGCAAAAAAACGAGTTTTTATTGTTTTAAACATGCAAATCTTATTAAAAATGTTGAATTTAACCGAGTTTGTGAACTTTTTGATCCTAAAACATGCAGATCTAATGAGAAAAGCAAGTTTAGATCTAAAAGTTTGGATTTTTACCTACTAGATTCGACGAGGAATCTAGGCGACGGTTGGTGAAGGATGCCCTTTTCGCTCCCCGTTGAGAAGATTACGATCTTCTTTTTCTGAGCGATTTGTGGATCTCCTTTCCCGCGAGCCGCCGTCTCCTCCAACGAGCGTGATCGTGCTGATAACGTGTTGTGAAGGGAATTTAGGGAGAAATAGGTGTAAGGGGTTAAGAGCCCCCCCTACCCGTGTATTTATAGCTTTCAATAGTGGGTTGGATACCCAATTGGCCCAATGGGCCTATTCATAACAGACATGATGATTAATTATATTAGATCCTATGACCCAGGTATATCATCCACTGCTAACACAGAGATATGAAAGGTAATAAAAGAATTTATGCACAAAAGTGCTAACATCTCCTGCAATGAATGATTCTCAAAACACATCATAATTCAAAATTCTTAAAACCAAATAAGATTCTATCCCAAATGAGAAATCCCAAATAAACTGTTAACAAATGAAATCAAATCGAAACCATTGATTATTGAGAAAGCACAAATCAATAATCAAGATGCTAATGGTTTTCCTGAGCCGGATATGGTCGGAACTGGATCAAAATATGTTTTTATAAAACATTGTGATTACGATAAGAATTAATTCGCGTAATTTTTAGAGGAGGTCGGAACTGGGTCCTAGCATTTGCAATAATCCAATACTGGTGTACAAAGTCGAAACCATTAACAGAACAATAACATTCTTGAGAAAGCACACTCGAATGAAATCACAGGTTTATATGCACAAATCGAATGAAATCTCAAATGAAATCAAAGTCTCTTGAGGTTACCTGCGACGGTATAAAATCAAAATCTCAAATGAAATCAAAATCTCAAATGAAATCACATGTTTATATTCAAATGTCAACTTTTCATCAGAGAAGAGGCTGTTCGTGACTATCATGCCGTCATCTGAGTAGCTACAAAATATTCACCAGCATCAAAGCTAAGGTCATTTACAGAAGAAGCAGTATAAGCAGCAAATTCTTTTGCTTGTATAAAAAGAAAGAAAAACATAAAGTTCATAAATTTAAACCAAGATGGTGATGTGTGCAATGTGTAATAATGATTATAACAGCCATAGTCAAGTGTTTCTCGAGGGTAAAGAATGTTGAAGTTGTATGATATATCTTTTTTGCAAAGCCTATATGCTAGATATTTCGATAATTACAATACATTTTCAAATTCAAGAACTTTTTATAGGTAAACCTAAAAAGGTCTCATGAAAAGGAAGCGAAAAATCCCTAATATTTACAAAAGTAAACATATTACACAATGAGCAACCACCTCAAATCTCAAACCACCTAATTTTCCTACCAACTCAAACTTTCTTTTGCTAGTAAGGCAGTCTTATTTCTCAAATTATTGAGCAGGAAAGAGTGCAAAAGGGCAGATCAGGTCAATTACACTTCAAATCTAATACCACAGCATCAAATTTAACAGGATGAGTGTACAAATGGGATGGAAACTGCAATTGAACAAAATGAAAATTTTTAGAATTCAGATAACTGAAGTACCTGAACCTATCGGATCCCTCCTCAAATGATATTGCACATCGGAAGATCTGTCCATCGCCGTGTTGAACTATGGTGGAAAATTTGAAGGCCATGTCGATTTTGAAGAGTTGACGAAAAAAGAATCTTCCTGAATCCACCTGCAAATCATCAGCATCATCACTACAATTTGGAAGAAAAATACATAAAGCCCTAGCATAAAGTAATTTGAGAGAAATAAATTTCGAATCTTCACCTCGTGGTCCCAAAATCATCTCCTAGGGCCTGAGATCTTCGAAGTCCGACAAAAAATTTTGAATCTTGCTGTCGGAGAGGGAGATGGAGAGGGAGAGGGAGAGTTGGGGGGAGATTCAAAGGCCAGGGCGAGTTGTACGATGCCTGAGATGTTCGAAATCTGGTGGCGATTTGTTGGTAGTTGTTGGGGTTGAAGGCCATGGCGATTTGTTGGGGCGATTTGTTGGGGTTGAAGGCCAAAATCATCTCCCCGTAAAATTTGTTGAAGAGGGCAAGGGCTCACAGCAAGTGAAGTTTTTTTTAGGAGAAGAGAGAGAGAGAGAGTTGTTTGGTTTTAAAAATATCCAAATTAACGCATTGGGTTTCCCCCGCACATTTCCCTCTAAAATTTCCCTTTAAAACACAACTTCAAATTCAAAAACACACCTCAAACCTTCCCAATTTCTCTTATCCCAATTTATCTTATTCAATTTCTCTTGTCTTATCCAAATTCTCTTATCTAACACTTGTTTTATCCAATTTCTCAACTCTTATCCAAAAACTCTTATCCAATAACTCATGATAACATCCCTGTTTTATAATATAGATATATGTATATATATATATACATATATATATATATATCTATATACATATATACATACATACATACATACATATACATATACATATCAAGCATTCACAAGTATCTTCAAACTACATACACTACTAGTCTATACTCCAATACAATTTCCAATATATATACAGACATTCCTAAAGTGTTATAGCTACCCACACATATATAACTAATATCATCCATACAACTTCATATATATCATGAATAACACTGAGTATGTATATATCACACAATAGGCAAACATTAATATACTACAGGGGAGTACACTCATACGTGAGTGATACGCCGGGGTTCACACACACGGGTCCACACACTCTACTTATACATGCACCACAACGACATCACAATAAAATCAATGGGCTCGCTACTATGCTAAGGTTGACACAGGCAACGACGAGCACTACAATAAAAAGGAAACCGAAACCAAAAGTGTAACGAACAAGATCGAAAAGAGCGACTTCAAATTAAGGTGAGGATAAGGAGATAGCTAGTTGGATGAGACAAAAATATTGCTCTAAATAATTAAATAGGCGAAAGAGTGTCATGTGTAAAATATGATGTCGTATAAATCTATTCTCATGAAAATTTGTAGGAAAAACGAGCAGACTGTAAAATTTGAAAACACGGAAAAAGTTTTTTTTAAGGCGAAGAAATGATGAGTAGGGTGAGGCAGTGATCGTGTTGTAAACGAAAATAGGTTTATACCAAAAAAATTTGAAGTATGAGCACGATGATTATAGTTCTTGCAAATAAAGATATATTAAAGTTCTATTTAACTTAGAAAACATTTTAAAAGTAAGTATAATAAGTGAAAATTTTAATAATAGACTTAGTAGTGTAGAAATGGAAAGAAAGATATATTGAATTATCAAAAATGGCAATAAGGTTTTAAAACCGAAATACGATAGATATAGGTTAGAAAATGGTCTCGAAATTGTAAAAAAATTATGACCAAGACGACTTCAAAATCTAAGAAAGTTTTTTAGCTCAACCGAAAAGTAAGGAATTTAAATATATATGAAGGGGGTTTTAAAACAAAAATTAAACTAAGCAAAACTTTTAATCAAGGGAAACCGAAAACAACTTTGAAAGAATCAAGCTTTGCAATTGAGGACATTCGAAAGATCAACGATTATCGTAATGTGGTGATCATGTGCATCGAGAGCAAAGAATGTGGTTGTATGATGAATGCGTCTAAATTACGATTCAAGAAAACCTACGATGGAATTCTACGGTCAATAACACAGAAGTGTAGTGATCAGGAAAATGATAGAATCAGGGGGTTCTAATTATCGGGTTGACTAAAGGTCAAGAGAAACTTAACACTAAGGCTTTCTAATGAGCTAGAATATATTAGAGACCTCAGGAAAGGTCCTAAGAGAGTCAAGATCATGTTCTGTTGGGCCCGAAATTGATGAACCCAAGCGAACGACTAAGAAAATTCTAGAAGTCTATCATGGTCAGAGCTAGGCAGGAACCACTAAAGTAATTCCTAAGACGATTATATCAATTTCTAGCATGGAGTCTAGCTAACAATCAGGGACCTCTAGCTAGCCAGCACAGATGTCTAACTAAGTCTTACTATTGTCCTGATCTATGGATTTCCCTACTAAGCTGTGACAGATGCTCGGGCAACACGTCTTCCAGCCACCTAAGACACGGAAAACGCTCTTATTAGACTCAGAGCTCATGAATTGGATGTTCTAATTTATTTAATGGACGTATTATTATTATTATCGTTGTTCCGATAATTTGCAGTTGCAAGAGGGACCTACATGGGCCACCAATAAAACATGTCCCGACCTGCTTCCCAAAAACGGAAGACGAGGCGTGAAAAGGTCCGCTCAGACTAGAAGTTGTGAGGCTACAGTCTGTAAAGTGTCTGGTATAACCAAGTATAGGTCCTGGCAAATGTGAAACAGAACAAAAATAATAATAAGAGAAATAGAGATAACAATATTATTCCAATCTCAGAATGTACACAAATAAAGTTCAACATCACAGAAAAGCCACCAGGCTTAAAAGAGTCTAAAAAGGGCCCCAAGCATGGCCAACAGAAATAAACGAACGTACAGAAAAGGAAAGGCTCTACGCACCGACAACCTAACAAGAACTAAGCAGAAAGCAATACAAACGAAGTCTCTACGACTGGTCACCGGTGTCCTCGAACTCCACGTCAACAGTGGACCCATGCTCAACGTCAACAAACACCTCGTTCTCAGCACGGGCTCTGGCTCAGCAACTAACATGCAACACCCAAAAGAGACGAGGGCGCATGTCAGCAAGTCTACAAGAGACTTGTGTAAGGAAACTAAAAGAATAGAAACAACCTAGCTGTTCTAAAATATGTGATGACATGGCAGTTTATGGTATGGATGCAATAAGTAAGAAAGTGCAACAGGTATGACATGGCAAGGGTAGCAAAGCTACTAAAACATTCACATGGATTTACAAGACAAGTAAGCATGGCGTGCACAGAGTTTACGCCTTTTGGCTGGAGCGGCTGTACGGGCCAACTCATAAGCTCAAGTGATCGCTTAACCCTATCCCTCCACGTGTAATCGGGCATTGGCTTTTGACCAACACATGTAGCCTGCTTCTGGTTCACAAGCCAGGAAGTGTATTTGGCATAGGGTTGCGCCTGCAATGCAGGTGCCTAGCCTCAACAAGGAAGTACAAGTAGCGTATGCAACATTCAAGCATGGAATGACATGTTATGATGCATGGCATGGCAAGAGTACAAATAAAATGCGTACAGATATGGAAATTAAACATGACAGGCATGACAGAATACAAATAAAGAGCATACAGATATGGAAATTAAACGTGGCAGGCAGAATGTATGAATGATATGGCAGGGTGTCAGATCTAGCTTCGTTGTCACGCTAGATCTTGAAGTTGCGTCTAGGCGACTATCATTTCGTCGCCTAGTCTCTTTTATGCTAAAAACGAGGGATGTCCTAAAACATGGCCTAAAGCACAAGTTGGCAAGTTCACTTGCCTGCAATCAGCCGTTCTGCAAACATCGTTCAATCAGTCCAATCTACCTATGTGCTCGGATTCACCAACCTACAGTCCCAGATTAGATTATCTTCATTAGTGATTTACTAAGAAATTAAAATACTGATTTTAATCTTGATTAGCATGCATTGATTGGGGGTCCTAAGAGATCAGAAAAGTACCCTTACACGCCGCGAGAGCTACACTGACGTCGGGTAGCGACGTCAGAGGTTGGAAAATAGATAGCGCTCCTAATCCAGATTCCAAAATATGATTCCAAGATCGCCAATCCTTGGACAAGATCAGCGAGAAGAGTCCAAATCAGCGAGCAAGGGTGACGGTTGATGATCCACGGCTCACGGGAAGCCGTAACGACGAACGGAGATGAAGGGGTCGACGCACACGAAGACTACGACGTTGAGCATCGTAAGGGCTGATCGTGATGTCGAGGAACACCTCTAGGTGAGGTAGAGGGCTGTCGAAACGATCCAACAGCGAGAGAGGGTGACGAGATCATGCAACGACGCGTCGGGACATTGTGATATGCGAAACAGCGAGATGTCGCTGTTTCGAAGCAACGGCAGCCTGAGGGGGCTGCCGTCGGCGGCAGGGGGTCCAATGGGGCGACGACAGTGGTCAGGGGTCGCCGGCGGCGGCGGCTGCTGCGGCGGCTGCAGCAGCTGCTGCGTGCTGTTGCGCGAAAGTCAGCGGCTGCGAGCTGCGCTAGCGGAGCTCCGGCGGGCTAGGCGGCGAGGGCGGAGCCGTGAGGGGAGAGGGTGGCCGCCGACGAAGGGTAAAGGCCAGAGATCGGAGCATGGTGCATGCGACATTGGGAGATATACGTGAATGAAGTAGGGGGCGGCTGCGGGTATTTGTGGTTGCTGGGAGAAAAATAAAATAACCCTAGGTCTATTTAAAAGAGGGGAGGGGCTGATCGCGTGGGAGGATAGGCTAGGGCTAGGTTTAGCTTGGGTTTGATTTAGATAAAAAAGTTTGTTATTAATCCTATTATAAAAACATGAATCATCTCACACCCTCTCTTTCTCCTAGGTGTGTGCGGGCCTGTGAAATAATAAGTGGGCTAAGTCAACATTTGGATGAATATTATTATCAATTAATTATTGGGGAAAGAAATCATGTGATACTTAGGTTTAAACCGATCTTTAAACTGGGGAAAATTGAAAGTGGGTCAAACGGAGCCCTAAAATTGTAAGATAAATACTGGGGTGACCGTACCGTTGAGAGAAACAAAACTAAGAAGACGGATCACGAGTTTGACGACGAGAAACGAAACTAAAATAGAAAGGCCTCACGACTAAAGTGAAAATCGCGACGTCTCATCAAATAAAGTCAAATCGTGGGAGAACGACCCGTGAAATGACGTTCTGAAATAATTCCACAATATAATACTCTTTGAGAGGGTCACAACGGCATATCACATCATGCGTTTCGAATGAGAGATAAGGCTAAGAAAAATACACGAACTTCAAGGAGAATACGCGTACAAAGGATACGGGGTCTAAAGGCGACAGTAATCCCAAGTTGGGCACACGTCGGGGGTTGGCTTGCTAAGGATGCAACTAAGGTGCTACGGCCCTATCGACTCAATGACACGACTCACATACAAAGTAACGAACCAATCAGGTACCCGAAAGTGCTATACGCACAGCCGTATTACGAATAGTGAGTACCGGCCGTTACAATATGGGTTGGACGATTCGATCTTTACATTGGTATGATATTCTCCGCTTTAGGCCCGTCACAAGGCAACCCTCGCGGCTTTGCTCTTGGGCTCCCTTCAAAAGACCTCGTATCATTGGAGATCCGAATCCATATTAACTCCCCTTCTCTAACCAATGTGGGACTATGTTTGATATTTCACATCATATTCTTAGTTCAATCCAATATGATTGACATTTCTTGATATATATCCTTTTGGCTCAAATTATCTCATATGTCATATATCTCAACATTTGGTCACAAGTATTTGCATATACAGAATGACACAACACTTGTATCTCATTCATATTTAATGTTTATGGGATTTGAATATTTGTTTCTCAAGGAGGAATTTCATTTCATAACTCATGAGAAAAGTATTTAGATATTGAGTCACCCTTGATGAAATTAAGTTTCATATTTCATAAAATCAATATGGGGAAGAAAGATAGTATTATTTTAGATATATTGTGATACATGTTTATGATACATGCTTTTATTGTTTGTCTCTTAACTTGTTTTATCATGCTAAAAGGAGAAAAAGTTAGAATGTATATAAAATATAATATTCACATTGAAATATGATTTTGAGACACCCCAATGGGGTGAATGCTAATGTTAGATATTCATATGCTTCCTGATTAATTTGATTGAGATTATATTTGTACTTTGGTTTCAACACGTCTTGAACTCTTACACGCTCATGATATAATATAGAAATGTGCTTTATTTTTTATGCTTATCTTAACATGCAAGAATGTAGGGGAGGTTCAAAGTTAATTGCTAACACCATGCATCAATGTAGAAGGAGAAAGTATAATTTTCTTTAAGAATTTCATATTTTTTTACATATTTTCTATCATTTGTTTGTCATCATCAAAAAGGAGAAGAATGTTAGATATTTAGACACCACAAGTGTAGTTTTGATGCTGATTAAACAAATAAAGGGTACTAATAATGGTTATGAATGTGTGGGTATTAAAGTTTATTTCAAAAGAATGAGTTCAAAGCAATGGAAGGAATAATTATATCAAGACCAATGGATCTTGCTCAAAGCCATGAAGACATTCAATTTGGAGAAGCACATGGTCTAAATGGAAGCATGGAGGAAGCTTAATCAACGCAACTTAAGCTCAAGAGTCAAAGACATGGAGATGAAGACTCAAAGCTACATCAAAGCCAAAGAGAGGGTAATTTTGATGTATTTTAGCCCAAGCCTTGAGATTGAATCTGCACACACATAGCAACACTTCGAAAAATGTTTTTAACTCATAAAAATGTTTTGAAATAGTTTTAAATTCATTTAGATAGAATATCCCTTAGTTTTTTTGATAAAAATATGTGTATCCAAACACTAGTCGACTCATATTATATAGGAGTCGACAAGTGAGCTATTGGTAGCTATAGGGACTTTCTAGATTCTGCAGGAAATTAACTCCTATTATTCAAGAAGTTGACTTCTGGTCCAGGAGTCAACTTGTCAATGTAAATGAGTTGACTCGCAGTCTCTAACGGCTTAATTTGACTTGGACGTGGACTATCCATTGGAGAGACGCTAGAGGGCAAAATAGGAAATCTGTTTTAGGCTGATGTGATCCATATATATAGATGGATGTTTGCTGGAGTTATAATGCAATTATTGACCAATTTTATTGATTTCTTAAGTTTTTTAAGCCCTCTAGAATCCATCAAAAGTTTTATTGGCCAAAATTGTTTTAATCTCTGTCAAAGATTTTAAGCATTGTTTTTAATTGGCCAAATTAATTTCAATCTCTCAAGAGCCTTCATCTCTATTAATCTTGAGATTGAATCAAGTTTCTTTTTGATCTCCATTGCTTTAATCTTCAATATTTTGAGATTAAAAGTTTTTCCATTAGCCACACATATTCACTAAAGCTTCAATCTTGGTGGCTATAGGAAGCAATTGTACTCATCTTCGAAAGGGTGAGTGAAATCCACACAAGGTTGTGGTGGTGAGTAATTGGTATTTATTGTAATTGGTTGTAATTGTTGGAAAAGCCTCTTGTGTGAGGTCCTCACTTGGTGAGGTTGATTTTGTAATTGGGAAGTCCTCTTCATGGAAAAGAGGCCTTGGTGTAGAAGTCCTCAAAGTTGTTGAGGCAAGTTTCTAACTTGTTGAGAGATAGTTAGTGGATGCTGGACTAGCCCAAGGACTGGGCGAACCAGGGTAAAAATTGCTTGTGTTTGTGTGTGTGATTGTCTGTTGACTCTATTGTTATGTACTTGTATTGTGTTCTTTTATTTCTGATGTGCACTTTATTTCTATTTGCAAATAATTAAGTTAGTTGATTAAAATCCAAGTTAGGTAACATTAGTTAGATTCTTCGGCAGTCATAGAGCGATTAATTTTTAATTAGGAATTATTTTTATAAAAATATTTACCCCCTTCTCTTGTCTTTGCTTTCCATCTACAGGATCCCCCAACATGTAATATCATCTTCCAAAAACACATAAGGCTACAACTCCACGACATCAGCAATTTCCTTGTTCAAACCACCAATAAATCGAGCAATGGTCTCCTCTTATGGCTCATTTAGTTTGCTCTCATCAACAACATTTCAAACTCCATAACATAATCTTCAACGGACATACATGTCCCCATGAATACTCTGTAGTTTGACGAATAGATCTTGCTTATAGTACTCAGGCACGAATCTTCTGTGCATGGGGTGCTTCTTCTCTCGCCAACTACGAATCTCATATTCCCCATCTCTCCTTTGTTACGCCTTTAAGTTTTCCCACCATGAATTCGCAAAATCGGGGAACTCGAGGGCAACAAGCTGACATTTCTGGGCTTCAGAGTACTCATAGTATTCGAACACCTTATCGAAATGCTAGACCCACTTGAGGTACTCTTCAAGGGAACTCGTGCATTTTGTTAGGACCTAATATGGCAAATAGAACACTAGAGGGGGTGAATAGTGTTTTCGCACATTAAAATTCCTCTAGAAATCTCCCTAGAATTAATAAAGAGTTACCTATTATTAATCCTAATCAACACAAAATAATACTTGCAATCATAAAGTTAAGCTGCGGAATGTAAATGCAAGTGAATAAATAACAATCACAAACACACAGATTTTTATACTGGTTCCCCACAACCTGGGTACGTCCAGTCCCCGAAACTCTTGTCGGGCTTTAATCCACTATTATATGTAAATAGTACAAACCACCTCCCGCCAAGAGGATTTACAAACACCTTGCCTACAACAAGAATTTTCCCTTGCATCACAACCCGAGGAGTTTTACAGACACCCTGCCTATAACAAGGATTTCCAACACACTTATCTCCAAGGGACTCAAAGTAAGATCATATCTAGTACGCCACAATGAATTAGTGGAGATTTGGTTTTTACACGCCACAATGAATTAGTGGAGAATTAGTAAGATCATATTCTAACATATAGCCAAGTTAGAATATTGCAATTAGTGCTCTAAGTGGCTTATAAGAAATTCTCATTTGCTCACGCAAAGAATATTGAATTAATCAGTTGTGATCAAGAAGAGTGTTTTCAAAAATCCTTTGAAAAATAAGAAAAATCAAAGAGAAGGATTTTGAAAACTCAATTAACAATAGCAAAAAAATATTGATCTTAAAAGATATAGAAATAAAAACAATAAGATCGGTGATTTTGAAAACTGCTTGGCTACGAACACCTTTGAGAGCGATGAGAACGTTGAGAATTGAAAGAAATTTAGCATAGCTCAAGAATTAAAATATTGGTGAGGAAAATGTTCTCAAGAGTGTCTATTTATGGAGCCAAAAGAGAATTCAAATCGAGTTTGACTTCAGCCCAAAAATCAAGCACGGAATAAATGAAAGATGCAATCAAGGAAGTCAAAATGCACAGCTGGTAATCGACTCCCAGAGGAGGTAGTCGACTCCCAGAGAGTTTTCAGTGAAAGTAGTCAACTCCCTAACATTGGTAGTTGACTCCTAGAGTACACTTTTAGGGAGAAGGCAGAAATCAGGGTAGTGAACTACTGGGTGTTTGTAGTTGACTACAAGTTAAAACTTAGCTTCTATGGAAAATATGCTCTTAAATAAGTTTAAAACAAGTTTAAAAAACATTTTAGAAAAACATTTTGTGTGTGTGCATATTCTTATTGGTTTTGACATAATTCTAATAAAATTCAAAGCAACTCACACACTAGACATTATGAAGAACTTAAAGCCATGGTTTGAGCTTGATCTTGTTACATATGCTTCGCTTGAATTTGAGCTCCTCTTTAGCTTGAGCTTGAGCACATTATTCGAGCTTCATCTTTGAGCTCTTCTTGTGCTTGAACTGAAGCTTTAGAATTTAGACGTTGAATTGCGAGCTGAATTCATCTTCTAAAAATGTGGTTGAAGTTCTTCTTCTCGGAGTATGTTTTGAGCTTCACTTAGCTTATTTTCAAAACCTTCACATGTTAAATAATATGATTAGTACATTAACAACATTTGGTGTGATCATCATCAAAACCACTTTGGGTTGAGACTAGATTTCCTAGCACTCCCCCCTTTTTGATGATGAAACCCAAATGAAAAACATATGAATAATATGAAATAAAAACTAATGAGTAAGTATACTTACTCTCCCTGCTTAGATGCGGTTATCAGTCATTCATGTTTTTGCTTGCTTTCACTTTTTTCCTCCCCCATGTCGTTATAAAAAATATAGCATACGTACCAAGTGAAAAAAAATTTACATATGCTCCCCCTCAAAGTTTGCATCATTGAAGTCGGGTCTCCCCATTAATTCATGCATGTAACTTGAGATTTATTGGGAGCTCTTCTACTAATCCCTTATAATTTTGGTACCTGAAAATCAAATATATAATTTTGGTACCCTTTCTTTGTGGGTCTGTAGGATTAGTCGTACATAATAATATAATTATTAACCAAGAGGGAACCAAACCCAGTTAGGTTGAGATTTCCCATAAATAAATCTATAATCTCTACAAAAATGAACATTTTTTATAAAAATAGAAATGTAATTGTGTTTCATTTGGACGGTTCCAATTTTGGGAATCCAAACTTTGACATATCCATTTTCAATTTTAGGAACTCTAGCTTGATGATGAGAAATCCTAGCATTTTGAATAGTCACATTGTAACATAAGCCATGTTTGCTAGTTGATGTTTTTTGTGAGCTAAGCAAGCTATCTAATTTTTCTTTACCCTTATTGAATTTAGCTACATTATTAACCAAGTCCGCGTGTTTTGCCTTAATAGCGGTCATGTTCTTTTCTAAGTCTCTAAACCTATTTCCTATGTCTTTAAGTTCTACATTAAGCAACCTATTCTTTTCAATTAAATCATTATTGTTGTTAATCAATTTTAGGTTCTCTTCCCTAATCTTTTCTAGCTCTTGATTAGTTGAATTAGAACCACAAGATGTATGCTTCTTTTTGAGAGTTAAAAGCTCTTTGAGTTGGACCTCATATAAAGCATAAATTTTATGGAATTCCTCCTCATAATCAAGTTCCGTATCATTGCTCCTATCGATATCACTAAAGTTAGGGTTAGAATTTACCTTGGGGTCTCCTCATGCCATGAAACACATATAGGATTTCTCATTCCTTTTGCTTGCTTCTCCTTCATTTTTAGATGATGATGGGCTATCAAAATCCTCTTCATCATCACTTTTATCCCAAGCCACAAATGCTTTTCTGTTTGGCCTTTTGTCCTTGTACGACTTTGTTCTATTATCTTTGTTTTTCTTTAGAGGACACTCCTTCTTCATATGACCCGGCCTATTACATTCATAACAAATAACATCATTAGTGCAATTGAACATACGGTTGTAGGACTAATTTGCATTTAGGATTTCCTTGAATCCTTTAAACATGAGTGCCATTTGTTTCTCCATCTCATCATTGACTTCATCATCAGGCTCCTCCATATCTGATGTGGCTTTGAATGCAAGGTTCTTCTTCTTTTCACCGTGTTCCTTGGTCTTTCTCTCTTGCAGTTGGAGTTCATACGCCATTAGATTGACGATGAGCTCCTCCAAGGTTAGTTTTGAAGTGTCGTTGCCCTCTTCAATGGCCGAAGCTTTAGATTGCCATTCGGAAGTGAGGGATTTAAGGATCTTGCATACGTGATCCTCTTGTGTGTACTTCTTTTCCAATCCCACAAGTGTGTTGATGTAACGACCCGCTCCCGGGGGAGCCCGTTACTTATTTGATATTTGCACAGGTCCTGCAGGTTACCAGTAAATTCAAAATAGCCACGATGCAGAGATGTACAAAAATACTCAAACAGTGTCTAATTATTACAAATCCATACTGTACAAAATGTCTCAACAAGATACATGAAAGAAAGAAAGTACAGAAGTGAAAATAATTCTGGAAGCTGCGGTCAAACTCTGGCGCTATTAGCTCAGGAGCATCTACCTCCACTGGTGCGTCGTATTATCGAGCTCATCGTGGCAAGATGAGGTTGGAGCTAGAGGAGCTGGTGCACGAGGATTGTGACCCTCATCATTAGTTTGCATGGGAGCGGTTGGGTTTTGTGTGACGTCGAACGGCGAGGGATCGGAGGTGGTAGCGACGAGGGACAGCGGGCAGGGGCTGCCAGGCATCGGACGTCGGCGAGCTCCGGCGATGCTGCTACGTCGTTGCTGCAGGGCGGCCATGCGTGTGGGAGCTCGGAGAGCAGCTGTCGTCGGGGAAGGAGGCTACGGCGGGGTGAGGCGGCGATCCACGGGGCTCGACGAGGTGTGCACGCTGGTGGTGGTGGAGGACTGCAACAGGGAGGCCGTATGGGAGGCGTGGCAGCTGCTGAGTCGAGGGCAGAGGAGCACGGAGGGGGTCGTGCGAGTTCGGGAGCAGCTGCTACGAGCGGCGGGGTTTGGATCTCGTGGCAGTGGTCGGAGCGTGAAGGCGTTGGGAGGCTTCGTCGGGGTTGGTTGAACAGTGGAGTTCGAGGCGGAGGGTGGCTCGACTGCGGTGGTGTCGTGGGTCGGAGCGGGCGGAGTGCTGAGGGAAGGAGGGGACGCGGGGAGCGACATACGGGGGTTTCGGGGGTGTTGGGTTTGCCAGCGTTGCTGCATGGAGGAAGGTGGGTCATGGGCGAGGGTGGGCGAGGGCGGAGCTCCGGCGATGTTACATGTAAGATGGCGAAGCACGGGGAAGGGTTCGTCGACGGTGGTGGGGAGGGGTGCTTCGGGGGTCTTGCAAGCAGAGCGCCTCGTCGGAGGCGTGACCGAGAGGGAGTCGGGGGTTGAGCCTGAGGGAGAGGGGAGAGGAAATAGGGTTTAAATATGGTTAATAATACTAATTAAGTATTATTGTAATTAATTCTTAGTCAGATATTAGGTAGGTTGGTGAGAAACTTTAGACTAAGTTTTGACAATGTCTAAACGTGTTCCCTTCACGTTGTAGACATGGTTTGGGTAGGTAGTTAGGGTAATTTAATAGTTAATTAGGTTACGGTAATTAGTAATTTAGCTAGGGTAATTAGTGACAATAAAATTTGTAACAGAATTACGATTTTGCCCCTACTAGTAAACGTGTCCGAAAAATTACGAAAACATACACACGGGATCGTATCGTCGCGAGGATCGCGAATACGAAGTCCGTTTCAGGGTTTGCGCTACAGAGATACGTGTTTTAGGCCAAAACATTTAGAAAGCGGGTTTTCGGGGTCTCTATTGATTTGGCTTCAGAAAATTACGAAATTAATGTGGGGAGCCCTAAATGATCATAGAATGATACTGTAAAAGTTTGAAATCGTTTTCATGATGTTTGTATAGAAAATAAATTCATTAAACCAAAACGGTAATAACTGAAAATGAATTTTTATCAGATTATTTAGAGGTATTTGATGAAACCCGAACTTACTAAAATACTCCATAACTAGTCTGATACTTCAAAATATTTTTATAAGAATTTTTTTTGAAATCTTAAAACTCCTGATCAACCATTACAAAATACGTTAAATACGTAATTAATTTTTTTGAAAAAAGTACGAGTCGTTACATTCTACCATCCTTAAAATAATTCCGTCCTCGGAATTTAAAAGACCTTTCTGAAACAAATAATTGATGTTATGAAGAAGCTCAAGCAAATAAATGGTAGAGGAGATAGTAATCTGGTAAATTAGGTTGTAAATAACATGAAACATAATGTGATATCATAGCATCAAGAAAACAAGAGATGTTACATATGAATACATACTATTAACATCACCATAGTTTTCGTAACTATTTCTGAGACTAGTATCATCACAATAGTTATTCCGACTTCTCAAGTAGCCCAAAATTAACATGAGATAATAACATCATATGAAAATGAGGCTATTATGATGACAACATCTGTTCGAACTTGGAACCTGAGGTGATAAGCCAGTAGCAAGCTATTTAAACCACATAAAACGGAAGACCATAAAGTTTATTCGTGCTACTGGTGACTAACTGGGTCTAGTCAAAGATGTCGTTCATAATATATTATGTATCGACTAATCCATGGGTACTCGCGCTTTCCAACCAAGTACAAAAAACATCAATCTCTATAATGCCCAACCATATGCTAACGTCCAAATCAACGCCCAAAGGTAAGTACAAGGCCAACACCCAAAGTCAATACTCACTGCCAGTATTCCTTTCATCAATCTCTATAATATCCCACAATAAGGCAAGATCCAAGCTCTCATCCAGAGCCAAGCACAAGGACTACATCCAACTTCAACTCCCAAGGCCAATATCATGCCGATAATCATCGCCATCACTCCTTCCATAGACCAATACTTGACATTTGCAACACCCAACATCACCCAACAAGTAAACGACCAAAAACACACTTTTCCGCAAACCAAAAGGAGTAGACGCAAGAGGAAGCCTAAACGGGATCTTAATCTGGGTGAGACCTAGGGCAGAGAGCTCAAGAGAAGCCAAGGATCACGGCTTCCCAAGATCTCAGCCACACAGCGGTAGCGAGGGTGGCGGCGAGGGTCGTCGCCAAGGCCAAAAAATCCCAAAACAAAACGTCGAAGGGCCATCGGCGGCTGTCGATCCATGTCGACGAATGCTGCGACTGCTTGACGTGGCGGGGCCACCAGGATGGGGTGGAGCTGGCGGAGCTTCGGGTGAGGCCGAAGGAGTTTGAGGCGATATGGGTCGAGTTCGCTTGGGAAAGAGACCGGGAGGAGGAGTGGGAGTCGATACGGCGTAGGAGAAGCCACGTGATGGCTTGGTGAGAAAGAGATGGGGTTTTAAAAAATGGGGGCACCGAAAGTCATTGGTAGGGTAGACTACGTTAGGCGGGACAGGGGCTCAAGGAGAGGAAGCAGACAAAAGAAATAAAGATGGGGGATGGTAGGTGGAAAAGAATACAACCCATGGGGAAATCAGGTATAGAAAGAAGACTACAAGTTCAAGAAAGACACCAGAAGATGTAGCTGCTCATGCTTACACGTCTCGATTTAGTTTGTCTCAAATTCTCTAGCACCATCATCCAATACTTCTGAGCGTCCTTCAATTCGCTTCTGTTGTCGAACTCGAACTTCTGGTGATCGAAAATCGAATGATACCCTCCTTAAAATAAACGTAGCTAGAGTTCAGGTAAACCAAATGCAATTAGGAAGAATTATGAGAATTGGTAGAATGATCAGAAGACCATCATTAGCTAAAGAAAGGGTGATAGTGATGAAGATCGATGACGTTACATAATCATGATTCACGTCCTTGCGGTCCAGCGGAACACGGCCGAGGAAGTGAGTAAGCCAGGATCACTTACCGCCAGTCTAGCTAGGGTGATCCAACAAACTTAGCCAAGCACAGTGACCGGATCATGGTCCATTGAAGGAAGCTTATCATTTATTTGCGTGCCATCATCAACTGAAGGAAAGGCGATGAAGTGGGTAGATATTTCAACCTATGAAAAATCACTATAACTGCTAGCAAAAGAGGTTACTAGGGAGGGTATATCTAAGAATGGAACACGAGTTCCTAAGCAAGGGTTAAGAGTTCAATGGAAGTGATGAGGATCAAGGAAAACCTAATGAAAATGGTAATAAGGACGCTTCACCCGTATATCCAATACAGGTGAACACTCGAGACATCCCGTACTCGAGGTTAATTTGAGTATTTTATATCGTACATCTTGATCTTGCTATATTGTTCACGAGGTAGTTAGCGTGGACCTGCGTGGACCACCAAACCTGTAACGATCCGCTCCCAGGGGCCCGTTACTTATTTGATATTTGCGCAGGTCCTGCAGGTTACCAGTGAATTCAAAATAGCCACGATGCAGAGATGTACAAAAATACTCAAATAGTGTCCAATTATTACAATCCATACTGTACAAAATGTCTCAACAAGATACATGAAAGAAAGAAAGTACAGAAATGAAAATAACTCTGGAAGCTGCGGTCAAACTTTGGCGCTATTAGCTAAGGAGCATCTACCTCCACTGGTGCGTCATATTATCGAGCTCATCGTGGCAAGACGAGGTTGGAGCTAGAGGAGCTGGTGCACGAGGATTGGGACCCTCGTCATTAGTTTGCATGGGAGCGGTTGGGGTTTGCGTGACGTCGGACGGCGATGGATCGGAGGCGGCAGCGGTGAGGGACGGCAGGTAGGGGCGGCCAGGCGTCGGACGTCGGCAAGCTCCGGTGAAGCTGCTGCGTCATTGCTGCAGGGCGGTCATGCGTGCGGGAGCTCGGAGAGCAGCTGTCGTCAGGGAAGGAGGCTACGGTGGGGTGAGGCAGCGATCCACGGGGCTTGGCAAGGTGTGCACATCGGTGGTGGTGGAGGGCTGCAACGAGGACACTGTAGGAGAGGCGTGGCAGCGGCTGAGTCGAGGGCGGAGGAGCACGGAGGGGGTCGTGCGAGTTCGGGAGTTGCTGCTCCGAGCGACGGGGTTCGGGTCTCGTGGCAGTGGTCAGAGCGTGAAGGCGGTGGGAGGTGCTTCGTCGGGGTTGGTTGAACGGGGGAGTTCGAGGTAGAGGGTGGCTCGACTGCGGTGGTGTCGTGGGTCGGAGCGGGCGCAGTGCTGAAGGAAGGAGGGGACGCAGGGAGCGACATACGGGGGTTTTGGGGGTGTTGGGTTCACCAGCGTTGCTGCATGGAGGAAGGCAGGTCATGGGCGAGGGTGGGAGTGGGCGGAGCTCCGCCGATGTTACATGTAAGATGGCGAATCACAGGGAAGGGTTCGTCGGCTGTGGTGGGGAGGGGTGCTTCGGGGGTCTTGCAAGCAGAGCGCCTCATCGGAGGCGTGAGCGAGAGGGAGTGGGGGTTGAGCCTGAGGGAGAGGGGAGAGGAAATATGGTTTAAATAGGGTTAATAATATAATTAAGTATTATTGTAATTAATACTTAGTCAGATATTAGCTAGGTAGGTTGGTGAGAAACTTTAGACTAAGTTTTGACAATGTCTAAATGTGTTCCCTTCACGTTTTAGACATGGTTTGGGTAGGTAGTTAGGGTAATTTAATAGTTAATTAGGTTACGGTAATTAGTAATTTAGCTAGGGTAATTAGTGACGATAAAATTTGTAACGGAATTACGATTTTGCCCCTACCAGTAAACGTGTCCGAAAAATTACGAAAACATACCCACGGGATCGTATCGTCGCGAGGATTGCGAATACAAAGTCCGTTTTAGGGTTTGAGCTACGGAGATACGTGTTTTAGGCCAAAACGTTTAGGAAGCGGGTTTGCGGGTTCTCTATTGATTTGGCTTCAGAAAATTACGAAATTAATGTGGGGAGCCCTAAATAATCATAGAATGATACTGTAAAAGTTTGAAATCGTTTTGATGGTATTTGTATAGAAAATAAATTCATTAAGCCAAAACGGTAATAACTGAAAATGAATTTTTATCAGATTATTTAGAGGTATTTGATGAAACCCGAACTTACTAAAATACTCCATAACTAGTCTGATACTTCAAAATATTTTTATAAGAATTTTTTTGAAATCTTAAAACTCTTGATCAACCATTACAAAATACGTTAAATACGTAATTAAATGTTTTGAAAAAAGTACGAGTCGTTACAGTTGACGATCTCCGTAAATCTCGTGTACATCTCTGTTATGTTCTCGCCTTTCTCCATCATAAATTGTTCATACCTGCCAACATAAAGAGAAGATTTTAACGATTTAACTTTGTGGTTACCGTCATGTGTTACCTCAAGGATTTTCCATATTTGGTGTGTGGAGGTAGCCATGGAGATGCGGTTGTACTCCGTTGTGTCAAGTTTGTAATATAGAATGGGCATCGCCTTGGCATTTAGAGACACTTTGTATGTCTCCTTCTTGGCCCACTTTTCTTCCTCAAGAGTTGGTGCTTCATAAGGGTTCTCCACCATTTTCCATTGCTCGTAGAAAATAGAGAGAAGGTACATTTGCATCTGATTCTTCCAAGATCCATAATTTGATCTGTTGAGAAGTGGTGGTCGGTTGCTTGATTGACATTCGAGAAACAACCGGTTGACGCCATCTATAACCTCGCTTTGATACCAATTGTTGGAACCTAAGATAGCAAAGAGAACACTAGAGTGGGGTGAATAATGTTTTCGCAAATTAAAATTCCTCTAGAAATCTCCCTAGAATTAATAAAGAGTTACCTATTATTAATCCTAATCAACTGTAACGGCCTGTTATATATATGCGTATATCGTGCGTATTTAACTAGCGTAGTGATTTACTAGAGGTTTTATTATATAATTTTACTTATTATTATTGTTATTATTCATAACACGAGCACGCGATCGCGTTAATATCTTATTTAATTTTGTTTAACATTGATTGTAGGAACGAGATCATCCGATCATCTTAATTATACGAAGTCTCCGAATCCAAATATCTTGATCATATCAATTCTCTAAATCCAATCTAATCCTGATCCAAACTGGTCATAATCAAATATCGATCCACTGAACCATATTATCGATTTCTTAATCAAATTAAATCTTAACATTAAATATCTTAATTGTTTCTGCAAATCAAACATTAATCTAGTATATCATAATAAATCTTAATCCTAATCAAATCCTTTATTAACTAAACCGATCATCATCCAAATCATACTTTAAACATTTTTAGATTCAAATAGTATTCTAATAAATCTTTATCCTAACTTATCTCCACTCCCTCCGAGCAAACCCCCCGTCTCCAGCCCTCCGGTCCTCTTTTCCGATCGCCCGACGTCCGACACACCTCCTCGCCGCCAGTGCTCACCGGAAGCATCGAACTCCGGTATCCGCAAACAACCCCCGTACCCCACGGTCCACCCACAAGCCCCGAGCGCCTCAGTCCGCTGCCCAGCTCTCCATCTTCCTCTTCTCGCCATCATCCCCTAGCTCGCGAACTCAGTCCGCTGCGCCTTCCATCCCCAAGCTCGCACAAGCCTCCGGCCATCGAACCCCGGAGCTCCCCGAGTCCGCGGCCACTGCCGGCCAAATCCATCTGCCACTCCCCGTACACACCTCGCAGCCCTCGTTTCACCGTCTCCCCTCCGCCACCTCGGAACCCATGATGCCCAGGCGAGCCCCTCTTCCCCTGTTCTTTCCTCAGCCACGCAAAGCCCAAGGCCCCGCCACAAGCTCTCGCCGTTCTCTCTTCCATCTCCCACCGCCCTCCGTTCAACCCTCCCACCGGCGACCCGAGAGCTCTCCTTCTTCCGCCGTACAAGACAAGCAAGCCCTCGTCGCCGACCTCCGTCTCGACCGTCCGCCTCCGAGCCGCACTTCCATACCCAAAGTCGCCATTCCCGCGGTCGCCGTCAGACGTGTAGCCCCTGCCAACAAGGTGAGTTTCATGCAAAGGAAGAAAAACAATTAATATAAAAGATTTTCATACATGTTACAACACAGTATCCTATGCCATTTACTAAACCTACAGACTATTCTGATGGTACGAGTATAGAGTTACATGTGTACTAATGCCAGAATGACATAATGACTAAACAGCAAGTTGCTTTATATTATAATATAGAGAGTTATATATGTATTCACCTGCAGATACATACATACTTCCTATAAGCCAGTATTTTACAAGGTAATATACATATGTACGCCACTGTTAACATAGGATAGTTAAGCTTATAGCTTGTATGTTAATCAACATGATGCATTAACATAAATAAAAATGTTAATGGCCATTAAACTACACTAAGATGTATAATGACTAATAAGTTATGTTATAAATAGGATAAGTTTACAAATCTGTATTAATAATATAGTGTTTCTAATTTATATTTAATTCTTTAAGCTTGATATTGCGTATCCATTGACGCAGATTGAATCATGCCTCTCACCGTGATCACCTGGACACCACGAACATTTCAATCAGGCAAGTGTACATTTACAGTTTTTAAACATCGTTACATTTAACTGCTAAATCAAGAATTGCTAGTTTTGCCTTATGACATGTTGCACATCATGCTCGTACACCCCTGATTGAATGGTTATTGATGGTATATATTGATGGAACATATTGATGAAACGGACCATTGGGCCTTCGGGCAATTACGGACTATTGGGCCTTCGGGCATTACGGATGTTGGGCCTGCGGGGCATTTACGGAATGTTTGCCACTCGGCAAACATTGAATTACGGATACACTTATGGACACTTTGGGTGGGGTAGTCCAATGTAGTAGAGGCCGGAATGCTAGATTACACTCTATTTGTGAACTTGACCGACACCTGACCGGATCGATGAGTATAGAGCCACGGGTAGCTCCCGTTGGCTTGGGTGTAATGTTAGTCACTTTCCCCTCAGACACTGGGCTTGTACTAGACACACTTGATTGAATGAGGCACCATTTGTTACTATTGAGTATCATGCAATTCTGCTAGCTCCTTGCTCATGTACATGTTTGTTACTGTACACACTACACTTGCCATGCTATCTGTTGTACACACTACACTTGTCACTCTATTTGATGTACACACTACACTTGCCATGCCATCTGTTGTATACCCTATACTTGCCACGCTAGTTGTTGTACACACTACACTTGTCATGCTATCTGCTGTACACACTACACTTGTCATGCTATCTGCTGTACATACTACACTTGCCATGCCATCTGTTGTATACCCTATACTTTCCATGCTAGTTACTGTACACACTACACTTGCCATGCTTATTGTTGTACACACCACACTTGCCATAATTATTGTTGTACACATTACACCATGCCATGTTCGTTACTTTATGCACCACACTTCGCCTGCTCACTGCTTTGTACACTACACTTGCCAGTGCTCATATGTTTCTTACACTGCCATGATTTAACTAATGTGAATTCTATTTTGTTACTCATATTGCCATGAAAATGTTTTTGAAAACCTTGCTGAGGGTCAATTATCTTAACTTTCTAAATCTTACCGAGCGACCTTCGATGACGTATATTTTTTGTCTTGTGAAATATTCATCAAGTATTAGACAGGTTTGCAGAGGAGTTTGCTTAGTGACTGAGCAGGTTGATCAGGAGTGCATTGCTGCTACGTTTCCCCACTGAGAAGCTTCGTACCATCGCAACATCTTTGTACCCATTACTCTTTCTAATATTTGTATGGGCTTTAGACCCTCTTTTCATTTCATACACTGTTGTAACTATTCTGAGACTTGAGATTGTAATTAAATAAATTGTCTGTGTTGTTTGAGTTGTATGCAAGAACCTGCAAGTGTACCACAAACGCTTATTGTGCTTAAACCAAGGAGGAAGAATAGAGAAAAAAAGTACCTCCTTGTTTTAAGCACATGTGGACCCGCTCGCGTCCTCGCTCCCAAGTATAATGGGAAGCGGGGCGTGACATCAACACAAAATAATACTTGCAATAATAAAGTTAAGCTGCAGAATGTAAATGCAAGTGAATAAATAGCAATCGCAAACACACAGATTTTTATCCTCGTTCCCCACAACCTGGATACATCCAGTCCCCGAAACTCTTGTCGGGCTTTAATCCACTATTATCGATAAATTGTATAAACCACCTCCTACCAAGAGGATTTACAACCACCTTGCCTACAACAAGGATTTTCCCTTGCCTCACAACCCGAGGACTTTTACAAACACCTTGCCTACAACAAGGATTTCCAACACCCTTATCTCCAAGGGACTCAAAGTAAGATCAGATCCAATACACCATAATGAATTAGTGGATATTTGGTTTTTACACCCACAAAACTTATAGCCAAGTAAGAATTTTGCAATTAGTGTTCTAAATGGCTTATAGGAAATTTTCCTTTGATCACGCAAAGAATATTGAATTAATCCGTTGAGATCAAGAAGAGATGTTTTCAAAAATCCTTTGAAAAATAAGAAAAATCAAAGAGAAGGATTTTGAAAACCCAATTAACAATAGCAAAAAATATTGATCTTAAAAAATATAGAAATGAAAACAATAAGATCAGCGATTTTGAAAATTGCTTGGCTACAAACACCTTTGAAAGCGATGAGAACGTTGAGAATTGAGAGAAATTTAGCATAGCTCAAGAATGAAAATATTGGTGAGGAAAATGTTCTCAAGGAGTCTCTATTTATAGAGCCAAAAGAGAATTCAAATCGAGTTTGACTTCAGCCCCAAAATCAAGCACAGAATAAATGAAAGAGGCAATCAAGGAAGTCAAAACGCATAGCTGGTAGTCGACTCCCAGAGGAGGTAGTCGACTCCCAGAGAGTTTTCAGTGAAACCTTTGCTACAGCAGGTAGTCGACTCCCTAACTTTGGTAGTCGACTCCCAGAGTACAATTTTCAGGAAGAAGGCAGAAATCAGGGTTGTGAACTACTGGGTGTTTGTAGTTGACTACAAGTTAAACCTTAGCTTCTATGGAAAATATGCTCTCAAACAGGTTTAAAACAAGTTAAAAAAAACATTTTAGAAAAACATTTTGTGTGTGTGCATATTCTTATTGGCTTTGACAAGCAACTCACACACTAGACACTATGAAGAACTTGAAGCCATGGTTTGAGCTTGATCTTGTTGCATATGCTTCGCTTGAATTTGAGCTCCTCTTTATCTTGAGCTTGATCACATTCTTTGACCTTCATCTTTGAGCTCTTCTTGTGCTTGAACTGAAGCTTTAGAATGTAGACATTGAATTGCGAGCTAAATTCATATTCATCTTCTAAGAATGTGGTTGAAGTTCTTCTTCTCGGAGTATGCTTTGAGCTTCACTTAGCTTATTTGCACAACCTTCACATCTTAGATAATATGATTAGTACATTAACAACATTTGGTGTGATCATCATCAAAACCACTTTGGGGTGTGACTAGATTTCCTAATACATTTGACTTTCGAAAACTTTAGTTTGAGGTTGTTAGTGATGCCCCTTTGATGTTGTTGTGGAAGTGGTTGATCTTCTTCTTCAAGAAGTTCACCCTCCTAATCTGCTTCATCTTTCACTTGAACAATACGTCTAGGAACTCGACGTGCACAATGTAAAGGAGGAGGTTCCACTGACATCTGCTCAAATGGTTGTGTCACTCGATCGAGCCTTGCAAAGAGCTCCTCTTGCCTCTGCTGGAACCCAAGGAACCAGGATTGCTCGAGTGTGAGTCCCCTCTAAACCTATTGGAATTTTCCTCATCCATTGCGTTTCTCAAAATGACTCCTCACTAAAAATTCATGTATGCACTCCCTTACGTGTTTCACTTAGTTATTCAGTGATAAACCTATGATCTGATACCAAATGATGGGCTCACAAACCAAAAATGGATAAGAAAGATGTGTGGAGAGTACAACCAACTAAACTCATCCGATAAAATAACTCGCCATAAGCAAGAGAAGTCATTTTGATTCTACACGCTTAAGGATGAATGATAAGAATTGGGGGTTTTGTCACTAAACATGGAACTTATTTAGATAAGAAAAGAGAGGAAATGTTCTAGGCAATTTTATTAAAAATATTCATCTGGGTTTGACATTGCTTAGATGCCTATAAATAGGCTAAATATTACAAGGAAAGTTCTTAAAATTAAGGCTAAAAATCTTGCTAAAGTCTGGCTAAAGATCATCTCTTTAATTGGTTGCTCACATGTCAAAAATAGAAAAGGAAAGTAAATATCTTGGCATGCAAGTCTTCCAAAAAGATTATCTCGGCATGCAAACCTTCCAAAAACATTATCTTCACATGCAAACATTCCAAAAAATTGTCTCCAAGCATTAACTCCATATCCACCTTGCTACAACCACCATTATTTGAAGGAAATTCGTCCATAATATGGGTGGGTAATTAATGAGACACATATTCCACTTGATCAGGGGTTTGACCAAACATATTTACATGCACTTAAGTACGGAAATGGACATAGGGTGAGTTGCAGCAAGCTTCTTGGCCTTGGAATGTGTGATAGGACCTGAACTAGATCTGGTCTCTTCTTGGACTGAATTCTGGGACACATCACATGGTACACTCGCTCGCATCTACGTGGATGGCGGAGTGCCCCGTCTTGCACCCATCCCAGAAGTTCCCTTAGCATTAGGGGTGGAGCTACCATGGCTTCCATATGTCAGTGGCAAGGGGTGGTGAAGAAAGTGAGGGTCACCCACTAAGTCGATGAGTGGGGGTACCTTTGGCACCCCTGCGGATGGGGGATGGCATGCTCGCTTTCTCGATGGAGTAACCTTTTGAGGATTTGGTCAAGAGGATGAGGTGGATGTTGAAGTGAACATAGAGAAGGTGGTGATATTCATATGAAATTCAAAAAAATAACAAAATGCAAGAAAGGGCAATCAGCTCCCCTTAAAAGAGCCTGTCAAATTTCATCCAACCTGGCCACAAGTTCTACAAGTTCCAGAGAAGAAATTTCACCTCGTTGTAATCAGCAGCAGCATACATTTCTTTCCGTTCGGTATTAACTCACATAATCACAAATCGCTCCAACCCCCTATAAACATAGGAAAAGAAAAGAAATAAAACTAATAAAACTAACAGAATACCCCCAGCAATGCCGGCCTCCAGCAACATGGCCCTGGCTGCGTTGTGATTGCTGAGAAGCAGCCTCTCGGGTTTGCATCACCCTGCTTTACATGGCCTCGATCTGTTCCAACTCCTCTACCACTTCTTTCATGGAAGGCCGTATCTTTGGCTGCTCGGCAATGCATCTCCGAGTGAGCAGAGCTGCCCGTAGAGCTCCCTCAAATGGATATTGCCCATCGAGCCGTGGATCCATCAAAAGTGCCAGCTTCTTGCGGTCTGCTAGGAAAGGCTTAGCCCAATCCACCAACATGTGCTGCCCGCCGGGGCGGTTTCTGTCCATGGCCCGCTGACCAGAGAGCATCTCGAGGAGCACCACCCCAAACCCATATACATCACTCTTCACATACAGATGACCTGATTGTATCATGTACATCAAATGAGTAACCTCGTGGATTTTAGGTAAAGAACAGGTTGCAACACTTTTCATTGAATATATCAACAAAGGTACTAGTGCAAGGAAACTTCAACAAGGAAATATATTCACAAAGGTATTAGTGCATGGAAGCTTCCACAAGTACAAGTTGAAGTTATACAGTCGAACAGATCCCGGCAACAGCCACCTGGTCCCTCGGACACTCCGGTTGCGGAGTGCTGTTATTTGCACTACGCAAAATTATAATCACACTGTATTTTCTAAGCTCGATACATCCTATTTTTTTATCCTTTTTGAACATGATGAGCCCACGACACTTTTTTCATCCAAATTCATGTTTTACCATCTCCTATAACTCCTCTTCCTCCTCATCCGGCCCCCTATGCCACCGCCTCTTCTCCTTTCTGCCACCACCGCCATCATTAAACACAAAAAATCCAAAAAAATCAATTAAACACAGTACATTCAATTAAACCCAAAAAAAATCTTCAAAAATCAATTAAACCACACAAAAAAATCTCAAAACCAATTGAAACAAGAAGCCCGATTAAACTCAATTAAAATCCTTTCAATCGACGTGCTCGTGCTTTCAGGGCTGAGTGTCATTTGTAAGCTCGGATCTATATACCCAACCACTAAATATGATGCTCTGACATATTGGCCCAAGATTCACATAAATTTTTAAAAAATTGTTGCTCAGATTCTAAGACCCGAGCAAACAAATAGGTGCGCAGGCCTATATTTAATCGGGTTTGAGAACCCAAGCAAATGATTCAGGTAAATTCTTTTTGGCAATTTATTTGTGGAGTGGGAGGATGACAATAAGAAGAGGATGGATGAGAGGAGGCGACGTCAATGGAATGATGATGACGCAGTGGAGAGGTGCGGCGGTGCGGCGACGGTAGGAGAAGAAAGAGGTGTTGAAGGAGAGAAAAAATGGAGCGCCGTAATGAAATGGTAGAATATATATGGAAAATAATGGCAACCTTTAAAAGTGTGGTGTTCTTATACAAAAGTGTAGTGCAAATAATAGCACTCCCAGTTGCCTGATGGTTCAGAGTTGACCTTTAACGACGTCTGCTCCCTATATTTTGCTTATTATTATTATTATTATTATTATTATTATTATTTTGTCCTTAACGATGGTACACATGCAGGCGAAACAAAGACCCTACTTATGTATGCCATGATATACACAAATTACCTAATGACCCTATAATTTTGTACTGATAACCATACAAGAATTCGTAATAAACATCTCCACACAAGTCATTATATTATGTCTCACTTAGGGCCTGTTCTTTTGCTGGAATAGAGAAGAATGGAATAGGGGAAAATTTGTATTCCAAGGAGAGAGAAAATATAGTTTTGTGTTCTTTTGGGTGGAATAAAGTATGGAAAGTGGGGTTTGGAATAGAAAGTGGGGTCCACATTCTATTCTTGTGTTCTTTTGGGATTGGAGAGTTGGAATGAAAAGGTGGAAAGAGAATGAGTTGGAGGGGAGAGATAGAGAGAGATGAGAGAGTGGGGCCCACCATTCCCAAGGATTTCATTGTATTCCAAGCAAAAAGCTTGGAATACAAAAGTGCTCATCATTACCAAATTGGAATAGCCACGTAGGATTCTATTCCATGCCCAAAAGAACAACCGCTTGGAATACAAACTTAGAATAGAGTGAATAGTGTCACTATTCTCATTCCCACCCCTACTCTTGGCAAAAGAACAGGCCCTTAATATCTGTAAAGCAACTGGTAGACAAGTTGGTGAGGTACAAGCAGGGGCGGACCCACCTTGTGGTTAGCACCCCCCCCAGGATTTTTCAAAATTTACCTTCATATATGTATATTGCAGGAAGGGCTAAGTAAATAATTTAATCACCAACCTTACAATAGCAGTGGTGGCTTGGTGGTTGGTGCATTCCCACCTCAAGAGGTCGCAGGTTCAATTCCCGTAAGGTGCCAAATGTTTTTATATTTCAGCAATATAAGGTTTGCCAAATATTTTTATATTTCAGCAATATAAGGTTAACTAAATAATTTAATTACTAAACTTAAAGTTGTTGTGTTAGCTTGGTGGTAGGTGTGTTCCCTCCTCAATTTTGAGGTCATGTGATCGATTCTTGCTTGGTTGAATATTTTTTTTTGCATTTTCGTTTAAAATTTTTCGTTTGACGCTATGCCCAGCTTATCGGAGTCAACATCTAATTGAGAAAAGAAAACCGTCTAAACGAAAATACAGCTTAGTTTAAGTTTAAATTCTCAAACAAGTCATTGTAAAACATAAGGCGCCAAATTTTTTATATTTCAGCAATATAAGGTTACCTCAATAATTTAATCTCTGAACTTAAAGTTGTTGTGTTAGCTTGGTGGTAGTGCGTTCCCTCCTCAATTAAGAGGTCAATGGGATTGATTCTTGCTTGTTGAAAAAACAATTGTATTTTTGTTTTGAGGACGAGTTTTGAGCTTGGGACGAGTTGTATCAGATCTAGAGCTTGGGACGAGTTTTGAGGAGGAGAGCATACCCCTATTTATATAGGCGGTGGACTCTCCCCTTCTCTCAAAATCCGATGTGGGACTATTAATTTGGGATTAATTAAATCAAGTTAGTTTGCCTTTCACAAAGGGCAAACTTTCTCGAATTTTAACTCCCTCACCGTTGAGCTTCAATGTTGGTACAACCTACCAAATCAAAGAGGGTTCAACGGTGAACGCGTATGAAAAAACGGCTCGTCAATCCGAGTCCGTTTGACCCTTCAAACAATTGTCCAAAGTTAGCCAAAAGTCATGCTTCTCTTAGAAACGTAGCCGTCAAGAAAATCCCAGGTTTCAAAAAACCCTAACCAGAAAATTCGGGCTTGGTAGGCCTCCATTTTCGCTGGTTTCAGCCCAACAGTTTGGGCTGACTTGTTTTGGCTATAACTTGTGCATTTGGACTCCGTTTTTGACGCGGTTTGAACCTGCGTTTAGAGCGGGACGATCCCGTCATCTAGGTAACCTTTTCAACGCGTTTATTTAATTAAATATAGTCTTAAACAATTTAAGACACATTTAATCTCTTTTGCATCATATGCAAATTAGTCCCTATCTAGGGTTAAATTTTCATTTGCATCAAATACAAATGATCCGAGGGCATATTCCTCTAAGGGGGGAGGGGGGAAGATATTTTCATTCTGTGCAGATATGGAAAACTTGGGTACATTCATTCTGCCTGGAAAAAACTTGGGTACTTTCATACTGCACAAATAAGAAAACCCAGTCATCCTACAGACTATGCATTGTTTGACCAACATCTAAAGATCTTCCAGATCATATGATAAACTTCAGTGGATAAATGAGTGAAGTGAACGTTGCAACAGTATCTCAATCCACCTCAAAGCACATCATCGTCTATTCTTGATGATGACACACTTGGATGTTCAGGTGCAAAACCACATGGCAATGATTCCCACGATCGACAATCAACAAGATTTATGTAGACTGTAGCAACAAATGGCGCACTTCAACATGAAAGGATGTATACCAAATCAATATTTTCCAGCAATTACACCAGCATTTGGCTCGTGTAATGCATTGCATTTAGAGGCTATGCCAGACCTCTCACGCTATATTAGTACAGTTGTGCAATTAAAATTTCGAATCCACCCCCCCCCCCCCCCCCCCCCCAAAAAAAAAAACACCAAAACAAGACAAAAAAACAGAACAATGTCTTTTGGCCAAACGTGTTGTCAGCTCATAGCCATTATTTCCAGTATAATAATGCAATACATTAATATTTTAAGAGTTCTCCTCTACCTTATGCCCCCCCCACCACAAAAAAAAAAACAAAACAAAACAAAACAAAAACAAAAACCTCAAACTTCCCCCGGCCCAAAAAGGACAAAAACACGCGCACACAAAAACTCAAGTGCACAGCTTTCTTGTTGGGTAGAGATGAACCGGCAGGTTATGAACTCCCTAGACTCCCTACAGATACATGCTGGTGATGATGGTAGCTAGACAGCATGATGTGTGTATCTGATTATTGTAATGTCTGATACATGTATCAGTTCATAAATGTACCTGTTACGAGGTGGAACTCGCGTACAATGAATTTGTATTATGGGGAACCAAGGGCACGGTGGTTATATGGAAATGAGGGTTTGGGTAGGCTGTTTCACAAGTGATTAGAGGGGTGAAGAGGTTTTGGTCCGTCGCTGGTGATGCACGCGGGGTCGAATCTCGTCGGACGCGGCTGAGGAAGGTGGGACGGCAGGGAGCTGAAGCTGAATCCGGTCAAGGGGCGAGCTCTCCTGCAGTACGAACAGCTCGTCAGAAGGGCAGGGTTGGGGTTCAACCCTTAGCCCCTCCGATGCCTAAGTCAGTAATAAGACTTGAAATGGGGGCTAGACACACCGGTCGGACTCTCTGTGTGTCCGCCGCGCGTGACGAGCTATAGGTGGGAGAGCAAAGATATGGAAGACCTTAGCTCTCGTATGTGAGTAAATAGAATGAGAGAGAATTCTTCAACCCCCTTTCCGTAAGAGGAGAGGGGGTATTTATACCTGACAGGTGATGACTAGGCGGGCTGAGCTGGCTCGGGTGTCAGCGGAAGCTTCGGACAAGGACATCGGGAACAGGAGTTCCCGACCTGCTCCTGTCAGGCGGCGCAACGGCCAAGGGATGCTTTTGTCGGGGTGTCAGGGCCGAAAGCACTAATCGTCGGATGGGTCAGCCGCCTGGGAGTGCTTTGTCAGGCGGTCGGGTGACGTATGTGTCAGTTGTGTCCTTAACCTAGGCTGTTTGTCGTTAGCGACGAACCAAAGGCCGGACCGTGTTACTCTAGGCGCCGCGGTTCGCGGGAGTCGGGCGGGCCGTTCCGATCGGGGGTTGTCCGGCCCGGCCGCGCCCGTCAATAGGCCGGGCCTAGCTACCCAAGCGTCCCCCAGCGCGCCACCCCGGGGGGTCGGACGGCTGTGGTTGTTCGCCTCGACCGGTTCGGGGAGCGCTACAAGGCGCGCCTGTCTCCATGGTGCCCCGGATTTTCGGGGCAGCGGCCCTTTTGTGAAATGGTAAGTTAATGGGGTATGTTAGCGGATCCGGACGGGTGTCGGGCTACTACGATCTTTAGGTCGTAACAATTGCCCCCGGCCTTCGAGTCTGAGGCGGCAGCCCGGCTCGGCTCGGAGGGCGAACCATCTCCAACGCTCCGGACCATCAATATGGGCCTTGGGACCCGCCGGGTAGTGATGGCGGCGGCTTCGGAATTCCCGCCTTAGTGGTCATTATTATGATTTGAAGGGGGGCAGAGGAAAACGAAGCGTCTCTGCGATTGAGTTTGCGACACGTGGACGAGGTGACCCTTACGCCAGTCGAGGTGTCGGGGGCGTCTCGATGGTCTCCACGTGGCGAAAGTTCGACGGCTGAGATGGCCCGGGTGCCACCCTTTTCGCTAAAAGGGTCTGGGAGGCGGTCGGTGGGAGTTTTTGTCTCTCTACGATTCTCCTCCGGCGTTCGATATTTCTGCTTGGAGCTTGCTGGCTAATTTGCCGCTTCCGTCGCCGGCCATCTTCTTCCGATCGCCTTCCGGGTTCAGAGGATCAACAGGTAACCACAGTTAATTTCCTTCGTTTCTGATCAATGGCTTCTCGTTTCGAGATTGGAGGAAGTAGCCGGGTGGGGGAGGAGGAGTTGGCGGGCGAGGGGGCGTTGCAGCCGGGGGTGCGGCGGCCCAGGGAGAGACGGTCATGGCGATCCATTGTACCGAGAGACATTGAGTCCATCCGACGTAGGTTGGACAGGATCAACATCAGGGAGATTCGCGTGCGGTTTGTGCGACAACCCTATGAGGTGCGGGTTCCCGGGTTGGAGGAAGCGGTGAGTTCACCGGGGGATAACGAGGTCGGGGTCTATGTCCGGTCCTTCGAGTTGGGGCTCCGCTTTCCGATTCACCCGTGATTGTTTCATTTGTTGAATTTCCTGGAGCTGCCGATATTTGCCTTGGCGCCCCGTTCCTGGGGCCTGTTAGTGGGGTTTGTCGTCTTGTGTCTTGCTTGCTCCTTTAGTCCCTCCTTGGCGTTGTTCCAACATTTCTTCATGATTCGAAAGTGGGGGGTGTATCATCGCGTTTGCGCCAGGAGGGGGCGAGAACTCATCCTCGAGGTGCCTGACGATGTCGGCGATTGGATGAGGGAGTTCGTCTTCGTGACCGTGCCAGGTGACGTGGCGTTGATGTCGAATTGGGGGGCGCGGAATCCCTTCGTAAATGAGGGGGTGGAGCTGACCGGGGAGGATATTGCCAGAGCTCAGATTTTGAGGGAGCTGCCCGAGGCGTGCCGTCATTGGGCGAGTCTAACGCTGAGCAGTCGGCTCGCCCAGGACTTTTGGACCCTAGGTATCTTTGAAGTTTTGTAAACTTTGGGCTAGGCTCGCCCTGATTGTCTCTCTTTTCCTTTGGCAGGTGAAGACGCGATGAGGGGGCCGGAGGAGGTGTCAGGTTCGGCTGGGGCCCCGATATCGGAGGATGTTGATCCCCGCGGGAAGGGCAAGGGGGTGGCTAGCGAGGCAGGATCCCGGGGACGTGGGGGCGGGGCCCCGGTGGGGAGAGGGCCCACCCAGGACGGGGGGCAGTCGGGCAAGGTATCCCCGCCGGTGGGCCCGCCGAGGATCTCCATGGGGACGCGCCCGAGCGGGGGGCCAGGCCCTCCTTCCCTCCGCGGGTACCAGCGGCGGTCGCGCCTCGCCGAGGGCCTGTGGTTCAAAGGTGGCCCTACGGGATCCCTTTGTGGGAGATGGGGGCGTCGTCGAGTCCCGCTTGCGAGGGCGCCCTTATTCGTTTTAAGAGGACCCGAGAGGAGGTCGAGGCGTACCCTGAGGATCGTCTCCACAAGTTTCCTTTTCGAGTTGGCGGCAACGAATCGGTGTTCGAGGATGCAGGAGTGGCGGCGCGTCTCGCGGAGTATTGCGTGTTACCGCGCGATCGTGAGTCTTTGACTCGCGTGGGGGCGGAACGGTTGGGTGGCTCGGCTATATGGCACGTCGTGCAGGTAAGCCGGCTTTCTTTCTTCGCCCACAGGCTATATTTATTCGTGTTTCGCTGATTCGAGATTTATGCAGATGATCGCGAATGTGTTAGCCCTGCGGGGCCGTACCTCCGCGGTTGCCACCAAGGCGTCTCTGGACGTAGCGAAGGCAAACCTGGGTGAGGTCAAGGCGAAGCTGAGGGACACGGAGGCGGAGCTGGAGAGGGTTAGGGCGGCCTACGGGGTGGAGAAGGGGCGGGCTGCGTATTTCGATTCATCCAAAGCGGTGGTCGAGAAGCAGCTCCAAGAAGTAACGCGAGAGAGGGATGATATCCGGGCGAAGCATACCTCGGAAGTTGTTAGCAAAGAGTCGGTGATCGGGTTGCAGAGGCAGCGAATTGAGGACCTAAAGGTCGCTCTGGAGGCCGAGAAGAGGGAGAGGGGTCTAGCTGTGCGGCGACTGGAGGATAAGCGGGACGATGAGGGCAAACTGATCGAAGCCGCTATCCGCCGTTATCATGATGAGCATGTTGTGCCGATGCTGCAAGAGGCTAAGGAGGCTGCGATTCGGCAAGTGGTTAAGGATATGCGAGATCGGTCGGTTGAAAGGCGGCGCCGCTAGAATCGTGGGTTTGGGGAGGGCGGTACCGTCTTGTGATAGGGTTATAAACAATGCGCTGTTGTAGTGTGTGGAAGGACCAGTGTACCGTGTGGTTTCTGGGTAAATACATTGTTATTGTCTTGTGTCGAACTGTATTCCTACTTGGTTTGCTCGTAGAATGTCTGCTATGTGAGGGACGTGAATGCCCCCAACTGCGCTCTGCCGAAGTCTTCGGGAGAGGGGAGTTGAGAGGAGTCGTGTTCTCCGGTGGTCGTGATGCTCCGATGCCCAGTACGGTGCCCGGAGGTGCCGTGGCGGGTCGGACTTGCTTGGTTCATACAGAAGTATGCCAAGGGTTGGAACCGAGAATCCGACAAGGTGTGGGGCGGGTTCTTGATCAGGCCGAACCGACGGAGATCGGACCCTTATTGGTGCGAGGAAGACGTTCGTGTTTTGGCCGTACTGCCGGAGCTCGGAATCAATCATGGACCGCGTTCCGCCTTCTTGTATGGCCGCCATGGTGGGGGTCGGACTTAATCTGGGATCGAGCCCCGCCTCCTTGTTGTGACCGGACTTAATCATGGACGGAGTGCCGCCTCCATGCGTTGGCCGCCCTGACGGGGGCCGGACTCAACCGTGTATCGAGCGGCGCGTGGAGTGATTTCAAATCGGGGTAATCATTTCGCCGGGATTTGGGCGGGAATTTTAGGCGGTCGCATGACTTTTTACGTCAGCCTGGCGATTCGACGGCGGGCGGGAATCGAAGCGGCCCGACCACTGTAGTGCTGACGCGTGGCAGAAATGACGGTTGTCGACAGTACGCGAAGCGTCAGAGCACGTGGGTGGTGGACAGGGCACGGATTGGTGACGCGTGTCTTGGGCTCGACGGTCGCGATGCTTGGCGCAGACGCTTTAAAGGAATCGTAATGGGGGGGTGAGCAAAGCTGATTGTCTGGCGATAAAAAAAATTTTGACAAGCAGGTAGGGCTCGTAGGAGGTTTCAGTGACCTTGCCAGAGTCGACCTCGTGGGGGCGGTCAGCGGAGTAGCGCAAGCGGCCAAGTCGTCGGCAACCGTTAGGTAAGACGCCCTTTTTAGAAATGTCTTCTTCGATGTCTCCGTCTCGGGGTCAGGGTTCGGGGGTGGTTGGCGAAGGAAGCTCCGCCGCGGAGACAGGAAGGGTGCCCATCGAGATTGCGGGCGTGAAGTCGGAGCTGAAGAAATCCGTTGCGGAGATCTTCACGATGTACGTCAGGCCGCCGTATTCGGTACGTGAACCTGAGCCGCAAGAAAGGGTGTGTTTTGCGGGCGACCGGGAGGTGGGAGTGTACGTGTCTTCGTTTGAGCAAAGTTTGCGCTTCCCCCCATCCGTTCTTGCTGGAAGTGTTGAACTTCCTGGAGCTGCCCCTCTATCGCCTGATGCCCAATGCCATCAGTGCCATTGTGGGGTTCTTGGAGCTGTGCATGAGCAACCAGGTTCGCCCATCTCTGTCCTTATTTCGCCACTTCTTCTCGGTCAAGAGGTTGGGGTCGTGCTACTATCTGTCCGCGAAGAGGACTCATCCGCTCATCAGGGGGTTGCCTGACAAAATTAAGTTGTGGCGCCAGCAGTATGTGTTTGTGGAGGTGCCGAAGGAAGTGTTGATAAGGTCTGATTGGGCGGAGCTGAATCCCGAGGCGAGAGAGGCGGTGAAATTGGGGGACGAGGAGAAGGAGGTGGCCCAGATTTTAATGGCCATACCAGCAGAGGGCCGAGATTATCGGACGCTCTCTCGGGCTGAGATGATAACGGCGTATACATGGCCCGAAGGTACAAAAGATTTGGGTGTTCATGCGCCTGATATGCTTACGCTGAACTTTCTCTCTGTGGCAGGTGGCACAATGAGTCTGTCCCTCGAGGAAATGATGCGGCGGGCCTCGGAGCAGGCGGGGCGATCGTCATCGAGAGTGGGCCCCAAGAGGTCGCGAGCGGAAGGAGGGGCAGGGAGCTCGACTGGGGTGCCAATGTCCACGAAGAAGAGGAAGGGGCTGGCGACGGCGTCTGAGTCTGAGGTGCCGAGGGGGACCGGAGCGGCGGGCGGCGGAGCCGGGGAGGGGATGCCGGACCCTGTCATCGACTTGGAGGGCGGGGACGAAGGGTCGATAGGTGACGGGGGGAAATGCCCCGAACGGTGCCGTCTAGCCCACTGGCACCTGCAGGGGGGAGGGGGCGTCGGCTAGCGGTGAACCGGTGAGGGCCGAAGAGTCGAGCGGCCCGACCGGGTCCGGAGGATGGGACCCTTGGCCTTACGGTTGTCCCATGTTCGGTCTCGAAAGGGCCGCCGACCCCCGCTGTGAGGCCGCACTGGTGAAGTTTAAGGCCAGGAGGAGCGATATCGAGGGCTACCCCGACCGGGCGCTTCATCGGGCTCCGTACAAAGTCGCGAACGATGAATCCGTGTTTGAGGATGGAGGTGTGGCGGCGAGGCTGGCGGAGAACATTTTCCTGCCCCGCGATAAGGTGGCGCTGGAAGCGGTGGGGCCGGAGGGTCTGTGCGGCACCGCGGTGATGCACGGCGTCCAGGTATGTTCTGTAAGGTGGGCGACGTTTTTTAGTCGGTTTTATGGAGCATCCTAAATGGGTTCGCTTTGCTCTCTGTCTTTACTCAGATTATCAACCTGATGCTTGGGATGATGAGGCACGTGCCAGCTATCCACAAGGCAGAGGGCGCCGTGGCTAAGGCGGTCGCCGAGCTCGCTGCTCTTCGCAAGAGGGCTGGCGAGGACCTTGCCAAGGAGAGGGAGAGGGGCGACCGAAGCGTGGCGGAGGTAGAGCGCCTCAAGAAGGTCGTGTCCGATCAGGAGCATAGGGCGGCCGAGGCTGGAGAGAGAGTGAAGGTGCTGGAGGAGGCCCTTCGGAGGGAGGAGGCTCGGGCGGAGGATCTGGCGGGGCGTGCCAAGGCCACCGAGGAGGAGCTGGCCCGTAGGGTCGAGGAATTTCAGACGTACCAGGAGAGAACCGTCATCCCCGCCCTCGCAAAGTCGATGTCCGAGGGCATGTAGAAGGGCCACGAGGAGGGATGGGAAGCCTGCCTGGCTCGGGTGAAGGAGAAGCTGGCGGGCCTGGTCCCGCCGGTAGAGATCGACCTCGACGGGCTCGTCGCATGCAGCGAGGAGGAGGAGGGGGATGGAGACGGAGGGGAGGGTGACGAGCCGGAGGCCGGCGGGGCAGTGGGAGATTCCCTTGAGGGAGTGGGCGTCGTGACTGGCGGAAGCGCCAAGTAGTTTTGTGTAGGCTCCCCCCCTTTCCCTCTCTCTTTTTTTATAAAAACGAAAGAAAGTGACGATTCGTGGGGTCGGTACCTGCATTTTTCTGCGATTTTCTGCCTGTGTGTGTGCATAAATTCTCTTTTTAGAGTTACGCCTTGGTGCGGCTATTTAGATCCTGGCGTGGGGGGAATCGTGGTAGCTCCCTCTATTACTCGTAGCGCGTCCGATAGATTTTACAGCCGGGTGGCCCCCCTTTTCGAGGGTTGGTCGGGTCTAGGTGTACCCGAGCTATAACTAGTGGTCAAATGGGATTAGTCTTTGGTCTTTCCATCGGCTATTATTGATAGTTTAATTAAACAGGGTCGCCACGTAGGCGTAGTATTGAATCGGCCCTTGGGCGTAACATTGTATCGGCCCGTAGGCGTTACTGTGTGTCGCTCTAGGTAGGTTGAGGTTCCCATCGCAGCTGATCCGCCTTTCTCTGGTGTTGTGCCCCTGATAAGGGGCGTGGAGTGGATTTAGCGGGTTCCTCCTCGGCGTAGGGGTGGATGGTCGCGTCGGAGCCAGGCAGTGGCTTTGGCCTTCGATCCCAGAATTGGGGGGAGAGGGAGTCCTTGGTGGTTGTTCTATCCCACGGGGCCCCGTTGCTCGCCTCGACTGGAGTCTCCGCGTGGTAGGAGCGAAGGGACGCGGGCCGCTGCCCCCCTGTGCGGCCTCCTGGCCTAAGCGGCCCGGGGAAGGCCGATGAGTGGAAGGGGGGTGCTGCGGGTGTAAGTGGAGTAGCCAGTTGGGGCGGGCCGGCGCTCGGGGACACGTTCCCCTCGGTTGGGGCGACGCGGGCGGCTGCCGGGGTGTCCGGTGAGGTGATTTGGCAGGTCTGTCCCCTCCATCGGTTTGTCTGCCAGCCGCGCCTGCGTACGAAGGGCGTCCGTGGAGAGGCCTGGTATGCCAGTGGAGCCCCAGTTCCCCTGCCTTAAGTTGTCTAAAGGAAGGAGGGGAGCAGCAGGCTGCGCAACCGTCGTGTAAGGGGAATATCCTATTGGGGGATCGTTTATTTTGGAGGTCGGCGAAGCTCGCATTTTCCGCGTATTTTGAGGGAGAGAAGGTGGCAAAACGACTAGTCTTTCTGCACATCCTTCCCCTCGCCTTTCTCCCCCTCCTCAAGGAAGTTGGGGGGGTTTATAATGATGAATTTCTGCCCTTATTTACTCTTTATTGAGAGTCGGGGCCGTCTTGGAATTTCGTTCTTAGGGGGGCGTTCCCGATGGATGACGGGTGATGTGACCCCTCAGGCATGCATGACACTTGTAAGTGGTGTTTGTCCCGAGTGTCCTTTTTGGTTGGACATGTCAATTCGGGTGTCGGCTTTATGGGGGTCAGGCGTTACTCCTTAGGGATGGCTCTGCGTAGGAGATGCCTTGATTCGCGGTCCTTGAGTAGCTTCCCGAGGTTTGAGGAGAGGGGTGATAGGCCCTTTCGGGGGAGGGAGGGTATTGGTCCGTCGGGTACCCTGCCTAAGGCGCTCCGGTTTGGGTGGTCAAGCTCAGTGAAATTGCCCCGGAGGTCTTCTTGGGGGGGATCGAGTACGAAGCTCGGCCCGTGCCCCTCTCCGGTTTGGGTGGCGAGGACTGGTCCTGCCCCGGAGTCTTTGAGAGGGCGGGTATTGGGCCGTCGCCTCCCCGCAGCCTCTATAGTCGGACGGGTATTGGGCCGTCGCCTACCCCGCATATGGCGCTCCGGTTTGGGTGGCCAATCTCAGTGAAATTGCCCCGGAGGTCTTCTTGGGGGGGAGCGAGTACGAAGCTCGGCCCGTGCCCCTCTCCGGTTTGGGTGGCGAGGACTGGTCCTGCCCCGGAGTCTTTGAGAGGGCGGGTATTGGGCCGTCGCCTCCCCGCAGCCTCTATAGTCGGACGGGTATTGTGCCGTCGCCTACCCCGCATATGGCGCTCCGGTTTGGGTGGCCAAGCTCAGTGAACTTGCCCCGGAGGTCTTCCTGGGGGGGAGCGAGTACGCAGCTCGGCCCGTGCCCCTCTCCGGTTTGGGTGGCGAGGATTGGTCCTGCCCCGGAGTCTTTGAGAGGGCGGGTATTGGGCCGTTGCCTCCCCGCAGCCTCTATAGTCGGACGGGTATTGGGCCGTCGCCTACCCCGCATATGGCGCTCCGGTTTGGGTGGCCAAGCTCAGTGAACTTGCCCCGGAGGTCTTCCTGGGGGGGAGCGAGTACGCAGCTCGGCCCGTGCCCCTCTCCGGTTTGGGTGGCGAGGATTGGTTCTGCCCCGGAGTCTTTGAGAGGGCGGGTATTGGGCCGTCGCCTCCCCGCAGCCTCTATAATCGGACGGGTATTGGGCCGTCGCCTACCCCGCATATGGCGCACCGGTTTGGGTGGCCAAGCTCAGTGAACTTGCCCCGGAGGTCTTCCTGGGGGGGAGCGAGTACGCAGCTCGGCCCGTGCCCCTCTCCGGTTTGGGTGGCGAGGATTGGTCCTGCCCCGGAGTCTTTGAGAGGGCGGGTATTGGGCCGTCGCCTCCCCGCAGCCTCTATAGTCGGACGGGTATTGGGCCGTCGCCTACCCCGCATATGGCGCTCCGGTTTGGGTGGCCAAGCTCAGTGAACTTGTCCCGGAGGTCTTCCTGGGGGGAGCGAGTACGCAGCTCGGCCCGTGCCCCTCTCCGGTTTGGGTGGCGAGGATTGGTCCTGCCCCGGAGTCTTTGAGAGGGCGGGTATTGGGCCGTCGCCTCCCCGCAGCCTCTATATTCGGACGGGTATTGGGCCGTCGCCTACCCCGCATATGGCGCTCCGGTTTGGGTGGCCAAGCTCAGTGAACTTGCCCCGGAGGTCTTCCTGGGGGGGAGCGAGTACGCAGCTCGGCCCGTGCCCCTCTCCGGTTTGGGTGGTGTAACGGCCAGTATTTTTAGGCGTGTTTTCGATTTTGCGTACATGTATTTTTCTTCAGTCATCAAGTTAACTTTTCGTCCGTACGAGTTGACGCGAGCGCGTCACTATTTTCATTTTACCGTGTCGTCAATATTTACCGTCAAGTTTAACTAAATTATCCCGCTAATTACTTTCACTAATTACCTTATAAATTACATCTTTTTTTAGTATTACTATTAAGACTTACTAAATTACGTTAATTACGTAATTACCTTAACCCTACCTAAAACGACAAAACACACGTTGATGAATAACTCTTCGGTTGGTCAAATTAGGTTTCCTTCTTTATTTTTTCGTTTCAACAAAGCTATACGTCTCTCCTTCCCCATAGTCTACAGATTTCATTAAACACCCATCATAATCTTATTAAGACTCCTTTGACAAATGATAAAGTGTGTCCCCCTACTAATCTTCTTAAGGCAACGGGCAACGTCTTCTACCTGTAAACCAATCTGTAAAATCCCACACCTTCATCTACAAACCCATTTCCATCAATCAAACAAAACATCATCAGATTCTTCTCCTAACAATTTTTCCCCAAAATCACCAAACACAAATTAGATTCTTCTTCCCCAAACCAAAAACAATCAGCCCCTCAAATCAAACAACCACAAATCTGAAAATCAAAATAGAAATTTCAGATCCAAACCTATTTCACAGATTCAACAGAAATCAAACAAGAGATTAGAGAGGAGAAGAACTGAAATCAATTTCAGTCTTACAAAATAATCCAACTTCATCTCCTCTTCCCTCCATCTCCAAATCATCTCCTTCCTCCTCCCCTCTTCTTTGCCGGCACCACCCTCCACTAAGCGCCGGAGCTCCGGAAACCGCCCCCTCCTCTTCTACCTGCCGTCGCAGCCCGCGCGCGCAAACGCCACAGGCCGCAGCCCCTGTCGCCGTACGCCGTACGCGCCCACCGCCGGCGCCTGGCCGGAAACGCCGCGCCGCCGCCTGGCCACTGGACCCGCCGCCCGCCGCCCCTGTTGCGCCATTCGCCGAGCCTCCTCTCCCCTAGGTGAGTGAGTCTTCCCCTTTCTTTTTGCAGCCTGCAACGTTTAAAAAAAAAGAACAAAGAAAAGCACAGAGGAACGAAAGCAGGGGGACAGAGAGATTAAGAGGAGGAGGTTGAATAAATGAAGAATAAGTAAGAAGGATGATATCCTGTGGGTATTAAAGAGTGTAGAGAGAGTTTAAAAGGAGAGGGAGTGACAGATTAGAAGAATGGTTAGCCTATTAAAGAAATAAAGATTGGACAATAGTTAAGAGGCTAGTGACAGCAATATTAAATATGAAATTGAATGGTGACAGCCTAGGGAATTTAAGAAATTGAATGGTGACAGCCTAGGGAATTTAAGTGTAGAGAGGGTTAAAAGGAAAGGTTTAGATAATAGGTTATTATATTAAATAGGGTTATAGTAGGTGTAGAATAGGTGAACCCATGAAGTCATGTTAACATTGCAATTAGCTTAGTGATATTAACTAGCGGGTTAGTTAGTGCTAATTTAATTTTAAATTATAATCTGTTAAGTAATTTAGCAAATTAGTAGTTATAACCAATGTTGGGTAATAAAATTATAAAGCGTATCATGTTAGGATAACACAATATAGGCAGCACCCTAGCCAGGGAACCCGGTAAAATTAGACGAACACACTTTTAGGATTAACACGATAATTTGATTATCTCGCCATGAATCTAATTCTTTGATTTGCTTAACCAAAACAGTGAACCGGAAGTACCAACCCGTTATACCCGTCGAGACGAACCCAACGGCACAAAAATCAACGAAATCAGGCAAGTATACAATTTATAATGTATTTTGAAATTGGATGCTCAACTAGTCTTTTATTTGATATATGCTAAATTTTTTTATGATAACAAAGAAAATTCATTTTTACAAAATGTTCATCGAACCAACCTGCTTTCCATTCTTTTATTTATTGTGTAGTTGTAAATTAATGGTGAAACGTTGACGACTTAAATTGAAAGAACTTCTTGCTTGGTCATTAGAGAGTGACATCGTGAGATCGTGCGCCTCGAAGGCGAAATCGTGATTTTCGTGATGTCATGTAAGTTGACAAATTCGTGCTTGTAATTCGTGAATTAGGCTGGCTCGTGTTCCAGCACAAATCTTGGGTGGGGTAAGGGTTGAGCGGCTGCTAGGCGTATGAACGAGTACTCTCTTCAAGGGCACCACCCGTAGGCGGTGGGTTAGCGCCAATCACGGTAAGCCCCCGTGAGAAGGACTCACTCATCACGTCCTAAGGGCGAGAACCCTATTGTAGAATTGACAATGCTAACAATCGTGAAACTTGCAACTTGAAATTATTGTCTCGGTTGGATTGACATGTTAATGAAACAAAGAAAAGATCTACACTGCTTAGAACTGCATGTTAGGATGTCTTTACTTTAAATCATTTTATAATCAGTTTGTTTAATTCTTTTTGTCGCGATCTCATTTAAATGATTAATGCCTCTTAAATGCAGTATAAATTTGTATATGTCTTGCCTTGGGTTCTAACCTTTACTTGCAGACCCTTGCTGACATACATTCATTTTTTTTGGATGTATGTCAGATTCTGAGCTTCAGTACCAGGAAGTTCCTTACGAGTCACCTGACTTGGAGAGTCAGGAGTTCGCTGTTGACGCCGAATCTCTCCCTGCGGAGGACTAGTGGACTTTGCCGTTGCTGCTTTACTTTAGTTTGCTTTCAGTTATTGTTGAGTGTACGTTTTTACTTTGGCCCAGCTGTGGCTTGTTGATGTATTGCGTGTACGAACATTTATAATTCTGGATTTGGCTTGTAATGTATGAATATTTTTATTGTTTCTGAAAAGCATGTAAGGACCTCTCCTGCGTTTTTATCACAGACGCTTATTGAACTTGAGTTTCATCGCTCTAGTTCAAGCGGGCCCAGTAACGCTCTCGCTTCCGTCGTGTTTTGGGAAGCGGGGCGTTACAGGTTTTAGTGGTGGCCCATGCAGGTCCTACATTTGCGAATTCAGAACAATGAGAATATTTTCATCGGCCAAACATCTAGAAAGATCACATGCGCGAGTTTGACTTGGGATTTTCTTATCTCAGAATGACTGGGAGACGAAACGCCCGAAATGGACCCAGAGCTGCTGGAGGCGGAGAGGACGACATCCGCCAGATGCTTAGTGTTATGAGAGAAATGCTGGAGGTTCAGCACCATTTGGTCCAAGAAGGACGTCAGGCTGCACCAGCTGCTCCACCACCTCGCTATGAGCCTGGAGCCAAACAGTTCCGAGAGATGCATCCGACGAACTTCTCTGGACGAGAGGGCCCACTAGCGGCCGAGGAATGGCTTCGCAACACTGCGGATAACTTGGGTCTTGCCCGAGTCAATCCAAACGAGTGGGTGGAACTCGCCAAGAAACAGCTGACCGATAATGCCCGTCACTGGTGGGATGCTGAAGAGGCTAGGCTGACCAAGCCGATTCATTGGGCTACCTTTCATAAGAGGTTTGACGCCCAGTACTTCCCGAAGGCTGCAAAGAGGGAGATGCAGCAGCGCTTCATCAACCTGGAACAGGGCACCAGGACAGTCGATGAGTATGAGGCGGAATTTACCATGCTGAGTCGATTCGCCCCTACACTGGTAGCAGATGAGGAGGACTGTGCACACCGCTTTCTACAGGGCTTAGATCTGGACATACAGGGTGTGTTGTCCGGGCACACCTTTACCACTCATGAGCAAGTCCTAGTAGCTGCGAAGAAGCACGAGCAGGTAGCTTATCAGAAGAGGGCACGTCAGACGGGCAAGCGCCCGATGGAGCTACAGAGGAGTGCACCTAGGCCTGGTTTTCGTCCCGTTCAGACCACACAGTTCAAAAGGCCAGCTGCACCTGTCCCTAACCGAGCAGAGCTGACTTGCCACTTCTGCGGCAAGCTTGGTCATATGAAGAAAGACTGTAGGAGGATGCTGAATCAGTGTTTGATCTGTGGATCTCCTACTCATGCTGCAAAGGATTGTACCCACGGTTCTCGACCACCTGGACCTGCACAGCGAACCGCACCTGCACCTGGACAGCGTGGACCACCTCTGGTTCCACAGGAACGAGCTTTCCAACAGGTCAATCCGCCTAAGCGTCGTGCATTCAATATGACAGCCGTTGAGGCTGAAGCCGAGGACGACGTGATTGCAGGTAACCTCTAGACTAGTCTATCTTATTTATGCATTATATTTGATTAGTTAGATCCATGTTAATTTAGTCGTATATTACCCTTAGGTGTCATTTTAGTTTCATCTCAACCGGCCTTAACCCTGTTCGATTCTGGAGCTTCCATGTGCATTCTATCTCGGAAGTTCGTAGTCGAACACTCGATACCCACCTATACACTTCCCAACTGTTGGAATATTACAACTGGGAATGGTGTGGTGAAGGTTGCACTGGGATGTAGACCATGCCCATTGGTGATTAGTGGACACGAGCTATATGCTAATTTCATTGTCCACGACCTATCCAATTTCAATGCTATTCTCGGCATTGACTGGTTAGGAACTTTTTACGCCACGATCGACTGTCATCGGAAGAAAGTGGTATTCGAAATTCCCGACCACCCAGTGTTCGAGTTTGTCAGCGGAGGACATTCGCTTGGACCTGTCAAGTTCCGAGCCCAGCCGTACCAATTGACCGTTGCATCCTTGATAGCAGAGCCAGAGAAGCCTGCAGTAGTGAGAGACTTCGAAGACGTCTTCCCTGAAGACATTTCTGGACTGCCGCCCGATCGAGCGTTGGAGTTCGGCATCGACCTCATGCCAGGGGCTCAACCAATTTCAAAGGCACCGTACCGTATGGCTCCTGCGGAGTTGGAAGAGCCGAGGAAGCAGTTGGACGAGCTACTACAGAAGGGTTTCATTCATCCCAGCGTATCTCCCTGGGGTGCACCTGTACTGCTGGTCAAGAAGAAGGATGGCTCGAGGAGGATGTGTGTGGATTATCGGGAGCTGAACAATGTCACAGTGAAGAATAAGTACCCGCTGCCCCGTATTGATGATATCTTCGATCAGCTTGGTGGATCGAGGGTATTTTCGAAGTTGGATCTCCGGAGCGGATACCATCAAGTCAGAGTCAAGAAGGAAGATGTACTCAAGACCGCTTTTCGGACTAAGTACGGGCATTATGAGTTCGTTGTCATGCCATTCGGTGTGACCAACGCCCCTGCTGTGTTCATGAATCTCATGAACCTTATCTTTTACGAATTCCTTGACAAGTTCGTAGTGATCTTCATTGACGACATCCTGGTGTACTCGAAGAGCGAGGAAGAGCATGCAGAACATTTGAAGATAGTATTGGAGACGCTCCGTCACCATAGACTATATGCCAAGTACAGCAAATGCGAATTCTGGCTGGATAGAATTGCATTTCTTGGTCATGTAGTATCAGGAGCTGGTATCTCGGTGGATCCGGAGAAGGTCAAAGCAGTCAGCGAATGGCCTACACCTCGATCGGCATCGGACATCAGGAGTTTCCTTGGATTGGCTGGATACTATCGCAGATTTATCAAAGATTTCTCGAGGATAGCGGAGCCGATGACGAGATTGACAAGGAAGGATGTTAAGTTCAGTTGGTCAGACTCTTGTGAGCAAGCTTTTTCTACCTTGAAGGAGAGACTGACTACTGCACCAGTCTTAGCTATTCCGGATAGAAGCGGAGGCTTCGAAATCTTCTGCGACGCATCAGGCAAGGGGCTTGGATGTGTTCTGCACCAACACAATCATGTGGTCGCATATGCTTCACGACAGTTGAAGGTCCATGAGAAGAATTATCCGACCCACGATTTGGAGCTAGCCGCTGTCATCTTTGCACTAAAAATTTGGCGACATTTCTTACTAAGTGAGAAAGTGAAAATTTTCACTGATCACAAAAGTTTGAAATATATATTCACTCAGAAGGAGCTGAATATGAGACAACGCAGATGGTTGGAATTAATGGCAGACTACGACATCGATCTACAGTACCATCCAGGGAAAGTGAATGTCGTACCAGATGCTTTGAGTCGACTGCCCGAAGTGATGATTCTCACAGCTCAGTGGAGATTGCAGCAGGATCTGCGAGAAATAGATGTTGAAGCTGTCCTACCTAGAGTCACATCGTCATTAATGAACATGCAGATTCAATCGACGATTGTGGATCGAATCAAGATTGCTCAGGCTGGAGATGCTAAATTGAAGAAGATCAGAGAACAAATCGAAGCAGGACTTCGGACAGATTTTCTGATTCATGCGGATGGATCTTTGAGATATGGTAGTAGGATCTGCGTGCCTGCAGGAGATATCAGAGAGGAGTTAATGAATGAGGCTCACAGTTCACCTTATTCTATTCATCCTGGGGGTACTAAGATGTACAAGGACCTTCGTCAGAATTTCTGGTGGCATGGGATGAAGAGAAGTGTGGCGCGTAGCGTTGCCAAGTGTCTCGTGTGTCAGCAAGTAAAGGCTGAACATCATCGCACTGCTGGACTACTTCAACCTCTGCCGATTCCCGAATGGAAGTGGCAGCACATCACAATGGACTTCGTGACTGGCTTACCTCGGAGCACCAAGCAGAACGACGCGATCTGGGTCATCGTCGATCGATTGACCAAGTCCGCGCACTTTATACCTTTCCGAGTTGGCCAATCCACAGAGATATTAGCAAGGAAGTATATGGAGGTAATGACCTAACCCATGCCTTTATAATTTCTTTCTAGCTCAAGTCGTGATATGGATTATGTCGTATAGGAGATCGTGCGTCTGCATGGAGTCCCTGTGAGCATCGTATCAGATCGTGATACGAGATTCACGTCTCAATTCTGGAAGAGTTTGCAGACGAATTTGGGTACCAGTCTGAAGTTCAGTACTGCGTATCACCCACAGACGGATGGACAGTCAGAGCGTACCATTCAGATCTTGGAGGATATGTTGAGAGCCTGTATGTTGGATCTCAAGGGTTCGTGGGAAGATCATTTGCACCTGGTGGAGTTTTCCTACAACAACAGTTATCAGGCGAGCATTGGCATGGCGCCTTTTGCTGCTCTCTACGGGAGAAAATGTCGATCACCACTAAGTTGGGATGACGTAGGTGATAGAGAGCTCTTGGGGCCAGAGATGATAGTGGAAGCCGTTGATGTGGTACGAGATATCAGAGATAAGATTCGGATTGCCCAGGACCGTTATAAGCATTGGGCTGATGCTAAACGACGTCCTCTGGAGTTTCAGCCAGGAGATCATGTGTTTCTGAAGATTTCACCAAATCGAGGAGTGATTCGATTTGGGAAGAGAGGCAAGCTTAGTCCGAGATATATTGGACCCTTCGATGTACTAGAGCGAGTTGGAGAAGTAGCTTATCGCTTAGCTTTGCCACCGTCTTTGGAGGGAGTTCATGATGTCTTCCATGTGTCCCAGCTCCGTCGTTATATCAGCGACCCTTCTCATGCTGTGGATTACTCGGAGATTACAATTCGACCAGATCTGACGTACGAACAACAACCCGTGGAGATCCTAGATCGACGTCAGAAAGTGTTCAGGAACAGGACTGTTGATCTAGTCAGAGTTATGTGGCGTCGCGACTCGCCAGGAGAGTCTACCTGGGAGCGGGAAGATGAGATACGAGAACGATATCCGTATTTGTTTTCTACTCCTTAGTTGATGAGAATTCCGAGGACGGAATTTTTCCTAAGGTGGGTAGAATGTAACGGCCAGTATTTTTAGGCGTGTTTTCGATTTTGCGTACATGTATTTTTCTTCAGTCATCAAGTTAACTTTTCGTCCGTACGAGTTGACGCGAGCGCGTCACTATTTTCATTTTACCGTGTCGTCAATATTTACCGTCAAGTTTAACTAAATTATCCCGCTAATTACTTTCACTAATTACCTTATAAATTACATCTTTTTTTAGTATTACTATTAAGACTTACTAAATTACGTTAATTACGTAATTACCTAACCCTACCTAAAACGACAAAACACACGTTGATGAATAACTCTTCGGTTGGTCAAATTAGGTTTCCTTCTTTATTTTTTCGTTTCAACAAAGCTATACGTCTCTCCTTCCCCATAGTCTACAGATTTCATTAAACACCCATCATAATCTTATTAAGACTCCTTTGACAAATGATAAAGTGTGTCCCCCTACTAATCTTCTTAAGGCAAAGGGCAACGTCTTCTACCTGTAAACCAATCTGTAAAATCCCACACCTTCATCTACAAACCCATTTCCATCAATCAAACAAAACATCATCAGATTCTTCTCCTAACAATTTTTCCCCAAAATCACCAAACACAAATTAGATTCTTCTTCCCCAAACCAAAAACAATCAGCCCCTCAAATCAAACAACCACAAATCTGAAAATCAAAATAGAAATTTCAGATCCAAACCTATTTCACAGATTCAACAGAAATCAAACAAGAGATTAGAGAGGAGAAGAACTGAAATCAATTTCAGTCTTACAAAATAATCCAACTTCATCTCCTCTTCCCTCCATCTCCAAATCATCTCCTTCCTCCTCCCCTCTTCTTTGCCGGCACCACCCTCCACTAAGCGCCGGAGCTCCGGAAACCGCCCCCTCCTCTTCTACCTGCCGTCGCAGCCCGCGCGCGCAAACGCCACAGGCCGCAGCCCCTGTCGCCGTACGCCGTACGCGCCCACCGCCGGCGCCTGGCCGGAAACGCCGCGCCGCCGCCTGGCCACTGGACCCGCCGCCCGCCGCCCCTGTTGCGCCATTCGCCGAGCCTCCTCTCCCCTAGGTGAGTGAGTCTTCCCCTTTCTTTTTGCAGCCTGCAACGTTTAAAAAAAAAGAACAAAGAAAAGCACAGAGGAACGAAAGCAGGGGGACAGAGAGATTAAGAGGAGGAGGTTGAATAAATGAAGAATAAGTAAGAAGGATGATATCCTGTGGGTATTAAAGAGTGTAGAGAGAGTTTAAAAGGAGAGGGAGTGACAGATTAGAAGAATGGTTAGCCTATTAAAGAAATAAAGATTGGACAATAGTTAAGAGGCTAGTGACAGCAATATTAAATATGAAATTGAATGGTGACAGCCTAGGGAATTTAAGAAATTGAATGGTGACAGCCTAGGGAATTTAAGTGTAGAGAGGGTTAAAAGGAAAGGTTTAGATAATAGGTTATTATATTAAATAGGGTTATAGTAGGTGTAGAATAGGTGAACCCATGAAGTCATGTTAACATTGCAATTAGCTTAGTGATATTAACTAGCGGGTTAGTTAGTGCTAATTTAATTTTAAATTATAATCTGTTAAGTAATTTAGCAAATTAGTAGTTATAACCAATGTTGGGTAATAAAATTATAAAGCGTATCATGTTAGGATAACACAATATAGGCAGCACCCTAGCCAGGGAACCCGGTAAAATTAGACGAACACACTTTTAGGATTAACACGATAATTTGATTATCTCGCCATGAATCTAATTCTTTGATTTGCTTAACCAAAACAGTGAACCGGAAGTACCAACCCGTAATACCCGTCGAGACGAACCCAACGGCACAAAAATCAACGAAATCAGGCAAGTATACAATTTATAATGTATTTTGAAATTGGATGCTCAACTAGTCTTTTATTTGATATATGCTAAATTTTTTTATGATAACAAAGAAAATTCATTTTTACAAAATGTTCATCGAACCAACCTGCTTTCCATTCTTTTATTTATTGTGTAGTTGTAAATTAATGGTGAAACGTTGACGACTTAAATTGAAAGAACTTCTTGCTTGGTCATTAGAGAGTGACATCGTGAGATCGTGCGCCTCGAAGGCGAAATCGTGATTTTCGTGATGTCATGTAAGTTGACAAATTCGTGCTTGTAATTCGTGAATTAGGCTGGCTCGTGTTCCAGCACAAATCTTGGGTGGGGTAAGGGTTGAGCGGCTGCTAGGCGTATGAACGAGTACTCTCTTCAAGGGCACCACCCGTAGGCGGTGGGTTAGCGCCAATCACGGTAAGCCCCCGTGAGAAGAAGGACTCACTCATCACGTCCTAAGGGCGAGAACCCTATTGTAGAATTGACAATGCTAACAATCGTGAAACTTGCAACTTGAAATTATTGTCTCGGTTGGATTGACATGTTAATGAAACAAAGAAAAGATCTACACTGCTTAGAACTGCATGTTAGGATGTCTTTACTTTAAATCATTTTATAATCAGTTTGTTTAATTCTTTTTGTCGCGATCTCATTTAAATGATTAATGCCTCTTAAATGCAGTATAAATTTGTATATGTCTTGCCTTGGGTTCTAACCTTTACTTGCAGACCCTTGCTGACATACATTCATTTTTTTGGATGTATGTCAGATTCTGAGCTTCAGTACCAGGAAGTTCCTTACGAGTCACCTGACTTGGAGAGTCAGGAGTTCGCTGTTGACGCCGAATCTCTCCCTGCGGAGGACTAGTGGACTTTGCCGTTGCTGCTTTACTTTAGTTTGCTTTCAGTTATTGTTGAGTGTACGTTTTTACTTTGGCCCAGCTGTGGCTTGTTGATGTATTGCGTGTACGAACATTTATAATTCTGGATTTGGCTTGTAATGTATGAATATTTTTATTGTTTCTGAAAAGCATGTAAGGACCTCTCCTGCGTTTTTACCACAGACGCTTATTGAACTTGAGTTTCATCGCTCTAGTTCAAGCGGGCCCAGTAACGCTCTCGCTTCCGTCGTGTTTTGGGAAGCGGGGCGTTACAGGTGGCGAGGATTGGTCCTGCCCCGGAGTCTTTGAGAGGGCGGGTATTGGGCCGTCGCCTCCCCGCAGCCTCTATAGTCGGACGGGTATTGGGCCGTCGCCTACCCCGCATATGGCGCTCCGGTTTGGGTGGCCAAGCTCAGTGAACTTGCCCCGGAGGTCTTCCTGGGGGGGAGCGAGTACGCAGCTCGGCCCGTGCCCCTCTCCGGTTTGGGTGGCGAGGATTGGTCCTGCCCCGGAGTCTTTGAGAGGGCGGGTATTGGGCCGTCGCCTCCCCGCAGCCTCTATAGTCGGACGGGTATTGGGCCGTCGCCTACCCCGCATATGGCGCTCCGGTTTGGGTGGCCAAGCTCAGTGAACTTGTCCCGGAGGTCTTCCTGGGGGGGAGCGAGTACGCAGCTCGGCCCGTGCCCCTCTCCGGTTTGGGTGGCGAGGATTGGTCCTGCCCCGGAGTCTTTGAGAGGGCGGGTATTGGGCCGTCGCCTCCCCGCAGCCTCTATAGTCGGACGGGTATTGGGCCGTCGCCTACCCCGCATATGGCGCTCCGGTTTGGGTGGCCAAGCTCAGTGAACTTGCCCCGGAGGTCTTCCTGGGGGGGGAGCGAGTACGCAGCTCGGCCCGTGCCCCTCTCCGGTTTGGGTGGCGAGGATTGGTCCTGCCCCGGAGTCTTTGAGAGGGCGGGTATTGGGCCGTCGCCTCCCCGCAGCCTCTATAGTCGGACGGGTATTGGGCCGTCGCCTACCCCGCATATGGCGCTCCGGTTTGGGTGGCCAAGCTCAGTGAACTTGCCCCGGAGGTCTTCCCCCCAGCGAGTACGCAGCTCGGTCCGTGCCCCTCTCCGGTTTGGGTGGCGAGGATTGGTCCTGCCCCGGAGTCTTTGAGAGGGTTGAACTGAAATTGTCATGCAGAAAAGGCGAAATTCGAAGATAAAAAGAAGGGAACAAGGTATTTCGTGTAGGACTTACAGTTCCCGGCTATGCCACGACCAGCGCATCGCGCCCCTTGGAGTGATTAGCCCGTCCTTCTCAGGGGGGTGGGCGCGAGGTCGATCCTGCTTCCCTCGGTAGCGGCATCGGCAGGAGCTAACTCTGGCTTGTGGGGGTCATAACTCCGCCCGGGGAGTCGATCTTCAGGTTTACCTCTGGTCCCTTGTGCTTGGTCGACCCTACGTAGCAGCTCCTAGACAGCTTCTGGCTTCCCCGTACGATCCCCACGCCTCGGGGGGTTTGGAACTTGACCATCTGGTGGAGAAGGCTGGGGAGCGCTCCAATGGCCGACATGTAAGGTCGTCCTATAATCCCGTTGTACGCCGACATAATGTCGACCACAACGAACAGCGTCATTCGAGTGACGACCTGTGGCTCTTCTCCGAGGGTTATTGGCAAGGTGATCACCCCCATGATGGGGGTCGAGTGACCGGTGAAACCGACGAGGGGTCCGGTACAAGGTCTCAGGTCCGTCGGCCTTAACCCCATCTTCTCGATTGTGGACATGAACAGGGTGTCGCAAGAGCTCCCTGTGTCGATCAGGAGGCGGCTGACGATGGCTGTCCCAATCTGGGCCTCGATGACGATGGCGTCGTCGTGGGGCTGCTCGATCCCCTCTAGATCCTCGTCACTGAAAGTAATGGGAGGGTAGGCCATCCTTCTCCCTCTCCGGTCCCCTCCAAGACCCGCCGTCATCACTTGCCTTGCATACGCCTTTTTGCTTGACGACGATGCCCCTCCTGAAGATGGCCCGCCGCATATCGTGTTTATGCGCATGACGGGTTTCGGTGGGTGAAGCTCTTCCCGCTCGCCGTTTGCCGGAGGGTCTGCCCTCCGGGCCCTTCGGTGGTTTCCATCTTCTCGGTCCGGTCTCCGGCCTCCGACGAAGTCCCCCAGGTGGCCCGCCTGGATCAGCCGCTCGATTTCCCTTTTGAGGGTAAAGCAGTCGTCGGTGTCGTGGCTGTGGTCCCGGTGGTATCGGCAGTATTTCTTAAAATCTCTCCGGGCTGGGTCCGACTTCATTTCTCGGGGCGGCTCCGGCAGCAGACCGGCTCGTGTAGCCGGGCCATCACCTCGATCAGGGGGGCATTGAGTTGCGTGTAATGCGCCCGTAGGGGCCCTCTTGTCTTGGGGCGACTCGAGGGAGCCCTTGTGCCGGAGCAAATTCGCGCGCCGGACCTGGGCGATCTTGGGGGCGAGGCCCGGGCGGTTCCCGCCTTGGTCGGGCTAGCCGGTCGCAACCTCGGTCCCCCTCTTCCTGTCTCGGCCGAGGATGTGATCGGGGTTCGCCTTGAGTCGGTTTCGCCAGGGGGAATAAGGCCTTTGTACCGAGGGTTTCTTCGGCCAACGCGTGCCTCTCCGCCATGGCAACCAACGCCTCATAGTCGGTCGGCGGGTCCCGGAGCAGAGATTTGTGGAGACTCCGAGTCCGCAACCCCGTTTTGAAGGCCAGCATAAGCACCTCATCCCCGCATGTCACCACCGCCCGTCTCTCCTCCTGAAAACGGCGGAGGTATCTACCTGTTGTCTCTCCTTCTCCTTGGACTATCGTGCAGAGATAGTCCAAGGGCTTCTTCTTCGTCCGCCCGGCCCGGAACTCTTGGCAGAACTTGTGGGACAGCTCGCCAAAGCTCCCGACGGATCTCGCGGGCAAGCCGAAGTACCAGTCCAGCGCGGTGTCCCTTAGGCTTTGGGAGAAATGTTGGCATAGGAACGCCTCGTCCACATCCTGCGCCTCCATCGCCCCCCGGTATTGTTGTACGTGTGTGAGGGGGTTTGAACCTTTTGGGCCTTGGGGCGGACGTGATCCACCGTGCGAGCGGCGTGACCTCCTCCGGATAGGTAGGGCGATCCGGGGCATCCCCTCTCCGCCATTCGGGGGTCAGGCTTCGGTCGCGCCGCGGCCGTCGACGGTCCTCCGCCCCCGGGGAATAGCCTGACGGTCGTCTGGCAGGGCTCCTTCCTTGGGCCGAGGACTCGACGGATTGTGGGCTACGGCTCTCCCAGCGCCAACGCCTCCCGGCCAGCTCTCCTCGGGTCTCCATCCGTTCCTGATTCTCTCGGAGGAGCCTCTCGCGCTCGGCGGCGAGGAAGCGTCGTTGTCAACAAACGGCTTCCTCGTGCAGGGTATCGGAGGGGTGGTGCTGGTGACGCGGGCCGCCTCCTCCAGGCGGGGATATGTTCAGCAACGGGTCCCGCCCGTTCCCGGGCCGCCGTCTCTTCAAGGACTTCTTGGTTGCTCCTGTTTTCCTTCCTTAGCCTTTCGCGCTCCGCGACGATGAAGCGGAGTTGGCGGCGGGCGGCCTCTTCTTCCTGGTAGGCCCTCCGGGCGGTCTCGGCCGCCTCGTCCAAACGCCTTTGCGCAGCGGCCGCCTCCCCCAGGCGCCTCCACCGCTGCGCAACTTCCATCTCCTCTTCCAGGAGCCTTTGCTGGGCCGCAATCTCCTCAGCGAGCCCCATGTTCCCCCCTCCTCCTCGAACTGAGGGTAGAGGTTTCGCCTCACGTTCAGGGGCTCTGAGGGGCCGGGCGGAGGCTCCGTTCCTGTCGTCTGATAGCCTCCCCTGGCCTGGGGGACGGCCTCGAAGCTCTTCAGGACGACGGGGGCTGAAGTATGTTCAGTTTCGGTGCCCATCCCCAGAAGGGGGTCGGACGCCGGGGTGATTTGTAGAGAGAGCGGTTCCTGACCCACAGGATCTTTGCCGTGGTCAGGGTTCCGCGAGATCGGCATGGAGTCTAACATGGGTGTGACCCTTCGTTCCCACAGACGGCGCCAATTGTTACGAGGTGGAACTCGCGTACAATGAATTTGTATTATGGGGAACCAAGGGCACAGTGGTTATATGGAAATGAGGGTTTGGGTAGGCTGTTTCACAAGTGATTAGAGGGGTGAAGAGGTTTTGGTCCGTCGCTGGTGATGCACGCGGGGTCGAATCTCGTCGGACGCGGCTGAGGAAGGTGGGACGGCAGGGAGCTGAAGCTGAATCCGGTCAAGTGGCGAGCTCTCCTGCAGCACGAACAGCTCGTCAGAAGGGCAGGGTTGGGGTTCAACCCTTAGCCCCTCCGATGCCTAAGTCAGTAATAGGACTTGAAATGGGGGCTAGACACACCGGTCGGACTCTCTGTGTGTCCGCCGCGCGTGACGAGCTATAGGTGGGAGAGCAAAGATATGGAAGACCTTAGCTCTCGTGTGTGAATAAATAGAATGAGAGAGAATTCTTCAACCCCCCTTCCGTAAGAGGAGAGGGGGTATTTATACCTGACGGGTGATGACTAGGCGGGCTGAGCTGGCTCGGGTGTCAGCGGAAGCTTCGGACAAGGACATCGGGAACAGGAGTTCCCGACCTGCTCCTGTCAGGCGGCGCAATGACCAAGGGGTGCTTTTGTCGGGGTGTCAGGGCCGAAAGCACTAATCTTCGGATGGGTCAGCCGCCTGGGGGTGCTTTGTCAGGCGGTCGGGTGACGTATGTGTCAGTTGTGTCCTTAACCTAGGCTGTTTGTCGTTAGCGACGAACCAAAGGCCGGACCGTGTTACTCTAGGCGCCGCGGTTCGCGGGAGTCGGGCGGGCCGTTTCGATCGGGGGTTGTCCGGCCCGGCCGCGCCCGTCAATAGGCCGGGCCTAGCTACCCAAGCGTCCCCCAGCGCGCCACCCCTGGGGGTCGGGCGGCTGTGGTTGTTCGCCTCGACCGGTTCGGGGAGCGCTACAAGGCGCGCCTGTCTCCATGGTGCCCCGGATTTTCGGGGCAGCGGCCCTTTTGTGAAATGGTAAGTTAATGGGGTATGTTAGCGGATCCGGGCGGGTGTCGGGCTACTACGATCTTTAGGTCGTAACAGTACCAAAACCCGCAAAGAATGCTCGACTCCTATAGCTAATAAATAGGGATGAGTCCGGGCCGGACCGGGCCAAATAGATGCCCAATTCAAATGGGCGGGGGCCAAATCGGTTCAAAGAGGGCTTTGGGCTTGCCCATCGGGCTTTGGGCCTGCCCATCAGGCCTTTTAATAAAATTACATTAAAAACATTAAAAGTTGAACAACAAACATGTCACATTAAAATTAATATTCAGATTCATCCAAATCACAAACTAAAATAAAAGAAATTAATACAGATATACATTCTTTCACTAGGTATGAATATTGGGAGCTTCTTTGCGGACCTACCGTTTTACTCCCGCTCACAACCAAAGTTCTCTTTATTTACAAGTTTGTCATTCAAATTTTCTCACCGTGCACTTTAAAATTAATCCCCAAACTGTCCTGGTGTGCGCGGTGAGTAAATTCCTCAGACCGACGCACGATGCCCCCAGCCCCGCCGAACGCACGATGCCCCCAGCCCCGCCGTCGACGCCCGCCGCCGATCATCTTCATCTTCATCTTACCAGCCCAGCCCCCTCCGCTGACTACCCAGCCGCCCCCTCCGCTGCCCCATTCGCCGTCCCCTCCAAAATTTTGAATGGCAAACTTGTGAATAAACCATTGTACGCGCGAGTAAAACGGTGGGTGCAAGTTCCCATGAATATTTCTAGTAAAAACCCCCCGCGTCTTTCCGTGGGAAGGGGGGAAGGGAAAAATTATAAAGTACATAATGGGGCCCAGCGAAATGGAAACGACTTTCCTTTTTGACCCCAGCAAACTTCCCAGAATTAAAAGACACAAGACAAATATTCCTTTATTGACCCAAGTTAGCATGTAATGGCATGTATAGAAATTTAACAAAATTTCGGGGGCTATATTTGTTGTGGACAGTAACTGCAAAATGCAAATAGAAAAGAGAGCGCACAGTCACGTACGAGGAAATTCACGGGGCTCCGACGTTTTCGAATCTGTAAGACATCGACATCCGGTCGCAGATCAATTGGTTTCTGATGGCATAATAAAGCACGATTGACTCATTTAGGCGGCCCGATCGGGCTTTGGGTAGGGTAGAGCTTTTGGCCCGAATTTCAATATGGTATTGAGAATTGGGTTCAGGCTGGCCCGAAGCCCGAATGGGCATGAATATCATTCGGGCTTTTTGGGCTGGCCCGATTGGGCACCGGGCCAGCCCTGGCCCATTCTTATCCCTACTAATAAATAGTCCGTGTGGAATAGTAATTTTGCATGCCATAGTGAATTATGGTCCATTAATCTGTGTAGTATATGTGTACGAATCAAGTTATGGTTCATTAATCGGTGTAATATATGTGTACGAATCCACTTGATAGAAAAGTACAATAAATACAAACTTGAAGAAAGATGTGGCAATTGTTGCCTTTCACTTAAACTAGTAGGCATAACACGGGACATTATAGGGATTGAGCATTAATCTTCCATATAAAAATCTAGTTGCATGATACCTCAGCAAAGGAATGAATGATATAGGATCTGCAATAGCGTCCCCTCCACCAAAAAGCACATCATATGACTACTATTCATGGTGAGCCCACTAAGTTGATGGATGGCGAAGGACATGCTGGTCTTCTAAAAAAATTCTTCAATAATGGGATTTTCTTCTGTGTGGTTTTTTACTTTTTACTTTTTAATTTTTTAATTTTTTAATTTTTTAATTTTTTAATTTTTTAATTTTTTAATTTTTTATTTTTTTATGTTTTTTTTGGGGGGGTGGGGCATTCTCAATCTATTAAGGCACTGTGAAATTATTTTGTTTAGTAAATCATACAAATCAGGAGTATGACTCATTGTTGAAGTGATACATACCTGTGGCTACATACTCGGGTGCTGCATAACCATGGGTGCCCATGACTCGAGTAGTGACATGTGACTCTCCACCAGTTGGCCCATGCTTTGCCAGGCCAAAGTAAGAGAGCTTCGGATTATAATTCTGGGAGGAAAAATAAACAAGATTAGGTGGACAGAATCAGATTAATAATCATCTCCTGATAAGTGTTGTGAAATGCAAAACAGCACCGAATCAAGAAGAATGATGGAAGCCTTGAAACCACGATGGATGATTGGATTATCTGATGAGTGAAGCAATGCAAGTCCTCGGGCTGCTCCAATCGCTATCTTCAGCCTTAGGCTCCATGAGAGAGGTTCAAAAGCTGCCCCTCCTGTAGGGGAAAAAGTAATCAGCATAAAGCTACCCATCAAAGAAGCTACAAACATAAAAGTTAACATATCCAGAATAGAAAGAGTAGTATCTTATAATAATAGAATACCAATATAAATAGACATAGAACTCATAACCTGTCATCAGTTAAAAGTAAAAACGAATCAGTTCTTATAATAATAATAATAAAGAATGATAAAAGAACACAGAACCCTTTATAATTCTATATCTGCGTTCAATAACATGGCCTTTTCTGAAATATTTGGGTTAACTGCATGAATCATATTTCTACACTCAGCTCTGTTAACAGGTTTTTTTTAACTGTCTCAGTCAATGTTGTTCAGGTCCATTCCTAATCAATGTTTGGTCAGGTCCATTCCTAGTCTTTGTTGCTCTGTAACTACCATCCTATTACTCCTGACGTGCAACTCCTGTCTCCATTGCCCATGTACACACCAGCTCAAACATTTTCCCTAACATTATCATACTCGTTTCTCATCCGATGTTGGCATGCATCCACTCATATCAACGTTTTTATTTCAATCACTCTTCTTTCCTTCCCTTTTTTTTCATCTTCCGAAGATACATTTGTTTTGATAATTCCCTGAAACACCTATAGATGTCTAAGCTATGTTCGTAAACTGCAAAATTTATGATAATATTTGACATTGACTATAAATAGATAACAAATGTGTAGTAGAGAAGACAATGGAGTTTGATGTTATGATATTAAGTCAGGTTCATGCATATTTCAATAATTTTTACTTCCATATATTGACGAGCTTACAGCAATGTGAAGATGTTCTTATGCCAATTGCATTCAAAGCAATAAAATCAGAATATGCTGAAAGACTCACTCCTAAAAAGGTGGTTCTCCAAACTCCCCTTTGCCAAAAAATCGTATACAAGGAGGAGCTCCTGGTCGTCCCGACAGTAGCCCAATAGCTTAACAAGATTGGGATGTGACAGCCTCCCAAGAAAATTGATTTCAGCCTGCAACGACAAAGGAAAAGAGAACTCAGTATAGATTATAGAAAAAACTTATGAAGCATGGACTAAAACAATCATCCAATAAAAGTATAGACCAGAAAGAAATTTGTTCTATTTTTAAGCTAGTATCTTTTAAACCCTACCCCCAACGATACGATGTTTTGAATGCTTAATCCAATTCTGGGTTAATTGTATGTATGTGATGCGTTTGGGATTTTATGCCCAGGGGCATATGAGTAATTTCAGCAATTAGAAGGCGGGCGGCCCTAAGTTCCTTTATTTATAGCCTTGAGCCGGCCCTAATAAAGGGGGCTTATATGGTTGAAGGAATCCCTTAGTTAATGTGTTAGATAATTTGTCTTAGGATTTTAGTTGGAGATCTAAGGCTTTCATCTTGAATCGGAAGTTAGGAGAAATGTCTCTTCTCGAATCGAAACTATTTATCTTGTATTTTCAGTTTTCGTATCAATAAAAATCCCTCTTTTCCCCCAAATCCTCTCTTTCCCCCATATAAAAATTCCCACCTTTATTCCATAAAAAGCCCTAATCGCATCAAATTGGTATCAGAGCCCGTCGATCCATGTCGACTATGAGAGCCAAGGATAGAATTGACGCGTGGGAAGAGAAGTTGGATCGGAAGGTTGCGCAACTCATAGAAGCCATCAATCAAAGCGCAGCGGCAACAATTCAAAGTATGGCGAAGGCGCTCGCCCAAATGGTACACTCCTCTATGGCCCAAACTCTAGATCCGAAGCTAAAGGCGAGGACTTTCGACGAGTACCTCCATTCCCAAGGAGATCTACTAGATCTGAAGACTTCAAGCATAGATCTATCATATCCAGAGCTAGAGGTGACGCCTTTCGACGAGGAGCTCCATTTCCAAGGTGATCCGGCCCCTGATCAAAAGGTTTCAAACGTAGATCTACCAGATTCGGAGAAGAAGGCGAACGGCACTGTAGATCTGGAGAAGATGAGGGCAGAGGATACAGATCAAAAACAAACAGCCATCGACGACTCATATCTGACGCCGACAAGGGACGGCGAGAAGCCATTGGCGGTGGCCTCCTCCTTGGCCGCCAGAAGTTCGGCGACCCCCGGGGGCGTCGAAAGTCCGGCGAGCCCCCACAGGGCCGCAGCCCCTCCGACGAGCCCACGGGAGCTCCTGCGACAAGATCGGCCGCCTGAGAGTATCGGCATGGGTTTTTGAGCGTCGTCGGCGACGCTGCCGGCGAGATCGTCGACCGTCGCGACCACCATTGCCTTCATCACCTCCGAACGAACCCAGAGACGCCTTCGTCGCGGTCATCGGACGCCAGAGCTACCGAAAAACAGCAGCGAGGATATTCGTTCGTCCCGGCGACACCACCAGTGAGATGTCGGACCACCACCACCAAGTGCGCCCGGAGGAGGCGAACCCAACGGGCCTAAGATCGCCGCCATTGGACGCCGAAAACGCTGGAAACAGCAGTCGGCGCCGGCGAGCCGCCATCGGCTCAATCCAGCCGATCCCGCACCGCGACCTACGGCCCGAGCCGGCTCCTCCGTGTTGCCGACACGAGCCGGTGAACAATGCGGATTCGCAATTTTTTAGGATTTTAGTGCGAATTTCGGTTGATTTTCTGCATAGTTTCCGTTTTTTGATTATTTCGTGTCCGTTGGAGTCCAAATTCCGAACAGAAAAAGCCAGGGCGTAGAAGACTCGGTGGTGGACGCTATTCCACTTATGCAGCCACAGTTCAAGGAGGGCGAAGCTCGTGGGTGACCTTTTGATCCAGAAGGAGGCGAGAAGATATGCTCTAACACTCGAAAAAGTGCACTCGTGGACGCCATGCACCACCTTGAGGACAATGTGATTTTTTGGAAACGCAGTAATGATGCCTTTGGGATTTTATGTCAAGAGGCATATGAGTAATTTCAGCGATTAGAATGCGTCCGGCCCTAATTTCCTTTATGTATAGCCTAGGACTGGCCATAATGAAGTGGGCTAATGGTTGAAGGAATCCCTTAGTTAATTTGTTAGATAATTTGTCTTAGGACTTTAGTTGGAGATCTTAGGCTTTCATCTCGAATCGAAAGTTAGGAGAAAGGTTTCTTCTCGAATCAAGACTATTTATTTTGTATTTTCAATTTTCGTATTAATAAAAATCTCTTCCCCCCAAATCTTCTCTTCCCCCATAAAAATCCCACATTTCCTATAAAAATCGCACCTTTGTTGCACAAAAATCCCTAATCACATCAGTATGACCATTAAACAGTGCCTTTAAATGACACATTATCCCAAATTAAACTGATGCAAATCATATCACAACTTCAAGGGATCTAGTTCAAGTTCCAATTGGACCAGTTACGCGATGACGAGCAAAGAAGTTCAAAGATGTACTCAACAGTCTGATTCAAGAGGTTTGGGCACAAACAAATTCATGGAGGCATATTGAGCATGAGCCATGTATTCAACAAAGAAGTATCAACATGATTTAAGTTTTAGAAGAATCTGTTTATTACTGGGTATGTGATCAGCCTATTAGGGGAGCTGGTTTTTTGGTCAAATTTTAAGCCAAAAATTAAGGAACCTTTTATGTAATATTTAACCTTCTTTTTAAAAGGTGGTCTGATATTCAACCTTCTTTTTAAAAGGTGGCCTAAATTTAGGAAGTTAAAATTTTAGCCTAAATTTAAGGAGCCTTCTTTATGTAATATGCAGCCTATTAATATGCATATAATGAATAGAGATTAGGAGAGCAATTTTTGGGTAAAATTCTGAGTACTTCTCTTTGGTTCTTTGAAGAACTATTCGAACTTACCGGAAATTCTCCCGTGACGTTGGCCATCGACTTATCAAACGAACTTCCACCACTGTTTGTGGTGTCTTTCTTATACCGAAATTCTTGTTGCGCAATAAGCAACGTGTTGGGCCCTATACACCGAGTTTCTTACTTTTGTCGATAATGTGTCGAGGTCTCCATCAAAATTTTGATTACAAAACGGTCTTCGGTTCTTATTCATTGTCGGGTCTCGTCATCTTTGGATGGGTTCACATCATTGATGCAAATCATATCACAACTTCAAGAGATTTAGTTCAAGTTCCAATTGGACCAGTTACGCAATCGCGAGTAAAGAAGTTTGTACTTAACGGGTTGATTCAAGAGGTTTGGACTCAAACAAATTCACAGAGGCCTATTGAACATACACTAATTTATCGGAATTTTTTACCCCTTTCATTTCGTATTTTGTTCGAAATCTTGTTCCTTTGCTATAAAAATACAGTTGTTGATTAATTATCATAAGAAGAAAAAGAAGATAGAAAGGAGTCCGAAAAAACAAAAAAATAAAAAACAGATGGAAAAGGTAAATGGAGTCAACGGACTAGTCAAAAATTGTTTGTTTTCTTTCATTGGTTCCAATCAACACAAAATTCTCACCCCCAAAGACCAATCTTTTTCGTGAAAATTTTGATATATTATACTTCCAGAAGTTTAGTTAGATGCGTTCCTTGTATTCTTCCATTAAGACCAGAAATTCCTTAATGAGTTCTTGTTGAATTGTTACTGAAAATTCGGTGTATTATTTGTTTTAGCTCCAAAAGAACTGAAAGAGAAATTATAGAGTGGAGAGAGGCAAAAACGGTGAGAACATTAGCGGATTAAAGGCCGTAAATTTTTGAGTGAAAACACGAGTGTAGAGTGATTTGCATTCTTGAGTGTAAACACATAAGAGAGAATTGTGAGGTCCATTTTTTCTAACTTTTTTTGCAGCAAACATGTCTCATAGTAATGCTAAGAGCAGTGCTGAAGGTGTCACGGAATTACCTAATCAGAAATTGCTTGTGAATGCCATAATGAGTGAGATGAGGCATGTGATGAAGTTGGAGATTGAGCAAGTTCATGAACGGATAAATCTGATAGAGAATAAACGCATGGAGCTGCCATAAAACGCTCCTAATGGGCATAGAAGGCAAAGAGTTCAACCAATGGTAGCAATGGTTGAAGATGAAGAGTCTTACGGGGCAGGTGTTGATGAAGATAAAGAGCAAGATTCAGTTGTTAGTAATCGGAGACATGGAGGGCGGTTTAAAGAAGTTAGGAATCGAATCGGGTATACGATCACGATCAAAGAAGTTCAAAATGTACTCAACGGGCTGATTCAAGAGGTTTGTGCTCAAATAAATTCATGGAGGCCTATTGAGCATGAGCCACGTATTCAACAAAGAAGTATCAACGTGATTCAAGTTCTAGAAGAATATGGTTATTAGTGAGCATGCGATTAGCCTATGAGTGGGCTGATTTTCTCAGATTTTAAGCTTACAATTAAGGAACCTTTTATGTAATATTCAACCTGTTTTTTAAAGGTGGCTTAAAATTTAGGAAGCCAGAATGTTAGCCTAAATTTAAGGAGCCTTCTTTATGTCATATTCAGCCTACTAATAGGCATCTAATGAATTGAGACGGGGAGATCAATTTTTGGGTAAAATTGTGAGAGTACTTCTCTTTGGTTCTTTGAAGAACTATTCAAACTTATCGGAAATTCTCACGTGGCGTTCACCATTGACTTATCAAACGGATTTCTACCACCATTTGTGGCGTCTTCCTTGTACCAATGTTCTTATTATGCAATAAGCAACAGGTTGAGCTCATATATATCGATGTTCTTGCTTTTGTCGATAACAGGTCAAGGTCTCCATCTACATTTTGATTACACAATGATCTTGGTTCCTATTCGTTGCCAAGTCTCATCATCCTTGGCTGGATTCACATCATTTGGTATCAAAGCTTTGGTTCTAGACCAGAATTGCCTATCTTTAAAAAAACATTTTCTTTTCTTTATTCCGTGCTTTTAGATTCCAAATTCGGTTTACCTATACTAGTTTAGTCGAATATTTTATGCATATCCTTTCGTATATTGTTCGATATCTTGTTCGTTTGTTATTAAAATACAATTACTGATGATCAGAATAAGAAGATAGATAGATAGAGTCCAAAAAACAAAAAAACAAAAAAAGGTAAACAGACTCGACAAAAAAATGTTTGTTTTCATTCTTTGTTCCCATCAACAAGAAATTCTCACCCCTAAAGACTAATCTTTTCATGGAAATTTTGATATATCACGCTTCTAGTTAGCAGTGTTCCTTGTATTCTTTCTTTAAGACCCGAAATTTCTTAATGAGTTCTTGGTGAATAGTTACTAGAAATTCTATGCATTGTTTGTTTTAGTTCTAAAACAATTGAAAGAGAAATTATAGAGTGTAGAGAGGCAAGAGGGGTGATAACATTAGCATGTTAAAAGACCGCAAATTTTTAAGTGAACACACAAGTGTAGAGTGATTCACATTCTTGAGTGTAAACGTGTCTCGCAGTAGTGCGAAGAGCAGTACTAAAGGTGCCACAAAATTGCCTAATGAAAAATTGGTTGTGGAGGCCATAATGAGTGAGATGAGGCGCATGATGAAGTTGGAGATTGAGCAAGCTCATGAAAAGATAGATCAGATAAAGAATAAACATGTGGAGTAGCCACAAAACACTCATTATAAGCGTAGAAGAGAAAGAGTTCAACCGAGTGTAGCAATGGTTGAAGATGAAGAGTCTTACTAGGCTGGTCTTTATGAAGATGAACATCGAGATTCAATTGTTAGTAATCTGAGACGTGGATGGCGGTTTAGAGAAGCAATGAATTGGGAAGATAACTAGGGTGGTATTATGACGAATATTCTGTCATTTCAAGAGAGATCCGATCATAAACCATACATTGAGTGGGAGAAGAAGATGGAGTTCATATTTGACTGCCACAACTATTCCGAAGCAAAGAAGGTATGATATGATGTGATTAAATTTTTTGACTATGCTTTTTCTTGGTGGGATGCGCTTGTTATAAACAGGTGACAAAATAGAGAACAACCAATAGAGACATAGGAGTTGATAAAAACAGTGATGAGAAAGCGGTTCATTCCAAGTTACACAACCGAGAGTTATACAATAAGCTACAAGTCTTGGACAAGAAAGCCGGGGCATAGAGGATTACTATAAAGAGATGAAGATTGCTATGATCTGGGATAATATAGATGAAGATAGACATGCTATAATGGCTAGGTTTTTACATGGATTAAATCGAAAAATCCATGATAAGATAGAGATGCAGCAGTATATGGAGTTGGAAGACATGCTGCACATGGCCATCAAAGTGGAGCAACAACTCAAGAAGGGTGGTTCAAGTCCAGGTCGTAACTCCGGTTCTACCTCTTGGAAACAGAGTTATAAAAAAGATGGACAAGCCACAAACGTCCAAGCCTGAGCCTAAGTCTGAGAATACTCGTCACATGCATCAAGGTAAATCCGATACTTCGACCTCTAGGAACCGTGATATTAAATGCTTTAAATACCAAGACAAGGGACACGTGGCAAGTTAATGCCCTAATAAGCAGGTCATGGTATTGCGAGACAATGGTCAAATTATGACCGACAATGAAGATTCTAACAATGATAATGATACGATCCGCTTGGATCGATCAAGCAAACCAATTTAAAGATGGAAAAATTAAAAGAGATGAATATTTTTAGGGTTTTAGATTGAGAGAACAATGGAAAACAATAGATAAAAGCCTCTTTCGAGAGGAGACTTGCTCTCCGAGCTTTTGATTGAACGGAACAAAAGCCTAAAGATCCTTCACTAAGGATGCTCAAGAGTTTCTCAACAATCTAAGCATAAGCAAATACAATGGCGGCTAGCCCTAATAAAGAGAATGAGGGGATTTACTAATTTGGCCTAGAACGACCAAAATACCCCTAAGGCTAATAATACTAACTAACGCCTCCACGTCTCCTCCTGCGCACGTAAGTAATCATGGGCGGTCCCTCCCCGTCCACCGCACGTGGTGCGGTCTCCTCGGAGCGTGTGCCGGCTGAAGATGCGGCATGGTCCGCATCAATACCCCCGTAGAAGAGCCACCTTGTCCTCAAGGTGGAAGTCCGAAAACTGCTCCCAAACAACGTCGAACGCCTCCCATGTGGCATCGCAGTCCGGCAATCCCGCACAATGTATCAATACCTCCTGTCGACGCCCCGGACCCTGACGCACCGCCCTGACGTCCAACGGTTCCATCATCACCTCCATGTCCTCTGTCAGTGTCGATGGAAGTGTGGATGACACCGTCTGCTCTCCAATAGCGCGGTGAAGCTGCAAAACATGAAAAACTGGATGGATCATAGCCGTCGTGGGTAACCTCAGCCTGTAGGCCACTTGGCCAATCTTGACCTCAATCTCAAAGGGACCAAAGAATCTGGCAGATAGCTTCTCATTCCTCCTCCTCGCCACTGATCTCTGTCTGTATGGCCGCAGCTTGAGATATACCATATCTCCCTCCTGAAAGCTCACATCTCGTCGATGTCCATCTGCCTTCGCCTTCATCACCTGCTGAGCCCGTAGCAGGTGCTTCTTCAACTCCTCTAGCATCCCATCGCTCTCCTCCATTTAACCCTCCACCAACGAGACTGGTGCTATCTGCTCCCGAATCGAATCAGCTCTGGCGGGTCTCTTCCATACAGCACCCGGAAAGGGGTCGTCCCTGATGCTGAATGGTACGAAGTATTGTACCAATACTCCGCCCAGGCCAACCAGCGGTACCACTGTCGCGGTGTCTCCGATGCAAAACATCGCAGATACGTCTCTATACTGCGATTAACCACCTCTGTCTGCCCGTCTGTCTGGGTGTGATAGGCGGTACTCCTCTTCAACACCGTTCCCTGTATCCGGAACAACTCCCGCCAAAACCCGCTCAAGAACACCTGGTCCCGGTCAGACATTATAGAGCCAGGGATCCCATGCAACCGTATCACCTCTCGAGTAAACGCTGTGGCCGCCGAAACTGCCGTGTACGGGTGTTTCAGCGGTATGAAATGTGCGTACTTACTCAGCCTGTCCACCACTACGAAAATCACCGAGTACCCCTCCGACTTGGGTAATCCATCGATGAAGTACATCGTCACCTCCTCCCACACCCGCTCAAGCAGAGCCAAAGGCTGCAGCAAACCTGTCGGTGCCATGGCCATGTACGTGTGACGCTGGCAAACATCACAAGCCGCCACTAAGAGGGCGATCGCCTTCTTCATCCCTGGCCAGTAAACCTCTCGGGCCATCCGCATGTAAGTCTGCTGCACCCCGGAGTGTCCCCCAATCCCTGAACTGTGGAACTCCTGAAACAGCACTGGTATGAAGGCCGACCTCCGTGGTAAGACCAACCGTCCCTGGTACAACAGCCTGCGCCCCTCCAAAGAGTACCCCTTCGGCGTCTCCCCGCAGCCCTGTAGTCGCTCCCTGATCTGTCTCAGCTCTGGGTCGGTCTCTGCCTCCTGTAACATGGGCTCCTCGTCTAGCCACATCGGTAACGAGAGCGCCCTCAGGTGCACTCCCTCCTCTCGTCGAGACAAGGCGTCAGCCGCCTTATTCTCCAACCCGGGCATGTACTCAATGACAAACCGGTACCCTACCAGCTTCGAAAGCCAACGCTGGTGCTCCTTAGTCACCAACCTCTGCTCAAGTAGGTACTTGATGCTCCTCTGTTCTGTCCTGATCACGAACTCTCTCCCAAGTAGGTACGGCCGCCACTTCTGCACCGCCAACATTATCGCCATCAACTCTCTCTCGTACACCGACTTCAGTCGGGCTCTGGCAGAGAGCATGTGGCTGTAGTAGGCTACGGGCCGCCCCAACTGTATCAACACCGCCCCAACCCTACTCCTGATGCATCCGTCACCACTACAAACGCGATGTTGAAGTCAGGCAGCGCCAGCAACGGGGCCATAGTCATGGCCACCTTCAAGGCCTCACAGGCCTTGGTCGCTTCCTCCCACCAAACGAACCCATCCTTCTTCAAAAGGTCAGTAAGCGGCCGTGCAATCGTACTGTACCCCCTCACGAACTTCCGATAGTAGCCCGTCAGCCCAAGGAAACCCCGTAACGCCCTCAAAGAAGTAGGCACTGGCCAGTCCAACATGGCCTCTATCTTCGCCCTGTCCGCCGCTACTCCTTCCGCCGACACCACGTGCCCAAGGTACTCTATCTGCAGTTGGCCGAAGCTACAATTCTTCCGGTTCGCATACAACTGTTGCGCCCCCCAACTCCCGGAAGACTGTCTCCAAATGCCCCATATGATCCTCCATGGTCCTGCTGTACACCACGATGTCGTCGAAGAAAACCAAGACGAACTTCCTCAAGTACGGCCGAAATACCTCGTTCATCAAGGCCTGGAAGGTGAAGGAAGCATTCGTCAAGCCAAAAGGCATGACGAGAAACTCGTAGTGCCCCTCATGTGTGCGGAACGCCGTCTTCGGCACGTTCTCGGGCCTCATCAGGATCTGGTGATAACCCGCCTTCAAGTCGATCTTCGAGAACACAACTGCGTCATGCAGCTCATCTAGCAGCTCGTCGATCACGGGAATGGGAAATCTGTCAGCCACAGTCTCCTCGTTCAGCGCCCTGTAGTCGACGCAGAACCACCAACTACCGTCCTTCTTCACCAACAGCATTGGTGAAGAGAAAGGACTCACACTAGGCTGGATCACTCCCGCCTACAACATCTCCCCGACCATCCTCTCAATCTCATCCTTCTGCACATGAGGATATCGGTACGGCCGCACACTCACTGGTGTTGCTCCCTCTCTCAAGACGATCGCATGCTCATGTCCCCTCACCGATGGTAGCCCATGTGTGTCCTGAAAGACCTCCTGAAACCGCTCCAGCATCTGCTCAACCACCTCGGGAACCTCGGCCGGCTGCTCCTGCTCAACTCCAACTGCACGGCACTCCACTAAGTACCCATCTTCCTCCCTCTGTAACGCCAAGTAATGGCCTTGAAGGCCACCAACGAAAAGCATAGGGTAGGGTCCCCTGTAAGTACCACTTGCGGTCATCCTCCTCGAACTCCATCCTGAGATGTTTCCAGTTCACCTGCACGTCCCCCAACTTCTTCAGCCACTGCACGCCCAGAATGATATCGACATTTTCCAACTCCAGGAGAAAGAAATCCTCCATAATCTGCACCCCTGCAAGGCCAGACACAACCCCTTGCAGAGCCCCTTGCGCTCCTCCATCTTCCCAGTCCCCAACAAAACAATAAACTTCTCCATGGTGCTCAATTGCAGCCCATGACGCTCCACCACTCGGCTAGAGATGAAATTGTGGGTGGCCCCACTGTCTATCAGCACTGTCACCGCCATATCGTCCAACCGCCCTGACAACTTCATGGTGTGGTTCGGTGTGAACCCCACCACGGAGTTCAGGGAGACCTCCGCGAAGTCTAGGTGAGACTTCTTCTCCTCCTCGAATGGCTCCACCCTGGGCTACTCCTCGTCATCCCGACACTCCTCATCCGGCACCATGGTAATCTATAGCAGGCGGCTCGCACATCTGTGACCAGGGGTGAACTTCTCATCGCAACGGAAACACAACCCCTTGGCACGCCTCTCCCTCACCTCCGCCTCCGTCATCTGTCGCCCAAGAGTAGCGGGGCGAGTCTCTCCCCTAACCTCTGGTGCACCGGCAGGTGCCCTCGGTGCTGCCGCTGCTGGCGTGGGCCGGGGATTTTGGGTCCTCCAGGCCCCACGTATCCTCCTCTCCTCCGTATGTTTCTCCTCCGCCTTCTGCGCGAGGCGAATCAAGTCCTCCAAGCCCCCCGGGCTCTGCATCCTCAGCTCAGCTCGAATGGAGGCTTGAGCCCCCCATGAAGTTACCCATGAGCGCCTCCTCCGTGACCCCAGGCACTCGGCCCGACAATAGCTCGAACCTCCTGACAAAGTCCCGCACCGTCCCCTCCTGACTGAGTACCCTGAGCTGCTCGTAAAAGTCTTCCCCTGGTGTCTCCTGGAATCGGTCCATCAAGTAGGCTGTCAAGTCCGCCCACGAGGAAAAGGGACTGCGTGCGACCTTTCACAAGTACCACGCCAAGGCCTCTCCCTCAAAATAGATGCCCACCGCCTTCAGGACCTCCTCGGTAAAACCCATCGTCTGGAAGTACCTCTTCGCTCTGTAGATCCACCCATCTGGATCGCTCCCCTCAAACACAGGCATCTTCAGCTTCTTCAGCCGCCTATCAGCGTGGAACTCTGCTTCTCCCCGCCTCTCCTGGTCCCAATGCCTATCCTCGTGGTTCCGGAGTGGATCGTAGTCCTCATCTGCATATTCGTCCTCAGGCCAAAAAAAGTCTACCGTCTGGTGCCAGCCCATGGGGTCCTCCAAAAGCTGCCGCAGCTGGCCGCTGTCCTCCTCGACCACCGAAATGGCCCTCCGGTCCCCGTCCTCACCTCGGAAAAACCCTCGCGCCCTCCCGAAGGTCTCCCGCTGCTGGCCGCCCCCTGTCGGCAGCCCATGGAGGCTGATCCGCCACCGCCGGGACCCCCAGGGGCCAGGGGGGCCCTGGGGTCCCGCCCGCCCCTGCCCGCCTGGGCGCGACCCCCCAGCGGCCAGTTGGGGGCCGCGCGGGGCCTCTGCCACTGCGTCAGAGCCCCACCGCCCCCAGGTTGGGCTCGCGGCCCCCCTAGGGGGTTCGCCAGGCCCGGCCGACCCCCTGGGGGGTTCACCGGGTCTGGCCGACCCTCCGGGAGGATTCCCAAGCCCCGACGCCCCACGCGCGTGCTTTCGTCGCTTGCCCGCTCGTCGCCGTCGCCCGATTTCGTCGATACGACGATTTTCGATGTCCCAACTGTTACAAACTACGCCGCAACCCTTGCATCTCGCGCCATTAACTCCTGGACTTTGGGATCCGAGTCATCTTCAACCTCCGCCCATGATTTCTTCCCCTTTCCCTTAACTAGGGTTTGTAAAATCTCCATGATTTTTAATTGATTTGCTTCGCTTTTTGCATGCTTCTCTTCTTGGGCTCGGTTGTTTTCCTCGATCTTCTTCTCAAGCCGATCGCTCATCGTCTCCATCGTGGTTCCGATCTCCTTGGTGATTTCTTCATGTAGGGCCTGTAGCTTCTCCTCAATGGTGGCTCTCGTGCCTTGCGCCATTAGATCTTATGTGCTCTGATACCAATTTGATACGATCCGCTTGAATCAATCAAGCAAACCAATTTAAAGGTGGAAAAATTAAAAGAGATGAATATTTTTAGGGTTTTAGATTGAGAGAACAATAGAAAGCAATAGATAAAAGCCTCTTTCGAGAGGAGACTTGCTCTCCGAGCTTTTGATTGAACGGAACAAAAGCCTAAAGATCCTTCACTAAGGATGCTCAAGAGTTTCTCAACAATCTAAGCATAAGCAAATACAATGGCGGCTAGCCCTAATAAAGAGAATGAGGGGATTTACTAATTTGGCCTAGAACGACCAAAATACCCCTAAGGCTAATAATACTAACTAACGCCTTCACGTCTCCTCCTGCGCACGTAAGTAATCATAGGCGGTCCCTCCCTGTCCACCGCACGTGGTGCGGCCTCCTCGGAGCGTGTGCCGGCCGAAGATGCAGCATGGTCCGCATCAGATAACATGTCACCTTAAAATGACGAACTCGAGGAGGAATATTTAGCCCCGATGCATTGACATTAGTGGCAAGAAGAGCATTGAGCTTACAAGCAAAAAGAGCAAAAGTAGTTAAAGAAGTGCATCGAGAAAACATCTTTCACACTAGGTTGCTATGTCAAAGACAAGGTATGTAGTGTAATTATTGATGATGGTGTGTGTACTAATATTGCAAGTAGAAAAATTGGTAGAAAAATTGGGGCAACCCATATTGAAGCATTTTAGACCGTACAAGTTGCAATGGTTGAATGATAGTGGTGAGGTAAGGGTGAACAAGCAGGTGTTATTTGCATTTCGAATTAGTAAATATGAAGATAAAGTGATGTGCGATGTAGTGCCTATGCAAGCATGACACTTGTTGCTGGGACATCCATGGCAATTTGATAAGTGTGTGAAGCATGATGACTTACAAAAAAATACTACTTTATACTTAATCAACGATCAATCACTCTTATATTATTGATACCGCAGCAAGTATATGAGGATCAAGTAAGAATGAAAAAGAGAGATCGAAAGAGAGTGATCTAAATGAGAGAGTGAACAAAAGAAAGTGTGAAAATCAGAGAGGCCGAAAAAATGTGAACGAAAAAGAAAATTAAATTTCGGCAATTGAGAGAAAATCAGATAGAACAAAAGAATTTCTATGTAAAAGTGAGCAAAATTAAGCGAGCAATGTTTTTAAATCAGCCGATTATTGTACTTTTGTACAAAGAGGCATTTTAAACATTAATGAACTTGACATTACTATGCCTAGTTCTGTTGTTTCTCTTTTGCATGAGTATGAGGATGTCTTTCCTTGGAAAATACCACATGACTTACCTCCAATCCAAGGGATTGAACATTAGATTGATTTTGTTCCCGGTGCGATAATTTCAAACCGACCAGCCTATGGAAGCAATCCCGAGGAGACAAATGAACTTCAATGGCTGGTAAGTGAGTTGTTTGAGAAAGGGTACGTAAGCATGAGCCGATGCACTGTTTCGATTTTACTTCTACCTAAGAAGGATGAGACGTGAAGAATGTACGTTGATTGCCGAGCCATCAACAACTTAACGCTAAAGTATCGTCATGTTATTCCTCACTTAGATGATATGTTAGATGAGTTGCATGGACTTTGTGTGTTTTCTAAAATTGATTTAAAAATGGTTATCATTAGATTAGAATGAAAGAAGGAGATGAATGGAAAACTGTCTTTAAAATAAACTATGGTTTGTATGAATGGTTAGGTATGCATTTTGTTTGACTAATGCTCCGAGCCCTTTTATGAGACTTATGAATCATGTTTTGCATGCATATATAGGCAGATTTGTTGTTGTCTACTTTGATGATTTACTCATTTATAGCAAAAACTTTGATGATCACGTAGAACATTTGAAATCTGTTATAGATGCACTTAGGAAAGAAAAGTTATGTGCTAATCTGAAGAATTGTAATTTTTGCACAGATAAGCTTGTATTTCTAGGATTTGTTGTTAATGCACAAGGTTAACAGGTTGGTGAAGAGAATGTACGTACAAGAGTGGCCGAGTCCCACAAGTATAGATAATGTTCGTAGTTTTCATGCACTTGCTAATTTTTACCGACTGTTCGTAAAAGTGATCAATAAAAACGTTAGATTTAGACTGGGGGCAAGAGTAAGAGAAGACGTTTCAGCTAATCAAACACAAGTTGACTAATGCTATTTTATTGTCTATACCTAACTTTTCAAAACCATTTGAGATTGGATGTGATGCTTCAGGTATTGGCATAGGCACGGTTCTTATGCAAGAAGGACGACCAACTGCTTATTTCAGTTAAAAAGTAAGCAGTGCAGCTTTAAACTACCCAAATTATGATAAGTTGTATGCATTGGCTCGAGCTTTAGAGACATGATACCACTAGCTATGGCCAAAGAAATACGTGATTCACACCGATCATGAGTCCTTGAAATACTTAAAGGGATAACACAAGCTGAACAAATGGCATGCTCGTTGGGTGGACTTCATTTAGACGTTTCCATACGTCATCTGGTATAAGCAATTTAAGGAGAATGTGGTTGCCGATGCACTTTCTTACATGTATGCATTATTCTCTACACTTGATGCAAAATTGCTTGGGTTTGAGCACATTAAAAATTTATATGCTTATGACCATGAATTTTGCGAAGAATACCAAGCTTGTGAGAAAACCCCTTGTGGTAAGTTCTTTAGACATCATGGGTTCATGTTTCAAGAGAATAAATTATGTGTGCCTAATTATTCTTTGAGGGAGTTGTTAGTGCAGGAATCTTATGGTGGGGGATTAATGGAACATTTTGGTGTTACAAAGACTTTAGATGTTTTGCAAGAACACTTCTATTGGCCACACATGAAAAAAGATGTTGAGAGAAATTATGGGACATGTAAACAAGCTAAATATAGAGTTCAGTTCAATGATTTGTATACTCCTTTACCAATTCCTAGTGAGCCTTGGATTGATATTTCAATGGATTTTGTGTTAGTATTGTCTACAACTAAACGAGGAAGAGATCCAATTTTTGTGATTGCAGATAGATTTTCTAAAATGACACTTTATTTCATGTCACGAAACGGATGATGCCTCACATATTGCCAATTTGTTCTTTAGGGAGATTGTGAGATTACATGACATGCCTAGAACTATTGTTTTAGATAGAGATACTAAGTTCTTGAGATATTTTTGGAAGATTTTGTGGTGTAAGGTACTAAGCTATTGTTTTCTACTACTTAACTAAACCTAAGAACGTAAAGCGTCTGTAGGTGGATTTTCAAGTCTGTCGTCAAATCCCAGGGCTCAACCCTGGACAGGCGGTGGAAACTACCAAGCTGGAGTACGGTGGGGGCAGAGGGAATTTCCAATTGGAAATGACAAAGGATCATTTCCAATTATTTATACAATTATTTACAAGGGATTATATTTACATCAAATGGCCCTTTATCAACCAATTCTCCTATGTACATCAAATGATATAATCTCCTTGCAAGGGATCATTTTATGTACATAGAAGCTTGATTAATTTTGTTCTAGCAGTCTTGTAAATTATTTGATTGAGATAGTAACTAAAGATAATATGATTTTTAGTTTACAAAGGGTCGCATGAATACCCCCTCAAAGGGTCATTTGAAAGAACAAATAGTGAAAATTTAGTAGCAGAATGAAAAAAGATGTTGAGAGAATTTATGGGACATGTAAACAAGCTAAATACACAGTTCAGTTCAATGATTTGTATACTCCTTTACCAATTCCTAGCGAGCCTTGGATTGATATTTCAATGGATTTTATGTTAGGATTGCCTACAACTAAACGAGGACGAGATCCAATTTTTGTGATTGCAGATAGATTTTCTAAGATGACACTTTATTTCATGTCACGAAACGGATGATGCCTCACTTGTTGTTGATTTGTTCTTTAGGGAGATTGTGAGATTACATGGCTTGCCTAGAACTATTGTTTTAGATACAGATACTAAGTTCTTAAGATATTTTTGGAAGATTTTGTGTTGTAAGGTACTAAGCTATTGTTTTTACTACTTATCACCTACAAACTGATGGTGAACTCGAAGTAGTGTATAAAACTTTGTCTATCTTGTTGAGGGCAATCATTAAAAAGAACATCAAAGCATGGATAGAGTGTTTACCACATGTTGAGTTTGCTTATAACACATTTGTTCATTCTGCTACTAAATTTTCACTATTTGAAAGTGTATATGGATTTAATCCTTTAACTACATTGGATTTATCTCCTTTACCTAGCGTGTTTATTCAGATGACAGCTTGAAGGCAGACTTTGTCAAGCAGATTCATGAGAAAGCAAGACTCAATATCAAGCAAAAATCAGAGCAGTACACAAGATAAGCCAACAAGGAGCGTCACAAGGTGATCTTTGAACCGAGAGATTGGGTATGCTTGCATTTGAGAAGGGAGAGAAATCCCGAGTAGAGACGCTCCAAATTGCTTTCAAGAGGAAACGGTACTTTCCAAGTCCTAGAGAGCATTAATGACAATGCTTACAAGCAAGATTTACCTTATGAGTACAATATAAGTGCTATATTTAATGTTATTGATATGAGTCCTTTTGATATAGGCATGATTTGAGGGCAAATCATTTTCAAGAGTGGCATGATGCAAATCATAGCACACTTCAAGAGATCTAGTTCAAGTTCCAATTGGAACTGTTGCACGATCGCGAGCACAAAAGTTCAAAGATGTACTCAAGAGGCCCAAATTAAAGAGTGCATTAAAATGTGAGAGCTGCATGCTGACATAGCCTACCTTAAATTAATGGGATATGCTAACGCATGACTACGCATGGTTAGACAAAAATAATGAAACGAACATAAGAAACATTCACCTCTTTGGAATAGGTCTATAAGCAACAAGTCACGCTAAAAAATAATCAAAACTGAAAATATGCTCCTTGAAAGGCTCCTTCAAGCCTGATTAACAGGAACATCTGGTGAAGCATGCAACAAGATGAACATCAAAGTGCCACCACACTATGGCAAGTGACATAACAAGATGTCCCCGACTTATTTCAAAATTTAAAGGGAAGCATAATTAAGGGAAGGAATATAGAGAAACCTACTCAATCAATTTATTAGCATAGAACAACAATAAAAAGGAAATCAGAGGACAGATCAATGTACCATTACCTATGCATACTACAATACATATAAAGAGAGAGTGGAATCTTATGGTCTTCGTACATAGAATGTGTAAAGAGTAAAGGTATAACGACAAATTCAGCCAAATGTTTGCAGTGGAGACAAAATAGAAACTAAAAAATACAGGGACAAGAAGTGCGCATGCAAGGGGTCAATTAATATATTATATCAGATAAAAACTATGAGTTTAAGCAATCACCTGCCACTCCTCTAATCCTTGATGGCTCCCAGTGCTGTGTTTCTTCACGGCAACTACCATACCACGACCACTCTTTGCAGGATTCAGAGTCTTCTCGTCGACCCATCCCTTAAACACCTTCCCAAATCCATCTTCTGCAAGAATGGTTTCAGGCATGAAATTCTTCGTGGCACTCTTCAACTCAGCATAGGTAAATACCCGAAGGTTTGGGTCTTCAAGAATCCGGCCATCGGAACAAACATCATCAATGCTCATACCGCTTCCAGGAGACTGCCCAAAGGTGGTGCTACTCATGCTCGGAAGCTTCCCAGTTGTGGTAGTGCTACTGCTAATATTGAAAGTTGAAGGCCCTTTGGAAGTTGAAGGCCCTATGCCCAACGAGAATATAGACCGCAGTGAGAGATCATAGAAAGGGTTAGAGTGGCATACGATTTTGAGAACTACAAGTCAAATTTGGAGGGTAAAACATAGAAATTTTACGGAAAACAAGGTTAGAATCATAATCTTCCTTCTAGTAACCAAATTTTGCATCAGAAATCTTATACTCCTTCCAAAACAAGAAACTCGGAGGTCCATAAAACCTAAGAAATTTCATATATACCCTACAGAAAAGAAACCCAGATCAAAAGGATGCATGATCTGAAGGTAGAACCCAAAACTTGACCTTAGATATAGGGATGAGAATGGGCATGCCCAAAGCCCGATTGGGCTTCCAATGGGGCATGCCACATCCTCATCCCTTCAAATCCTACACTAATCCTTCAAAAATTAGTGAAGGCTTTGGAGGGATGAGGATATGGCATGCCCAATTGGAAGCCCAATCGGGCTTTGGGCATGCCCATTCTCAGAGAAAATTGGGTAAATAACACTAGTCAACGATGAGTTTTAATATCTACCACCCAATTTAAAAAGTTTGCTAGAATACCATCCCCCTTAAAAAAGAGACTAAAATACCCTCTTCTTCCCAAACACTAAAACCCAACAAAATCAAATCTCTTTGCGAAAACAAGTGCAGCGAACGACGTTCTCCCTCCGGCGAGCGAAGCCCAGCACCTCGCACCGCCTCAAACTCTCCTCGACAGCCTCGACACCGCTCATCGCCGTCATCCCACAACCCAACGCCGACAACACCCCCCATAAACGTCTACGTCGACGCCGAACTCCGACCACCCCGCTTCGCCGTACTCCGACCACCCCGAATCTACGGCAACGCCTCGCCGTACTCCGACAAAGCCCTACGAGGCAATTTGCGCCAATTTGCGCCAATATGCGCCAATATACGCCAATATACGTCACGAAACGTGACGTATATTGGCGTATATTGGCGCATATTGGCGCAAATTGGCGCAAATTGACTCGTAGGGCTTTGTCGGAGTACGGCGAGGCGTTGCCGTAGATGCGGGGTGGTCGGAGTACGGCGAAGCGAGGTGGTCGGAGTTCGGCGTCAACGTAGAGGTATTGTCGGCGTTGGGTTCCGACCACCCCGCTTCGCCGTACTCCGACCACCCCACATCTACGGCAACGCCTCGGCGTACTCCGACAAAGCCATATGAGGCAATTTGCGCCAATTTGCGCCAATTTGCGCCAATATACGTCACGAAACGTGACGTATATTGGCGTATATTGGCGCAAATTGGTGCAAATTGGCGCAAATTGACTCGTAGGGCTTTGTCGGAGTACGGCGAGGCGTTGCCGTAGTTGCGGGTTGGTCGGAGTACGGCAAATGGATATTGGTCCATATGCGGGCTTGTATTCTTGGATTGAGTTTCTCGTGAATTTTAATCACGAGCACAAGCAACTTAAAAAAAGATATGCTGCAGTATGATCCAAATCTAAGAAAATAAAATTACCACGGATTTGTAGGCCACAGAAATTCTGGACTTGAAGAGATTCTGATAGGTTGACTTCACTCTTGCGAACATTAGTTTATAATATTGTTGTAGATGAATGAACATTGCCATGCTGAGATTAACTTCAACTCTAGTTCCACCTCTAATAATCTTCAATTCTAGTTCAATAATGTTTGTAAATCCGTCTAAAGGTTGGCACTTAAGTTCCAGTCGCTGTCGAAAAATCAATGGAATCAATGGATTTTTTCGAAGACTGCTACATTATTTGCTACATTATTTTTTAGCTATCCCTGTTATAAACTTTCCTTAATATGAAGCATTCACGTTCTCGAATTTGACTTTCACACTTGACACAGATTTTGATCACATGCACACGCAATTTACAAGAGAATACTGCAGTATATATGTGCACCAAAGCTAAGAGTGAAAAACTAGAAAGCAACTAAGGAAGCACTCAATAGGTTATGCCTTGCATTCACACAGTTTCACAGATTTCAACTGGCATCCACACACTTGTAAAATTCACACAAGCTTCAACATAAGCCCGCATATGGACCAATATCCATTTGCCGTACTCCGACCAATCCGCAACTACGGCAACGCCTCGCCGTACTCCGACAAAGCCCTACGAGTCAATTTGCGCCAATTTGCACCAATTTGCGCCAATATACGCCAATATACGCTAATATACGTCACGTTTCGTGACGTATATTGGCGCAAATTGGCGCAAATTGGCGCAAATTGCCTCATATGGCTTTGTCGGAGTACGCCGAGGCGTTGCCGTAGATGTGGGGTGGTCGGAGTACGGCGAAGCGGGGTGGTCGGAACCCAACGCCGACAATACCTCTACGTTGACGCCGAACTCCGACCACCTCGCTTCGCCGTACTCCGACCACCCCGCATCTACGGCAACGCCTCGCCGTACTCCGACAAAGCCCTACGAGTCAATTTGCGCCAATATGCACCAATTTGCGCCAATATACGCCAATATACGCTAATATACGTCACGTTTCGTGACGTATATTGGCGCATATTGGCGCAAATTGGCGCAAATTGCCTCGTAGGGCTTTGTCGGAGTACGGCGAGGCGTTGCCGTAGATTCGGGGTGGTCGGAGTACGGCGAAGCGGGGTGGTCGGAGTTCGGCGTCGACGTAGACGTTTATGGGGGGTGTTGTCGGCGTTGGGTTGTGGGATGGCGGCGATGAGCGGTGTCGAGGCTGTCGAGGAGAGTTTGAGGCGGTGCGAGGTGCTGGGCTTCGCTCGCCGGAGGGAGAACGTCGTTCGCTGCACTTGTTTTCGCAAAGGGATTTGATTTTGTTGGGTTTTAGTGTTTGGGAAGAAGAGGGTATTTTAGTCTCTTTTTTAAGGGGATGGTATTCTTGCAAACTTTTTAAATTGGGTGGTAGATATTAAAACTCATCGTTGACTAGTGTTATTTACCCAATTTTCTCCTCATTCTCATCCCTACTTGGATATAATGGAATCAAACAAGCACTAACATCACAAAGTAAGAATGGAAAGTCTACCCAGAACTGTTTACCCAGAGGAAGAAAATTTTAATCAGAGTTAGAACAATTTGAAATGGTTTTCAAATCAACTCTCTTACATGATCAACCGATACTAACATCATAATTGCAAAATTGTTTTGCACAATAAGCTAAAGAAATTGGCGTGAATTGCAATCAATTTCTTCTTGACTTAGGGTTCTAACCATATAACACCACAAAGTAACAAAATTGAAGCATGGGCAGACTTAATTTCAGACAAAAGATTGAATCTTTCCTCAAAATTGAACAGCTCTGGGTTGAATTATGAAAGGACCCATGTAAGAATTATAATGAGTTCATCTTCTGACATCATTTTTTATCAGAATCAAGCATGCAAAATTGCTAGAATATATACAATCCCAGCCAGAAACGAAAATAATGGAAAAAAGCTACAGAGAAAAAAGATGCCTGCACTGCTTGGCCTTGTGTTTGATGAGCCATTAGACTTCACTTGCGAACCCAAGCAATTCCCCATCTCTGAAAATATCTTCTTCTTCTTCCTCTTCCTCCTCCTCCTCTTTCTCTCTCTAAAATCTCAAAAGAGTTTGAGTTCTCTCCCTCACTAAAGTCACCGGGACGAGTCATGATGTGGAAAAAAAGGATGAAAGAGAAAGGAGAAGGAAAGAGGGAAAGAGATGGGGGGAATGTTGAATAATTATACGGGAATTGCTATGCGAACACTTTTTTCTCAGTTCACATGACACTTTTTTATTCACTTCACGTACCTTGATTTTGCTTCACTCAGTTCACATTCTTGCATTCTAAAATACCACTTCTTCTTCTTCAAGTAGCAGGAAAAGAGAATTGCGCATAGATCCGAAGGGGAGTTCATTAATTTGTGTCGGGAGGGATTTTACGGATTTGTTCAGCTGCACGGAGGAAGGATTGAAGTAGGTCATAGTGCATTAGATCGGGCTCGGGTATATTTTTCGTTGATTTGTTGAATTTAGTCCGATGTCTTAATAAAAGTTTTGGGATGCAATATGATTTAGTTTGCATAGAGAAAAGAAGGACTTTTTCTGTGATCTGTAGAACAAAAATTTGTTGATAATAGTTCCACATCTGAATGAAATTTTTGGGGTTCAATAAGATTTAGTTTTCATAGAGAAAAGGAGGATTTTTCAGGTTGTATGTTGAAGTGAACATAGAGAAGGTGGTGATCATGAATGAGATTTGGCGTGAAGGTAGCATCTTTGGTGATCGACAAACAACTACTTCCAAAAATTGGAGGGACGAGATGTTTGGTAGGTTCAGATTGTATGTACAGTGTATATTCAGGTTGTATGTACCTGGGCTAGAATATGTTATTCATATGAAATTCAAAAAATAACAAAATGAAAAAAAAAGGGCAATCAACTCCCCTTAAAAGAGCCTGCCAAATTTCATCCAACCTGGCCACAAGTTCTACAAGTTCCAGAGAAGACATTTCACCTCATTGTAATCAGCAGCAGCATACATTCTTTCCCTCCGGTATTAACTCAAATAATCACAAATCGCTCCAAACCCCTTATAAACATGGGAAAAGAAAAGAAATAAAACTAACAGAATTACCCCTATTGATGCAGGCCTCCAGCAACATGGCCATGGCTGCTGCGTTGTGATTGCTGAGAAGCAGCCTCTCAGGTTTGCATCACCCTGCTTTACATGCCCTCGATCTGTTCCAACTCCTCTACCACTTCTTTCATGGAAGGCCGGATCTTTGGCTGCTCGCCAATGCATCTCAGAGTGAGCTGAGCTGCCCGAAGAGCTCCCTCGAATGGATAGTGCCCATTGAGCCGTGGATCCATCAAAAGTGCCAGCTTCTTGCGGTCTGCTAGGAAAGGCTTAGCCCAATCCACCAACATGTGCTGCCCGCCGGGGCGGTTTCTGTCCATGGCCCGCTGACCAGAGAGCATCTCGAGGAGCACCACCCCAAACCCATATACATCACTCTTCACATACAGATGACCTGATTGTATCATGTACATCAAATGAGTAACCTCGTGGATTTTAGGTAAAGAACAGGTTGCAACACTTTTCATTGAATATATCAACAAAGGTACTAGTGCAAGGAAACTTCAACAAGGAAATATATTCACAAAGGTATTAGTGCATGGAAGCTTCCACAAGTACAAGTTGAAGTTATACAGTCGAACAGATCCCGGCAACAGCCACCTGGTCCCTCGGACACTCCGGTTGCGGAGTGCTGTTATTTGCACTACGCAAAATTATAATCACACTGTATTTTCTAAGCTCGATACATCCTATTTTTTTATCCTTTTTGAACATGATGAGCCCACGACACTTTTTTCATCCAAATTCATGTTTTACCATCTCCTATAACTCCTCTTCCTCCTCATCCGGCCCCCTATGCCACCGCCTCTTCTCCTTTCTGCCACCACCGCCATCATTAAACACAAAAAATCCAAAAAAATCATTTAAACACAGTACATTCAATTAAACCCAAAAAAAATCTTCAAAAATCAATTAAACCACACAAAAAAATCTCAAAACCAATTGAAACCCACAAACAAGAAGCCCGATTAAACTCAATTAAAATCCTTTCAATCGACGTGCTCGTGCTTTCAGGGCTGAGTGTCATTTGTAAGCTCGGATCTATATACCCAACCACTAAATATGATGCTCTGACATATTGGCCCAAGATTCACATAAATTTTTAAAAAATTGTTGCTCAGATTCTAAGACCCGAGCAAACAAATAGGTGCGCAGGCCTATATTTAATCGGGTTTGAGAACCCAAGCAAATGATTCAGGTAAATTCTTTTTGGCAATTTATTTGTGGAGTGGGAGGATGACAATAAGAAGAGGATGGATGAGAGGAGGCGACGGCAATGGAATGATGATGACGCAGCGGAGAGGTGCGGCGGTGCGGCGACGGTAGGAGAAGAAAGAGGTGTTGAAGGAGAGAAAAAATGGAGCGCCGTAATGAAATGGTAGAATATATATGGAAAATAATGGCAACCTTATAATTAAAAGTGTGGTGTGCTTATACAAAAGTGTAGTGCAAATAATAGCACTCCCAGTTGCCTGATGGTTCAGAGTTGACCTTTAACGACGTCTGCTCCCTATATTTTGCTTATTATTATTATTATTATTATTATTATTATTATTATTATTATTATTATTATTATTTTGTCCTTAACGATGGTACACATGCAAGCGAAACAAAGACCCTACTTATGTATGCCATGATATACACAAATTACCTAATGACCCTATAATTTTGTACTGATAACCATACAAGAATTCGTAATAAACATCTCCACACAAGTCATTATATTATGTCTCACTTAATATCTGTAAAGCAACTGGTAGACAAGTTGGTGAGGTACAAGCAGGGGCGGACCCACCTTGTGGTTAGCACCCCCCACCCAAGATTTTTCAAAATTTACCCTCATATATGTATATTGCAGAAAGGGCTAAGTAAATAATTTAATCACCAACCTTACAATAGCAGTGGTGGCTTGGTGGTTGGTGCATTCCCACCTCAAGTTAGAGGTCGCAGGTTCAATTCTCGTAAGGTGCCAAATTTTTTTTATTTCAGCAATATAAGGTTTGCCAAATATTTTTATATTTCAGCAATATAAGGTTAACTAAATAATTTAATTACTAAACTTAAAGTTGTTGTGTTAGCTTGGTGGTAGGTGTGTTCCCTCCTCAATTTTGAGGTCATGTGATCGATTCTTGCTTGGTTGAATATTTTTTTTGCATTTTCGTTTAAAAAATTTCGTTTGACGCTATGCCCAGCTTATCGGAGTCAACATCTAATTGAGAAAAGAAAACCGTCTAAACGAAAATACAGCTTAGTTTAAGTTTAAATTCTCAAACAAGTCATTGTAAAACATAAGGCGCCAAATTTTTTTATATTTCAGCAATATAAGGTTACCTCAATAATTTAATCTCTGAACTTAAAGTTGTTGTGTTAGCTTGGTGGTAGTGCGTTCCCTCCTCAATTAAGAGGTCAATGGGATTGATTCTTGCTTGTTGAAAAAACAATTGTATTTTCGTTTTAAAATTTTTTTTGACGCTTTGCCCCCCCCCCTTTTCATGTTTTAAATTATCGCATAGCGGAGTCAGCATCTAATTGAGAAAAGAAAAACGTCTAAACAAAAATACATCTTAGTTTAAGTTTAAATTCTCACAGAAGTCATTGTAAAACATCAAATTGTTGTCAAGTAAACATTGTGATTTCTAATTAGTGTTTTTAAATTGTCATGGTTAGCTTAATCTACCTAAAATATTTAGTTACTAAACACGCTTCTCACATTCCCTTAAATTTAAAAGATTAATTAATTCTTGGCTGGTTCTAATGATTATATTTTTAAAATTTTGCTTTTTTGCAAATCAACGATGTAATCAGGCTTAGTTTCTTGTTCATATCTTCATTAACATGTCAACGATTTTGTGTTTATTAAATGCATGGGAAAATTTGCTACATGTTTAAAGTAATTCAGTTTAAATCTTCGTAACTTATTTTCGTTTTTATGCAATTAAAACTTTTTTTGTATTCGGCTTTCTTCCATGATCCTGTGACCTCAAAACACATGTTGCATAAGTCCTGAGCAATAATTTTCATATCTACTTTGTTGTTTACTTCGTCACCTCAAATATACTTAAACATAATGAAAAACAACTCATTTATCTCTTCGGACTGCTCGACTTGAGCAACATCGCATCTATACGCTTTACAAATGCATTTTGTATGAATTCTTGGAATCCCCCCCCCCCCCCCCCCCGCGGATCTAATCCTGGTTCCGCCCCTGGGTACAAGTGCGGAAGTCCATAATTCAAGACTTGACCATAACCTCAAGGCGGAATGTCTCATGTTTTGTTCAACACAAACAAGAATAAAGTGAACATGAAAAAAATGTGTTAATAGTAAAGATACATTTTATGTCATTGGAATTTGGTGCCTCATGTTCAATATTGTTAGGCAAGTAGGTTAGAACAGGGGTTTCCCCTCTTAGGATTATATGGGTACGGGGTAAATCATGTACTTTGATCTAGTGTGCCCATCGTCGTAACATGTCTCTTTTCAGCTAATGTGAAAATGCTAATGTACTCATGTCCCAGTAAGACAAAAATGTTTAAATTTTTATGTGCGAGTATAGTCCCAGTCCCCAGTCCCCAGTCCCCAGTCCCACATACTCAATATTGAATAAAAAAGGTGGACGGATGGATTTACATACTGACAGTAGAAAACTGGTATGAACATATATTGGCTTAGTAAGGCAGATCCAACCCAATATTTGATCGATGTTACTCGAGAAGTGCTTTAACTTTCCCCTTTACAAAAAAGAACATACAAGTGGCTCCCAAAAAAATAACACTAATAGTAAAAGTGATTGTTAGAAGTTACTAAGAGGATCATAGACGGGCATTCAAGGGAAGAGCAAATGGGAAAAGAAGATTGAATCGTTACTATTGGAAGTGGCATCCAGCGAGAGAAGCATGCAGAGAGGGGTCCCCCCCCCCCCCCCCCCGGTGTGGGTAAGAGAGAGGGGGGGGGGAAGATATTTTCATTCTGTGCAGATATGGAAAACTTGGGTACATTCATTCTGCCTGGAAAAAACTTGGGTACTTTCATACTGCACAAATAAGAAAACCCAGTCATCCTACAGACTATGCATTGTTTGACCAACATCTAAAGATCTTCCAGATCATATGATAAACTTCAGTGGATAAATGAGTGAAGTGAACGTTGCAACAGTATCTCAATCCACCTAAAAGCACATCATCGTCTATTCTTGATGATGACACACTTGGATGTTCAGGTGCAAAACCACATGGCAATGATTCCCACGATCGACAATCAACAAGATTTATGTAGACTGTAGCAACAAATGGTGCACTTCAACATGAAAGGATGTATACCAAATCAATATTTTCCAGCAATTACACCAGCATTTGGCTCGTGTAATGCATTGCATTTAGAGGCTATGCCAGACCTCTCACGCTATATTAGTACAGTTGTGCAATTAAAATTTCGAATCCACCCCCCCCCCCCCCCCCCCCCCTCAAAAAAAACACCAAAACAAGACAAAAAAACAGAACAATGTCTTTTGGCCAAACGTGTTGTCAGCTCATAGCCATTATTTCCAGTATAATAATGCAATACATTAATATTTTAAGAGTTCTCGTCTACCTTATGCCCCCCCCCACAAAAAAAAAACAAAACAAAACAAAACAAAACAAAACAAAAACAAAAACCTCAAACTTCCCCCAGCCCAAAAAGGACAAAAACACGCGCACACAAAAACTCAAGTGCACAGCTTTCTTGTTGGGTAGAGATGAACCGGCAGGTTATGAACTCCCTAGACTCCCTACAGATACATGCTGGTGATGATGGTAGCTAGACAGCATGATGTGTGTATCTGATTATTGTAATGTCTGATACATGTATCAGTTCATAAATGTACCAAAACCCGCAAAGAATGCTCGACTCCTATAGCTAATAAATAGGGATGAGTCCGGGCCGGACCGGGCCAAATAGATGCCCAATTAAAATGGGCGGGGGCCAAATCGGTTCAAAGAGGGCTTTGGGCTTGCCCATCGGGCTTTGGGCCTGCCCATCAGGCCTTTTAATAAAATTACATTAAAAACATTAAAAGCTGAACAACAAACATGTCACATTAAAATTAATATTCAGATTCATCCAAATCACAAACTAAAATAAAAGAAATTAATACAGATATACATTCTTTCACTAGGTATGAATATTGGGAGCTTCTTTGCGGACCTACCGTTTTACTCCCGCTCACAACCAAAGTTCTCTTAATTTACAAGTTTGCCATTCAAATTTTCTCACCGTGCACTTTAAAATTAATCCCCAAACTGTCCTGGTGTGCGCGGTGAGTAAATTCCTCAGACCGACGCACGATGCCCCCAGCCCCGCCGAATGCACGATGCCCCCAGCCCCGCCGTCGACGCCCGCCGTCGATCATCTTCATCTTCATCTTACCAGCCCAGCCCCCTCCGCTGACTACCCAGCCCCGCCCCCTCCGCTGCCCCATTCGCCGTCCCCTCCAAAATTTTGAATGGCAAACTTGTGAATAAACCATTGTACGCGCGAGTAAAACGGTGGGTGCAAGTTCCCATGAATATTTCTAGTAAAAAACCCCCGCGTCTTTCCGTGGGAAGGGGGGAAGGGAAAAATTATAAAGTACATAATGGGGCCCAGCGAAATGGAAACGTCTTTCCTTTTTGACCCCAGCAAACTTCCCAGAATTAAAAGACACAAGACAAATATTCCTTTATTGACCCAAGTTAGCATGTAATGGCATGTATAGAAATTTAACAAAATTTCGGGGGCTATATTTGTTGTGGACAGTAACTGCACAATGCAAATAGAAAAGAGAGCGCACAGTCCCGTACGAGGAAATTCACGGGGCTCCGACGTTTTCGAATCTGTAAGACATCGACATCAGGTCGCAGATCAATTGGTTTCTGATGGCATAATAAAGCACGATTGACTCATTTAGGCGGCCCGATCGGGCTTTGGGTAGGGTAGAGCTTTTGGCCCGAATTTCAATATGGTATTGAGAATTGGGTTCAGGCTGGCCCGAAGCCCGAATGGGCATGAATATCATTCGGGCTTTTTGGGCTGGCCCGATTGGGCACCGGGCCAGCCCTGGCCCATTCTTATCCCTACTAATAAATAGTCCGTGTGGAATAGTAATTTTGCATGCCATAGTGAATTATGGTCCATTAATCTGTGTAGTATATGTGTACGAATCAAGTTATGGTTCATTAATCGGTGTAATATATGTGTACGAATCCACTTGATAGAAAAGTACAATAAATACAAACTTGAAGAAAGATGTGGCAATTGTTGCCTTTCACTTAAACTAGTATGCATAACATGGGACATTATAGGGATTGAGCATTAATCTTCCATATAAAAATCTAGTTGCATGATACCTCAGCAAAGGAATGAATGATATATGATCTGCAATAGCGTCCCCTCCACCAAAAAGCACATCATATGACTACTATTCATAGTGAGCCCACTAAGTTGATGGATGGCGAAGGACATGCTGGTCTTCTAAAAAATTCTTCAATAATGGGATTTTCTTCTGTGTGGTTTTTTACTTTTTACTTTTTACTTTTTTACTTTTTTACTTTTTTACTTTTTTATTTTTTTATGTTTTTATGTTTTTTTGGGTGGGGGGTGGGGCATTCTCAATCTATTAAGGCACTGTGAAATTATTTTGTTTAGTAAATCATACAAACCAGGAGTATGACTCATTGTTGAAGTGATACATACCGGTGGCTACATACTCGGGTGCTGCATAACCATGGGTGCCCATGACTCGAGTAGTGACATGTGACTCTCCACCAGTTGGCCCATGCTTTGCCAGGCCAAAGTAAGAGAGATTCGGATTATAATTCTGGGAGGAAAAATAAACAAGATTAGGTGGACAGAATCAGATTAATAATCATCTCCTGATAAGTGTTGTGAAAGGCAAAACAGCACCGAATCAAGAAGAATGATGGAAGCCTTGAAACCACGATGGATGATTGGATTATCTGATGAGTGAAGCAATGCAAGTCCTCGGGCTGCTCCAATGGCTATCTTCAGCCTTAGGCTCCATGAGAGAGGTTCAAAAGCTGCCCCTCCTGTAGGGGAAAAAGTAATCAGCATAAAGCTACTAATGTATCCAGAATAGAAAGAGTAGTATCTTATAATACTAGAATACCAATATAAATAGGCATAGAACTCATAACCTGTCATCAGTTAAAAGTAAAAACGAATCAGTTCTTATAAAAATAATAATAATAACGAATGATAAAAGAACACAGATATAATTCTATATCTGCGTTCAATAACAAGGCCTTTTACGAAATATTTGGGTTAACTACATGAATCCTATTTCTACATTCAGCTCTGTTAACAGGTTTTTTTAACTGTCTCAGTCAATGTTGTTTAGGTCCATTGCTAATCAATTTTTGTTCAGGTCCATTCCTAGTCTTTGTTACTTTGTAACTACCATCCTATTTCTCCTGACGTACAACTCCTGTCTCCATTGCCCATGTACACACCAGCTCAAACATTTTCCCTAACGTTATCATACTCTTTTCTCATCCGATGTTGGCATGCATCCACTCAAATCAATGTTTTTATTTCAATCACTCTTCTTTCCTTCACTTTTTTTCATCTTCAAAAGGTACATTTGTTTTGATAATTCCCTGAAACACCTATAGATGTCTAAGGTATGCTTCGTAAAATGCAATATTTATGATAATTTTTGACATGGACTATAAATAGATAACAAATGTGAAGTAGAGAAGACAGTGGGGTTTGATGTTATGATATTAAGTCAGGTTCAAGCATATTTCAATAATTTTTACATATATTGACCAGCTTACAGCAATGTGAAGATGTTCTTATGCCAATTGCATGTTCAAAGCAATAAAATCAGAATATGCTGAAAGACTCACTCCTAAAAATGTGGTTGTCCAAACTCCCCTTTGCCAAAAACTCGTATACAAGGAGGAGCTTCTGGTCGTCCCGACAGTAGCCCAATAGCTTAACAAGATTTGGATGTGACAGCCTCCCAAGAAAATTGACTTCAGCCTGCAATGACAAAGGAAAAGAGAAAAGAACTCAGCATAGATTATAGAAAAAAACTTATGAAGCATGGACTAAAACAATCATCCAATGGCTCAGACTGAACAAAAAGTATAGACAAGATAGAAAATGTGTTCTATTTTTAAGCTAGTATCTTTTAAACCCTACCCCCAACGATACGATGTTTTGAATGCTTAATCCAATTCTGGGTTAATTGTATGTATGTGATGTGTTTGGGATTTTATGCCCAGGGGCATAAGAGTAATTTCAACAATTAGGAGGCGGCCGTCCCTAATTTCCTTTATTTATAGCCTAGGGCCGGCCATAATAAAGGGGGCTTGAATGGTTGAAGGAATCCCTTAGTTAATTTGTTAGATAATTTGTCTTAGGACTTTAGTTGGAGATCTTAGGCTTTTATCTCGAATCGGAAGTTAGGAGAACGCTCTCTTCTCGAATCGAGACTATTTATCTTGTATTTTCTGTTTTCGTATCAATAAAAATCTCTCTTTTCCCCCAAATCCTCTCTTTCCACCCAAATAAAAATCCCACCTTTGTTCCACAAAAAGCTCTAATCACATCAAATTGGTATCAGAGCCCGTCGATCCATGTCGACTACGAGAGCCAAGGATAGAATTGACACGTGGGAAGAGAAGTTGGATCGGAAGGTTACGCAACTCATGGAAGCCATCAATAAAAGCGCAGCGGCAACAATTCAAAGTGTGGCGAAGGCGCTCGCCCAAATGGTAGACTCCTCTATGGCCCAAACTCTAGATCCGAAGCTAAAGGCGAGGACTTTCGGTGAGTAGCTCCATTTCCAATGAGATCTACTAGATCTAAAGACTTCAAGTATAGATCTACCATATCCGGAGCTAAAGGCAACACCTTTTGGCGAGAAGCTCTATTCCCAAGTTGATCCGGTCCCAGATCAGAAGGTTTCAAGCATAGATCTACCGGATCCAGAGAAGAAAGCGAATGGCACCGTAGATCTGGAGAAGACGAGGACAGAGGGCTCAGATCAAAAACCTATAGCCGTCAGCGACTCAGATCTGATGCCGACAAGGGACGGCGAGAAGCCATAGGAGGTGGCGGCCTCCTCATTGGCTGCCGGAAATCCGACGACCCCCGGGGGCCGCCGGAAGTTCGGCGAGCCCCAGAGGGCCGCAGCACCTCCGATGAGCCCACGGAGAGCACATGCGATAAGATCGGGCCACCTGAGAGAATCGACGGGGGTTTTCGAGTGTCGTCGGCGATGCTGCCGACGAGATCGTCGACCGTCGCGACCACCATTGCCTTCGTCACCTCCCGGTGAACCCAGAGCCGCCTTCGTCGCAGCCATCGGACGTCGGAGCCATCGAAAAACAGTCGCGAGGATATTCGTTCATCGTCGGCGACACCTCCGGTGAGATGTCGGACCGCCGCCACCACCACCAAGTGCGCCCGGAGGAGGCGAACGCAACGGGCCCAAGATCGCTGCCATCGAATGTCGGAAACGCTGGAAACAGCAGTCGACGCTGACGAGCCGCCATCGGTGCGGGATCGGCTCGATCCAGCCGATCCCGCACCGTGGCCTACGTCCTGAGCCGGTTGCCGGTGGCCCGAGCCGGTGAACAGTGCGGCTATGCAATTTTTTGGGACTTTGGGGCGAATTTCGACTGATTTTATGTGTAGTTTCCGTATTTTGATGATTCTGTGCCCTTTTGGAGTCCAAATTCCGAACAGAAAAAGCCAGTGCGTAGAAGACTCAGTGGTGGACGATATTCTACTCATGCAGCCACAGTTCAAGGAGGGCGAAGCTCGTGGTTGGCCTTTTGATCCAGTAGGAGGCGAGAAGATATGCTCCAACACTCGAAAAAGTGCACTCGTGAACACCATGCATCACCTTGAGGACAAGATGGTTTTTTGGAAACGGAGTAATGATGCCTTTGGGATTTTATGCCAATGTGCATATGAGTAATTTCAGCAATTAGGAGGCGGCCGGCCCTAATTTCCTTTATTTATAGCCTAAGGCTGGCCCTAATGAAGTGGGCTTGAATGGTTGAAGGAATCCCTTAGTTAATTTGTTAGATAATTTGTCTTAGGACTATAGTTGGAGATCGTAGGCTTTCATCTCGAATCGAAAATTAGGAGAAAGGTCTCTTCTCGAATCGAGACTATTTATCTTGTATTTTCATTTTTCGTATCAATAAAAATCTCTTCCCTCCCAAATCTTCTCATCCCCCATAAAAAAATCCAACATTTCCTATAAAAATCACACCTTTATTGCACAAAAATCCCTAATCACATCAGTATGCACATTAAACAATGCATTAAAATGACACATTGTCCCAAATTAAACTGATGCAAATCCTATCACAACTTCAAGGGAGCTAGTTCAAGTTCCAATTGGACCAGTTACACAGTCGCGAGCAAAAAAGTTCAAAGATGTACTCAACAGTCGTATTGACGCGTCCAGAACTTACACCTAAAATCCACCTGGCGGTGTCACGGTCGCTAGGCGTAGTTTGGCTCCTAGATGTCAACTCTGGGTTCTATTCGCAAGCAGACGGTATCAAATTATAGTATATAAGATTGTCGAATCCCACAGGGACAGTGACAGTGTATTGGAGTCTCAGATTATTTCTAGATCTCAGAATGCGATAGCAGTCGATTGGGGGAATTGTTTGTTTGATGTTGTTGTTGGTCCAATATAAAGAAACTAGGGCCTTAGGGATCACCGCTAGGACCGTCGGAGGTCAATGTTAGAATATGATTCCTTCTTTGCATTGGGTTTATGGGGGTTGGTCTCTCAGCTCATACCACTCTCGTGGATTAGAGCTTTGAGGTACTTCGGTGGCTCTCATTGACGCAATAGCGGTAGCCGTCAATGTAGTGATATAGTTCGTCGGTGGATCACCTCAAGGCATGAGCCGGACATGATCACGAGTCTTGGTTGGATCCACTAACTTCCTAATTATATCCCAAGGATGCTCCTTAAGCTAATCAATTCCACCGACCGTGGGCATGATCTCAATACGAGTTCTCCTAGGGATTTAGGTGGATCGACTGAAATACTTCAATTGTATTCTCAACTCAACCTAGAAATCCAGATCTACATCTCCTTCCTAGAGTCCTAGGGCTAACCCATCGGCCCTAGAGAAGACTACTCACACGTAGCAATTTTGACAAATAAAAATGCGCTTTTTACCATAGAAAACATTGTAGCAATCAAATCGAGCAAGAGATTAGGATCTTACGTACCAAAACCGAGGAGGAACGATGCTCAATAGCGAATAAAATAACTCCAACAGATTCCCAGATGCAAGAGACAAGAAAAATACAATCTTTAGCAAAAACGGCGCAAATCCAAAACCCTAGATCTAAAAACAACCCAAATTCAAACCTCCTCTCTCAAAATTAATTAAAGGCTAATTAGGAGCTCCCCCAAACATCAGGAAAAAATGTCTTAAATACAAAGAGGGTGGACCCCACGAAAAATTCTGGAAGTCTGGAAATTCGGGGCCCGCACGTCGCCGACCGAGTCGGCTGCTCGGTCGAGTAGGCGCCTGCTCGGTCGGGTTGGTGCCTTAGCCGCTCCTTGCTCAAAAGAGGGTATCCAAGCTACTCGGTCAAGTAGCTCGCCTGCTTGGTCGAGTTGCTTGCTTGCTCGGTCGAGTTGTCAGCAGGTCGAAATTCCCCTTATAAATTGTTGCTCTGCCTACTCGAGTGGAATAGGATTTGCTCGATCGAGTAGATCCTACTCGGTCGAGTAGAATGCTGATGGAGTTGGCTCGAAGACGGGATCGACTCGGGCCGAGTCGTCATTCTGCACGATCGAGTAGGATGCGCAAATTCTTCCTGCTGGATTCGTGTGTCAGCTCGACCGAGTAGCTTGTGATACTCGGGTCGAGTCGCCTGGGAAAGTTGCACATTCCTGGGGCTTTGACTCATATCTCTTGCTCGCTTCTCCTCTTCACTTCTCATATGCTTCCGAAGCTCGACAAACTCCTGTAGAGCATCACCAACGGCATCTCGGACGTGCTGGATGTGTCCATGTCCCAAAATGGCTCCGAATCGCTCCAAAATCCCTGAAAATCCACAAAGCTCTACGAAACTCGAATATAGCGTTAGAAGCGCAGTATCGTATAAAAATGCGAGATTTGGATGCGGATATGACATGAAATGCAATGAAACGATGCTATGAACAGATAGAAAATATGGACACATCAAAATCCACCAAGCTTACCTCTTACTCGTCCTCGAGGAAGACGAATACTAGGCTTACCGGGCGATAACAAAAGAAAATAAAAAGAGATAAGAGATGGAAAGGGGTGCTAAAAATGTTCAATCAGATCTCAAGCCTCTGCAGCATATCACGATGCTTCGAATAATAAAACACATGCTAATATTATTTTCAAGTCTTACTAATCATATGGCTAGCATGCAATAAAGGCAAAAGTAAGGATCCTCTAAAATCATGACATCCACTCATATCAATTTCATGCAATCTATAGAATCTATTATAAAAAGAGTTGGCAATGCACTTTTCAATCAATAGATATAAGTGAAGCACAAAGAAATCACACCAATATGCAATAGAGAATGGAAAGAGGTCATGACATTTAAGTATTCATTTCAAATCATGAAAAATCTGCAAGCTAAAATATTTTGTAAAGTTTAAGCATTATCGAATCTCCCCATTGTGCACCATCTCCACTCTAATGTAATACTCACTCATATAATCAAGTGGTTCACCCCTCCCAATCTTAGCTCGAGGCATTGCATCTAGAGATAAGATGTGGATTTTTTTGTCTTTTCCCAAGTATTTGTAGTAGCTTCTAATAAAGAGATATGAAATATTTTCTCTTTTCTTTTTTTTCCATATATATATATAGGTCTTTAGAAGCTATCTTTTTCTTTTTGGGATTTTTGGGAAGTAGGTGCGATAGAGGTAGCTGTAGGGGGTAAAACCAGAGTATATGTTGAGAATCATAAAGATATGTGGAGAAGGAAAATAATATATCACTCGGTACACTCATCAGATGTGCACAACGGTTTAATGGGATAATACTCTAACTAAACTCACATCTAGCATGGATATTTTCATTCATCTCAACGAATAGTGAAAACATGCAGTATAAAGCACAATAATCTCAGGCATGCAAACAGAAGTGGATAAGATAACAAACATGTGCTCCAAATATTCTAATGACGCTTGAACCTAGGTGCATTATCCAACAAAAAACGTACTAGATACTATTTCATGCATTTATTTTCAATTCACATCAGGCATTAAATTAGAAAGATCATCAAGAGAATATGCAAGCATATAAATAGTATGACTGGGACTACTTTAAATAGCATGTCGACAGATATAAGCACCGTGCGTAGCTACTGAAGGCTATGAGAGATATCATCATGCAGAACAATTCTAGCTAAAAGGGAAAAGGCGGAGAAAGTAAGAAAATGAAAATGAAAACAAGCATGCAAGCATGGCAAAAAATGGAAAACGTGATGCTTAAAGAGAAAAAAGATGAAAGGGTAGAAAATGGTGGAAAAGTAAAGTAAAAAAGATGAAAAATGAAAGAAAAATGCAAAAGGAAATGAAAAACAGCGATAGCGCTCATCCCCCAAGCTAAACGCAGCAGTGTCCTCACTGCTGAGAACACGCTGGTATGCGGGAAGTGATGCTAGGGTGGGTTCGTGGGTGCGGTGATAGACAACGAATAGAAAATAAAAATGTGCAAAAGAAAGAAAACGTGATATGATGCAAGGGTAAAGTGATGATGCAAATGCGAAGAATGATGTATGGTGGGTCCTCCCCAAGCTGTGTAAGACTAGGGCCCCGAAAAGACAGATGTGCACAAAATAGGATGATGAAAGGACATGAACAAAAAGTTGTGGAGGGACAACATCAAGCAGGGGCACCACCCTCTGAGGGTAGTGGTGGGTCCCCCTGCTGTGGAGCAGAAACTGCGGCAGCGGGCTGTGGCTCGACAGGTGTGTCGGCCGGAAGGTCAGAGGTGATGGTAGCAGGCTCAGCTGAAAATGGGACAATGGCAGTCCCGACTAGTGTGGAAGTGTGCAACGACGACTGAGGTGTCCACTGTCGTGGCGACCAACTCAGGTGTAGAAGTGGCAGGCCCTATAGTAGCCTGAGAGTGTGGGACACTGAGTGGGGCGTCGGTCGAGACAGGGGCTGGCCTGGGGGGAGGGGAGTGAGCGAGGATCACAGGAGGTGAGCCCCATGTCCACAGCAGGTCCATGATCGAAGCGAGGTCCGCCTCGACTCTCTACTGATGGGTAGCTGTCGAGCAGGCAAAGTCGTCGAAATCCCACCGAAGGCAAGAAGTCGAGTCCTCCAACGCTGTCAGACGAGCGTCAGTGGTACGTGAGTCAAAGGGGGCCCCGTGGAGCGGATCCACTGTGCATAGACTGAAAGGTCGGAGATGATGAACTCGAGGGGATCTCAGTAGTGGAAATGTGAGGGGTAGTGTGGCCAAAATCTGGAGAAGCTGTGGTGGCAGCAGTAGCATCGACAGTGGAAGATGGAGCTGTCGTCGAGATGTGCAGACAGAAGTCGAGACGCTCTCGGTAAGGACGGCTGCTGCTGGTGTGAAAGTGGTGCCAGTGTGTGGAATATGGAACCCTAAGGAGATAGGCAGAGATGCTAGAAGGTCCCTAAACGGTGGAAGGATGCTGTCAGGCTCCTGATCCAGAAAGTGTGGAGCAGTAGGCTCGGGAGCAGAAGGGATGACCGTGCCCTCAGGTATAGGTACGGAGGAGACATCGGCGGGGGGCCTCGGGACAGAGGGTGGTGACAGTCCCCGTGGTCCCGACGGTGGTGGTGGTGACAGAGGTGGAGAAGGTAGTGCCTCCTGGTGGAGGAGGGTGTGTAGGCTGTGGTGGATGGACAGCCACAATGGCGGCCAGGTCGGGCTCCTCGTCCTCAGAAGAGCTGAGCACCAAGTCGCAGGCGTCAACGTCGACGGGTGCTCCGGGGGCTCGAGGACGTGGAGGGCGGGAGTGGGAAGACCCTATCAATCATCCAGCTCTGTTGGACTGGCACTACGGTGGAGAGGTGAGGGGCGGGAAGGACAAAATGGGGGTGTGATGGGTGCCTAAAAGATAGGCCCAATGACGTGTCCCATATGGCCGAATGATGTGCATGTGCTCAAGCACAACCAAAGTCAAGCGCGTAGGGCCAGAGGGGGTCACGAGGCCATCAGAAAGATCTATGCCCAGCATCCGTGTGAAAATGGTGAAAAATCCGCCGCAGCAGATATCAGTGGCGTAGAGGGTTTGGACGGTCTGTAGGAGGTGGTAGCACAGCCAGTGTGCTGCGTCGGAAAGGACGAATGGGTAAAGGGAGCCATCCGGGTAGTAGCACAGTGGTCGGGTCATTTCCATGAGATGGAAAAGCTCGGATAGAGACATGGTTCCGACCTCTGGCCTGCAGAAAATGGTGGTGGCTAGATGTCACTGGGCATAGCGAAGGCAAGAGTGCACAATGCACGATGCCTTCGCCCGGCTGGGGCAGTAATGGTCCAGACCAGATATGTGATGCCAGAAATCAGAGGCATCGAACGTAGCGAGCTCGTAGTCTGGGGAGAAGGCGGCGCGGGGATCAGGAACGACTGGAAAGTGAAAATGAGCGTGAATCTGGGCGTATGTGACCACGAAGTCGTGGTCCAGCAGCCTGAAGTTAATTCCATCGCCCGCCTGGGTGCGGGCAATGGAACTCAGCGCCTCTAGAGTGAGGCGGGTGTAGGTGGGGGCGTAGACGGCGAGGAGTCGGTCGAAAGCGATGGTACGGTAGAGCTAGTGGACCCCCTACAGGAGTCCTAGGCGCCTGAAGGTGGGGGGATGTGGATGAACTGTGTGGGAACGATCCTCCACTGCGACAGGACGACGAAGCAGACGCAACGTGTATCGTCCTGAAAGGTGATGCCGAATGTCTGCACACGCGGCGACAAAGCGACGGGAGGGGCCGGTGGTGCGGTAGTCGGGATGGGGGTGGAAGTGGCGGGAATGTATGGGCGATGTGGTGGGTGATCGTGAGCGGGCAGTACAGCGAGTGGGAGGATGGTGGTGTAGTCCGAGGAGTCGGACGCGGACAACGAATCGACCACGTACTCCTCAGTGGTGGGTGAAGCGGCACGGCGAGTGCAGCGTGCGGGCCGAGAAGAGGAGGCGTCAGTGGCCTTCCTCTTCCCACGCCGTGCAGGTGTGGGCTGCCTTCCCCTAGTGCGAGGCGGCATCGTGCTACAGGCATGCGGAGTGTGTCGGAATAAAAATAAAGAAAAGGTAGAGTGTACCAACACGACTGGCGCGGCAAGAGCGATGTGATCGGGCATGTGAATGCTGCTTCAGGATGTGTCCTCCTCTGTAGGCGAAATGTACCTGAAATAGAAGGAGAAAATAAAGTCAGTGGGATCAAAAGTAGTGTGTAGGGGGAGATGTGTGTGTGTGCTCGACCGAGCACAAGTTATGCACAGTCGAATAGGTAGGGCGGCGGGGTGAGAGTGTTACTCGACCGAGCAGTAAGTGTGCTCGGGCGAGTAGGTTAGACGAGGAGGGGTGCGGACAGATGGCTCGGTCAAGCACTAGTTATGCTCGGTCGAATGAATCGGGTGCCCTAGGGCTATTGGGGGGGTGGGGGTGTTTTGATAGGAGAGGGGGTAAGGGAGGGGGTGTTTCAAGAGGAGAGGAGGGGGTGGGGGAGATTTTGGGCGGCGCTGCCGGCACTGGACGGTGCCGGCGGTGTTGTTCCGGTGATCACCGGTGTGAAGGGGATCGGATTTGAACGGGGAAAGGGAATAGGGGGAGGAATAATAGGAGAGAGGGGGGAGATGACGGTCCGGAACGGTGGTGCGGCCGGCGGCGCGACCGACGGAGGGGAAGGCGTCGACGACGGTGCGGGTCGAGTAGGGTTGGGTGCTCGAGCAGTTCAGTTTGGGGATAATTGAAAATGGTTAGTGTATAATAAAAACGAGTCGGGTTTTAATAAACCCGATTCGGTCACGTCATGGGCCCCTCATGAATAGGGCTCCTGCAACTCGGCCGAGCAGCGTAACTGCTCGGTCGAGTCAGAGGGTAAAAAATGTCGAAATTGAGGTTTAGAATACTCCCTCAGCTGCTCGACCGAGTAGGGGCTGCACGGGCCGTGTAGGCAGAATGCCATTTTTCCAATATTTCCTTGTGCTTTCCTTAGCTCGATCGAGCAGATGGATACTCATTCGAGTAAGCGGCTACTCGACCGAGTAAATGCTGCTCGGGACGTGTAAGCAGAACGTGATTTTCCTTTGCTTTTCGTGCACTCTCGTCTAGTCGACCGAGTAGGTGCCTACTCGGTCGAGTCACCTGCTACTCTTTTCCCTAAAACTTGTTCTTCTATCAGCTGCTCTTCTCATGGCTCCCTTCCATTCAATACATCGCTTGTGCGCTCCTCTCAACGTTGAACCTGTAAAAAGGAAGAACCTATCAGATTTTTATAGTTGTGTTTTTATAAAATAGAAAGCGTTTTTATTTGGTTTTCTGGGATAGATAGAGCAAAACAAAATTTGGAAAAGAAAATCTAAAGTATAAAAAGTCGGGTTGCCTCCCGATAAGCGCTCATTTTGAGTCATGAGCTCGACTCCTTCAAGTTCTTCAATTGTTGTTTGGCGCGTAAGAGATGCACGCATCATACTTCCCAACGATACCGTGTGGCGGTATCTGGCATGTTTCCTCTTAATTGTTTTCCTCAGCTACATGGTTGATGGCCTCCGGCTCTTGGTGGTGTAAAGAGTCGTCTGTGGGCTCCTCATCAAGCACACAAAGATACGCGGCAACCGCCTTGTTGTATATAGAGTCGCCATCATCGTCAATACTTGTCCTCATCGGGTCCTTCATGACCCCTTCAGCTGTATACTACTCTATGGCATCATCTTCTAAGAGCTCCAGATAACTCGCTCCTTCATCCCGGACATGCTCCTTCATATATCTTTGCAACCACAATTGGGCTTCAATATTACCCACGTTCATTGAGAGAGTCCATTCGCGAACATCTATCAGGACACCGGTCGTCGCCATGAAAGGAAGGCCAAGTATGAGCTGGGAGCTTCCTCTGTCCGGCATATCCATTATAATAAAGTCCACCGGCACACATAATTCGGGCGGTATGTACAGAATGATGTCCCTGGCAATATCTACCGGATACGTGATTGAGTGATCTGTCAATTATATAGACATGTTTGTGGGTTCTAACTCACTTTCGGTTTGTAGCCTTTCAAATATGGAGAGCGGCATCAAGCTGATGCTCGCTCCTAAGTCGATCAAAGCACGGTTGATAGGCGCACCTCCAATAGAACATGGGACTGTGAAGCTTCCCGGATCCGGTAATTTCTTCGGTAGATAGTTCTTTATGATGGAGGTAGACTCCTCCAAAAGCTTTACTTCCTTATGTCGCCGTTTTCCGGTAATGAGGTCTTTCAAGAACTTAGCATAGATAGGAATTTCCGTAATGGCATCCATAAAAGGGATGTTGAGTTAAATGCCCTTCAGAAGTTCTGTAAACTTTGCGTACTTCTTCTCTGTTTTCGCTAGAGTGAGCCTCTGTGGATACGGCGGAGGGGGTCGGCTTCCTTTATATTTGGCGGCGTCCTTAGGAGATGGCTTACTGTAAGTAGTTGCATCGCCCCTTGGTGACGGTGTGACGGTGGGTACGGCGGGAGGCGAATCATCCCTCTCTTCGTTCATGATAGGATCATCCGTAGCCTCTTCCCCTTCATTGTCAATAGTGACATCCTCAATTGTGACTTGTTCTTTGTTTGTAACCGGCACCATCACAGCGTCGGTTATCCGCCCTCCTCGCGTGGTGACGGAGACCATGGCGTTAGCTTGAGCTCTTGGATTCGGATCCGGTTGCGAAGGCAACCTCCCTTGATGCTTAAGTAACTGAGACATCTGACCCCTTAGCTCATTAAGCAACGTATTTATGTTCTTGAATTGAGCAGCCGTATCTTGGTTGAACTTTGCTTGTCCACTCATGAACGTCTCTAGGGTATTGTCCAGACTGGAACGTGGTGGCACTGGTGCATAGTTTTGCTGGGGCTGGCGATTAAATTGGTAGCCCGGTGGTCGATATGGCCCAGATGGCTTAAATCTGCTCTGTTGTTGATGTGTCGGCGGTCCTTGTTGAGGAGGAGGGGCGGTGGCCTCTGAAACTGCAGAGGTTGCAGCCCTCCACTTGGATTCCCGTAGGACAACCCGGGATGATTTCTTTGCGGCCGGATGTTGCCACTGATTTCACCCATCTCCTTGTTCATACTGTATTTGCTCGGATGATTCGGCTCCGTCATAAGGTCCCTCATTGGGAACGTAGCTTTGCTCTCTGTATTCCTCTTGAGGATGATAGGCTGGAGAGCTGGTAGTTGTTGGAATGGAATCCAACCGTTGCTCGATCCTAGCCACCTGCTTGCACAAAGTTTCAATATGAGAATTGAGGTGGCTAACAGCTTTTACCTCAGGGGTCCTGGTGATAATGGTGCGCTCCTTGCTCCACTGTTGGTTATTTGCTGCCATATGTTCCAGCAGGTTGATCGCTTCATCTGCTGACTTGTCAAGAAGGGTGCCTTGCGCAACAGCATCGATGATCATCTTCGTGCTGGGCTACAGCCTGTTATAAAAGCTTTGTACCAGATCCAAAGATTGGATCCCATGATGCGGGCACTGATGCTGAAGGTCCTTGAACCTTTCCCAGGCTTCATAGAGCGACTTTTGTGGCAGTTGCTTAAAGTTGGATATCGCTCCTCTGATCCTCACCGTTTTTGATGGTGGATAAAATTTATCTACGAAAGCAAGCGCCAGTTGCTCCCAGGAAGTGAAGTGGTTGGATGGGTGGGCCCGCAACCAATATGAAGCCTTTATCCCTTAGAGTGAAGGGAAAAAACCTTAGCTTTATCGCGTCTTCACTCACTTCCTCGCTCACGTCCTTAGTCTTGAAGGTATCGCACTTTGCCAGAAAAATGTCGATATGATGGTTCGGGTTCTCGTGCGGGTTCCCATGGAAGGGATCCTGATGCATCAGATTTATGAGCCCGGTCTTTATTTCGAAGCTACTTGCTTCCAGTTATGGTCTCAGGATGGAAGAATTGTTCCCGAAGCTCGGTTTCATATGGTCCCGGATGGACCCGGTGCGAGGAGTGGCGGTGTTTTCTGCCATCTGATCGAAGGGGGTATGTCCCCTAGTCGAGGCTCTAAGGGTTCTTGTTGTCTTCTCGATTTCAGGATCAAATAATAGTTCTTTATTAGCTGCTCCGAAGCCAGTAATCATGCACAAAACTCATAGAGCATCATGAGTAGCAAGATAATAATAGATAAAAAGAATAAAAATAAAAGGGTGGAAGGATAGGAAATGATAACATTCGCTAGCAGATTCTTCAAAACAAAAATAAACTGAGATAAACCGTAACTGTCCCTGGCAACGGCGCCAAAAACTTGACGCGCCCAGAACTTACACCTAAAATCCACCTAGCGGTGTCACGGTCGCCAGGTGTAGTATGGCTCCTAGGTGTCAACTCTGGGTTATATCCGCAAGCGGACGGTGTCAAATTATAGTATATAAGATTGTCGAATTCCACAGGGACAGTGACAGTATATTGGAATCTCAGATTATTTCTAGATCTCAGAATGAGATAGCAGTCGATTGGGGGAATTGTTTGTTTGATGTTGTTGTTGGTCCAATATAAAGAAACTAGGGCCTTAGGGATCACCGCTAGGACCGTCGAAGGTCGATGTTAGAATAGGATTCCTATGTTGCATTGGGTTTATGGGGGTTGGTCTCTCAGCTCATACCACTCTCATGGGTTAGAGCTTTGAGGTACTTCGGTGGCTCTCATTGACGAAATGGCAGTAGTCGTCAATGAAGTGATATAGTTCGTCGGTGGATCTCCTCAAGGCACGAGCTGGGCATAGTCACGAGCCTTGGTTGGATCCACTAACTCCCTAATTAAATCCCAAGGATGCTCCTTAAGCTAATCAATTCCACTGACTGTGGGCATGATCTTAGTACGAGTTCTCCTATGGATTTGGGTGGATCGACCGAAATACTCCCCTTTATTCCCAACTCAACCTAGAAATCCAGATCTACATCTCTTTCCTAGAGTCCTAAGGCTAACCCATCGGCCTTAGAGAAGACTACTCACACTTAGCAATTTTGACAAATAAAAATGCGCTTTTTACCATAGAAAATATTGTAGCAATTAAATCGAGCAAGAGATGAGGATCTTACGTACCAAAACCGAGAAAGAACGATGCTCAATAGCGAATAAAAGAACTCCAACAGATTCCCAGATGCAAGAGACAAGAAAAATCCAATCTTTGGCAAAAACGGCGCAAATCCAAAACCATAGATCTAAAAACAACCATAATTCAAATGCAAAAACTTGACGCGCCCAGAACTTACACCTAAAATGCACCTGGCAGTGTCACGGTCGCCAAGCGTCATATGGCTCCTAGGTGTCAACTCTGGGTTCTATCCGCAAGCGGACGGTGTCAAATTATAGTATATAAGATTGTCGAATTCCACAGGGACAGTGACAGTATATTGGAATCTCAGATTATTTCTAGATCTCAGAATGAGATAGCAGTCGATTGGGGGAATTGTTTGTTTGATGTTGTTGTTGGTCCAATATAAAGAAACTAGGGCCTTAGGGATCACCGCTAGGACCGTCGAAGGTCGATGTTAGAATAGGATTCCTACGTTGCATTGGGTTTATGGGGGTTGGTCTCTCAGCTCATACCACTCTCGTGGGTTAGAGCTTTGAGGTACTTCGGTGGCTCTCATTGACGCAATGGCGGTAGCCGTCAATGTAGTGATATAGTTCGTCGATGGATCCCCTCAAGGCACGAGCTGGGCATGGTCACGAGCCTTGGTTGGATCCACTAACTCCCTAATTAAATCCCAATGATGCTCCTTAAGCTAATCAATTCCACCGACCGTAAGCATTATCTCAGTACGAGTTCTCCTAGGGATTTGGGTGGATCGACCGAAATACTCCCCTTGTATTCCCAACTCAACCTAGAAATCCAAATCTACATCTCTTTCCTAGAGTCATAGAGCTAACACATCGGCTCTAGAGAAGACTGCTCACACATAGTAATTTTGACAAATAAAAATGTGCTTTTTACCATAGAAAACATTGTAGCAATTAAATCAGGCAAGAGATGACGATCTTACGTACCAAAACCGAAAAAGAACGATGCTCAATAGCAAATAAAAGAACAACAGATTCCCAGATGCAAGAGACAAGAAAAATCCAATCTTTAGCAAAAAACGACGCAAATCCAAACCCCAAAATCTAAAAACCCAAATTCAAATCTCCTCTCTCAAAATTAATTAAAGGCTAATTAGGATCTCCCCCCAAACGTCAGAAAAAATGTCTTAAATACAAAGAGGGTGGACCCCACGAAAAAGTCTGGAAATCTGGAAATTCGGGGCCCACACGTCGCAGACCGAGTCGGCTGCTTGGTCGAGTAGGCGCCTGCTCGATCGGCTTGGTGCCTTAGCCGCTCCTTGCTCAAAAGAGGGGATCCGAGCAACTCAGTCGAGTAGCTTGCTTTCTCGGTCGAGTTGTCAGCAAGTCGAAATTCCCCTTACAAATTGTCGCTCTGCCTACTCGGGTCGAGTTGTCAGCAGGTCGGAATTCCCCTTACAAATTGTCGCTTTGCCTACTCGGGTCGAGTAGGCTCTGCTCGGTCGAGTAGATCCTACTCGGTCGAGTAGGATGCTGATGGGAGTTGGCTCGAAGATGGGATCGACTCGGGCCGAGTCGTCATTCTGCTCGGTCGAGTAGGATGCACAAATTCTTCCTGCTGGATTCATGTGTCAGCTCGACCGAGTATCTTGTGCTACTCGGGTCGAGTCGCCTGGGAAAGCTGCACATGCCTGGAGCTTTGACTCATATCTCTCGCTCGCTTCTCCTCCTCTTTCCATATGCTTCCGAAACCTTGGCTAACTCCTATAAAGCCTCGCCAACGGCATCTCGGACGTGCTGGATGTGTTCATGTCCCAAAATGGCTCCGAATTCCAAAATCCCTGAAAATCCACAAAGCTCTACGAAACTCGAATATAGCGTTAGAAGCGCAGTATCGTATAAAAATGCGGGATTTGGATGCAGATATGACATGCAATGAAATGAAATGATGCTATGAAAAGATAGAAAATATGGACACATCACTTATTCAAGAGGTTTGGGCTCAAACAAATTCATGGAGGCATATTGAGCATGAGCCATGTATTCAACAAAGAAGTATCAACAAGATTTAAGTTTTAGAAGAATCTGTTTATTACTGGGTATGTGATCAGCCTATTAGGGGGCTTATTTTTTGGTCAGATTTTAAGCCAAAAATTAAGGAACCTTTTATGTAATATTTAACCTTCTTTGTAAAAGGTGGTCTGATAATCAACCTTCTTTTTAAAAGGTGGCCTAAAATTTAGGAAGTTAAAATTTTAGCCTAAATTTAAGGAGCCTTCTTTATGTAATATGCAGCCTATTAATATGCATCTAATGAATAGAGATTAGGAGATCAATTTTTGGGTAAAATTCTGAGAGTACTTCTCTTTGGTTCTTTGAAGAACTATTCGAACTTATCGGAAATTCTCACGTGGCGTTCACCGACTTATCAAATGAACTTCTACCACCATTTGTGGCATCTTTCTTATACCGAGATTCTTGTTACGCAATAAGCAACGGGTTGAGGCCCTATATACCGAGTTTCTTACTTTTGTCGATAATGTGTCGAGGTCTCCATCAAAATTTTGATTACAGAACGGTCTTCGGTTCTTATTCGTTGGGGTCTCGTCGTCTTTGGCTGTGTTTACATCATTGATGCAAATCATATCACAACTTCAAGAGATCTGGTTCAAGTTCCAATTGGACCAGTTACGCAATCGCGAGCAAAGAAGTTTATACTTAACAGGTTGATTCAAGAGGTTCGGACTCAAACCAATTCACGGAGGCCTATTGAACATGAGCCATGTATTCAACAAAGAAGTATCAATATGATTCAAGTTTTAGAAGAATCCGGTTATTAGTGGGCATGTGATCAACTTATTAGTGGGTTGATTTTGGTTAGATTTTAAGCATAAAATTAAGGAACCTTTTACGTAATATTCAACCTTCTTTTTAAAACATGGTCTACTTTTCAACCTTCTTTTTAAAAGGTGGCCTAAAATTTAGAACGTCGAAATTTTAGCCTAAATTTAAGGAGTGATGTAATATTTAGCCTTTTAATATTCATCTAAGGAATGGAGATCAAGAGATCAATTTTTGGGAAAAATTCTAAGAGTACTTCTCTTTGGTTTATTGAAGAACTATTTGAACTTATCAAGAATTCTCTTATGGTGTTCATCATCGACTTATCAAACAGATTTCCACCCCCATTTGTGACGTCTTCCTTATAACAAAGTTCTTGTTACGCAATAAGCAACGGGTTAAGGTCTTATATACCGAGGTTCTTGCGTTTGTCGATAACAACGGGTTAAAGTCTCTATCCAAATTCTATTTACAGAACGGGCGTGGGTTCCTATTCGTTGTCGGGATTTGTCATCCTTGGTTGGGTTAACATCATTTGGTATCAAAGCTTTGGTTCTACATCAGGTTTGCCTATCTTTTTAAAAAACCATTTTCTTTTATTTATTCCGTGCTCTTTTAGATTCCAAATTTGGCTTGCATACACTAATTTAGCGGAATTTTTTACCCCTTTCATTTCGTATTTTGTTCGAAATCTTGTTCCTTTGCAGTAAATGCTGATTTTCAGAAGAAGAAAATGAAGATAGACATGAGTCCGAAAAAACAAAAATAACAAAAAAAAGATGAAAATAGGTAAACGGAGTCAACGGACTAAACAAAAAATTGTTTGTTTTCTTTCATGGGTTCCAATCAACACAAAATTCTCACCCCCAAAGACCAATCTTTTTCATGAAAATTTTGATATATTATACTTCCAAAAGTTTAGTTAGCCATGTTCCTTGTATTCTTCCATTAAGACCCGAAATTCCTTAATGAGTTCTTGTTGAATTGTTACCGGAAATTCGGTGTATTGTTTGTTTTAGCTCCAAAAGAACTGAAAGAGATATTATAGAGTGGAGAGAGGCAAAAGCGGTGAGAACATTAGCGGGTTAAAGGCCGTAAATTTTTGAGTGAAAACACGAGTGTAGAGTGATTTGCATTCTTAAGTGTAAACACATAAGCGAGAGCATTGTGATGTCCATTTTTTCTAACTTTTTTGCAGCAAACATGTCTCACAATAATGCTAAGAGCGATGCTGAAGGTGTCACAGAATTACCTAACTAGAAATTGCTTGTGTAGACCATAATGAGTGAGATGAGGTGTGTGATGAAGTTGGAGATTGAGCAAGTTCATGAACGGATAGATCTGATAGAGAATAAACGCATGGAACGGCCATAAAACGCTCATAATGGGTGTAGAAGGCAGAGTTCAACCGATGGTAGCAATGGTTAAATATGAAGAGTCTTACGGGGCTGGTTTTGATGAAGATAAAGAGCGAGATTCAGTTCTTAGTAATCGAAGACGTGGAGGACGGTTTAAAGAAGTTAGGAATCGAATCAGGTACACGATCATGATCAAATAAGTTCAAAATGTACTCAACGGGCTGATTCAAGAGGTTTGGGCTCAAATAAATTCATGGAGGGCTATTGAGCATGAGCCACATATTCAATAAAGAAGTATCAACATGATTCAAGTACTAGAAGAATATGGTTATTAGTGAGCATGTGATTAGCCTATTAGTGGGCTGATTCTGTCAGATTTTAAGCCTACAATTAAGGAACCTTTTATGTAATATTCAACCTGCTTTTTAAAAGGTGGCTTAAAATTTAGGAAGTCAGAATTTTGGCCTGAATTTAAGGAGCCTTCTTTATGTCATATTCAGCCTACTAATATGTATCTAATGAATTGAGACCGGGAGATCAATTTTTGTAAAATTCTGAGAGTACTTCTCTTTGGTTCTTTGAAGAACTACTCTAATTTATCGGAAATTCTCACGTGGCATTCACCATTGACTTATCATATGGATTTCCACCACCGTTTGTGGCGTCTTCCTTGCACCGATGTTCTTGTTATGCAATAAACAACAGGTTGAGGTCCTATAACCGAGGTTCTTGTTTTTGTCGATAACAACAGGTCGAGGTCTCCCTCTACATTTTGATTATACAACGATCTTAGTTCCTATTCGCTGCCAAGTCTCATCATCCTTGGCTGGGTTCACATCATTTGGTATCAAAGCTTTGGTTCTGGATCAGAATTGCCTATCTTTTTAAAAAGAACATTTTCTTTTCTTTATTCCGTGCTTTAAGATTCCAAATTCGGTTTACCTATACTAGTTTAGTCAAATATTTTACGCCTATCCTTTCGTATATTGTTTGATATCTTGTTCCTTTGTTATTAAAATACAGTTGCTGATGATCAGAAGAAGAAGATAGATAGATAGATAGGAGTCCAAAAAACAAAAAAAAAACAAAAAAGGTAAACGGACTCGACAAAAAAATTGTTTGTTTTCATTCTTTGTTCCAATCAACAAGAAATTCTCACCCCTAAAGACCAATCTTTTTTGTGGAAATTTTGATATATCATGCTTCCAAAAGTTTAGTTAGCAGTGTTTATTGTATTCTTTCTTTAAGACCCGAAATTTCTTAATGAGTTCTTGGTGAATTGTTACGGGAAATTCTATGCATTGTTTTTTTAGTTCTAAAACAACTGAAAGAGTAACTATAGAGAGGAGAGATGCAAGAGGGATGAGAACATTAACAAGTTAAAAGGCCGCAAATTTTTAAGTGAACACACAAGTGTAGAGTGATTCATATTCTTGAGTGCAAACATGTCTCACAGTAGTGCTAAGAGCAAGCTGAAGGTGCCACAAAATTGCCTAATCAAATCAGAAATTACTTGTGGATGCCATAATAAGTGAGATGAGGTGCATGATGAAGTTGGAGATTGAGCAAGTTCATGAAAAGATAGATCAGATAGAGAATAAATATGTGGAGTAGCCACAAAACACTCATTATAAGTGTAGAAGAGAGAGTTCAACCGAGTGTAGCAATGATTGAAGATGAAGAGTCTTACTAGGCTGGTCTTGATGAAGATGAAAATCAAGATTCAGTCGTTAGTAATCTGAGACGTGGATGGCGGTTTAGAGAAGCTAGGAAGTGGGAAGATAGCTAGGGTGGTATTATGACGAATATCCCGTCATTTCAATAGAGATCCGATCCTGAACCATACCTTAAGTGGGAGAAGAAGATGGAGTTCATATTTGACTGCCATAACTATTCCAAAGCAAAGAAGGTATGATCTGGTGTGATTAAATTTTCTGACTATGCTTTTTCTTGGTGGGATGCGCTTGTTATAAACAGGAGACGAAATAGAGAACAACCAATAGAGACATAAAAGGAGATAAAAACAGTGTTGAGAAAGCGGTTCATTCCAAGTTACACAACCGAGAGTTATACAATAAGCTACAAGTCTGAGGCAAGAAAGCCGGGGCACAGAGGATTACTATAAAGAGATGAAGATTGCTATGATCTAGACTACTATAGAGGAAGATAGACATGCTATAATGGCTAGGTTTTTACATGGATTAAATCGAAAAATCCATGATAAGGTAGAGATGCAGCATTATGTGGAGTTGGCAGACATGTTGTACATGGCCATCAAAGTGGAGCAACAACTCAAGAAGGGTGGTTCAAGTGCAGCACGTAACTCTGGTTCTACCTCTTGGAAACAAAGTTATAAAAAAGATGGACATGCCACAATCATCCAAGCCTGAGCCTAAGTCTGATAATACTCGTCACATTCATCAAGGTAAATCCAATACTTCAACCTCTAGGAATCGTGATATTAAATGCTTTAAATACCAAGAAAATGGACATGTGGCAAGTTAATACCCAAATAAGCAGGTCATGGTGTTGCGAGATAATGGTGAAATTATGACCGACAATAAAGATTCTGACAATGATAACATGTCACCTTAAAATGACGAACTCGAGGAGGAATATTTAGCCCCGATGCATTGACATTAGTGGCAAAGAGAGCATTGAGCTTACAAGCAAAATAAGCAAAAGTAGTTGAAGAAGTGCAACGGGAGAACATCTTTCACACTAGATTGCTATGTCAAAGACAATGTATGTAGTGTAATTATTGATGATGGTATGTGTACTAATGTTGCAAGTACAACAATGGTGGAAAAATTAGGACATCCCATATTGAAGCATCTTAGACCGTACAAGTTGCAATGGTTGAATAATAGTGGTGAGGGGCATTTCGAATTGGTAAATATGAAGATGAAGTGATGTGTGATATAGTGCCTATGCAAGCATGACACTTGTTGTTGGGACATTCATGGCAATTTGATAAGTGTGTGAAGCATGATGGCTTTACAAACAAATACTACTTTATACTTAATCAACGATCAATCACTCTTATACTATTGATACAGCATCAAGTATATGAGGATCAAGTAAGAATGCAAAAGGAGAGATCGAAAGAAAGAGAGTGATCTAAAAAAGAGAGTGAACAAAAGAAAGAGTGAAAATCAGAGAGGCCGAGAAAAATGGGAGCGAAAAAGAAAATCAAAATTCGGCCATTGAGAGAAAATCGGAGAGAACAAGAGAATTTCTATGTAAAAGTGAGTAAAATTAAGAGAGCAATATTTTTAAATCAGCCGATTATTATACTTTTGTATAAAGAGGCATTTTTAAACACTAATGAACTTGACATTACTTTGCCTAGTTCTGTTGTTTCTCTTTTGCATGAGTATGAGGATGTCTTTCCTTGGGAAATATCATATGAGTTACCTCCAATCCAAGTGATTGAACTTCAGATTCATTGTGTTTCCGGTGCGATAATTTCCAACCGACTAGCCTATGGGAGCAATCCCGATGAGACAAATGAACTTCAATGACTGATAAGTGAGTTGTTTGAGAAAGGGTACGCAAGCATGAGCCCATGCACTGTTTCGATTTTACTTGTACCTAAGAAGGATGTGACATGAAGAATGTACTTTGATTGTCGAGCCATCAACAACTCAACGCTAAAGTATCGTCATCTTATTCCTCAGTTAGATGATATGTTAGATGAGCTGCATGGACTTTGTGTGTTTTCTAAAATTGATTTAAAGAATGGCTAGCAATAGATGAGAATGAAAGAAGGTGATGAATGGAAAACTGTCTTAAAATAAAATATGGTTTGTATGAATGGTTAGTTATACATTTTGGTTTGACTATTGCTCCGAGCCCTTTTATGAGTAGGGATGAGAATGGGCAGGCCCAAAGCCCGTTTGGGCTTCCAATTGGGCATGCCACATCATCATCCCTACAAACTCCTTCACAACTCCTCCTAGAATTTGTGAAGGAGTTTGTAGGGATGATGATGTGGCATGCCCAATTGGAAGCCCAAACGGGCTTTGGGCCTGCCCATTCTCATCCCTATTTATGAGACTTATGAATCATGTTTTGCATGCATTTATAGGCAGATTTGTTGATGTCTACTTTGATGATATACTCATTTATAGCAAAAACTTTGATGATCATGTAGAACATTTGAAATCTATTTTAGATGCACTTAGGAAAGAAAAGTTATGTGCTAATATGAAGAAGTGTAATTTTTGCATAGATAAGCTTGTATTTCTAGGATTTACAAGGTAAACAGGTTGGTGAAGAGAAGGTACGTACAAGAGTGGCCGAGTCCCACAAGTATAAGTAATGTTCGTAGTTTTCATGAATTTGCTAGTTTTTATCGACGATTCGTAAAGGACTTCAATAGCATAGACGCACCACTTACTGAAGTGATCAATAAGAACATTAGATTTAGATGGGGGCAAGAGTAAGAGAAGATGTTTCAGCTAATCAAAGACAAATTAACCAATGCTATTGTATTGTCTATACCTAACTTTTCAAAAACATTTTAGATTGGATGTGATGCTTCAGGTATTAGCATAGGCGCAATTCTTATGCAAGAAGGACGACCAACTGCTTACTTCAGTGAAAAACTAAGCACTGTGTCTTTAAACTACCCAAATTATGATAAGTTGTATGCATTGGCTCGAGCTTTAGAGGCGTGGCACCACCAGTGTTCTAAAACAAGTTATATGTGGTCGCATATAAGGAGGCGGTCTCTGACCGCATGAGAAATTAGTTATACGGTCAAATTATGCGGTTGGCCGCATAATCAATCACATAACTGTTATACACCCGCATATACGAATATACAAGTATATAATCAACTAAAAACTCCAAACCGTTGAGATGCCCGTTAAGCATAAAAATCAGTTTTTTTTTATTTTAAGTGTTTTTTAAAAACAGAAGGCAGCGGACACTCTCTACATCCTATCCAAGTAAAGCAGCAGCGAATCGCGGAGGAAAGCAATGGAGCGAAGCAGCGGCGGGAAGCATGTATGCCGTCACGTTTTTTTTCTTTTTTTTTCTTTTTTTTTCTTTTTCCTTTTTCCCAACGGGAAGCATCAGATTCATCGCATGTTTTTTCCTTTCCTATTTTTCTTTTTCTGATGGGAAGTTAGATGATGATGTTTGTTATGAAGCTGACAAGGAAGCTAATGAGTAGATATAGAATGGATCTTTTGTTATTTCAAAATACTTATGTTTAACATGCTTTTGATTTGGATGTAAAACTAAATATTTATGTTTTGTGTATGTAGATTGCTTTAGACTTTAGTTATTTTATGTATTGATCGCCTTGATGGTACTGATGTTTTAGTTTGAATTAATCCATTTTTTTAAAAGTTAATATGATTTTTTTCTTGTTACCATCTTTTAGGATATTTTTTTAGTTTAATATACACAAATATATACATGTATATATACTTACTGTTTATTTATCTATTAAAGTATTCATTTTCACGTAATCCGTGTAATCCGCATAATCGAACGCATAATCTGCATATGAGGTATGCGCTTCTGGACCGCACACATAATGAAATCGCCTTTTAGAACACTGGGCACCACTAGCTATGGCTAAAGAAATACGCGATTCACATCGATCATGAGTCCTTGAAATACTTAAAGGGACAACACAAGCTGAACAAAATGCATGCTCGTTGGGTGGAATTCATTTAGACGTTTCCATACGTCATCTGATATAAGCAATGTAAGGAGAATGTGGTTGCCGATGCTCTTTCTTCCAGGTATGCATTACTCTCTACACTTGATGCAAAACTGCTTGGGTTTGAGCACATTAAAAATTTATATGCTTATGACCAAGAATTTTGTGAAGAATACCAAGCTTGTGAGAAAATCCCTTGTGGTAAGTTCTTTAGACATAATGGGTTCATGTTTTGAGAGAATAAATTATGTGTGCCTAATTATTCTTTGAGGGAGTTGTTAGTGTAGGAATCTCATGATGGGGGGATTAATGGGACATTTTGGTGTTGCAAAGACTATAGATATTTTGCAAGAACACTTTTATTGGCCACACAAGAAAAAATATGTTGAGAGAATTTATAGGAGATGTGTCACATGTAAACAAGCTAAATACAGAGTTCAGTCCAATGATTTGTATACTCCTTTACCAATTCCTAGTGAGCCTTGGATTGATATTTCAATGGATTTTGTGTTAGGATTGCCTAATCCATTGTGTTAGGATTGCCTAAAACTAAACGAGGAAGAGATCCATTTTTTGTGATTGCAGATAGATTTTCTAAGATGGCATACTTTATTTCATGTCACGAAACGGATGATGCCTCGCATGTTGCTGATTTGTTCTTTAGGGATATTGTGAGATTACATGGCATGCCTAGAACTATTGTTTTAGATAGAGATACTAAGTCCTTGAGATATTTTTGGAAGATTTTGTGGTGTAAGGTACTAAGCTATTATTTTCTACTACTTGTCACCCACAAACTGGTGGTGAAATCGAACTAGTGTATAAGACTTTGTCTATCTTGTTGAGGGCAATCATCAAAAAGAACATCAAAGCATGGGAAGCGTGTTTACCACATGTTGAGTTTGCTTATAACACATTTGTTCATTCTGCTACTAAATTTTCACTATTTGAATCTTTTAACTCCATTGGATTTATCTCCTTTACCTAGTGTGTTAATTCAGATGACAGATTGAAGGCTGACTTTGTCAAGCAGATTTATGAGAAAGCTAGACTCAACATCGTGAAAAAAACGGAGCAGTACACAAGACAATCCAACAAGGAGCGTCATAAGGTGATCTTTGAACCCTGAGATTGGGTAGACTTACATTTGAGAAAGGAGAGAGATCTCAAGTAGAGATGCTCCAAATTGCTTTCAAGAGGAAATGGTACTTTCCAAGTCCTAGAGAGCATTAATGACAATGCTTACAAGCAAGATTTACCTTATAAGTACAATGTAAGTGCTATATTTAATGTTATTGATGTGAGTTCTTTTGATATAGGCGATGATTTGAGGGGAAATCATTTTCAAGAGTGTCATGATGCAAATCATAGCACACTTAAGAGATCTAGTTCAAGTTTCAATTGGAATTGTTACGCGATCGCGAGCAAAAAAGTTCAAAGATGTACTCAAGAGGCCCAAATTAAACAGTGCATTAAAAAGCGAGAGCTGCATGCTGACATAGCCTACCTTAAATTAATGGGATATGCTAAGGCATGACTACACATGGTTGGACAAAAATAATGAAACAAACATAAGAAACATTCACCTCTTTGGAATAGGTCTATAAGCAACAAGTCACGCTAGAAAATAATCAAAACTGAAAATATGCACCTTGTACGGCTCATTCAAGCCTGATTAACAGGAACATCTGGTGAAGCATGCAACAAGATGAACATCAAAGTGCCACCACACTATGGCAAGTGACATAACGAGATGTCCTCGACTTATTTCAAAATTTAAAGGAAGCATAATTAAGGGAAGGAATATAGAGAAACCTACTCAATCAATTTATTAGCATAGAACAACAATAAAAAGGAAATCAGAGGACAGATCAATGTACCATTACCTAGGCATAATACAATACATATAAAGAGAAAGATAAATCTTATGGTCTTCGTCCATAGAATGTGTAAAGGGTAAAGGTATAACGACAAATTCAGTCAAATGCTTGTAGTGGAGACAAAATAGAAACTAAAAGAATACAGGGACAAGAAGTGCGCATGCAAGGGGTCAACTAATATCTTATATCAGATAAAACCTATGAGTTTAAGCAATCACCTGCCACTCCTCTAATCCTTGAAGGCTCTCAGTGCTGTGTTTCTTCACGGCAACTAACATACCACGACCACTCTTTGCAGGATTCAGGGTCTTCTCATCGACCCATCCCTTAAACACCTTCCCAAATCCATCTTCTGCAAGAATGGTTTTAGGCATGAAATTCTTCGTGGCACTCTTCAACTCAGCATAGGTAAATACCCGAAGGTTTGGGACTTCAAGAATCCGACCATCGGAACAAACATCATCAATGCTCATACCGCTTCCAGTAGACTGCCCAAAGGAGCTGCTACTCATGCTCGGAAGCTTCGCAGTTGTGGTAGTGCTACTGTTATTATTAAAAGTTGAAGGCCCTTTAGAAGTTGAAGGCCCTATGCGCAAAGAGAATACAGACCGCAGTGAGAGATCATAGAAAGGGTTAGAGTGGCATACGATTTTGAAAACTTCAAGTTAAATTTGGAGGGTAAACATAGAAATTTAACGGAAAACAAGGTTAGAATCATAATCTTCCTTCTAGTACCCAAATTTTGCATCAGAAATCTTGTACTCCATCCAAATCAAGAAACTCGGAGGTCCATAAAACCTAAGAAATTTCATATATACTCCAGAGAAAAGAAAGCCAAATCAAAAGGATGCATGAACTGAAGGTAAAACCCAAAACTTGATCTTGGATATAATGGAATCAAACAAGCAATTACATCACAAAGTAAGAAGGGAAAATCTACCCAGAACTGTTTACCCAGAGGAAGAATCAGAGTTAGACCAATTTGAAATGGTTTTTGTTACGACCTAAAGATCGTGGTAGTTCGACCTTCCATCGCAGTCCGCCGAACACCCTGACAGCTCACCCCTCCTTCACAGAGGCCAGCTGGCACAGCGACAGGATGCTCCCTGCCCCAGCTTCGGAGGCCGCTCATTAAATTTCCCAGGCCAACAGGGCGCCTGTCGACCCTAAGACCCGACACGACGGGAGGGGGAGGGCGCACTCTGTTGGATATGGAAGACGTTTGTACACCCTTGTGGGGGATGTACGAGGGAATACGGACCTCGAACGTCGCGCACACGAAGTCATGTGCAAAGGGAATCTGTTCCCTTGCGGAGAGGATCTCTGTATGAGCGGGAAAGTCGCATTATATATGCATAAGTGCATGCGACATATGGCTAATAAAGGGGGAATATCTTAAGCTTATGTTGTACCATGCATATGGTACAACTTAAGCTTATAATGTGCCATGTACCATGGTACACCTTAATTAAGTTGTTCCAAAGGAACAACTTACCCTAAAATAACTACCTTGGGGGCTATAAATAAGACCCAAGGGTAGCCATTTTCCTAACACATTTGCATGAAATTCATGCATGCATCTTCTTCATAGCGAAGCTCTGCAGAAATATTTCCTCTCCCTCCTTCCAAGTTCTTAATCTAAAATAGAGATTTAGATTGTGGATTAGTAGCCTTACTCCGTTCGTGAGAAGACTCGATCCGTCGTGGCGAATCCGAAGGCAAAGTTCCGAGACTATCGTTCCGCATACGCAAGCGTAAGTCTCCACTTTAATTATCGATCCTAACTTTGTTTTGGACAGGGATCCTTCATTGGTATCAGAGCCATATGGGTTCGCCCCGGTCAATCCTCCGCCCCGTCGAAACTACGAACGAGTCGTTGTCTTTTTCACGAATGAGTCTCCTACTATTACGGATATAGTAGGAACGATTCGTGACGGAGAGAACGCAGCGGTTGTTCTTTTCACGTTAGGGTCTCCTATCATTACGGATATGGTAGGAACTCTCCGTGACGGGAAGAACCGACCGTTCACGTAGTACGTTATTCATTTTTGGCACACGGCCATTAAGAGATAACTAATTTCTTCGACGAACGGGTGCTTCATCGAGGAAGATGATGGAAGTTATTTCCATCGGGTAAGAGGAAAATTTGGTGCATGTGCACCATGGCCAAATGGGCCATGAAGGCCATGCACCCCCTCTCCTCATGCGGAGGGGGTTGGCTACGGCCAATAACCACCGGCGACCACCCCATCAAGGGGGAGGAATGAGTGCGGCAACCCCATTCAAAGGGGGTAGCCGGCCATGGCCAAAGGGGCCATGGCCGGCCAACGCCGAATGGCCTTGGCCATGGCCGGCCATGGCCAAGCCATGACCGGCCAAGGCCAGGCCGGCAGTGGCCGGCCTTGGCCAAGGGCCTGCCGGCCAGGCCGCCCTGGCCTCTGCCAGGGCCGGCAGGCCCTGGCAGTGGCCAGGGCCGGCCTACCGGCCCTGGCAGAGGCCAGGGCCGGCGCCCTGGCCACTGCCAGGGCCAGGCCGGCCCTGGCAGAGGCCAGGGCCGGTGCCCTGGCCTCAGGCCAGGGCCTGGCCGAGGCCAGGGCAGGAGCCCTGGCCCCGGCCAGCGGCCTGCCGGCCCTGGCAGAGGCCAGGGCCGGCGCCCTGGCCTCAGGCCAGGGCCTGGCCGAGGCCAGGGCAGGAGCCCTGGCCCCGGCCAGTGGCCTGGCCGGCCGGCCCTGGCAGAGGCCAGGGCCTGGCCGGCCGGCCCTGGCAGGGCCTGGCCGGCCCTGGCCAAGGGGGCCAGGCCCCTGGCCGGCCAGGGCAGAGGCCCTGGCCGGCCTTTGGCCAAGCCCCGGTCAGGGCAGAGGCCCTGACCGGGAAGAAGTTGCATTTCGAAAATTGGTCGACCAATTTTGTGTTTTTGGTCGACCAATCTGACAGATGGTCTGGATCGATTGCAAACTTGCCAGATGACTCATACGGGGTAACAAATGGCCTTGGTCAAACACGAATGTGTCGATTAGTCCATACGGGACTAACCACAGTGCCAAATAGTTCATACGGGACTAACGTTTTAATGAAGTTTTTCATTTGGGCTCTACTCCTTGAAGATTAGCCATAGTGCTCTACTTCATGCGAGATTAGCCATGTCATTGTGCTCTACTCTACGGAGATTAGCCAATGTACTTGTGACGTTGTGCTCTACTCTACGGAGATTAGCCAACGTGCTTTCAAAAATTTTTGGAAAAAGATGTTTTTCAAATAGGTTATGTCCCGTCCTTAAATCGGGATAGCGCAATTTAGAATTCCAAGTCCTACCACGATCCGGCCATGGTTATCTAACCCATGGGTGTGTAGAACAGGTCTCGTGGCTTGGCAATTGTTGCGTTAAAATTCTTTGCGCTAATTCTCACCTATTCTATTTTGAAAGATAAGTTTTTCAAAGTGATTTTCCGCTGCTAATACCATACGGGTATTATTTCTGATTTCTTTTTACTTGAGATAAGTAAGAGGGATACTTTGAAAGTTACTACTAGATGGTAGTTGGGAACATAGTGAACTTCTCGATTCTAGAGTAACATTTCAACGCATCCAAGGAACTTATCAAGTGTTTAAAGAATCGAAACTTTATGCATAGAATTTTGATCGTGTTTTTCATTCTCTTTGCAGTTTTTTGAATCGAAAATGTCTACCGCTTCTAAGAATATTGTCGCAGAGCTTAACAAAGGTGAAAAGCTCAACGGCGACAATTATAAACTTTGGTCAATAAAGATCCAATATGTTTTGGAGGAGCAAGATGTGCTCGAAACACTCCAAAACATAATGGTAGAACCTGAGTTGGGCAATACGGCCCAACACAAAAGGGACCGGGAAGCTTATGACACTTGGACTCGAAAGAACAAAATAGCACGTATTACGTTACTGTCCGCGATGGACAATGACATAATGCGCCTATTTCGGGAATTCGACCTAGCTAAAGACATATGGTCTGAGCTAGAGATAAAGTTTGGTGGAACTTCGGTTACCAAACTCCGCTCCTTGAATATTCAATTTGATTCGTACAAGATGCGGCGAGATCATTCTATGAAAAAGCATCTCCGCCACATGGCGAATCTTATATCTGAATTAAAGGATGCGGGTGTTACGCTGTCTGACGAACAGCAGATCCAAGCGGTCATTCGTTCACTCCCAGATAGCTGGGATAACATGAAAATGCATCTCACTCATAATGAATGCATTAAAACTTTAAGCGATGTTTCGAAACACCTCGAACTCGAGGAAGAGCGGATTCAAGCCGCAAAACCAAGTGCAGAAGTGCACGTGGCCGCTAGTTCCTCACATGGAGGAAATAAGCGGAAACGCTTAAGGTTTGTGAACGAACGTAAGCAAGAACCGGAGACCTCAAAGAAGACAAAGAACAAAAGGTGGCAAAAGAATGTGCACTCAAAGAAGAAAAACTTGAAGAAGATCAAGTGCTTTAAGTGCAACAAGTACGGTCACTTCGCCCGTAAGTGTACGGATGGAAGTGACAAGGTAACTTGTAGGGCTAGTTACATATGTGTTTCTAGTTCCGTGTTTCTTGCTGAATCTAACTATTTTTGGTTGATTGATTCAGGGGCCACAGACCACGTTACAAAGGACAGAAGGTTCTTCGTAGAGTATCGAAAGATAACTCAAGGAACAAAGTGGATATACGTCGGCAACAACACACGTGTTGAAGTCAAAGGCGTCGGAACATGCAAGCTAGTTCTCGACAACGGCCGGACTTTATTATTGCACGACGTCCTCTTTGCTCCAGATATTAGAAGGAATATCGTTTCCGTGGTCATGTTAATGTCTTTAGATTATGAGTGGAGGTTCTATAAACAATGTGTTGACCTTGTTTGTAATAATTCTTTGATTGGTTCTGGTAATGTTTGTAATGGATTAATTGTTTTAAATACAATGTATGATGTTGCTTCTTCCATTAATGAAAGTTTTCATTTGACAAATGCTTCTAACTCTGAGTCTGAAATCATTTGTTGGCATGCAAGACTTGGTCATATTGGACCAACTAGAATGGATAGACTTGCCAAAAGTGGCTTGCTATCTAATGTTTCAAAAGTTGAAATGTCAACTTGCGAACATTGTCTTGTAGGGAAAACTTGTCGCAAGCCGTTTGGAACTGGCACAAGGGCCGAAGTTCCATTACAACTTATCCATTCGGACATTTGCGGTCCAATGAATGTTAAGACAAGACACGGGAAGTCCTATTTCATCACATTCATTGATGACTTCACCCGTTTCGGACATATCTATTTGATATCCCACAAAAGTGAAGCTTTGGCTTGCTTTAAAAACTATATGAGTTTAGTGGAGAATCAATTAGATCGCAAGATTAAGGTTTTGCGAACCGATAGGGGCGGTGAATATCAATCAATAAGTTTTAAGGAACTTTGTGATGAAAAAGGCATAGTACATCAGGTAACTATGCCTTACACTCCGCAACAAAACGGTGTTGCGGAAAGAAGAAATAGGACATTGATGGAAATGGTCCGTTCAATGATGTCTCAGGCAAATTTGCCTATCACCTTTTGGGGTGACGCATTATTAACGGCAGCATTCATCTTAAACCGTGTACCCTCGAAGTCGGTAAGTTCTACTCCTTATGAGTTGTGGAACAATAGAACTCCAGACTTAAGCATTCTAAAACCTTGGGGTTGTGCATCTTACGCACATTTATCCTCTCACAAATATGGCAAACTTGGGCTACGTGGGAGGAAGTGTATCTTCATCCGATACGCTGAAAACTCCAAAGGATATGTTTTCGTCGGTCAAGAGGACAATGGAGGTCTTATAGAATTCGAATCGAGGGATGTTGTCTTCTTGGAAAATGAGTTTCCAAGACAGGGTGAGATAAGTCAAGACTTATCCTTGTTTGAGACTTGGGATCAAAAAGGATCGGAACGTTCGAGTGGGAGAATTCTTGGTGAAGAAGAAAATACGTTTCAAAATTCACCAATGAATGATACGAACGATACCAATCCTATTCCGAGTGGGAGTGATATTATTCCAAGTGGGAGTGATGTCATTCCAAGTGGGAGTGATCAAACTCAAACAAGACGTAGTAATCGGACGAGGCTAACACCTCTGAGATTTGAGGATGAATTTCCTCAAACATTCATGACATTACTACAAGATGATGACGAACCTGCAAACTTCAAACAGGCCGTCACATGCCCTGCTAAAGATAAATGGATAGCGGCAATGGAAGAAGAACTTCAATCCATGAAAACAAACCAAGTCTGGGACTTGGTTGATTTACCTAAGGGACGTAGAGCCATTGGGAACAAGTGGGTTCTCAAAATCAAGCATAAGGCTGATGGCTCCATCGAGAAATATAAAGCTCGCCTTGTTGCGAAAGGTTTCACGCAACAGGAAGGAATAGACTACGAAGAGACTTTCTCTCCTGTCGTGCGTTTTACCTCGATTCGCTTAATTCTGGCAATGGTGGCTTGTTTGGACCTCGAATTACATCAGATGGATGTAAAGACTACCTTTCTTAACGGAGAACTAGATGAGGAGATCTACATGGAACAACCAAACGGGTTCGTACAAGAAGAAAACAAACATAAGGTTTGTAAACTTCGTAAATCCATATATGGTCTTAAACAATCCTCAAGGCAGTGGTATATGCGCTTTCAAGAAGTTGTTTTGTCGTATGGATTCTCCATGCTCGACGAAGACAATTGCGTATATATTAAGAGGATTAAAAACAAGTATATAATTATGTCTCTTTATGTTGATGACATACTTATAGCCGGAAATGATAAGCGTCTTATATTGGATATCAAAGCTTGGCTTTCATCCGTCTTTGAGATGAAAGACATGGGTGAAGCTGCATATATCCTTGGGGTTAAGATCTCAAGGAATCGTTCCAAGAAACTTCTTTCTCTCTCTCAAGAGACGTATATAAAGAAAGTTTTAGAACGGTTTAATATGCAGGACTGCAAGCCAATTGATACTCCAATAAGCAAAGGCGAGGGTCTATGTTTGAAGATGTGTCCCAAAGATCCAAAAGAAAAGAAAGCTATGGAAAAAGTTCCATACTCCAGTGCTGTCGGGAGTCTGATGTACGCTATGATGTGTACTAGACCCGACATTTGCTATGCTGTTGGTATGGTAAGCCGTTACCAATCCAACCCAGGGCAGGCACACTAGAAAGCGGTGAAGAGGATATTAAGATACCTCAAAGGGACTGCGGACTATGCGTTATGCTATCAAGGCAATACCTTAAGACTCGAAGGCTATACCGATGCTGATTGGGCGGGTGATCTCGACGAGCGAAGATCTACCTCAGGCTTTGTTTTCTTACTCGGGAATGGTGCAATATCCTGGAGCAGCAAGAAACAAACCTGCATCGCTCTATCAACCATGGAAGCCGAGTTCGTAGCATTCAGCATGGCGGTCCAAGAAGCTGTTTGGCTTAGGAAATTCTTAGACATGCTGACGAATGCCTCTGACTCGAGCACTGTTCCTATATACAGTGATAGTCAAGCTTCGATTGCCTATGTCAAAGATCCTAAATTTCATTGTAAGACCAAACACATTGACATTCGATTCAAGTTTGCGAAGGATTATGATAAACGGAAGGAAGTAGACATAGGATACATATCCACGCACGAGATGATAGCGGATCCCCTTACTAAGGCGATCCCCAGAGATGTGTTTTTCAAACACTTATCATCTATGGGAATGCGTAGGTGCTGAGCTGTATCATGTAATATTTCCCATGTCTATAGAAGATCAAAATTAAATTTGCATACAAGTTTCTTACAAATGATTTTATATACATTTGTGTTTAAGTCTCAGCTATTTTTTGTGTGTATGTCGGACAGATTAAGGTTGGCTCTCTCACATGAGCAACCGCCTTATCTTATCAGATGGATAAGATAGAGATGAGACTAGTTTCAAGTCAAAATCATTAGACAAATGATTTAGAGTCATGACTTAAACAAGATAGTCGAATAAAAGATCTGCATCATACGGATGCTTACAAAAGATCTGAGATCTGTATCACAAGGATATAAAGATCTCATTGGATTTTTTTAATCCTATCTGTCTTATGCAGGATGAGAGTCCGTGAATATTTCACGAGTAGTAAGGGGACTCAAAAAGATAGGCACTGTGGTGTCTGATCTTTTCATCCGTACAACATCATTAATACATACTCTCCCTGGGAAAGGAGTGATGTTGTAATACGTGTTCATACCACGTATGCATTTCGACCACTGAGTTAGTAGCAATAGTGTTTGCTATTATGTGAGACTCAAAGGCCATATGGGTCTTAAATCTTACCCTCAAGGACTCCAATTGGTTCCTTTAGATTTGACGAGATGATCGATATCTTAGCGTGTTACTAATGGGCTATGGTAATTCGGCTCGGCGGGGCACGTTAGAAAAGCGAATCAAGTCAAGATCAGAAGGTTCACAAGAAGAGGAAGATTGATTTCATATTCACATTTGGACTTTAATGATTCAAAGCTGGCCAGCCAATTGTAATCCAGATGGGATTCAATTGTTGAATATAAAGTATAAGAAATGTGAAGAAATAATCTAGGGTAAAGCATGCGTTGAACTACTCAACTTTGCACCTTCGAGGTCGTTGTGTATCTCTAACAAGTGCACAACAACAGACTCTACGTGCATGACGGTCGCACGGTCTATTTCTCGGTATGATAGATGAAAGAACTAAGGGAAAGACGTTCTCTTACAATCCCCTCAAGTGTGAGTGGGAGATGTTGGATATGGAAGACGTTTGTACACCCTTGTGGGGGATGTACGAGGGAATACGGACCTCGAACGTCGCGCACACGAAGTCATGTGCAAAGGGAATCTGTTCCCTTGCGGAGAGGATCTCTGTATGAGCGGGAAAGTCGCATTATATATGCATAAGTGCATGCGACATATGGCTAATAAAGGGGGAATATCTTAAGCTTATGTTGTACCATGCATATGGTACAACTTAAGATTATAATGTGCCATGTACCATGGTACACCTTAATTAAGTTGTTCCAAAGGAACAACTTACCCTAAAATAACTACCTTGGGGGCTATAAATAAGACCCAAGGGTAGCCATTTTCCTAACACATTTGCATGAAATTCATGCATGCATCTTCTTCATAGCGAAGCTCTGCAGAAATATTTCCTCTCCCTCCTTCCAAGTTCTTAATCTAAAATAGAGATTTAGATTGTGGATTAGTAGCCTTACTCCGTTCGTGAGAAGACTCGATCCGTCGTGGCGAATCCGAAGGCAAAGTTCCGAGACTATCGTTCCGCATACGCAAGCGTAAGTCTCCACTTTAATTATCGATCCTAACTTTGTTTTGGACAGGGATCCTTCACACTCCGCCTCGGCCGGTGATAGGGGCGCACACCGCCATGGTCCCCTCGGATCGCGCGCCCGTTCTCCCCCTAGCTCGTCAAGAACAGCGCGCAAGGTGTACGGCCAAGCCACACGTCCTCAGTCCGGGACGACCCAGCGATACATCGCTAGCCCTACACCTCGGAGGCGCTCCGACTCCACGGAGGCATTCCGACGCCTCTTTGGCACATCGGACGCGACAAACAACCTAGTACAAGGACGCCACTGACACTTCCGCCGTCCGACCATTTGACAAAGCACCCCATGGCCGCTACGTCCCCTGACACTTAATGCTTTCGGCCCTGACAACCTGACAAAAGCGCCCCTGGCCGTTGCGCCGTCTGACAAAAGCATGGCTGACACCCCTGGTCCTGACATCCTCGTCCGAAGCTTCCGCTGACAGTTGAGCCAGCTCAGCACATCGAGTCAGCATGCCAGGTCAGCCTCACCTAACCGCCTCCATCAGGTATAAATACCCATTTGCCTCCGACGGGAAAAGGGGTTGGAAAATTTACTCTCAATCCCATTACTCTCACACAAGAGCAAAGGTCTACCATATATTTGTTCTTCCTCAACTTATAGCTCGTCACGTACGGTCGACTCACTCTTAGTTCGACCTGCGTGCATAGCCCCCGCTTTAAGTCCTATTACTAATTTAGGCATCGGAGAGGCTAAGGGTTGCACTCCAACCCGGCCTTTCTGACGAGATTCTCCTTGTGCAGGTTAGTTCGTCACAACCGATCGTGCTCGTCCCCGCCCCCAGCAGTTCGGCCTTTCCTCCACATCTTTTCGGACTCAATACCGTGGTCAGCCTTCCAGTGTGCTTAGCCTCATCACCCCACTAATCACCTGTCAAATAGCCTACCCTAATCCTCACCTTTATCATAACCACCGTGCCCGTGGTTCCCCGTAATACAAATTCATTGTACGCAAGTTCTACCCCGCAACAATTGGCGCCGTCTGTGGGAACGAAGGGTCACACCCATGTCAAATCCCATACCAATCAACCGAAACCCTGACCACAGAAAAGATCTCATGGACCAAGAATCACATTCTCGACCAATGACTCATGCGACTAATCCACCCCCCGAGGTGGAGGTCGAGACAGTCCAGGCCTCAGTCCGTGCGGTACAGTAGAGCTTCGAGGCCTTCACTAAGATGATGGCGGGCTTCGTAGCGATCGGGACTGAAGCGCCCCTGCCCCTCTGAGCCCCCGAACGGGAGGCGAAATCTTCACCCTCAGTTCGATGAAAAAGCGGGGGACAAAGGGCTCGCCGAGGAGATAGCGGCCCAACAAAGGCTCTTGGAGGAAGAGATGGAGGTCGCGCGGCTGCGAAGGCACCAGGAAGAAGCGACTGCCGCTCAGAGGCATCTAGATGAAGCAGCCGAGGCCGTCCGGCAGGCCGGCCTCGGCGAGGAAGCCGCTCGTCGATAGCTCCGTTTCATCACCGCGGAGCGCGAGAGGCTAAGGCAAAAGAATGAGGAGAACCGGGAGATCTCGGAAATGTCGACCTCGAAACACGGCGCCGGACCGTGCGTAGCCCAACACCCGCCGATTTCCCGCCTCGAGGGAGGAGCCCTCCGCAACGGCCCCTCTCCCCGTCGGAGCCGGGAGACCGTCGCCACAGAGGCCGGGACCGAAGCTGCACCCCAGACCGCTTCGGCGAGGAAGCCATCCGTCAGCAACTCTGCTTCCTCTTCGCTAAGCACGAAAGGCTCCGGATGGAGAATCGGGAGCTTCAGGGGGCCCCGGAGATGTCGACTTCGGGCCAGCGATACCGGAACGCCCGTAGTCCGCACTCGGCTGGGTCGTCGCCGCGCGGAAGGAGTCCCCCTCGACAACCACCTCCTCCCTTCCCGGTGCACAATGACTGTCGGCAGCCGAGGCGAGATCAAAGCCGAACCCCGGATAGGCGGAGGGAGCGCACGCCTAAGCGTCCCGCCTACCCTGAGGAGGCCACGCCACTGGTGCAGTGGATTACTTCGGCCCCAAGGCCCGCAAGGTTCAAGGCCCCCACTTGGCCACCTACAGCGGAAAAGGCGACCCCCTCTCGCAAACAATACCGAGGGGCGATGGAGGCACAGGATGTGGATAGCGCATTCCTTTACCAGCTCTTCTCACAGAGTTTGTGGGACACTGCGCTGGAATGGTACTACGGCTTGCCTGCGAGATCCATCGAGAGCTTCGACGAGTTATATCACAAATTCTGCCAGGAGTTCCGGGCCGGGCGCACCAGGAAGAAACCTTTGGACTACCTCAGCACGATAGTCCAAGGAGAAGGGGAGACGACGGGGAAGTACATGCGCCGCTTCCAGGACGAACAGCGGGCGGTGATGGCATGCGACAATGAAGTGCTCATGCTAGCCTTCAAGACGGGAATGCGGAATCGGAGCCTCCACAAATCCTTGCTCCGAGACCCGTCAGTCGACTACGACGCGCTAGTTGCTCAGGCGGAGAGGTATGCGCTAAGCGAGGAGGCTCTCGGCGCAAAGAAACCGGTCGCCCCGGCGAGGTCGTCCCAAGGCGAGCCTCGGTCCTATCCCAGGCCAAGGCAAGAAGACGGGTCCCGGGGCCGCGACCAGCCGACTCAACCAAGAAGCGACCCAGCGGGGCGTCGCCCGCCAGATCGTCCGGGCCCAGTGCGAGAGTTCGCCCCTACCAGGGAGCCCGCTCGAGCGATCCCGAGGCTGGAGGGACCCTGCGGGCCCAATACACGCAGCTCAATGCCTCCTTAATAGAGGTGTTGGCCGCAGCGACAAGGGCCAGACTGCTACCGGACCCACTCAGAGAAATGAAGTCAGACCCGGCGAGGCGAGATGTACAGAAGTATTGTCAGTATCACCGGGACCACGGTCATGATACCGACGATTGTTTCACCCTCAAGAGGGCGATCGAGCGGTTGATCCAGGTGGGTCACCTTGGAGGCTTCGTGGAGGGCAGGAGGCTGATCGAGCGGTTGATCCAGGTGGGTCACCCTGCCGGACCCGCCACCAGGCCACGAGCGGGAGGAGCCACGCCCGCCCAGGCCGGTCATACGCATAGATGTGATATGCGGAGGGCCGTCCTCAGGAGAGTGTCGTCGTCGAGCAAGAAGGCGTACACTCGGCAGGTGATAGCGACGGGCCTCGGCGGCGACGCGAAGCGGAGAAGGGTGGCTCGGCCCCCCATCACTTTCACCGATGAAGACCTGGAAGGAGTCGAGCTGCCGCATGACAACGCCATCGTCATCGAGGCTCAGGTCGGGACGGCCATCATCAGCCACCTCCTGATCGACACTGGAAGCTCTTGCGACATTCTGTTTATGTCGACGATTGAGAAGATGGGGCTGAAGCAGACAGACCTGAGGCCTTGCACGGGGCCCATCGTCGACTTCACTAGCCACTCAGTTCCCATTGTGGGGTGATCACCTTGCCGGTGTCGCTTGGAGAGGCACTGCGGGTCGTCACTCGCATGACGCAGTTCGTTGTCGTCGACATTGCGTCGGCGTACAACGGGATCATAGGGCGACCATACATGACGGTCGTTGAAGCGCTCCCCAGCCTGCTCCATCAGATGGTCAAATTCCAAACTCCGCGATGGGTGGGCTTCGTGCAGAGGAGCCAGAAGCTATCCAGGAGCTGCTATGTGGGGTCGACCAAGCATAAGGGTCCGGAGCAGGCCTTATCGATCGACCTCCTTGATGAAAGAGAGGACTTTTGCGACCAACGGCCGACTCCCGCTGAAGAGGTCGAAGAGGTGCCCGTGGCTGCGGAGGAGGGCAAGATTGTCTCTATCGGCACGAAGCTCCCGGTCTCTCTGAGGGCGGCCCTCATCAGCCTCCTCCGAGAGAACGTGGACATATTCGCCTGGTCGCCCTCGGACATGCCAGGAGTCGATCCGGCGGTAATCTCCCACAAGCAGAATGCTGACCCGGAATCTCGACCGGTCCGGCAGAAGAAGATGAGTGCCGGGGGAGAAAAGATGAGGGCAACCGGCGAAGAAGTCGACCGGCTTCTCCAGGCCAAGTTTATCAGGCCGGTGGACTATCCAGACTGGCTTGCCAATGTCGTCTTGGTGAAGAAGTCCAATGGGAAGTGGCGCATGTGTGTCGACTTCACGGATCTCAACAAGGTGTGTACGAAGGACAGCTTTCCACTTCTAAGGATCGACCACCTAGTCGACCAGGCGTCCAGTTACGAGTTGTTGAGCTTTATGGACGCCTTCTCGGGCTACAACCAGATCCCGATGGCAAAGGAGGACGAGGAGAAAACGTCCTTCATCATCAACAGGGGCACCTTCTGTTACACAAAGATGCCCTTCGGAATGAAGAACGCCGGGGCGACCTACCAGCGGATGGTGGACATGATATTCAGCTCACAGGTCGGGTGGAATCTGGAGGTCTACATCGACGACATGCTGGTTAAGAGCAAGAAAGCCCCAGACCACCTCGCCGACCTGCGGGAGACGTTCCAGAAGGTGCGCCAGTACGACCTGAGGCTGAACCCGGAGACGTGCGTCTTCGGTGTGCAATCGAGGAAATTCCTTGGCTACATGATAACGAAGCGAGGGATTGAGGCGAACCCCGACAAGGTGTCGCCCTCGTCAATATGGCGGAGCCGTGGACCATCCGGGACTTGCAGCGGCTGAACGGCCGGATCGCAGCGCTGGGGAGATTCTTGTCGAAGTCCGCGGAGAGATCACTCCCCTTCTTCAGAGTCCTGACACGGCCTTCGGTGAAGCGAAAATCAACGGGAAAGTGATCCAGTGGGACGACGACTGCGCTCGAGCATTCGCGGAGCTGAGGGCTTACCTGCAAAGCTCGTCGCTGCTCGCCAAGCCAGAGGAGGGAGAACAGCTGGGGTTGTACTTGGCTGCCAATGAAGAAGCTGTCAGCTCCGTCCTAATTAAGGAGGAGAAGGGCGTGCAGCGGCCAGTCTACTATGCGAGCCGAATTCTTCGAAAAGCGGAGACTCATTACAGCCCCATCGAGAAGGTCGCCTATTGTCTGGTCACAACAGTTAGGAAGCTCTGACCGTATTTCCATGCCCACCCCATCGCCATCCACACCAACCTGTCCCTCGAAAAGAACCTGAAGAGGTTAGAGCGGTCGGGCCGAATTCTAAATTGGAGCGTCGAGCTCAGCGACTTCGACATAACCTACAAAGCCCGGACAGCGATCAAGGGCCAGGCCCTGGCGGACTTCGTGGTGGAGTGCACTATTCAAGACCTCCCGGAGAACCCGCCGAATGCACCACCAGCGGCTGCAGCCCCACAGGCAATGGGGGTAGCCGGACCATCGGAGCCCGCCCAAGAAGAAGCAGGCAGATTGTGGACTGTTCACGTCGACGGGTCAGCCACGTGATCCGGGACGGGGGCAGGCATCGTCATCCAAACTCCCGACGGATGCCTGATGGAGTATGCCATGCGCTTCGACTTCCCGGCGACCAACAACATCACGGAGTACGAGGCCGCGGTCAACGGGCTAAAGCTTTGCAGAGCTATGGGGGTGGCGAACGTGTTGTTACTTAGTGATTCACGGCTCGTCGTCCAACAGGTCCAAGGGAGCTTTGAAGCCCGAGAAGAGATGATGAAGCGCTACCTTAAGCGCATCCAGGCCGAGCTCCAGAAATTCAAGAGAGCGGAGGTCCGGCACTTACCTCGCTCCCACAACCTCCGGGCCGACGCCTGTCAAAGCTGGCCTCCTCCTCCTCCTCCGAGATAGGAAAGGCCATCTACGTCGAAAATCTGTTGACGCCTACCATTGAAGAGGAAGAACTAATGTGTGTCGGCCCGACGACGACTTGGATGACCCCAATAGTGAAGTACTTGGAGACGGGGGCCCTGCCCTAGGAGCGGCTGTAGGCCAAGAAGATAGGGAGGTGGGCCTTGTCATTCGTACTCTTCGACGAAGTGTTATACTGCTGGCGCCGCGCCAGCTTCGACGTCCTGCCATACCTGAAGTGTCTGAAGCTGGAGCAGGCTGAACAAGTCATCCGCGAGGTGCACGAGGGCTTCTGCCGGAACCACCACGGCGGGCGCACTATCGTCCACAAGATAGTGCGCCAGGGGTACTACTGGCCGACTATGATCTACGACACGGCTCAGTACGTCAAGAAGTGCGAGGCGTGCCAGAAGTTTGGCAGACACGCGGCGGCACCTCCAGCCAACTTGGTGCCTATCGTAAGCCCGATCCCTTTCGCCAAATGGGGACTTGATATCCTCGGACCCTTCCCAAAGGCCTCCGGGGGAAGGAAATACCTGGTCGTCGCCGTGAACTACTTCACTAAATGGGTCGAAGCCGAGCCATTGGCGCGCATCACATGGACGGACATGAAATGCTTCATTTGGAAGTCCGTGATCTGCCGCTTTGTGATACCCCGTTCCATAGTGACGGATAACGGAAGGCAATTCGATTACGATGGCTTCCGAGACTTCTGTTCGGGCTGGGGGATCAAACTTCATTTCGCGTCCATTGCACACCCTCGGTGCAACGGGATGGCGGAGGCGGCGAACAAATGCATACTGGGCTCCCTGAAGAAGAAGGTCGACGACACACTCGGAACGTGGGTGGACGAGCTACCTGGCATTCTCTGGTCGTACCGCACTACTCACAAAGCCTCTACCGGAGAAAGCCCTTTCATGCTGGCGTTCGGGTCGGAGGCGGTCGTTCCCGTGGAGGTCGGAGAGGAGACACTTCGGCAGAGGTACTTCGATGAAGACATCAATGTAGAGGGCCTCGGCCTCAGCCTCGAGCTCGTTGACGAAGCAAGAGATCGAGCCCTAACGAACCTTGTCAGGCATAGCCAGAGGATGGCCCGGCACTACAACTCCCGGGTGAAGAAGCGGAGCTTCAGGATCGGCGACTTAGTCCTCAGAGACGCAATCTTGAAGCCCGAGACCGCTCGCCGAGGCAAGCTGGCGGCAAAATGGGAGGGGCCCTACGAAATCATCGACATCGTCGGGCCAGCCACATATATCCTAGACACCCTGGACGGAGGCGAGCTAGCTCATCCGTGGAACGCCGAACACCTACTGAAATACTATCAGTAATTGTGAGCTTTTAATAAAATACTTTCCTTTTTGCACGATATCAATTTTTGCCATCTCCACTTAAAAATTTCAATTTAACGCAAGAGACCAGAGAAGGGCACGGGCCGAGCTACGCGCTCGCTCCCCCCCTCAAGTAAGACTCCGGAGCAAGTCTAACAAGCTTCACCACCCAAACTGGAGAAAAAGGGCACGTGCCGAGCTACGGCTCCCTCCCCCCTACAAAGACTCTGAGGCAGGATCCGTCCTCGCCACCCAAACCAGAGAAGGGCACGGGCCGAGCTACGCGCTCGCTCCCCCCTCAAATAAAGACTCCGGGGCAAGCCCAACTAACTTCACCACCCAAACTGGAGAAAAAGGGCACGGGCCGAGCTACGGCTCCCTCCCCCTACGAAGACTCTGGGTCAGGATCCATCCTCGCCACCCAAACCAGAGAAGGACACGGGCCGAGCTACGCGCTCACTCCCCCCTCAAGTAAAGACTCTGGGGCAAGCCCAACAAGCTTCGCCACCCAAACTGGAGAAAAGGGGCACTGGCCGCGCTATGGCTCTCTCCCCCCTACGAAGACTCTTGGGCCGGATCCGTCCTCGCCACCCAAACCAGAGAAGGGCACGGGCCGAGCTACGGACTCGCTCCCCCCATCAAGTAAAGACTCCGGGGCAAGCCCAACAAGCTTCGCCACCCAAACTGGAGAAAAGCGGCACGGGCCGAGCTACGGCTCCCTCCCCCCTACGAAGACTCTAGGTCAGGATCCGTCCTCGCCACCCAAACCAGAGAAGGGCACGAGCCGAGCTACGGGCTCGCTCACCTCCACAAGTAAAGACTCAGGGGCAAGCCCAACAAGCTTCGCCACCCAAAGTGGAGAAAAAGGGCACAGGCCGAGCAACGGCTCCCTCCCCCTACGAAGACTGTGGGGCAGGATCCGTCCTCGCCACCCAAACCATAGAAGGGCACGAGCCGAGCTACGTGCTCGCTCCCCCCGCAAGTAAATACTTCGGGGCAAGCCCAACAAGCTTCGCCACCCAAACTGGAGAAAAAGGGCACGAACCGAGCTACGGCTCCCTCCCCCCTACGAAGACTCTGGGACAGAATCCGTCCTCGCCACCCAAACCATAGAAAAGCAGGGGCCGAGCTACGCGCTCGCTCCCCCTCAAGTAAAGACTCCGGGACAAAACTAACAAGCTTCGCCACCAAACTGGAGAAAAGGGCACCGGCCGAGCTACGGATCCCTCCCCCCTACGAAGACTCTGGGACAGGATCCGTCCTCGCCACCCAAACCAGAGAAGGGCACGGGCCGAGCTACGCGCTCGCTCCCCCCCTCAAGTAAAGACTCCGAGGCAAGCCTAATAAGCTTCGCCACCCAAACTAGAGAAAAAGGGCACGGGCCGAGCTACAGCTCCCTCCCCCCTACGAAGACTGTGGGGCAAGATCCGTCTTCGCTACCCAAACCAGAGAAGGACACGGGCCGAGCTACGCGCTCGCTCCCCTTCCCCCCGAGTAAAGACTCCGGGCAAGCCTAACAAGCTTCGCCACCCAAACTGGAGAAAAAGGGCACGGGCCGAGCTACGGCTCCATTCCCCCACGAAGACTCTGGGGCAGGATCCGTCCTCGCCACCCAAACCAGAGAGGGGCATGGGCTGAGCTACGCGCTCGCTCCTCCCTCAAGTAAAGACTCCGGGGCAAGCCCAACAATCTTCGCCACCCAAACTGGAGAAAAGGGCACGGCCAAGCTACGGCTCCCTCCCCCTACGAAGACTCTGGGGCAGGATCCGTCCTCGCCACCCAAACCAGAGAAGAGCACAGGCCGAGCTACGCGCTCGCTCCCCCCTCAAGTAAAGACTCCGGGGCAAGCCCAACAAGCTTCGCCACCCAAACTTGGAGAAAAAGGGCACGGGCTGAGCTACGGCTCCCTCCCCTACGAAGACTCTGAGGCAGGATCCGTCCTCGCCACCCAAACCAGAGAAGTGCACGGGCCGAGCTACGCGCTCGCTCCCCCCTCAAGTAAAGACTCCGGGGCAAGCCTAACAAGCTTCGCCATCCAAACTAGAGGAAAAGGGAACGGGCCGAGCTACGGCTCTCTCCCCCCTACGAAGACTCTGGGACATGATCCATCCTCGCCACCCAAACCAAAGAAGGGCACGGGCCGAGCTACACGCTCGCTCCCCCCTCAAATAAAGACTCTGGGGCAAGCCTAACAAGCTTCGCCACCCAAACTGGAGAAAAAGGGCATGGGCCGAGCTACGCGCTCGTTCCCCCCTCAAGCGAAGACTCCGGGGACGGATCCGTCCTCGCCTCCCAACCTGGAGAAGGGCCCAGGCCGAGTTGAATGCTCTCTCCCCTGACAGACCCAGGAGCCTCGAAACCCGAACCCATGGAAAATGACAAGGGCACACAGACCGGGGGAGACTTCGCGCAGGACTAGAACCTCCGGTTAATACACAGTCCCGATAAAGCATGCCGCTGTTCCCGACCTGTCATAACGAAAGGACACTCTGGACACCCGCCGTCAATGACAACGCGCCCCCGAGAGGTGCAGGTGTGACGCTTCAATCTGACACCGCCTGGCTAAAGGGGTCTCGAATGGTGTGACCCTGACAAAAAACCAACGGATGGTGCCAGCTCATCGCGTTAATCTAACAGAGGCTATCGGCTCTCGCCCCTATAACTACCCGCCTCACTCCCTCGAGGGAGGGGAAAAAGGAAATGGGAGAGCGAATGAATCTCAGTCCGCCCCCCACGGAGGAGGGAAAGGAGCGAGACACTCCCGCACTCCACCCCTCCTCACCGACCCGAGACACCCCGGTCGGGTTTGCCTTGATACATCTTTGACCCGACCGAGGGAAGGGTACCTTGTCGGCGATGAACCCCGTCTACCCGATAGGTTATTCCTCTTACATATGGATCGCCGATGGGCTATTCTCTTGCACGTAGGACGGCCCGCCTTCCACTCTTCAACTTCCCTTGGACAACCTGAGACAGGGCTCCTCGAAGATCTGCGGCGGACAAGACCTCCCCACTGGCATCCGCCCCACCGCGATCCCCGTCAGCGGGAAAGGAAAAAGCCCCACTGGGCTTACCAGCCTCCACCGGCCCGCCTCCTAACGGCCCACCTCCCACTCCTCTATCTTCCCATGGAGGCCACACTGTCGGGGCTCCCCGCCGGGGCACCACCTTCGCCGCCTCGTTCTCCTCCTCTCCCAGGTTTTCTGGTCGAGCCCCGGGAGTACACACACCCGGGACGAGCGACTCGTAATCTTACCGCAAGCGCACGGTGTAGTGGCGAGCGGGTATCGAACTCAGGGAGGAACAATGACAGTGTCTCTTTCCGATCACCTAGCTATTAAGAGGGTCGAGAATCGTTCGGGTAAACGGTCACAAACGTTCAAATGTCGATAGAAATATCAATAAAATAAAACGCCTAGGGATAGGGAATCCCCGCTACGGACCGTATCTCATCGTTGTGATTCATAGGTTTCGTCATTGCTAGACTTGAATTTTAGGTGAACTAGTCGCAACTAAATGTAGAACCAACTTCACGCTCTCGCGCTATTGCCGGCCTATAGCAAACCTATGGTAGGGCCCAATCTCTTGCAAACCCAAACCTAGGCCGCTAGCGTGAAGAACGACATCATCGTTCAATCGTATCTCGAGCCCACTCTCGTGCAAACTCGAGCTACGACCTAAGTTGAGATAGTTCCTACCCGTCCAATCTCTTGCAAACGGATATTGGTAAAGAAACGCGATTAAAAATCCTAGCTTTGGTCCAATCTCTTGCAAACCAATTCTAGAGAAGTCCAATCGTAAATCTAAATCGAATTTCTAGTGCTTCCTATCAATTGGGACCCAATCTCTTGCAAATCCCAATCAATATGAATCCCCAGCTATCCGTAATTAATCAATCTCAACCTAACCCTAATCAATTCTAGCAAGAATTTCACCAATTCATCACAATTTAGAAATAGGGTCTATAGGATTCATCCCTACGCCCTAAGACAATGGCACTACTCACTAATCATCATGCAATACCTAGGAAAATCAATAATAAAATCAACACAATTCATTGCAATAGAGAAATTATGAATAAAAGTAGGGTTTTTGATAAGAGAATAGACAAACCAATGAGAATCCAATAGCATCCAACAAAAGTAGCCTTTTTAATCTCCAAAAGAAAAGCTAAATCTATTGATCTAAAAAGCTCTCAAAAAGGCTGCCAAAAAGCTCTCAAAAGTCCTCTCTAACTAGGGCAAAAACTGGGTTTAAATACCCTTTAAAATCGCTCAAAAAATCGTAACCAAAATGCCCCTGCGCAGCCCAGAAATCGCACTTTACGCAGCAGGCGGAGCGGCTCACTCGGCCGAGTGACAAATGTCACTCGGCCGAGTGACAAACCCTGTAGATTTCCAGTAAGTCGGGGGGTTTTCAGGGGTCTGTCTTCGGAGGTGACTCGGCCGAGTGACTTTACTCACTCGGCCGAGGGGCATTCCATGCTCGGCCGAGTCGGAACTCTCAGATCGACTGTAAAATTCCAGTAAGTCGGCCTCTTTTTGATGGATTTTACCGTGCCACTCGGGCGAGGGGATCTCCGTACTCGGCCGAGTGGTCTATCGTCACTCGGCCGAGGGCACGCTGAAATTCTTCTGTTGTGCGTGTCCGGTCTGGTCGGCCGAGCGAGATTCTTTGCGCGGCCGAGTGAGTACTTCACTCAGCCGAGTGACATGTTGTAGATGCCTAATCTTCTTTTTTTCTCCTCCTCGTCGCTCCTACGAAGTTCCTTCTTCTTCCACTCGTCTTCCATCGCTGAATGGCCCTCAAAAGAGCTGTGGGTGACACTCCGGAGTGGGTGCAAATCCTCTTGATCTCAAAATCACTCCAAATCACTCTGTATCTCCTGAAATACGACAAAAACAAGAAATAGTGAAAAGCATCGCAATATTGTCGAATAATCATGAAAAACGCGATATGAGCGATCAAACTGGCATGCAAACATGCAGAAAAATGGTGTAAAATATGGAGTGATCAAAATCCCCCAAGCTTACCTCTTACTCGTCCTCGAGGAAGATGAGTAAAAAGCAAACCCGATGGGTAAAACCATGGAAAAGAAGGAAAAAAGAAAAGAATGAAGAAAATAGAATAGAAAGCGGAGAAGGAGGTGCTAGATCATTTTTCTCAGGACGTGGGTTTTGCTTACTCATATAGCATACATCGAATATAGAACACATGCCAAAGACTTTTATCACGATATCATAGTATAATGATGCATTTGAAATAGAAAACCCAAGAATATCAAAACAGCATGAAATATGGAATCATTCTAGGATTAACATCGTCTGGAGCATCTAAAGCGGTATACATAATCATAGATCACACACTTTTCAATTGAATGCTTTCTATAAAGAGTATAAGAGATATCACACAGTATGGAGTAGTAAGAATAGAAAAGTATGGTTTTCATGAAATGCATGCTAAGCGTCGATTTCTGGATTTCGTAAAACTTTAACAATCTCACCGAGTATAGAAGATTACTTAGCCTAGGTTGTCATGCACTGTCAAGTAGTCACTCTCTCACACATCATTGGATCCCCTCCCCCAAGCTTATCCATAAGCGTGGTGGCATAAACAAATCAGTATGTACATTCCCCATTTCTTTTGAAGCTCCAAGAACAAAAATAAATAAAATATAAAAAACGAAAGAGGGAAGAAAGAGAGAAAGAGTGTGAGATGGGATCATTTAAAAGTTTCTTTTCTCTTTTCTTTTCTTTTTCTCAATTTTTCTCTCTCTTTTTTGATTGATTTTGGGGAATTGGAGCATGGAAATTAATAGCGGGGGAAATGCCAATAATAGACTTACTAAAGGGAGATTTTCAAATGAATTTTAAGTAGAGAAATAATACTCAAGATATGTAGAGAAAGAAATAAATGTATCACTCGGTTCACTCTATAGGACGTGTACGACAACTTTCAGCAGAGCAATGTAATCTACTCAGTTTAATCTCAAAAAGTAAACTAGTCCAGATATGTCATCCTAGCAGACATTCAATCAACCTGAAAGTGAAGCGTACAATTCATGCAATAAGAAGTGATATGAGAAAGGAAAGCAGTACTCCAGATATAAGCAATCAATGCGTGAAGCTTGGTGTGTTTTCTACGAAAAGCATACATATGAATCATCAGACATCAGCTAATAACAGAATTTCATCCATATTCATACAGAAAAAGAGTGGGTTACTATTTCAAATGCAAAGCAGGACATAGCATATGATATATGAAACAAAAGCTATGACATGACAAAATAGCATGCATAAAGAGATAAGCTAACACCACGTCGTCGTCATCACAGAAAGGTCATCTCTAGCAAAAGATGAAAGAAATAAAGATAAAAGAAAATAGAAACTACTATGTACAATGCAGCACACAAAGGAAATAAGAAAATGTGATGCATGGTAAGAAAAAACGAAAAAGTGATGTAAATAAGTGTAAAAGCAGAAAAGGTGTGAGAAAACAGAAACAAAGGGCGGCAAAAAGTAAAAAGTGTGAGAACTCACTCCCCCAAGCTAAAGTGCACAGTGTCCTCAATGTGCGAAGTGTAGCACACCGAGAGACGTGAAATGGGTGGGGTGGGTGAGGATGCATGCATGATGAAAAAGAAAGAAAAATAAAAAGAAAATATGACGTGAATGTGAATGATGCATGCAGAGATCAGAATGATGCAGATAAAAGTGTCCCCAAAAAGGAAAGACTCTCCCTCACTCCCAAAAAGAGATAAAAAGATATGACCAAATAGGTTCCAAAATAGTATGTGGAGGAGGGGGCAAAAATCATCAGGCTCCAAAAACAACCAGCAAAACAACAGAAATATAGAAGGCATCCAGTGTGTGCCTAGGCTGGTGGTGGTGCACCGGCACCGTCCTGTGGCGGAGGAGGTGGTGGTGGTGGTGGGCGTGGTAGCTGCTGGGAGGGTGATGTTGGTGAAGACAGACGCGCCAGAATCTGGTTCAGGCAAGCTTGAATACTGGGAAGGATGGCGACGCGGGTCTGCACGGCGCTGACCGTGGCGGAGAGAGCCCTAAAGTCCCCTCTAAGTCCACTAACAGCCCCCTCAAGAGCACGAATGCTCTGGACTAGAGTATCTGGGGGTGGTGGAGCAGAGGGACGCACGGTCTAACAGGTGAAGTGCGGAGCTGTCTCACGCAGGCAGTGTAGAGGACGGGTCCAGCAGGGAAGTGGGGTGGTGGTGCTGTGCTCACTAAGTGATGCCCAGCCTCGGTGTGAGGCTGGGACGCAGGCTGCGTCGAAGCGGAAGCAGCAGCAGCAGAAGAAGTGGAAGTGAAAATAGGCGACAAGGCGGCGGGAGAGGTCAGTGACGCAGACGTGGGGACAGATGTCACGACGCTCTCGGTAAAGACAGGGGTAGTGGAGACCGAAAGGTCGACGACTGGGGAGGCCGTGAAGGGCACAAAAGATGACTCCCTAGGAGTCGAGAACAGCAATCGGGAGAGGGTCTCCACGGCAGCGGTAAAGGAAGACTCGCCGCTCTCAAGAATGGTGGGTGGACGCTCGAGGCTCAGTGTGGTAATGGCCTCGACGGACATAGGCTCAGTGGTGGTGGTGGTGGTCGGCTCAGCTAAAGTGCTCCCGACACTAACAGACGTGTGGACAGAGGTGTCGGGAGGTGCAGACAGTGCAGGTGCAGGCTGAGGGATCACGAGGTCGACAGGTGGTGCAGGGGGTGCCTGCTCAGCATCCTCGGGCTCAAGCACGTAGGCGGCGGGGATGAGGAGATCCATCGCTGGAATCCAGTCCCCGTGAGCTGGTCCAATATGTGTCCGAACGGGGCTCGGGAGAACCATGTATCAGCGCTGAAGGGACCGTGCAACCACACCCAGTGCCGACGACCGTGGGGACGAAGCATCTTCATCCGGGCCATAACATCTATAGAAAGTGCAGTGGGGCCCGGAGGTCGACGCAAGTCGTCAGGTAGGTCCACGCCGGTCATAAGGGTCAAAAGGGTGATCAGACCGCCGCAACAGATAGGTGAGCGAGCGCTCACCGAAATGATAATGCGGTCCAAAAACCAACTGGCGATGTCGATCTCGACGGCGGGGACCAAATCGTCACTACCCCTATCTAGAACCCTAGGGCGAGTCATCGCATAGAGCATGTAGAGATCTGGCGTAGACATGGTCCCGGGCTCGTACCTCGCAAGGAAAGTAGTCGCCATAAGGCGCTGTGCAATGCGGAGGCAGGGGTGGAGGATAGCTGAGGCCTTGGCCCTACTAGGGTCAAAGGCGAGTGGGGATCCCGTGATCCGTGTCCAGAAGGTGTGGGTGTCGAACGACGGGGGTGGGATGTGCGTGGGAGCGTAGGCGCGGTCAGGGTCAGGGACGACGGGCCACTGGAAAAATGCTCTAAGCATGTCGAGAGTGATCTTGCACTCTCGATCCATCAAACGGAAGGAGCATCCTTCAGGGGTCCGGTCAATAGAATTAAGGACCTATAGTGTCGAACGGATGTAGGTATCCGCCGACACCGACAGAAAATCACGCCATCCCACGTTGTCGTACAACGTGAGAAGCCCCTCTAGTACCCCTAAGCGGTCTAGTTCAGCTAGGTGTGTAAACCTAGAGGGTACTATCGAGCGATGGCAGATACGCTCGAATCTGGCGCGGTGTGCGTCATTTCGAAAACGTAATCCCCATCGGCCCGACGGTGGGAGCGGGTGGTGGAACGGGATCGGTAGGAAGCGGCTGTGTAGGTGGTGGTGGGCTAGGTGGAGGGGAGGCCTCCCTAGCGGAAGAGGGACCAGGATCATCGGTCCTCTTCCGCTTGGCAGTGGATCCCCGTGTACGTGGCCTAGTGCGCGGCGGCATGTGCACCGCGAAGCATGCCCACCCAAATAAGTAATGCGACGTGCAAAATAATGGAACGAGTGTACCTGAACACGCCGCGAGAGCAATCAGCAGTGTGTGCGAAGAGATGCCGCCTCCGCGAAGCTCTGTACGCGTCCTAAAACTCCCCAAAGCTCCCCCAAACTAGCCCGAAATGCAAACGATAAAATCAGTGAATAATAATCAATGCGTATGGGGGAGATAAGGGATAATAGATAGATATGGAAATTAATTTGAATTTGGGGCTTAACAGGCGTACAAATCAAGAGAAACAAGGAGAAATGGGGATTTCGGGGCGAAAATGGGTGATCGGCGGCTAGGGGCGGCCGGCGCCGGCGATCGGCGGCTGCAAGGAAGCGGCGGCGATCGTCGGCGGCCGTGGGTCGGCGGCGCGGCGGCGATTCGGGCGAGGGGGCGACGATCGCAGCGGGCGAGGGAATACGAAGCGGCAGCGGCTCGGGCGTGGGTTTGGGGAATTTTGCGTTTCGAAAACCGCGCCGCTGCCGCTGCTACTTATATATAAAATTGTTACGACTCGGCCGAGTGACGTCACTCGGCCGAGTGGCGTAAACTAAAAAATTTTGAAAATATCCTACGCCACTTACGACTCGACCGAGTGTCTTTGCTTTACTCGGCCGAATGGAGAAGCTCCACTCGGCCGAGTGGCTCTGCCACTCAACAATTTTATAGAACTGGGAGGGTATCTGTTTCACTCGACCAAGTGACAAGTCACTCACCCGAGTGGCAATTAGGACTAAAACTTACAGAAAGTGACAGAGAGTTGGTCTGCAGAAACTTCCCTGATTGGTGCTCCACTCGGCCGAGTGGAGTCTTTGCTCGGCTGAGCGGTAGATGCTACTCGGCCGAGTGACGTTTTGTTTTCTGCAACGGGCCTCTGTTTTCGCTCCAGTCTCTGTTTTTCTTCCTCCAGTCAGTTTTCTCCTCCTCCTAAGGCCTGAGCGCGTTCCTGGAGCGCTCTCCCTTGCCTCGGTCATCCTCCATATGAGTGATCTCTCTTTCTCCATCTCCTGTCATGAAAATTAGGACCCGTTGTCACGATTTTCATTGACACTAGACTCTAGACACGAATAAAAATCTAAACCAAAAATGAAAATCAAATAAAAACAATGCAAAAACCGTCGGGTTGCCTCCCGAAAAGCGCTCGTTTAAGGTCATAAGCTCGACCCCTTTAGATATTTGTTTAGCTCGTGATGTTGGGCGCATACGAGATATATGCCCGTCAAACTTGTCAGGAAGGCCACTTGGATTTGGGTCGTGATGATCATTGGTCTTCCTCGGCGCCCCTCATCATGGATAATGTTGGGGGATAAGTTTCCCAAGCTAGAGCTCGTCCATATCTTCTTCTTGGCCGGTGACACCGATCTTCTATTCGGTGGAGCTTTCTTCGGATTCTTGGCCTTTGAGAGCTTGCAAAGTCTCGTATTCTTGCGACATCAGCGTCGCCTTCATCATCGGCCGTGGAATTATCTGGAGGGTCCTCCAACTTCTCTTCTTCACTACTAGGTTGGCCTTCCTCAAAGCCATCGTCATGGAGAGCGCCAATAGAGTGCGGGATAGCTTCTTCAATCACTTCATCGAGAAGATCCACATAGTCCAACTCCTCGTGATAGGGCATATGCTTCATGGCCTTGTGTATGTGAAGCTCGACCTCGATGTTCCCGACATTCAAGGATAGAGTTCCTTCCTGCACGTCGACTATAACACCGGCGGTGGCGAGGAACGGGCGTCCAAGTATAAGTGAAGTGTCGCCCTCTTCCTTGATGTCCATGATAACGAAATCGTAAGGTAGGCATATTCCTCCCGGAACTTGAAGTGGAATGTTCTCCGCAATCCCGAGCGGCCTAGTAATCCGACCATCCGCAAGTTGAATTTTCATGTCGGTCGGCTTCAAGTCGGTGCCCGTGTTCAATTTCCGAAACATGCTAAGGGGCATTAGGCTCACACTCGCGCCTAAGTTAACTAAAGCTTTTTGCAACGGGACGCCTCCAAGTGTGCAAGGGATGCGGAAACTCCCGGGATCCTTGAATTTCGCGGGCTCATTTTCCTTATGTGTAAACCAAGTTCCTTGTTCGGCAAGCATGATTTTCTCCTTCCTTTTCCTTCCCGATATCAAGTCCTTCAAGAACTTTGCATACAACGGGATCTCCACTATAGCATCTAGGAAAGGAATATTGAGACTTACTCCCCTCAAATATTCAAGGAACTTGACGAGCCTTTTCTCTATCTTGGCTCTAGCTAGCCGTTGTGGAAATGACACCGGTGGCATGTAGCGGCGCTCGTCATTAGGCTTTGCCACTTCAGAATTTCCTCCTCACATCGGCTCCTTTTGGCTCTCCTCCTCAATTGCCGGCTCTTTTTCTTCCAAAATCTCTACCACTGGTTGCTTGTTTTGGGTCATAGCGGGAGTGGTATCCTTCCCGCCCCTTGTTGTAACCGCCACCACCGCATTGATGTGTCCGGTGTTGCTCCGCGGATTGGGCTCGGGTTGAGCCGGCAATTGTTGGGCGTTCTTGTTTAGCAACGCAAGTTGCTCTCCAAGTTGAGCGACGACGGTATTTAGTGAATCTTGTCCCGCCGTCAACCTAGAATTGATCTTTCTTTGCTCCACCATGAATTCCTCCACCCTAGCTTCGTGGTCCGATCGTGGTTGAGCTTGAGGTGGGTTGGGAGGTCTCCAACCTTGGTTGTAACCGTACGGTCTATACGGTCCCGCTTGTTGCCTAGGCGGGTAATTTTGTTGCGGTGGCCCCCTCGGTTGATACTGAGGTTGTGGTATTGGAGGCCGAGCTTGAGGAGGTTGTTGTAGCGGCGGGTTTAAAGCACCATCATTGTTTGCATACGAAAAGCCCGGATGGTTTCTTGCGACCGGGTTGGCCCAATATCCGGAGTTCCCGCAACATATTGCACTTGCTCCGAGGCCCCCTCTCCATGCTCTCCTCCTACATACATGACTTGAGATTGGTCTTGCCAATCACTCATATTGCTTATCGGCGTAGATGTAGAGGGTGTTCCATGTGGCTCGGTGATATACTTCTCCAATCTCTCAACTACCTTGTGGAGGGAGTCAAATTTGTTTGAAAGCTCCGCTACGGCCTTGGCCTCATATATGCTAGTGGGCTTCAAGGAGGAAGAATGACCTCGCTCGTCGCCCCATTGTTGGTTATTAGAGACCATCTCCTCTAATAAGGCTGTAGCTTCATCCGGGGTCTTCGATAGTATGGCTCCATTGGCGGTTGCGTCTATAATTTGCTTCGTGCCTGGTTGGAGTCCATTATAAAAACTGTGAACAAGCTCCCAATCTTCTATACTGTGACGGGGGCATTGATGCTGTAAATCCTTGAAGCGCTCACATGCCTCGTATAGGGTCTCCTGCGGTCCTTGCTTAAAGGACATGAGAGCACTCCGTATCTTCACCGTCTTGGATGGCGGGTAGAATTTATCAACGAAGGCGCTAGCCAACTCATCCCAAGTAGTGAATATACCTTCCGCCTGCGTCCTCAACCAATATAAAGCTTTGTCTTTGAGTGTAAAGGGGAAGAGCCGCAGTCGAATTGCATCAACGGAAACGCCCGGCATTTGGAAGGTGGCGCACTTGGACAAGAAAAGCTGGATGTGATAATGCGGATTCTTATGGGAGTTCCCATGAAACGGGTCTTGTTGCATCAATACTACCAATCCCGTCTTTAGCTCAAAATTCTTGTCCGCCGCCAACTCCGGCATAGCGATGGAAGAGGTAGTAGAGGAAGTCTTAGGCCTAAGCCTATCTCTGATGGATATGATCCTCGCCATACGTGCCACTAGTTCCTCCGGTGTCTCCGTGCGGTACATACAATTACCCTCTGTAGCGTGCCTTCTCTCGGCTCTGATCCTCCTCTCGGTACGTTCGATCTCCGGATCAAATATAATATCTTCTGGATTCACCGTCGATCTCGTGTTCATGCAAAGAGAAATAAAGTTTCAAAGGAATTGTTAGCACGAATAAGGAGTAAAAAGGTAAAAATAATAAAACAAAAAGAAGATACTAAGTAAAGAGAATAAAACATTGTCGCCTCCCCGGCAACGGCGCCAAAAACTTGGTCGAGCCCCGGGAGTACACACACCCGGGACAAGCGACTCGTAGTCTTACCGCAAGCGCACGGTGTAGTGGCGAGCGGGTATCGAACTCAGGGAGGAACAATGACAGTGTCTCTTTCCGATCACCTAGCTATTAAGAGGGTCGAGAATCGTTCGGGTAAACGGTCACAATCGTTCAAATGTCGATAGAAATATCAATAAAATAAAACACCTAGGGATAGGGAATCCCCGCTACGGACCGTATCTCTTCGTTGTGATTCATAGGTTTCGTCAATGCTAGACTTGAATTTTAGGTGAACTAGTCGCAACTAAATGTAGAACCAAGCTCACGCTCTCGCGCTATTACCGGTCTATAGCAAACCTAGGGTAGGGCCCAATCTCTTGCAAACCCAAACATAGGCCGCTAGCGTGAAGAACGACATCATCGTTCAATCGTATCTCGAAGCCACTCTCGTGCAAACTCGAGCTACGACCTAAGTTGAGATAGTTCCTACCTGTCCAATCTCTTGCAAAGGGATATTGGTATAGAAACGCGATTAAAAATCTTAGCTTTGGTCCAATCTCTTGCAAACCAATTCTAGAGAAGTCCAATCGTAAATCTAAATCGAATTTCTAGGGCTTCCTATCAATTGGGACCCAATCTCTTGCAAATCCCAATCGATATGAATCCCTAGCTATCCGTAATTAATCAATCCCAACCTAACCCTAATCAATTCTAGCAAGAATTTCACCAATTCATCACAATTTAGAAATAGGGTCTATAGGATTCATCCCTACGCCCTAAGACAATGGCACTACTCACTAATCATCATGCAATACCTAGGAAAATCAATAATAAAATCAACACAATTCATTGCAATAGAGAAATTATGAATAAAAGTAGGGTTTTTGATAAGAGAATAGACAAACCAATGAGAATCCAATAGCATCCAACAAAAGTAGCCTTTTTAATCTCCAAAAGAAAAGCTAAATCTATTGATCTAAAAAGCTCTCAAAAAGGCTGCCAAAAAGCTCTAAAAGTCCTCTCTAACTAGGGCAAAAACTGGGTCTAAATACCCTTCAAAATCGCCCAAAAAATCGTGACCAAAATGCCCCTGCGCAGCCCAGAAATCGCACTTTACGCAGCAGGCGGAGCGGCTCACTCGGCCGAGTGACAAATGTCACTCGGCCGAGTGACAAACCCTGTAGATTTCCAGTAAGTCGGGGGTTTTCGAGGGTCTGTCTTCGGAGGTGACTCGACCGAGTGACTTTACTCCCTCGGCCGAGGGGCATTCCATGCTCGACCGAGTCGGAACTCTCAGATCGACTGTAAAATTCCAGTAAGTCGGCCTCTTTTTGATAGATTTTCCCGTGCCACTCGGGCGAGGGGATCTCCGTACTCGGCCGAGTGGTCTATCGTCACTCGGTCGAGGGCACGCTGAAATTCTTCTGTTGTGCGTGTCCGGTCTGGTCGGCCGAGCGAGCTTCTTTGCTCGGCCTAGTGAGTACTTCACTCGACCGAGTGACATGCTGTAGATGCCCAATCTTCTTTGTTTCTCCTCCTCGTCGCTCTTACGAAGTTCCTTCTTCTTCCACTCATCTTCCATCGCTGAATGGCCCTCAAAAGAGCTGTGGGTGACACTCCGGAGTGGGTGCAAATCCTCTTGATCTCAAAATCACTCTAAATCGCTCCGTATCTCCTGAAATACGACAAAAACAAGAAATAGTGAAAAGCATCGCAATATTGTCGAATAATCATGAAAAACGCGATATGAGCGATCAAAGTGGCATGCAAACATGCAGAAAAAGGGTGTAAAATATGGAGTGATCATGTTCCCTTCGAGACGGGGGTTCCCCGAAGAGACCTTGCAACCCTTCATGGACGAGAAGGTGAAAAGGGAAGCAACGGATGGTGGAAAAGAAGAGAAGCCGCGTCGGACACAGGAGTTCACTCATCCTGGTGCAGTTTACAATAAAGTGAAACGACCTCCCAGCCCGCCCAAGGATCGGATCACAATTGTTCAACCACTGTCGTCCTTGTTAATTTCTTGTAAAAGTTAATGAAAAGGCTATTCCAAGCGAATTCATAAGCGTCATCTAAGCGTGCCCTAACTTAGGAACGATCTCCGTCAAACTGCGGGGCGAGCTCACGAAACTCTGCCACCCAAACCGGAGAGGGGAAGCGGCTGAGCCACGTGCTTACCCTCGTTCCACGAATGCGACTCGGAGAAAGGAAAAAGGGCCGAGCTGCGCTCTTCCCCTTATCCCACAAATACGACTCGATACTATACCATACAAGAGATAGCAAAAATAACAGAAATTTTCATATATCTGAAGTCCAAACTTTACAATAATAGCAGGGGCCAACCTGACAAAACGAGGTCTCCCTCGGGCCAACCCTACCGCTCCGTCTAAACAAAAAAAGGGAGGGGGAGAGGGGCGAGACAAGACTATTCTTGTTGGCCACTGCCGCTTGAGGCGTGATGTGTCCATATTTTCTATCTTTTTCATATCATTATCTCATCGCATTGCATATCATTTTCGCTACCAAATCCCACTTTTTACTACGATTCTGCATTTCTGACGATATTTTCGAGTTTCGTAGTGTTTCATGAATTTTCAGGGATTTTGGAGCGATTTGGACCCCTATCCTGGTATGGACACATCCGACGTGGCCATGAGCTCGTTGGCGGGACTCTGGATGAGTTCGCCGCATTCCCGGAGCCATTGGAGGAGAGAAGAGGGAGAGAGAGCAGAGAGAGAAGCTGTAGGCTCAGACCCAGCATTTCCTAGAAAATGCTCGGTCCGAGCAGCTCAGCTGCTCGGACCGAGCCGTATCAATTGCAGCTGAGGTCTAATACGGGCTGACGCGGACCGAGCAGCTCATCTGCTCGGTCAGGTAGCCCCAGATTTCACAGCACGAGCAGCAACCGAGCAGCTGACCGAGCAGGTCCTACTCGATCCGGGTAGGTCGACTTCCAGATCTCCAAGCAGCCGAGCAGCTTGCCTATGCGGACCGAGCCTCTGACCGAGCTACGCTGACTCGGACCAAGTCACCTACTCGGTCAGCACTTCCTGGGGCATTTTTGGAATGTTTTTGAAGCGCGCGATGCGCGCGATCTGAGGGACTGAAGCTCGCGATTGGGGGGAGCGGCTGAGGGGAGTTCATTCGGAGTTTTGGGAAGGAATTTCAGGGGGTTCTAGAGAGAGATTTTTGTAGGGACTTTTAGGGATTAATTTTTGTAGCGAATTTTGGATTAATTATCGAAGATTATTGCCTTGCTTTTGTCTGGATCTATTATTCGTTCTTCTACTCTCGCTGTAAGTTCTTTGAGCCCTAATTTATCTATTGCTAAAATGGTTTCTTCTGTGAAATTGATGTTTTTGTGCGTTCCTATTGCGATGTCCGAGTAAATCTAATCTAGGGTTGATGGATTAGCCCTAGTATTTTAGGGGGAAAATGTATGTCTGTATCCCTACATTGAATTGGGGATTTATGGTTGTATTTCGGTAGATCCTACCGAATCCGTAGATAACCCGTACTGAGATCATGCCCACGGTCTGTGCAATTGATGTGCTTAAGGGGTATCTAGGGATTCGAATAGGGAAATCGATGGATCAAACCAAGGCACGTGACCATGCCCGGCTCGCGCTTTGAGGGGATCCATCGACGAACTATACTGCTACGTTGACGGCTACCGCCATTGCGTCAACGAGAGCCACCGAAATACCCCGCAATTCTAACCCACGAGAGTGGTACGAATTGGGGGATTAAATCCCTAACCCTAATGAAATGTAATGATCCTATCCAACATCAACCCTCGACGATCCTAGTGGCGATCCCTAAAGCCCTAGTCCCTTTTTATCGATATCACAACAACAATCAACCTAAACCTTTCACTCCGACCGCTACCTCACTTCCATATTTAGAAATAGGCTGAGAATATTATAGACACTATCTTCGTCCATGTGGGATTCGACTACCTTTTATACTATAACTCGACACTGTCCGCTTGCGGATTGAGCCCGAAGTCGTAGCCTAGGGGCCATATTACGCCTGGCGATCATGACACCGCCAGGTGGATCCTAGGTGTAGCCTACGGGTGCGTCAAGTTATTGGCGCCGTTGCTGGGAACGGCAATAGTGTTCTTATCTCAGTTTGTTTTTATCTTTGTGAAGTCTGCTAGCATTCTTACCACTTCTCACCTTGCCATCATTTTTATTCTTTTTATTTATTGCGGTGCTACTGACGGTGTTCTCCTGAGTTTTGTTGGTACATGAACACCCTCCACAAGGGGACTACTGGAGAATTATTGTTCGATCCTGAGATCGAAAAGACCGCCAGAGCTTTGAGAGCCTCTAGCAGAAGTTCATCTCCATCTGCTCAGATGGGAGAGAATCCTCCTCCTCCTCCTCCTCGCACTGGGTCCATCAGGGACCACATGAAACCAATGTTTGGGAACAACTCCTCGACTCTTAGACCGCAGCTGACAGCGGCAACCTTCGAGCTAAAGACGGGGTTGATAAATCTGATGCAGCAGGATCCCTTCCACGGGCATCCTCACGAGAATCCCAATCATCACATCGACTCCTTCTTGGCTAAATGCGATACTTTCAAGGCGAAGGATGTCAGTGATGATGCGGTGAAGTTGCGGCTCTTCCCTTTCACCTTGAGGGATAAGGCCTCCTATTGGCTCCGGGCTCATCCTCCCAACCACTTCACCACATGGGAGAAGCTCGCGCTTGCTTTTGTGGATAAATTTTATACACCCTCAAAGACGGTCCAGATGCGTGGGGCCATTTTAAATTTCAAGCAACTCCCGCAGGAGTCGCTCTACGAGGCCAGGGAGAGGTTTAAGGACCTCCAACACCAGTGTCCACACCACGGAATTCAACCTTGGGATTTGGTGCAGAGCTTCTACAACATGCTCCAACCTAGCACCAAGATGATTATTGATGTTGCGGCGCAGGGCGCCCTATTGGATAAGTCTCCCGATGAGGCTATAGATCTGTTGGAGCACATGGCAGCCAACACCCAGCATTGGAGCGATGTGCGGACCGTTGTGTCCCGGACTCCCGAGGTCAAGGTCGCCACTCACTTGGATTCTCACATTGAGACCTTGTGCAAGCAAGTGGCCCGAATCGAGCAGCGCCTGGACTCTATCCCTGCGGTACCCAGTACCTCCTATCATCCTGCGGAGGAGTATGTAGACCCCGGCTACATTCCTATTGAGGGTCACTATGAGGGTGCTGAGACATCCAAGACTGTTCAGTACGTCCAGGGAGAAGGACGGAACCAGTGGCAGCATCCGGCCGCCAGAAATCATCCGGGGTTCTCATATGGAAACCCAAGCGGAGGGCTGCAACCTCCGCAGTTTCAAAGACCACCACCTCATCCTCAGCAGCAACAGAGCCAGCAGCAGGGCGGCTTTAGGCCAGCTGGGCCCTATAGGCAGTCGGGATACCAGTACAACCGGCTACCTCAGCAGAATTTTGCGCCGGCTCCTCCAAAGTCTAATCTCGAATCTACATTGGAGACCTTTATGAGCGGCCAGATTCGGTTCAATCAGGATACGTCGAATCAATTTAAGAGTATCAATTCTTCGCTCGACGAACTGAGGGGGCAGATATCGCAGTTGCTAAAGAATCAAGGGAGATTACCCTTCCAGCCGGAGACCAACCCTAGAGCTCAAGCAAACGCCGTGGTTTCAATGACCACACGAGGAGGACGGGTTACTGACCCCGTTATAGTTCCGGTATTCAACAAGGAGAAGATTACCACTGAAGAAACTGCTGAAGACATTGATAGAGTTGAGGCCAGTGAAAGGCCTATCACTATTGAAGAGAAGGTGGAAGCACCTCCCGTCTTACCTACCATGACGCCGCCACCCGTACCCTCAGAGGCATCTAAGGGCAAAATCTCCAGACCTCCTCCTCCGTACCCCCAAAGGTTATCCCTTGCCAAACTGGAGAAGAAGTACTCCAAGTTTATGGAGTTACTAAAGGGGATACAGCTGAATATCCCATTTATAGATGTCATCACCGAGATCCCGACATATGCAAAATTTCTGAAGGATCTCATTACGGGTAAAAGAAAGCTCGAGGAAATTAAGCTGCTGGAGGATTCCACCTCCGTGATTAGAAATCACCTCCCCAGTAGCTGCCAGATCCAGGGAGCTTCAGCGTGCCATGTTCCATCGGCGGCATGCCAATCAGCAGAGCGCTAATTGACTTAGGGGCCAGCATCAGTTTGATGCCCCTCTCTATCTTCAAAAGACTCCAGACGGGAAGCGAGATGGAATCGACAAGCATGTCTATTCAGCTCGCCGATCACTCCATCACTTATCCGGTCGGAATAGCGAGGGACGTCATCCTCCAGATACCACCAGGGCTATGTGTCCCACTCGATTTTGTCATCATGGACATGCCGGAGGGAGGAAGCTCTCAAATCATCGTCGGCCGCCCCTTCATGGCGACGGTCAGAGTTCTGATAGACGTCCGAGAAGGGACCATTTCCCTCAATGTGGGGGATATTGAAGCTGAGTTCCGGCTACAAAGGCCGATGAAGGAGAGAGCTTATGAAGAAGGGGCAAATTATCTGAAGCTCCTTGAGGAGGAAGCTATTGAAGAATTCACTGCTGAAGGGGTCAAGAAGGACCCGATAATGGCAATCATCGACGACGATGGCGACCCAACCTACAACAAAGCGGTCGCCGCGTACATCCAAGTCTTGGATGAGGAGTCTCTACGCCAATCATCATATCGTCAAGCGCAGGAGAACATATCTTATGCTGAGAAGAATGTTGGAGCGAGCGGAAATCAAACACCGCCGGTTTGCACCACCCCGGAGATGGGCCCGCGACCACCACGCGCGCCAAATGAGCATTGATATATCAGAGGGAGTCGAGCTCATGACTGAAAACGAGCGCTTGTTGGGAGACAACCCAACTCCGTAGATTTTGGACTTTCTTTCTTATTTTCTTATTTTTGTTTTTATTTCGTGATTTTAGGTAAAATTGCAAAAATCATAAAAATTTGACGAGTTTGTGTTCTGTGTAAAACGGACAATTGGGGGTATGCATATGGACATTATAAATGGAAGGAAGCCAGAGGAAATCAACAGAATCGAAGATTTGAGAAGGAAAACAAGGGAAAAGAAGAGAAAAGGAGACACAGGAAACCGGACCGAGTAGCTCAACTGCTCGGTCGAGTCAAGCAGTTACGGAAAAAGGAGACACTTAAGCTTGGCCCGAGCAGGTTCCTGCTCGGTCCGAGAAAAAATTAACACGGACCGAGCAGAACCCTACTCGATCGAGTTTTACAAGGACGAGATTTGAGCGAAAAAACGTCACTCTGTCGACCCGGGCAGAACATTATTGGCTCGGCCCGAGCAGAACATGTCGCGGACCGAGCATCTTACTGCTCGATCGAGTCATACAATCTTGAAATTTGAGGAGAAAACGTCACTCTGTCGACCCGAACAGAATATTATTGGCTCGGCCCGAGCAGGATACGACTCGGAGGGAGTATTTCATTCAAAATTTTAACCTTGACCAGGTCGAGCAGCCTAGCTGCTCGGACCGCGTCGTATCGTATTTTTCTTCTCTTCGACCCGATCGAGCAGCTTAGCTGCTCGGACCGAGTCGAGTCGGATCCAAAACCCAATGACCAATCACTTATAACCGCGGTTAAAAACAAAATTTTACCCTAAAAATTTTTTAAACCCTAGTTTTACCCCCAGCTCCCTACCCCACCCCCTACTCGTTCAAACCACCGCCCTCCGTCGTCTCCTCCCGCTCCGCCGCCGGCGACGCCTTCAGCGCCACCTGCCGCCGGTAAACCCTCACCCCTCGCCATCCCTCCTTTCCCCCTCTCTATCTCATCTCCCGACTCCCCTCCTTCCCCCGCCATTTCCGCCCTACCTCGACGACGGCTCCGCCGTCTGATTCCTCCTCGAAACCCCCCCTCTCCCCCTCTCCCTCTCACGCCCCCGACTTCCCCCTATTCGCCCTACTGAGGCGACGCCGCCGCCGACGGCGCCTCCCTTCGTTAACCCCCTCACACCGTTAAACCGCCGCCACCGCCGCCTTAAACCCCCCCATTTCACGGCGATCGCCGAACCCTTAACCCCCCCCCCCCGCCCCCCGCTTCATGCCCTAGGGCACAGAACGAGCAACACAGCTGCTCGTTCAGGAACCCCCCCATCTGTGCCCTAGGGCACAGACCGAGCACCTAAGTGCTCGGTCACACCCCCGAGATGTGTCCTAGGGCACTGCTCGTTCAGCCCCCCCCCCCCCCCCCCCCCCCCCCCCCCGAGTTGACCGACTCGATCGCACGACTCGCACTAAGTTACACCCATTGCACAACTTGGACCGAGAAGCTCTCTGCTCGGTCCGAGTCACAGCTTATCTGCTTTCCACGCATTTTTATCGATTATCTGACGTTTTGACTGTTTCGATTTGCAGGACCTCTCATCTGACGTTAGTAGCAACAGCATGGATTAGCTTGGGGGATCTTCTGCGCGACCGCATCATTCGCCCCTAAGGTACACTCGTTCTCTGCTATCTTTTCATACCGTAGCTTTATACTTCACGCGGCACTATAGTTCACACACGCGGATCTATCACACCCCCCGCTCGTGGGAAGAGACCGTCTTCTGTCGCGTCCTCTTCCCGTTCACTGCGTCGTGCACGCACCACTTCCACTACCACACTCTCTGCCACTACCACTACCCCTGCCACTGTCACCACCACTCCCTCTACCATCCCTACCACCACCGAACCCATCCCATCAGCTGCCATCCCCTCCACCTCTGTCTCCACCACTGCTACCTTATCACCCCCACCCAGCGATGACCCCACTGCCCACATTCCCACACGGTATTACTTTTCGAGATGCCTCCCACAGATCGCGATACTCTAGGATCCACCAGCACCGTCTAGTGCCTACGGTCTTCGTTGACATTCCTGCACTCCAGTCCCTGGGCATCCTCCAGGGAGTGCACCGCCTGTATCGAGCGATCGGTTTCGACCGATTCCTCGGTGTCCACGCCCCCACTTACACTTGCCTTACACTCGAGGGTCTTAGCTCCCTTGCCTTCACCGCAGCAGGTGACAGCATCACCTTTCGACTCCTGGATCACGATTACACTGTCACTTTTGATATGATCCGGGATTATTTTCACTTTCCCGTCGTCCCTGATCCTATGGTAGCTTTTTCCCCTAGCTTTGACCTTGATGATTTTGCTGCGCGCACCTTTTGGGAGCGCATTTTTAGCCTACCTGAGTACCGCCCTAGCTGGGCGAAGGCATCGTGCATAGTGCACCCGTGCCCTTGCTACGCCCAGAGACACCTAGCTTGCACACTCTTCTGCAGACCGGAGGTCGGGACTATGTCCCTACCTGAGCTTACCCTCTTTGGGGTATGACCCGACCTCTTAGATTCCACCCGGATGGCTCTCTGAGACCATTGATGCTCTCTGACGCAGCCCACTGGCTGTGTCAGCGCCTCTACCAGACAGCCACCACATTCCATTCCACAGATATCTGCTGCGGTGGTTTCTTTACTATATTTGCTAGGATGCTGGTATCCCCATCCCGGCTGACCTGCACCGCCCACCAGGCCCGACACGCTTGACCATTGGCGTGCTCGAGCACATGCATATCCTCTGTCCCTATGGTGCTCGTCACTGGTGTTACCTAGTAAGTACCGGCCACGATCCTCACATGGTCCTCCCAGCCCCTCACCTGACTCATATCCCCACCGTCCAGCTTGACTGGATGATTCCTCCGGTTTTCCCGCTCCCTCCCATTCATGATCTCGAGCACATGGTCCGCTCCCATTCCTCCGGTTGAGGCACCTACCGATGACACGGACCCACTCTCCTCGGAGTTCGAGCTGCTTGATATCGCTGCTCTGGTCGCCGGCCTCCCTGTTCCTCCAGCCCACCCATCTTCAGGAGCCGACCCTTCCACAGATGTATCTTCCGTATCTACCGTCGTCGAGTCCTCGGTGACTGTCCTCACTTCCTTTCCCGAGACTCAGATCTCTTCTGCCGATGTATCGGTGCCGGAGGGCACCGATTTACCTTTTTCTGACAACGTTATAGATTTAGATGCTCCTTCGCACGACACTGTCCCCACTCTCCCCCCTCTTTCGGAGCTTATAGCTTCAGCTCCTCCTGCTGGCACCTCCTCCTCCTCACCCGTGGCCGTTTTCACGGAGTCTGTCTTGACGTCTGCCCACACCCCCGTGTCGACGACAGCTCTATTTTCCGCCACCCCAGATTTACTTACGAGCTCACCCTCGCCTACCTTCCACACCCGACACGGTGCCTCAGTTTCACCGGGCCGCTTTCAACGAATAGTGACTTACAGACATCCCATCCGTGCCCCACCCGACTCTAGCACTTTCGACTCTCGCCTTACCGCTTTAGAGCAGTTGACTTCCCGCTTACAGTGGGATTTCAATGACTTTCTCGTCGAGACTAGGACACATAGATCGAGAGTTGAGTCGGATCTATTATCCATCATAGACCTTCTTCGGCAGCGGGGCCCGCCCACTGTCATACTTGCTCACGCACCACCTACCAGGCCGGACACTGTAACCACCTCCGCACCACTTAGTACTTCACTACCCCAGGCTTCTGCAAAGCCTGTTTCTACCACCTGTGAGTCGTCGGTCACAGTCGATCCACTCTCTGCCCTCGTATTATTTACTGTTGAGCCCTCCACCTCCACCATAGACCTCACCACCAGTTCTCCTCCAGCGTCCCAGCCTGACCTTCCACCCACCACCCCGGGTCCACAACAGAGGGACCCATCACCACCCCCAGAGGGTGGTGCCTCTGCTTGATGTAGTCCATCCCATCTTTTGCCTCCCCCATATTTTTTGTGCACATCTGTCTTTTCGGGGCCCTACTTTTAGATAGCTTGGGGGAGGACCCACGCATGCATCATCTCTCATATTGCATTGCATCATATCATATTTTTATTTTCTATTTTTCTTTTATTATATAGTTTTTATTATATTTCCCCACCCACACCACCCCTTTAGCATCATCTCCCGCTCACAAGCGTTTTCTTAGCAGTGAGGACACTGCTAGGTTTAGCTTGGGGGATGAGCGCTCCCGCTTTATTTTTATTTTTATTTTCATTTTCCTCTCTTATTTCCAGTTTTATTTTACTTTTTTCACCATTTTCCTGCCTCCTTTTATTTTTTTCTCATTTTGCATTATATTTTATGTTTTTCTCCATGCATGCATCTCTTTCTATCTATTTCCCCTTTTTCTCTGTTTCTTTATATTTTTGCTAAGGATGGTCCAAATGATGATATCTCTCTAGGCTTTATTAGTTTTTTTTGCGATGCTCATCTCTTTGACATGCTATTAGAGTTAATTTCAGTTTTATTATCTATATGCATGCTCTTCTTTTGATGATCTGTCTGAATTAATACCAGAAATGAATTGAAAAGCAATTGCATGAACTAGTATTTAGTATGATTTATGTTGGAAAACGCACCCAGGTTCACGCATCACTAGAATACTTGGAGCACCTGCTTTCTTATCCTATTCACTTCTGTTTGCATGTCTGCTGATATTGTGCTTATTACTGCATGCCATTTTCAGTATTCATTTAGAGAAGTGAAAATAATTCATACTTTATATGAGTTTAGTTATGGTTTTATTTTATCAAACTGATGTGCACCATCTTATGAGTGAACCGAGAGTCCCATTATCTTCCTTCTCCACATATCTATTTTATCTCTACATATCAGTTAGTTACACCCCATAGCTACTTTACTGCATCCCACTTTCCAAACATAAAAAGAAAAAGAATAGCTTCTAAATGAAAAAGAAAAAAAAAGAAAAAATATATATGTGTGTGTGTATTCATATCTGAAAAGAAAAAAAAGAGAAAGAAAATGAATGAATACGGTTTTATTTCATTTCATTAGAAGCTATCATTTATTCTGGGAAGAAAAACAAATTTTCATATCATTTTCCGTGATGCGACGCCTCAAACTAAGCTTGGGGGGTAAACCAACTGATCATACGAGTGAGCTTGACATTAGAGTGGAGACGGTGCACATCGGAGAGATTTTATAAAACCCAAACTTTACAAATTGCTTTAGTTTTGGAGATTTTTCATGTATCTAATTGAATATCTAAATGGCATGATCTTTCCTATTCTTTATTGCATGTTGTGTGAATCTTTTGTGCTCCTTGTGTATCTGTGATTGAAAAGGGCGTTGCCAACTCTTTTATACTAGACTCTAGGGATTAAATGAGATTGATATGATTTGACGGTGTTATTTCAATAGATCCATGTTCTTTGCCTTTATTGCATGTCATATGATATATAAAGCTAGAAATTACAAATAGCATGTATGTTTAGCACTCAGAGCATCGTGATAGACTTTTTAAGCCTGAGATTTGACCGATCGTCCTTAGCACTTTCCTCTTACCTCTCTCTTTTTGTTTTTCATTCCTCTATACTTTTATTTTCTTATTCTCGTTTTGTTTTCCTCCCGGCTTACCGATTATTCGTCTTCCTCGAGGACGAGTAAGAGGTAAGCTTGGGGGATTTTGATGTGTCCATATTTTCTATCCTTTTCATAGCATAATCTCATCGCATTGCATATCATTTTCGCTCCCAAATCCCACTTTTTACTACGATGCTGCACTTCTGACGATATTTTCGAGTTTCGTAGTGTTTCATGAATTTTCAGGGATTTTGGAGCGATTTGAACCCCTATCCTGGTATGGACACATCCGACGTGACCATGAGCTCGTTGGCGGGACTCTGAAGGAGTTCGCCGCATTCCCGGAGCCATTGGAGGAGAGAAGAGGGAAAGAGAGCAGAGAGAGAAGCTGCAGGCTCAGACCCAGCATTTCCCAGAAAATGCTCGGTCCGAGCCGTATCAATTACAGCTGAGGTCGGATACGGGCTGACGCGGACCGAGCAGCTCATCTGCTCGGTCAGGTAGCCCCAGATTTCACAGCCCGAGCAGCACCCGAGCAGCTGACCGAGCAGGTCTTACTCGGTCCGGGTAGGTCGACTTCCAGATCTCCAAGCAGCCGAGCAGCTTGCCTACGCGGACCGAGCCTCTGACCGAGCTACGCTGACTCGGACCGAATCCGTAGATAACCCGTACTGAGATCATGCACACGGTCTGTGGAATTAATGTGCTTAAGGGGTATCTAGAGATTCGAATAGGGAAATCGATGGATCAAACCAAGGAACGTGACCATGCCCGGCTCGCGCTTTGAGGGGATCCATCGACGAACTATACCGATACGTTGACGGCTACCGCCATTGCGTCAACGAGAGCCACCGAAATACCCCGCAATTCTAACCCACGAGAGTGGTATGAATTGGGGGATTAAATCCCTAACCCTAATGAAATGTAAGGATCCTATCCAACATCAACCCCCGACGATCCTAGTGACGATCCCGAAAGCCCTAGTCCCTTTTTATCGATATCACAACAACAATCAACCTAAACCTTTCACTCCGATCGCTACCTCACTTCCAAATTTAGAAATAGGCTGAGAATATTACAGACACTATCTCTGTCCCTGTGGGATTCGACTATCTTTTATACTATAACTCAACACAGTCCGCTTGCGGATTGAGCCCGAAGTCGTAGCCTAGGGGCCATATTACGCCTAGCGATCGTGACACCGCCAGGTGGATCCTAGGTGTAGCCTACGGGTGCGTCAAGGCGCCGCCGCTCGGTGCGCCATCCCTCTCGTTGACCTCTGGGGAGTCGGCCTCATTATCGGCGGCCGCATCCTCGAGGACCACATCCTCGTCGTCCCCCGCCTCTCCCTCGCCCTCGGAGGCCATCAGCGTATCGAAGTTGACTTCGATCGGAGGGCAGAGGCCGGCCGCCCTTTCCTTCACTCGGCTCAGGCAGGCCTCCCAACCCTTGGCCTGGCCCTCTTCCAGACCCTCCGCTCGACCCTCTTCCCAGCCTTCTTCGTGACCCTGCGTTATGCCGTCGCACATCGCGTCTACGAGGGCGGGAATGACGGTTGACTCCTGATACGACCGAAACTCTTCGGTCCTCGAGGTCAGCTCATCTCTCTCGGTCTTCGACTGGGCCTCCAGGTCGACCGCATGCGCCTTCTCCCGTTCAAACGCACTCTCCAGCTCCTTCAGCCGATCAACCGTGGAGGCGGCCTTCGTCTCGTGATCCGCCAGAAGCGCCCTCAAGTGCTGGACCTCCGCCTCCAATTGGCCGCTCTTATCCTTCTCCTTCGCCAGCTCCTCGTCGGCACTCTTGCAGAGCGCGGCAAGCTCGGCCGCCATTCTGGCGACGGTGCCTTCGGCCTTGTTTATAGCGGGCGTGTGGCCCCTGGCGGCGACCATCATAAGAATGGCTTGCACGACGAAACAGAAGTCTGTCAGAATACTCAACAAAACCACATGAAAAACTTGACCCAGTTCGGACCGTCTACCTGCACGCCGTGCCATACCGCGGTGCCGCACAACCCCTCATGACCGACGGCGGCTAAACTCTCCCTATCGCGGGGCAGCATGCAATTCTCCGCCAACCTCGCTGCCACCCCACCGTCTTCAAAGACGGATTCATCGGTTCCTACTGGATAATGCATCGGTGAAGGGCCTCCTCCAGATAACCCTCGACCTCGGCCTTTTTGGCCTTGAAGTGGATGAGCGAGGCCTCGCAGCTGGGGTGGGTCGGCTTCTCTAAAACAAACCGCGGGCAGTCGTAAGGCCAGCCCTCCCAACCCGACGACCTGGGCCCGGAGCCCGACCCACCAGAGCTCTCGGGGCGACCCACCGTCTGGGTCTGATGGGCACCAACTGTTACCCTCGGGCTCGACGATCGGACTTCGGGGTCCCCCACCCCGGGATCCAGTCCACCCCCCACCCTTGCCCTCAAGGTTGATAACCGAAGGGGGCGTCCTGGGCAGCCCTCTCCCCGGACCGACTGGAGCCCCTCCTTCCGAGGGTCATAGGCGGCCGACCTCGCCTCACTAGCGGCCGCAGGCAACTTCGTCCTCTTCGAGGACGCCTTCCCCCTCCTCGAGCCTTCCCCTCTGGCCTCTTCGCGTGGCCTCTTCGGGTCCGCCTTTCTCGCCAGCTGAGCCGCCTGCTCCGTGGCCCGCTTCTTCAACTCTTCCAAAGGAATACTCATCGTGTGACCTGCAGAAAGGGAAAAGCTTAGAGTGAGCACTTTAGATGCATCAACCACAAAGTCCACATTACCTTCGGGCCAAATGTGCCGAACTATCATGTCGGGGTCGGCGAGCATTCCATATTCCCGGCCCTCCTCGAGGATCGCCATTAGAAACCGGGCTACATCCTCCTCTTCGTCACTCAACTCGACACCCTCCCTCGCCTCGGGATTCAGCTCCCCCCAGTTCGATCTCAGCACCACATCCGCGGGTCTCGAGACGAACACACACTGCTTACTCCATCCATTGATCTTGTCCGGCAAGCCTCTGATGAGGGGATAACGTTTCTTTACGGACAGATAATAATAGGACCTCAGCCTCTTCACCGCGAAGAAATGACAGAAGAGGGACAGAGACGGGCAGACGCTGTTCTTCACGCACAGAACCAAGAAGCCGACGATCACGCTGATGGAGTTCGGCATCAATCGGAACAGCGGCAACTCCAAGAAATTCAAAATTCCTAACACCAAGGGATGGAGGGGGAAGCGCAACCCCTACTGGAAGCAGGCCACGTACACCCCCACCTCGTAATCTCCCGCAGGCATAACACACCCTCTCTGATGTGGTCGGCAGACGAACTGAGTAGGGCGGCCTAATAAACAACGCGCTGACGTCAGAAATGGACATCTTTACCACCGATATCACACCAGAGATCTCGTCGGGCACCTCTCCAGCCTCCGCTACTATAACAGCGGCCGGGGTAGCGGGCTTTGGTGTCCGGGCTGCGGGCCCTTTCCCCTTCCCCTTCCTCGGGTCCTTCGAGGCCTCCGAGGGCGAGCCCACTGATTGCTCGTCGCCCGCGGTCCAACTCCGACTCTCCGATGACCTTTCCCCCGTACTCTGCGCCGTATCCGCGGCGGAGCTCACTTCCTCCCCCTCCCTCGACCCCGGCAAGTGGAGGGAAGACGTTGATGAAGACATCGAGAAATAAGAGAATTAATACATGTGCGGTGTCGACGGCTTTGACGACGAAGGTGGCTTGATCTCCGATGGCAACTTCGGCAAGAACTTCACAATCTCCGGTAACCGCAAGCGCTTAAAGAATTTTGAAAGTGAGAAACCCTCACTCGTTTCCACCCAGAGCTCTTTATAAGACGCCCCGAATGATCGCAACCGTAGACATCCCGCCACGCGTCGACGATCCGCGACCCCTTTCGCGTCAATCCGCGCGGTCTGATGCTTCAACTGATAGCAGCTGTCGCCTCCGCCACGCGTCAGCTTCGAAGTGGTCGAACCGCTTCGATTTCCATCCGCCGCCGATTCGAAAAGATTGTGTCGGTTTGCGCAGCGGGCACCGAGACGCTTCGATTCCCGCCCTCTTCCGCGTCGAAATAATTACGCCAAATCGAAATAATTTCAAACCCCCCTCTTTCTTCACTCAGGCCCAAGAAGGGCCCCGCCTCCATTAATGCGGCCCGGGAGATTGGGCAACACATAGTCGAGGTCGGACTGCGGCACCGACTATCCGCGAGCGGTCTAGGCAGGATGCCTCACCTCGCCCCGACCCGATAGACCCCCCGGGTCGCTCCGAGCTCACCCTCATACCCATGAAAAACATACTACGTCTCAACATCCCTCTCCTCACGACTCAGCGCTCGTCGACAGAGGGATGTTGGGGGCAATTATACCCTCGCAAGCAAACAGTCTACACACCCAACAAGGAGGAAAAGAAACCAAAACAAAACAATCCACTTCATTTATTTAAAGGGTGAGGCTATTCACGGAGCCCGTCAAGAATACAACACTACATCGGGTCCGGCCCTCGGCCGGCCGTACAGAAAGAAACAAAGTTCCCATACTCTAAGTCCTTAGCGTCGTCGCCTCTCCGCCGGCCGAGCCCCCATCTCCCTCGCCACCTGGCGAACTCCCGCCTCCCTCGCCTCTTGCAGTAGCGGAACGACATGCTCGTCATAGTAACGGCGGATGGCGGCTTCAATCACGTCGCGCTCAACCTCCCGTCTCTCCTCCAGCTGCTGCTTCAGGATAGCCTTCTCCCTCTTCTCCGCCTCGATCGCCTGCTTCAACTCGGTTCTTCTCATGCTGCACCTCGATCACCCGCTTCTTGTTCGCCATCTCGTCGGCGTGCTTTCTCAAGATGTCGGCCTGCTTGCGCTCCTCCTCCAGGAGCTAACGCTCGTAGCCTTCCCGACATCGAAGTATGCGGCCCGCGCCTTCTCGACTTCATAAGCCGCCATGACCCGCACTAGCTCATCCTCCTTCTCTCGCAGTGTGTCCCGAACCTCACAGAGATCGACCCTCACCTTGTCAAGAGTCGCCATTGTGGCGGCCACCGGGGTCTGATGCTGCAAGGCCACCATAGCCGCGACCATCTGCAAAAGAGTATTTTTATACGGCCAGACGCGAGCAAAAGGGCTCGAAAGGCGAGGCGAGAAGGTCGACCTACCTGCATGACGTGCCACACAGCGGAGCCGCACAGCTGATCTGCCCCCACGCAGATCAGGGACTCACGATCCCGCGGCAGCATGCAATACTCCGCTAAGCGGGCCGCCGCCCCGTCATCCTCGAACACCGACTCATCGCGGCCTATCCGATAGGTCGGCCGGTGAAGACTATCGATTGGAAGCGCCTCAACCTCGGACTTGGTCCTCTTGAAACGGATAAGAGCGTTCTCGCAACTCGGGTGCGGCGCCCTTCTCATCTCCTGCGGAGGGATTCCATAAGGCCACTTCTGGACAGGGAGTGCCTTGCGAGGCTTGTCCGCTTCGGGGATCCGCGTAGGAACCGGGAGGACTACTCCCCGAATGGGTGAACCTTTGGGTAGGTCATCGCCGGCTCGCTGGGAAGAGGCACCCGCTTCGGACCTCTTTCGCCTTTGGTTCGCCCCCTCCTCACCCGAGACCTCGACACCCCGTTTTCGGGGTCCCTCCTTCACAGGTCCCTCCTCGCCCATCGCTTTCTTACCCTTCTCGCGAGGGTCGACGTTCTCCACGACCGACACTCCGGCATCCCTCGATACCTCCTCCGGCGAAAGTATTGCGTCTTCACCTGCGAAGGAGAGAACGATCAGGGTAAGCCTACATGAAAGCTCGCCATATTCAAACTACCTTGGGGCCAAAAATCCTGGGCGAGCCGATTGCCCTGCGTCAGGCTCGCCAGCCTGCGGTGCGCCTCGGGCAGCTCTGCCAAAATCTGCGCCTTTGCCAGATCTTCACCGGTCAGCTTCACCCTCTCATACACTAGAGGGTTCAGCGCCCCCCAGTTCGACATCAGCACCGCCTCGACCGGCATCATAACAAAGGCAAAATCCTCCATCCACCTACCAACATCGACGGGCACCCTGAGGATGAGCTCACGTCCCCTCCTCGCGCAGACGCAGTGGTACATTCTCCTCTTCCGAACTACGAAGAAGTGCTGGAACATCGCCAGGGACGAACTCAGGGAGCTGGCAAGGCATAGGACGACGAACCCCACCAGCAAGCCCTAGGAGCGGGGCACCAAGGCGAAGATCGGCAGCTCTAGAAAGTTCAACAGGTGGAGGAGATAAGGGTGGATCGGGAAGCGAAGACCCAACTCGAAGGACCGGGCATAAACCCCAACTTCGTTGTCCCCAGGCCAACACACCCTTTCCTCGGGTCCAGGGACCCGCACTCCACAGGGCGGGCACATGAACCGCACCCGAAGCTCCCTAATGTTGATCCTGTCCGGCCTACACCTGACGGCCTCAATCACCTTCGGTACATCGGTGCGCCACGTCCTCCTTCTCTGAGGCCTCTGCGCCCACCACCACCTCTCCTCTTCCATCGACTCCTCTGTCGCCGCACTACTACCTCCTCCGAAGTCAAAATGAGAAGCCATTGATCAAAGGATATAGGGATTACCTAGCAGAGCAGCCAAGCTGAGAAGACGATCGGAAGCGGATCTCCGACGAGGGCAACAGCGACCACGTCAGCGAACGACTGACAAAAGCCGGAAAGCACGAATAAGAGCTGAAATCGGAAGAAAGCTTCCAACAATCTCCTTCTTCCCATACTTATAGAAGACAATAGGCCATCTCGACCGTCGATGCGCCGCCACATGGCGCCCATCGGAGCATCCCTGACGCATCGACTGGCGCGAAAGTCACCTCATCCACGCGTCGCAAGTTCAGTAGTGGAGGCGCTTCGATTTCTCTCTTGCACTTTCAAATCGCAATAATGGCCAACATGGCGGGAATTCCAAGACCTATGCCGTCGTTCCCGAGCGCGGAACAAAATCCGAACCGCCATTTTTAGGTAGGGAAGTGGTACGTCATCCGAGCCGAGCCGGGCTTTCTCCTCGAGCTCAAATGCCGTGGGCAATTTTTACGACCTAAAGATCGTGGCAGTCTGACCTTCCATCGCAGTCAGCCGAACACCCTGTCGGCTCACTCCTCCTTCACAGAGGCCAGCTGGCACAGCGACAGGATGCTCCCCGCCCCAGCTTCGGAGGCCGCTCGTTAACTTTCCCATGCCAGCAGGGCGCCTATCGAGCCTAAGACACGACACGACGAGAGGGAGGGCAAACTCGGCCTCGGCCGACGAGGAAGGCGCACTCTGCCTCGGCCGGTGATAGGGGCGCACACCGCCACAGTCCCTGCGGATCGCGCGCCCGTTCTCCCCCAGCTCGCCGAGAACAGCGCGCAAGGTGTATGACCAAGCCACACGTCCTCAGTCCGAGGCGACCCAGCGATACATCGCTAGCCCTGCACCTCGGAGGCGCTCCGACTCCACGGAGGCATTCCGACACCTCTTTGGCACATCGGACACGACAAACAACCTAGTACAAGGACGCCACTGACACTTCCGCCGTCCGACCATCTGACAAAGCACCTCCTGGCCGCTACGCCCCCTGATACTTAATACTTTCGGCCCCGATAACCTGACAAAAGCGCACATGGCCGTTGCGCCGTCTGACAAAAGCATGGCTGACACCCCTGGTCCTGACATTCTCGTCCGAAGCTTCCGCTGACAGTTGGGCCAGCTCAGCACATCGAGTCAGTACGTCAGGTCAGCCTCACCTAACCGCCTCCATCAGGTATAAATACCCCTTTGCCTCCGACGGGGAAAGGGATTGGCAAATTTACTCTCAATCCCATTACTCACACACAAGAGCAAAGGTCTCTCATATCTTTGTTCTTCCACAACTCATGGCTCGTCACGTATGGTCGACTCACTCTTAGTTCGACCTGCGTGCTTGGCCCCCGCTTTAAGTCCTATTAGTAACTTAGGCATCGGAGAGGCTAAGGGTTGGACCACAACCCGGCCTTTCTGACGAGTTGCTCCTTGTGCAGGTTAGTTCGTCATAACCGATCGTGCTCGTCCCCACCCCCACCCCCGGCAGTTCGGCCTTTCCTCCACGTCTTTTCGGACTCAATACCGTGGTCAGCCTTCGCAGTGTGCTTAGCCTCATCACCCCACTAATCACCAGTCAAATAGCCTACCTTAATCCTCACCTTTATCATAACCACCGTACCCTTGGTTCCCAAATTCATTGTACGCGAGTTCTACCCCGCAACAGTTTTCAAATCAACTGTCTTACATGATCAACCGATACTAACATCATAATTGCAAGATTGCAAAATTTTGCACAATAAGCTAAAGAAATTGCCGTGAATTGCAATCAATTTCTTGTTGACTTAGGGTTCTAACCATATAACACCACAAAGTAACAAAATTGAAGCATGGGCAGACTTAATTTCACACAAAAGATTGAATCTTTCCTCAAAATTGAACAGCTCTGGATTGAATTATGAAAAGACCCATGTAAGAATTATAATGGTTCATCTTCAGACATCATTTTTTATCAGAATCAAGCATGCAAAATTGCTGAAATATATGCAATCCCAGCCAGAAAAGAAAATAATGGAAAAAAGCTACAGAGAAAAAAGATACCTGGACTGATTGGCCTTGTGTTTGTTGAGCCCATAGACTTCACTTGCGAACCCAAGCAATTCCCCATCTCTGAAAATATCTTCTTCTTCTTCTTCTTCTTCCTCCCTCTCTCTCTAAACTCTCAAAAGAGTTTGAGTTCTCTCCCTCCCTAAAGACACAGAAACGAGTCATGCTGTAGAAAAACGGATGAAAGAGAAAAGAGAAGGAAAGAGACAAAGAGAAGGGAGGAGAGGAACGTTGAATAATTATACGGGAATTGCTATGCGAACACTTTCTGCTCGGTTCACATGACACTTTTTTATTCAGTTAACGCACCTTAATTTTTTTTTGGGTTTTTCTCATATTAGTCCCTTAAATTATGTGTATTTTGATATTAGTCCCTTAAATCTTTGTAATTTGAATTTAGTCCCTTAAATGTTTAATGTTAACCTAAATAGTCCCTTTTGTTAACCTAAATAGTCCCTTAAATATTTAATGTTTAACCTAAATAGTCCCTTTAAGGGAGTAAATTCAAATTAAAAAGATTTAAGGGACTAATATCAAAATACACATAATTTAAGGGACTAATATGAGAAAACCCCTTTTTTTTTGCTCGGTTCACATACCTGTTTTTCCAAGGCAAATGCTCTGCATGTACTACCATATTTTTCCAGAAAAAGTGAATGTAACCTTAAAATGTCTAATCATTTTCTCTTTTTTCCAAAATTAGCAAAATTTTGCACTAAATCTTATATGAGCCTCATTTTTTGAGGTGCATGTAGCAATTGCCTTTTCCAAAACCACAACGTACTTTAGCCCAAAACGCACTGAAGTTCACATACCTCAGTTCACATACTTCCATTCTAAAATACCACTTCTTCTGATTCTTCAATTTTTGCTCAATTCACATGCCTAAACAAGCGGTGAAAGAGAATTGCGCATAGATCTGAAGGGAGAGTTCATTAATCTGTGTCGGGAGGGATTTTACGGATTTGTTCAGCTGCACTGAGGAAGGATTGAAGTAGGTCGTAGTGCATTAGATCGGTCTCATGTATATTTTTCGTTGATTTGTTGAATTTAGTTCGATGTCTTAATGAAAGTTTTAGGATGCAATATGATTTAGTTTGCGTAGAGAAAAGAAGGGCTTTTTCTGTGATCCGTGGAACAAAAATTTGTTGATTGTAATTTGACATCTGAATGAAAATTTTGGAGTTCAATAAGATTTAGTTTTCGTAGAGAAGAGGAGGATTTTTTGTGTGATTTTTTCAACATAAATGTGTTCATTGTATTTCAATATGGATTCATAATGATGTAGTTTACGTACAGAATAGAAGGGTTATATATGAGATATTTTGAGAAAAAAATTTGATGATTCTATTTCGATATCAATGAATTTTTTTTGTGTATAATATTTTACTTTCTATGGGATGAATTTTGTTGATTGCCATATTATATGAACGTCATTGTAGCAAATCATGGAAGAGGAAAATATTCATGAAACGTGGAAGAAACAATTCTGTTTACTTAAAGCGTCGTTAAGGATTGCAATGACAAGAGTAAATATTAGGAGAAGATTTTATGTGTGTATCAATTTCAACACGAACAACTGATGTAATTTTTTCGTTTGGGTGGATGAGATGGAAATGTGTTAGCGTAGTAAGGAATATGCAAAGAGTTGCCATAAGAAATAACTAAGTTAAAGAGAAGGATGCGAGAATGAGAAAGGAATTATGGAAAGCTCTAAGAGGAAACGCGTTTCTCTTTTTACAATGTCAATGACTTGGGCTGAAGAGAATCTAACAATAGCAATGATATGGAGAAACATTGTATCGACAACATCTTGTAGTCAAGCCGTAGGATAGTGCTTGAAATGTCAATAATGTTGTGGTTTTGTTTTGGTTGTATATTTGCTTTGTTGTTCACTGTAATTTGTTATGCATGTATGATGTAATAAGATGTAACAAGATGTTGTTTATTAGTGAAGAACAAATATATCTTATGTTACTTGTGCAGAACATGTCTTATGTTTTATATATGTACTAGTCATAACACATGCCCGCAGGCACTGTTCACACCGCGAAATCTTTGTTCCCAAAAAATTATTTCCACGACCAAAATTTAAAATAACAACAAATTAGCGTAATAATATTTAGCTGCACGGACGGGTTCGACGCGGAACAACAAATTCGGTGCAGGCGCCTTCGACACCGAACAACAAATTTGACGCAGAACAACAAATTCGGCGCGGACGCCTTTGGCGCGGAACAACAAATTAGCGTAAAAAATTAGCGGGGTACCTTCTAAATTTTTTTGCGCTAATTTGTTGTTCCGCACCGAAGGTGCCCGCTAAATTAAACACATGTGCACTGCTTGGTTGATTAATTCCCATTTTTAAAATTTGTCACCTCCAGCAAATCTAGGGGTTATAGCCATGCGTGATGAATATACATAAGTTTGTTGTGAAGGGAAAAGTAGAGTAATAGGTGTAAGGGGTTAAAGGCCCACTACCCTCATATATATATTTTTCAATGAATGGGTGGATACCCAATGGGCCTCATGGGCCTATTCAGAACACTTCCCATTATCCAACCAACATTGAATAAGAGGTGGATTCTTCAGGATCCGAGTTAGGATAACTGCCTTGTTAAATAAAGAACAGTTTATCCATAATTTCCCATGTTTTAGGGATGTGTCTAGGGGTGGATACTTCAGGATCCAGAATAAACGAGGTTGCTTCGTCAAAACCTTGACTATGGAAAACCATGTGGGAAAAACCAGTATCCAAGGGAAAAGAGTACAACACTGCAGTTGACTCCCCCTTATCTGACCAAGCTTCAGGCTTGCAGATTTCCTATGAATCTATACATCAGTCTCCTATGTATCTATACATTCATAATTCTCTCATCCTGACCTAGTTTACATTTTCTCACTCTCCTCATCCTAATCTCATTTACAAGTTTCTCAAAGATACTAGTATGTAGGGATTTGGTAAGCAAATCCGCCAAGTTATTACAAGATTGGATCTTCTGAACCTCAATCTGCTTTTGCTTCTGAAGGTCATGCGTCCAGAAGAACTTATGAGAGATATGCTTCGTCTTGTCGCCTTTGATGTAGTCGTCCTGTAGCTGGGCTATACATGCTGCATTGTCTTCATGGAGTGGAGTAGGCGCAAGAACGCCGGTCATCAGGCCGGTGGAGGTGAGAATATGCTAGATCACAGAACATAGCCAGAAGCTCTCTTTACTTGCTTCATGGATTGCTAGAAGTTTTGAGTGAGTGGTGAGACGGTCGCCATGGTCTGCTTCACAGATCTCCAGGATATGGCAGTGCCACCATAGGTAAACATGTATCCAGTCTGAGAATTCTCTGTATGAGGATCGGACATGTAACATGTCTCAGCATAACCAACTAAACCTGTTTTTGCCTCTTTCCTGTAGAATAGACCTAAGTCTATGGACCCTTGGAGGTAGCGCAGAAAATGCTTAACTCCGGCCCAGTGCCACTGCGTAGGTGCAGCACTATATCTGGCTAGTAGGTTGACTGCAAACGCTATGTCAGGGCGAGTGCAGTTAGCTAGGTAAAGGAGTGCACCGATTGCACTTAGATAAGGCACTTCAGGGCCTAGTATTTCCTCCCCCTTTTCAGCGGCCGAAAAGGGTCTTTATGCACATCCAATGATCTGACGACCATTGGGATACTTAGGGTGCACTTATCCATTTGGAACTTCTTCAGCAAGTTCGATGTATAAGTTGACCGATGTAACAGGATCCCATTGTTAAGATGTTCTATTTGAAGACCTAAACAAAACTTTGACTTCTCGAGGTCTTTCATCTCGAAAGTTTCTGTCAAGCTTCTAGAAATCTTAGCGATCTCTTCAGGAGATCCGATGAGGTTCAAGTCGTCAACATAGATGGCTATAATGACAAATCATGTTGCCTTTGCTCTTATAAAGATGCAAGGGAAGACTGGGTCATTTGTAAATCCTTGTTTTGCAAGAAAATTGCTCAGTTTGTTATACCACATCCTTCCAGATGTTTTAGACCATATACTGATCTTTGCAGTTTCACTCAGTAGATGTCACGTTGTCTCTCTTTTAGTACTGTAGGTAAAGAATAACCGTCAGGCAATCTCATATAGATGTCTCGGTCTAAATTGCCATATATGTATGCAGTCACGACGTCCATAAGCTGCATATCTAAAACCTCTTGAGCTGTCAAGCCAATGAGGAATCGAAAGGTGATCGCGTCCATGACCGGGGAGTATGTGGCTTCAAAATCCACTCCTGGACGTTGGGTAAAACCCTGCGCTACAAGCCTTGCTTTTTAGCGAATGATCTCATTTTGTTCATTTCTTTTTCTAACAAATACCCATTTATAACCTATAGGTTTTACACCTTTTGGTGTCTAGACAATAGGTCCGAAGACCTTACGTTTTGTGAGTGAATCCAACTCCACTCCTATTGCCGCTTTCCACTTTGGCCAATCATCTCTGCTTTGATATTCTGTCAGAGAGTGTGGTTCAATTTCATTGTCGCAGTATGCGACGTTGATGGCAATATTACACTCAAATGTGTCATCTATAATTGTGCTCGTTCTGTCCCAATACTCCCCAGTTCGTACATAATGTATCAAAACTTCATTTTCTCCCAGGTTTTCCTCTGTTTGAGAGTTTGGGAGGGATGAAGGAGTAGAGCTTATAGTAGCATCATGTGGTGGTATTGTTTTACCATTGCCAAGCGTCCTACTCTTTCGAGGGACTTGGTCCTTAGATCCCGGTGGTCTTCCCCTCTTTTTAAGAAGTCCAACCATCTCTGCTACAGGTGGATTGCATCCATTTTGCGGTATGTCAATCCTAGCTGGAGTGTTAGCAGCATGGACGTGTGATCTGACAATCTTCTGGTTGTCGGTAAATTTCTCAGGCAAGAGATGGACAGTGTTTTGGATATGGAGAATCTTCAGGACCTCCTCCTCACACTGGCTTGTGGGCAGATCAAAGTGACTTAGTGTCTTTGTATTCCAAGCGAAACTCTCTGAAGCTTCAGGCTTCATTGTAAGCCTAGTTTTGGAAATGATGTTCATCAAATTCACAGTCTTCTAGACGTGCCTTAAAAACGTCTCCCGTAAGGGGTTCTAGGAATCTTATTATAGAGGGCATGTCAAACCTAACATAAATGCCTAGACGACGTTGTGGACCCATCTTTGTCCTTTGTGGTGGTGCTATGGGGACGTATACTGCACAACCAAATATTCTCAAGTGTGAGACAATTGGTGGAACTCTAAGTGCTAATTGCATAGGAGAAGATGACTGACCTCCAGAAGGTCTTTATTTTATTAAGGATGCAGCATGCAATATTGCATGACCCCATGCATTCACTGGAAACTGGGATTGAAGTAATAATGTACGAGCAATCCATTACAGTCTCTTAATTAGAGATTCTGCTAACCCATTTTGGGTGTGAACATGCACTACAGGATGTTCGACTTCAATGCCATGTGCTTGGTAATAGTCTAGAAAGACGTGTGATGTGAACTGCCCCGCATTGTCCAGACGAAGTTTCTTTATCTAGTAGTCAGGGAAGTGGGCCCGCAACCTGATTATCTGAGCTAAAAGATTAGACAGTGCTAAGTTACAAGTGGACAGTAGACACACATGTGACCACTTAGTAGATGCGTCTATCACGACCATAAAGTACCTGAAGGGACCACTTGATGGGTCTATATGCCCACAAATGTCTCCATGGATTCTTTTCAAAAAGCTTGGAGACTCCAAGTCCACTTTAAGTGGAGAGGGTCTCGTAATAAGTTTACCCTTGTAACAGGGTGGACAAGGGAATTTACCTTTTTGAAGAATCATCAGGTTCTTCAAATTTATACCCATTGAGCTTTTTATGATGCAGTACATCATAACAGATCCAGGGTGTCCCAGTCTATTATGTCAGAGTTGGAATTCTGGTGTTTAGAGGCACTGTAGGTGCTCCGCTACTAATGCTTCTGGAGAGTGAATACTTGTTTGGTAGAGTCCCGTGGGGAGTCCCTTGAAACGTTCCACAATGGTTTTTGTAACATTTGTAAGATACGTTACGTGCAAGTATTCCTTTTTATTATCGTCGACCGTCTCTAAGTGATATCCATTTAAACGGATATCTTTAAAGCTTAGGAGGTTTCGGATTGATTTAGGTGAGTATAACGCATCTCCAATTTTGATAGTGTGTTATTGGGGAGCAATATGATTACTTCCCCTGATCCTTCTATTATATCAGCTGGTCCTGAGATCGTTCTCAATGGACCAGAATAGCTACTAATGCTCGTAAAGTAGTCTTATTTTGAAGGTTTGAGTGTGTTGATGCAATATCCACTAGGCATATGGATTCCATACCTATATAAAAAACATTCAAGCAATAAATAATACGAAAAGAAACTACTTTCATTTATATTAAGATGCTGAATAGTTTGACATGGAATTTGAAAAGTCATAAAGCAAGTTACATTGCAGGAAAATAAGATACAGTGCTAGAAAAATAGAATGCATATGGTCCATGACAACAGAGTGTCGTCTTCAATGAAGTTTTCTGGCTTTCATGTAGTTTCTGGTAACGCTGCCCCAAATATCAGGTTTGTCTAAGCGTGGGGCTTGAGACTTGCCTGATAGAGATCCTGTAGGTTTTTGGGAGTGCGTCAGATTCTGGACCAGTGGCCAGTCATTCTGCATTTAGAATATTTATCCTCCCAGTCTTTCTTAGGGGGACCACCTTTGTTGGGCGTACACTTTTGCTTCTTTGACACGAACTTCTGGTTCTGGGGAGGAGCCTGAGGAGTAGCCTTTTTGCGCTGCTTCTGTTCTTTCCATTTCTGGAACTTTGCCTTCTTATTCATCTTCTTCTTCTGGAAAGATTGGAAATGTGTCTCTGCAGGAGGTGGAGGTGGAGCGGAGCCAGGAGGGCGCAGGTTGTGAGTGGCAACCAACAAATCTCTATTCTGTTCAGCCATTAGGAGGCATGAGAGAAGATCAGAGTACTTAGTGAACTTTCTCTCACGGTACTGTTGCATGAGGATCATGTCCTTCTAATGAAAAGACGTAAACGTCTTCTCTAGCAAACATTTTCTCAGACACATCCTCACCACACAACTTCAGGCGTGAGGTGATTCGGAATAGTACTGAGTTGTACTCCGCTACGGTTTTGTAATCATGTATACGGAGGTGAGTCCACTCGTACTGTGCATGAGGGAGTATGACATCCCTTTGATGTCTGTACCTCTCCTCAAGTGCGTCCCACAGTTCATAAGGATCCTCTACAGTAAGATACTCGTCCTTCAGGGTCGAGTCTAAGTGTTTCCTGATATAAATAATGGCTTTCACCTTAAGTATATCAGAAACTTCTTCTGTATTAGGGGCTTCTTTAGAAGCATCCATTCCAGCTACGGCAGTACTTGTTGTTGCCTTTTCTGTGGGTGTTAGACTGAACCCATGAGAGCGCAGGTGGAACTTCAGGTCCAACTGCCAACTCAAATAGTTCGACCCATCGGCCTTCAGGACCGAAAAATCGACATTTGCAAGTCTGGCCATTTAAGCAATCTGGCAATATAAACAAAAGATAGCATGAATTATTTAACTATTTAAAGTAAACATCCACGCATGCAATTTAGCAGTATTTACATAGCATGAATTATTTAAAAATAAACATAGACGCATGCAATTTAGCAGTATTTACATAACATGAATTATTTAAAAATAAATATCCACGCATGCATTTTTATACAACATTAAAATAGCATGACTTATTTAACTATTTAAAGTAAACATCCACGCATTTAATATATAGGCAATGAAAATAAATTAGAACTATAGGGATCAGTCAGCCGACACTAACAGAAAAAGAAAGTTCGAAATTACATCCCATTAATCAAAAAGTGCATAAAAAATAAAGACAACTCGGAAACTTCTGAGAGAAGCCCCTTTTTCTTTATGCTAGCACCTTCAACTCCTTGGGGTGGTCCTTCAGCTGCTTTTTACATATATAACCTCACTTACAAATTTCTCTCAAAAAGAAAAATTGCAGAAAAGTAAAGGTGTCGGAAACCTGGCTGATCCCTAAAATCATAGTCTAATAGCACATCCACGCAGATTTTATATAAAGTATACAACCACGCAGAGAATTATATCACATTCATATAAAGATTAATAAATAATTTAGAAAGAAAGTGATGTGCTAAAAATGATTTTGAAAACTTTTAATCCTGATCCATTTCATTTATATTTATCTTTCTGCTTAACCCTATCACAAAATTAAAATTTCTTTAATTATTGGGCTTTTGAGGCCAAAATAAAAAAAGAAAAATTATGTGTAAGTGTGTTAATTTCCAGGCTTTTGGGCCATGAAAACAACCCAATAGGGTTAATTGGGCCTCCTCTAAAAAATTGGCCCGTTAAGGGCTAGGGTTTCGAAAAACCCTAGTGGCCTGCGGCGGTGGCCGCGCCCTATAGACTCGGCCGGCCATGCCCTTTTGGGCATGGCTTGGCCGTGCATGAAGGCACGACCATAGATCATATTAAAAAAATTTGATTTTTTAGACAAAAAATCGATTTTTTTTACTGTTTTTAGACATTCAGATCTAAATAAAAATTTTGATTTTTACTGTGTTCGTGATCTAAAACATGCAGATCTACTGGAAAAGCAAGTTTAGATCTAAAATTTTGAGGATTTACCTCTAGATTCGACAAGGGAATCTAGACGACTGTTGATGGAGGATGCCCTTTACGCTCCCCGTTGAGAAGAATACGATCTTCTTAAAAATGAGCGTTAGATGGATCTCCTTCATTGAGCGTCGTCACCTTTTCCTACGAGCGTGATTGTGCTGATAACTTGTTGTGAAGGGAAAAGTAGAGTAATAGGTGTAAGGGGTTAGGATCCCCCTACCCTCATATATATAGCTTTCAATGATGTGCGGATACCTAATGGGCCTCATGGGCCTACTCATAACAAAGTTCATATTTTTGTGAAATATCAGTATATTCACTACAGTCGATAGCTCGTTTCTCTTCCCTTCAACAATTCCTAGGCACTTCTTCAAGGGGAAAGTTAAAGGATGAAGGAGAATAGAAAAGGAGATAAAGGATGAAGAGAAGAGAAAGGGGCGGGGAAGAGAAGCATAACACTATTGATTCCCCCCAACAATTTCCGAGCACAAATTTAAGTTCATAGTTCCTGAGCGTGCCCCTAAAAGTTAAATTTTTCCCCCAAAATTTCCAAAAAAACTCATCTCAACTGTTGATGTCCCAAGATTAAATCTGAGCCATCTTTCTATCAACCCTTTGTCATAGTCAGCTTGTCCTAGTCAGACCTATGATTCAAAAACAGTTGTCAAATGTAATATAGATATCTATGTGCTATATATGTGTCTTATGTTTGTTGTTTCCTTTTGTTAAGAACAATGGCATATGCTCCAAACTGAAATATACAAATCATTTTCATACATGGATATAACATTCATTTTGCCAGAAAATGGATATAAGAATAATTTTGATACATGGATTTATATTAAAATCATTTTGTAAACTGATTCAGCTACTTTGATATATGGATATAATATGATTCCCTAACTTGATTCCTAGAACTATGATTCCAAAATATACTCCAGAACTATGATTCCAAAATACATTCTCATAATTATGATATTGATACATTGCCAGAACTATGATTCTGACATACATTCTCATAATTATGATATTGATACATTGCCAGAAATTGATATTGATACATTGCCAAATCCTTGGTCTAAGTTTAGGGTAAATGACTGGAAAATACCCTAACATTTCAGCGTTTCTCACAAAAATACCTTATCGTTCATTTTGGGACACATTGGTCCCAAACGTTTGGTAAAATTGACAACGTTGTACCCTTTTTGAGTTTGCCGTCAGAAAAGAAGTTCACGTGATACGAATTGGACAATTATGCCCACATAGCTTCAAAACGTATTTAAATTGGGGATGGACTAAAATTTGCCTGCGAACGAGGTGGCTTCATCTGAGCTAGGGCAAACTCAACGACGGGAAGGTGGAGGAACTCCTGCAAGGAAGAAAGAGGACGGGTAAGTATGAGAGTAAAATTCTAGATTTAATGTGTAATTTTTGTTTTAATTATATGTGATTATTTTTTTAAAGGAAGAAATAAGCTATCGGGACAGCAGCAGCAGCAGTAGCAGAGATCGCCGGAAAGATCCAGATTTTGAAATCGATTATGCTGATTACAAGCTGTGTGACTGTGGATTGAGGACGCCAAGGAGGACATCATGATCAGAAGATAACCCATGGAGAAGGTTTTGGTCGTGTCCTAAATATGAGAAGTCCAAGAGATGCAAAATGTTCAAGTGGAAGGATACAGCCCACTCGGAATTCTCAAAGAAGGTGATACGTCACCTAATGGATGAACCTGAGAGGAGGGTGCTCGAGGTGGGAAATGAAGAAAATGATGTGATGCTTATGGTGACAGAGGCAAGGATGGTAGATGCAGAGATTAAATGGATAAGGTTGTAGGTGTTTGTGATGATAACAATTTGAAGCTGATGGAAAACAATGATAAGCTGCATAGCATCATGAAGGAGTTCAGTCTAATGAAGCTGTGTTTGATTGCAAATGTGTGGCTTATAATTATGTTGTTGTTTGTGGTGATGAATAACAAGCCAGAGTGGTGATGAGTCAGAGAGGGTAAGGAGGAGGAATTCATCTGTTAGGAATGTTTTAGATTTGTGATGTATCAGAGTAGTGATGAGAGAGGAATGTATGTGAAGTTAGGAATGTATCTGGTTAAACATGTATGTCCTGTTGGTAGGTCAATGAAACATTGTACCCATTATGAAACATGTGTATGAGATTGTGTAATATGTGGCTTGCACTCTGTATCAATATGTGCCTGATGTGATGAGCTATGCAAACTGAAACCATTTAGTATTTGAAGCAGCAAACAGAATCATGAAATACTGACATACCACATTTCCAAACAAATCATGACATAACACATATCCAAACAGTAGCAGCAGCAAACACAGAAACAGTTACACAACAACCAACCACTAACAGCTGGACATAGGCATAAGCATAAATGTACTGCTGTCTCCAAACTAGAAATTGTTCATAGAATTGCCCATAGATATTGCTCAAATAGAAACAAAATACATTGTTCATATATATTTCTCAAATACAAACTATACACTAACACACAGACAAAACATCAACATTGTCCAAGCTAGATATTTTCAGAATACACTAACACTAACAGATGGCTGTACTACTGTCTCTACAACCAACATTGCCCAAATACATTGTTCATCGATACTGCTGTCTCTACCACCAACATTGCCCAAATATATTGTTCACATATACTGCTGTCTCTACTACCAACATTGTTAATAGACATTGACACACACAGATATTGCTCATAAACATGAACTATGCAGTCATCATGCTACACCAAACAACTCAGATGCTTGAGGCTGCACTGCTATTTCCAAGCTGAGTACTCCTAGTCATCACTCTATGATGTCCTGCCTTTGCCTTCTTCAGCCCCCTTGTGCAAATGTCCTTGATGTGTATGATGATGTTGTTGGGTCACACCAATGCCAGCCCCACCTGGAAGATTTGGTTGAGTGATCACACATCCACTGTTATGATTGGGGCCTTGGGGTTGTTGATAAGTCTGGAAACACACAAATATCAGACATGTATCAGAGATATATCACTAGTATGTATCAGACATGTATCAGACATATATAACAAGAAAGAATAAATCAGACATATATCAGAAGTATATCACTAGCACATATCAGCCATATATCACTTACAACAGGATGTTGTTGTTGTTGGGGCACAACGATGCCAGCCCTACCTTGAAGATTTTGTTGAGTGATCCCACATTCACTTTGCCTAGGGCCTTAGTGCTATTGAGAAGTCTGAAAACACACAAATATAAGACATGTATCATACATATATCAGACATATATAACAAGAATAAATAAGACATATATCAGAAGTTTATCACTAGTATATGTCAGCCATATACCACTTACAATAAGATGGACTTGACCACCACTGGTAGAAGAAATTTGTCTTGCTCCCAATCTTCTTCCTCCTATATGACTATGGGCTTGTTGTTGGGTAGGGGTATTCTGTAAACAGTTATCATTATAATGAAATCACAAGTCATATATCACAATAACAATTACAGCATGAAATGACAAAAGTAATCAGGTATGATGAAATCACAGTCATATATCATTGACGACTGGAGGTACCTGACCACCCCTGCCAGAAGAAATTTGTCTTGCTCCCAATCTTCTGCCTCCTCTTTGATTATGTGCTTGTTGTTGGGTAGGGGTACTTTGTAAACAGTTATGAGGAAATCAAAAGTCATATATCATAATAACAATTACAACATGAAATGACAAATGTAAGCAAGCATGTTGAAATCACAAGGCATATAGCACTTACAACTGGAGGTACTTGACTACCCCTGCCAGAAGAATGTTTTCTTGATCCCAATCTTCTTCCTCCTCTATGACTCTGGGCATGTTGTTGGGCAGTTGTACTATGTAAAAAGTTCTGATGAAATCATAATAACAATATAGCATGGGTGTTCTGAAATGGCAGTTCAATAATGAACTTACAACATGGGTATTCTGGGCATCTGAGCTCTGGCTTCTACCATCAACATTGATACCAGCCCTCCTCAACAAAGCTAAAAACTCTGGTTGAATCTCTTTGTTGAGCTCCTTCTGTTGAGATTTTGGTCTCCCTCTAGGAAATGCAGATCTTGAAGATGGCTTTGGGGCTGATGGATTTTTACAACTCCTCTTATTGTGCCCAACTTCATGACAGTTTTGGCAGGTTTGTGTATGTCCCTGTCTAGACAGTTGGCTTGAGCTTGCTGTTGAGCTAGTCCTTGATCTTGATTTTGACCCAGGTACAAATTCACCCCTCCTCCTCTTCTTAGCAGGCCTTCCAAGCTGCTTGGTAAATGGTGTTGGCACCAACTCAGAATAAGTGGTCTTTGGCAAAATCTTGAATCAGGAATTGGGTGGATCATGCCTGCATATGCTTGCATATATGCAGTCTTTGTGTAATATATGTGCACATGATCCTCTGAATTTTTATTCTCGGCCATCAGAGCTGCACATGCATGGAGGCAAGGACTTCCTGTCCTCTCCTAATACCTGCAGTCACAAGTTCTTGCCAACACATTCAATGTGTACACCCATTGTCTTGTCTAACCTCATACTGCCCCTCTCCAGCATAGACCACAAAAAGATCTGTACATTTCCTCTTCAACTTCATCACCTTCTCCAAAATCCTGGGGCATGTCTCTCCAATCCACTTGGCTGCACTGGTTTTCTTCTTTTAAAACCTAATCATCAGTTGCCTCCTAATCATTTCAAGGCAAGTTATGATTGGTTTATCCCTAGCCTCTAAAATGAACTTGTTGAATGATTCAGAGATATTATTTACAACTAAATCACAACAACTATCATCTGTAAAGTAGCACCTACACCAAGCATCCATCCTCACATCACAAAGCCATTTAACAGCTTCTGGTGAGATCTTGTAGAATTCCTCAATTGCAGCTAGGCGGTCCTCCTCCACAAAAGCTCCAGCAATCTTCCATATCAGCCGCCTATATAACATTGGCCTGAACTCCTTTCTGAAGTTGTCATACATATGCCACAAGAAAAACCTGTGATGTCCTCTAGGCAAGAAATCTTTAAATGTCTCCAGCAGTCCCTTCTGTCTGTCTGATATGAAGGTGAACTGCCCTTCATTGTTCACATCAAGTGCCTCAAGCAAGCAAGCCATGAACCACGTCCAAGTGTCTTTTGATTCATTAGGGACAATAGCTATGGCCAATGGGAACATTGCATTGTTCCCATCTCTGCTTGTAGCACTAAGCAACACTACCCCAATCTCTAACTTCAGAAAAGTTCCATCAAGTCCAATGAATGGCCTGCATTCATCTTTGAAACCCTTAACCTGACAAGGGTAGGTGATAAAAATTCCACTAAATATTGGTTCAGCGTCCACATCACTAGGCCTTGTCTTAACCCTGCAAAAAGTGTCAGGGTTTCTCTGTAATAGGGCATGGGAGTAGTTCCATAGTTGCTTAAAATGCAACTTGTAAGAGCCTTCTATGTAAGCATTGGCAAAGCTCTTAGCATGTATAACTTTTTATCTTGCCTAATATCTAGGCCATAGTCCCTGCACAGATTCTTCCTCAATACATTGATGGGCAGATGGGGTTGGTCTCTTATGTGTTCAACATATTTTTGCCAATCCATTGGAATGTCACTTGAGAATTGGTCCTCACAACATGGCATCCTGAATGTGTTGTCAGTTTCTTCACTACCCAGAATTCTATGATGCTATCCCAAGAGCCTGAACACACCCATCCACACCTGTTAATGCACTCCACAGAAATTCTGCATTCTTCGTTCTTCTTGAATTTAAAATCATATCCATTTCGTATTGCATGCACTCTTAACAATTCCCTGAATTCTCGTGGAGTTGCAAACTTCATTCCAACCTCCAGTTTTGGGTTATCCATATCAACATTATGCATAAATTTTCCCCCTCTGCATGTCATCTCATCACCACTACCTCCCATGCTCCTAATCCCATCCGAATTATCTGTGTCTATGGCCCATTCATTATATGGCTCACATTCTGGGCCTCCATACACATGGATGCCACAGTCCTCATCTTTTTTGAGTGCACAGTGTCTTCACCCAACAGTTTACCCAACTCAACACCATCTTCATCCTCCAAATTTACATCACCTTCATCCTCCAATTCAACATCATCCTCACTGCTTCCACAGTCAACATCATTATCATCTGTTGGTTCATACTCGTCATCTGCATCTGACTCAATGTATCCTTCTCCTTGGGTTCCTTCCATATGGTGCACACTTGGTTGCTCACTTGCATCATGCATAGCCTCTGTTGTATCGTCCATTTCTTCCTCGTCATGCCCAGTCTCTGCTACTGTATCATCCATTGCTTCCTCATCATGTATAGCCTCTACTGTATCTTCTTCAACAATGTCATCCTGAAACTCTGATTGCAACTCTGCAAGACACTCTGCACTTTCCTCCTGCAACTCTGCAATACACTCAGCCCTTGCCTCCTGAACATCTGCCATTGCCTCCTGAACATCTGCCATTGCCTCCTGAACATCTGCCACTGCCTCCTGAAAATCTGCTCTAGCCTCCTGCAACTTTGCTTGATACTCTGCCATTCTATTGCCTCCTGAAAATCGGCCCTATCCTTCTGCACCTCTGCTTGCCAATCTGCCATTTCCATTTCCTTCTGAAAATCTGCCATATCCTGCTGCAACTCTGCTTGACACTCTGGTGTTGCCTCTTCAATATCAGCCGTAGCCTCTTGAATATCAGCCATAGCCTCCTATAATTCTGTCCTTTCATCTTCATTATCCTAGTCATTAGCATATTCTTGGTGTAGTGATGATGGACAACTTAGGTTCATATCTATTTCCTCATACAGTTCCCTCCTACTTGTATCTGTATCTGTTGGTTGAATCAGACTATCCACTGTTTCATCATCCTTTACTTTCAAATTGACCTCTGTGCTTCCCTCCTCTGTTGGCATGCTTCCCTCCTTTGTTGGCATTGAAGTTGGAATGCTAAGATCGACTTCCACTTCTGACTCACTCAGGTTGACAATTGCTTCCTGAGCAGTAGAATTGCCTTCAAGTTGATGCCCTACACATTCATGTGACACATATAAGTCCACAGTTCTACTGCCCTTCATGTTCAAGATTTCAGAGGCATGCACATCATCATCAATTCTACTACACCAACTGAAATCCTTTCTCCAGGGCTTGAAGTATATGTAGAACCTGCCTTTATGTCCTAAATCATTAATCAGCATTTTCAAAGTTTCCAATGCCAACAACCCAGCAACACAGTCAATGAAAACTTCCTGCTGTCCATGTTCATAACTTCCTTTAGATCCAAGTCTCAATACTCCCCCATGATGGATCTTCAAGTTAACTTTCTGACTCTGTCAACAACATTTTAGACATTTCTCACCATAACATATGCACAATAAACCATTTACCATATGCAACATAACATATTCATTATGTTGTAAAATAAAGACTTAGGAGATAACCATAATTAGCATTGACAAATTCACAACATTACTTGGATTAACAGACATAGTTACATGCACCATACAGTTTCTACAATAGACCATACTCAGCATACTGCTTAATTGACTTTCAAATTCTACTAACCTCACGCAACACAAAGTCATCATCAAAAATCTCTCAGCTTTGTATCCTAATTCAACCATTTCTACCAACTACCACTGTAATTTAACTGATTTTAGGCAACAAAAATTTAAAAATTTAAAAATTTACTTACCATCTTGCTATTTGATGCTGCAGTTCTTCACCTTGCTTCGATACCCGACCTCCAGCAGCCCCTCTTTCTCCCCCCTTTTGTGTGTTGCCATCCGATCTCCCGCAATTTCTTTTATCTCCCGCAATTTCTTTTATCTCCCGCAATTTCTTCTATCTCCCACAATTTCCTTTCTTTCCCCCAATTTTTTCGCCCTAGATTTCCCTCTCCCGTGAATTCTGTTTGGGGACACAGCAAAAGGTAAGTTATTTCTCTTTAAACCTTTTGTTCAAGTCAGGGGCAAAACGGGCAGTTTGTAAAAAAAGTTAACCCCAGTTAGCCAATTTTCGTTCTGGGTACCAATGTGTCCCAAAATGAACGATAAGGTATTTTTTGTAAGAAACGCTGAAACGTTAGGGTATTTTCCAGTCATTAACCCCTAAATTTACATTGCCAATTATACATTGCCAGAACTTGATTTTGATATTGCCATAACTGATACCTGCTGCAATTGAAAATAAAGGTAGAAATTCACATGGTATATATATATGATACGTTGCTCCGGTAATACTTACAAGATTTGCTCAGTGACAATTAGCCATAAGCTCCAAAACACTGCCATAAGCCAGATTGACAAGCTCTAGCATTGACAAGCTCCAGCTATGATATCTTCTCATTGACAAGCTCCAGCTATGATACATTGCTCCATATAAACTGTCAACATCTCCACTAGTAAAAACTTGAAGAAGATACAAGGATCTCCATAAAATTCGGCCAACATCTCTATATAATTTACTTGGTATAAAACTCATTATAAATACTTGAAGAAGATATATGGAATCATAAAAACTGTCAACATCTCCATTGTGGCATACAAATGTTTATGGTCTGGGTCCTTGTTATCTTCTCATAAAGTTTAGAATGCAAGTTTTTTTACATGTGGCAGCAAAAATACTGTCTAGCTCCAGAATAATTCCTACAGGCTTATCAAGTTATTATGTCAAAAAATCTACTAATTGTCATATATGCATCAAGATAGCTTCTATGTATGTGATTATGGTGTACATATATGCATCAAGATAGAGAATCTACTAATTGATATTCATAAATTGGTAAGTGTAAGGACACTGGCTATGAAGAAAACACTAGAATGTGGGTTGGATAGTGTTTATAAAATTTAAACAATAGTTATACCAATTTAAATTCCTAACCTACAATAAATGCATAATTATAAATAAATCCAAAATGAAACAAGCTAACACAAAGGATGTTTCAAGGGTTCGGATTACCCAAGTCCAGTCCCGACTTGTTCCTGGTAATTCTACGTCCCTTCCACCGGATACATCCGGATACTCAAGTTAGAACCCTAACTTAAGGTTTTCTTTAAACCCACTTGTAGCAACCATACAAGTATAATCGAAACACAATCGATGTCCTTGACTCCCATAACTTGGGACCAAGCAAACCACTCTCACAAACCGAGAGTAAAACTCATTACGAAAGTTATGAAATTCGAAATGAAATTGCAACACTTACAATCACCTATGCCTTGAAGTAGAACTTGAAGGAGCAAGTGTGTTGTGTGTTGATGTCCCTTCCAAGAAAAAATCCCTTGTAGTTGTCTTCACCAAAACTAGAGGATAAAAACTTTGTTCTAATTGGAAGACAAGATGAGATTGAGATTTAGGGCTTGAAAGATTTGAGGGCTTAGAGATGAAAGCTTGAATTCTAAACAGCTTGCTTGGTTGTCTAAGAGATTCTTAATGGAACAGTAAAAGCTCTCTTTATAGGTTCTCTAAAACCCTCAAACAGAATACCAAAACCCTCAAACAGAATACCCAAACACCCCTTTGAAATCCGCGTGGAAACATCCAACAGATAGAATTTACACAGCAGACAGTTGACTGATGAAGAACTAACAGTCGCCTACTGTACTGTGTCAGAGGGTAGGCGAGAATTCAAACGGTAACTTACCATGTAAGACAATCGACTGATGAAGGTCGGACAGGCGCCTGTAAACCAACAGGCGACCAAGAAACCTTCTACAGCCGACTGAGCGAAACATGAGTAAGTTATGAAAACTCAGAAGGGAAGACAGGATAGGCGACTGATGTGGTATCCACAGGCGCTTGTGCCATGGGCAGGCGACTGTGAAACCAACATCAGTTGTCTGACCAAAACTTGCATAGCTTGCCAAACACCAAGTGTCAGAGCAAGTATCGATATGCGATTGTTGAAGCATTCACAGTCACCAGTGTCATGGACAGGTGACTGTGAAACCCACATCAGTCGTCTGGCCAAAACTTGCGTAAGTTGCCAAACACAAAGTTTCAAGACAAGGATCGACATGCAACTGTAGAAGCATTCACAGGCGCCAGTGCCATGGGCAAGAAACTGTGAAAGCAACATCAGTCATCTGACCGAAAGATGACAAATTAGTTATCTTTGGGCAAGAGAGAGACATGCGACTGACTAACAAGTCACATGCGTCTGTAACTGGACAGGCGCCTGTACTTTGTACAACTGTCTCCTGCTGAGTTATAGCAGAAGGCTCAAAAACCAAGTGACAAAGTATGTGAAAAACAGACAACTGTAGAACAAATCACAGGCGACTGTTTCGAGACAGGCGCCTGTAAAACGTTAAGCAGTCGCCTGTTGAAAGTCCAAAATGCACATGCTAGAGAATAATAAATTGGAGGACAAGGAAATGAGATCTAATTATTTCCTAGGACAGAAAGAAAGATGTGTGTATGCTCCAGCATAATTCTACTTCTAAGCTACATACTAGAAGAGATTAAAAATATTACATATTGTATTTGCCTCTCTTCTTTCTATTGAATGATCTTGAAGTCTTTTAGGAGCTTCAATCATCATAATCGATCATCCAATCCACTTCACATCTTTTGATTGATCCTTGAGTGACATTCATTGCTAACTGATCTTCATGATATGCTTATGCAATGGATTAACTGCAAATATGGGATTAGTCACAAGTATTTATGTTTTCTTATCATCAAAACCAAGTAGTGAGAAGTCCAATACTCAACAAGAAGAAAAAGTACAAAGGAGCAACATGTACCTTTAACATCAGGCTTACAGCCATAACGAATTGTTTGCAGACTCCCAACAAAGTAATAAACGTCCAACAAACCAACGAGTCCAATGATGCTCATAGTAGATATAACAAAGTAAATTCCAGACCATACATGATTCCATGTGCCTACCAAACAAGACATGGATTTTCCATTGATCACTGAAAATGACGGAAAGCATAGGCTGTAGGATCCCATCATTAGATGATAGAGGATCGAAAGAGAGAAGAGACTTACGTTAGCGTACGCTTGGTTATAGTCTCTGAACTTTGCCCTTGGATTCGCCACAACAGTCGGTACTTTATCACAGAGGATCAAAGCAGCGCTTCACCGTCTAAATCTCTATTTGGAAGAAGAACTTAATGGAAGGGAGAAGAGGAAAAATAAGTTGCCTTATGCAAACTTATGACATGAAGGATTAGCCTTAAAAGCCATACCCTTGGGTCCTATTTATAGGCCAAGGGGTTAGTTATTGTAGGAAATAACTACATATAAGCTTATTAGCCTATATTAGCACCATTCCTTATCCTCTTCCTTATGCACTTATCAAGTGCCTTTATGCACTTATAAAGTGACTTTTTCCACTTATCGAGTGGTCCTTTTCACACATGAAAAGGTTCCCTTCGCACATGCTTTCATGCACGTGACATCTGAGGTCCATAGACCCTCATACATCCCCTCATGGGTGTATACATGTCGTCCATATCCAACATCTTCCACTCACACTTGAGGGGATTGTAAGGAAACATCTTTTCCTTTAGTTCTTCTGTTTATCATACTGAGAAATAGACTGTGTGACCGTCATGCACATAGAGTCTGCTGTTGTGCACTTGTTAGAGATACACAACACTCCTTGGGGTGCAAAGTTGAGTAGAGCAATGCATGCTTTACCCTAGATTATTTCTTCACATTTCTTTTACTTTATATTCGACAATTGAATCCCATCTGGATTACAATAGGCTGGCCAGCTTTGAATCTCTAAAGTCCAAATGTGAATATAAAATTAATCTTCCTCTTCTTGCGATCCTTTCGATCGTGACTTGACTCGCTTTTCTAACATGCCCCGCCGGACTGAATTGACCATGGTCCATAAGAAACATGCTAAGACAGCGATCACCTAGTCAAATCTAAAGGAACCAATTAGAGTCCATAAGGGTAAGAAGTTAAGACCCATGTGGTCTTTGGGTCTCACATAATAGTAAACACAATTACTATTCTAACCCAATGGTCAAATGCATACGTAGTATGAATACGTATTACAACATCACTCCTTTTCCAGGGAGCGTATGTCTTAATGATGTTGTAAGGATGATGATCAGACACCACAATGTCTGACTTTGAGTCCCTTTTATTACTCATTAATTTCCTGGACCCACATCCCGCATAAGACAGATAAGATTTCAAAAATCCTCTTAGATCTTTTGTAAGCATCCATATGATGCAGATCTTTCATATGACCATTTTGTTTAAGTCATGACTCTAAATCATCTGTCTGATGATTTTGACTTTAAACAGGTCTCATCTTTATCTTATCTGTCTGATAGAATAAAGGCGGTTGCTCATGTGAGAGAGCCAACCTCAATCTGTCCGACATACTAGAAAATATAGCTGAGATTAAAAAAATTTACACAAACATTTTCAAGAAACTCATATGCAATGTCGAAAAGAACTTATTCTTTTATTAAATTTGATCTTTCATAGACATGGGAATATACATTGATACAACTCAGCTCTTACGCAATCCTTGAGATGATAAGTGTTTGTAAAACACATCTCTGGGGATCGCCTTCGTAAGCGGATCCGCTATCATCTCATGCGTAGATATGTACCTAATGTCTACTTTCTTGTTCTTATTATAGTCTTTTGCAAATTTGTAGCAGATATCAATGTGTTTGGTCTTACAATGGAATTTTGGATCTTTGACTTAGGCTATAGATGCTTGACTGTCATTGTATATTGGTACAGCACCTGAGTCACTTGCATCAATTAGCTTGTCTAAGAACCTCCTAAGCCAAACAGCTTCTTGGACCGCCATGCTAAATGCTACAAATTCGGCTTCCATAGTTGAAAGTGCGATGCAGGATTGCTTCTTGCTACTCCAGGATATTGCACCAGATCTGAGTAGAAAAACATGTCCTGAGGTCGATCGTCGCTCATCGAGATCACCCGCCCAATCAGCATTAGTGTAGCCTTCGAGCCTCAAGGCATCTCCTTGATAGCATAAAGCATAGTCCGCAGTCCCTTTAAGATACCGCATTATCCTCTTAATCGCTTTTCAGTGTACTTGCCCTAGATTGGATTGTAACGACTTGCCATTCCAACGGCAAAACAGATGTCCGGTCTTGTACACATCATAGCGTACATAAGACTACCAACTGCACTGGAATATGAAACTTTTTCCATAATTTCCTTTTCTTTTTTTTGTTCTTTGGACACATTTTCAGACATAAAAGGAGTATCAATGGACTTACAGTCCTGCATATTAAAACGTTCTAGAACCTTCTTTATATAAGTCTCTTGTGAAAGAGAAAGAAGTTTCTTCGAACGATTCCTTGAAATCTTAACTCCAAGGATATATGCGGCTTCTCCCATGTCTTTCATCTCAAATACTGATGAAAGCCAATCCTTGATATCCATCACAAAGCCCTTGTCATTTCCGGCTATTAAAATGTCATCTACATATAGAGACATAATAACATACTTGCTTTTGATCCTCTTGATATATACACAGTTATCTTCATCAAGCATGGTAAAACCATTTGATAACACAACTTCTTTAAATCGTATATACCATTGCCTCGAGGATTGTTTAAGACCATATATGGACTTACGAAGTTTACAAACCTTATGTTCGTTTTCTTCTTTTACAAACCCTATTGGTTGTTCCATATAAATCTCCTCGTCCAATTCTCCATTGAGAAAGGCAGTCTTTACATCCATTTGATGTAATTCGAGGTCTAAGCAAGCTACCAAAGCCAGAATCAAGCGAATCGAAGTAAAACAAACAACAGGTGAGAAGGTCTCTTCGTAGTCTTTCCCTTCCTGTTGCGTAAAACCTTTCACGACAAGGCGAGCTTTATATCTGTCTATAGAACCATTAGCCTTATGCTTGATCTTAAGAACCCATTTGTTCCCAATAGCTGTACGTCCTCTGGGTAAGTCAACCAAGTCCCAGACTTGGTTAATTTTCATGGATTCTAATTCCTCCTTCATCGCTTCCATCCATTTGTCTTTTGCAGGGCATGATACGGCCTGTTTGAAAGTAACAGGCTCGCCATCTTCTTGTAGTAAAGTCACAAAGGTTTGTGGGAATTCTTCCTCAAATCTTAAAGGAGCTAACCTTGTACGACTACTACGTCGCATTTGAGATTCTTCAAGTTCTTGTTGACTCGAAGTTGGATCAATTCTAATATTACTCCCACTTGGAATGTGATTAGAATTGCTCCCACTTGGATCATTATTCCTATATGGAATAGGATTCGCATCATTCGTATCATCCATTGGTGAAGGTAGAAATGTATTTTCGTCTTTACCAAGAATTCTCCCACTCGAATGAGGTAATCCTTTTTGATCATAAATCTCAAATAGAGATAAGTCTTGACTTATCTCGTCCTGTCTTGGAAACTCATTTTCCAAGAAAGTAACATCCCTCGACTCAAATTCAATCAGTCCTCCATTGTCTTCCTGACCAATAAAAACATAAACTTTGGAGTTTTCTGTGTATCGTATAAAGATACATTTCCTCCCCCTTGGCCCAAGTTTTCCATACTTATGGGAGGAAATACGTGCATTGGATGCACACCCCCAAGGTTTTAAAATGCTTAAGTCAGGAGACCTTTGGTTCCACAACTCATAAGGAGTGGAGCTAACTGATTTCGAGGGTACGCGGTTCAAGATGAAAGCAGCCGTCAATAATGCATCACCCCAAAAGGTGATTGGCAAGTTAGCTTGCGCCATCATTGAACAGACCATTTCCATTAAAGTCCTATTCCTCCTTTCAGCAACACCATTTTGTTGCGGAGTATAAGGCATAGTTACCTGATGAACTATGCCCTTTTCATCAAAAAGTTCCTTAAAACTTGTTGATTGATATTCACCGCCTCTATCGGTTCGTAAGACCTTAATCTTACGATCTAATTGATTTTCCACTAAACTCATATAGTTTTTAAAGCAGGTTAATGTTTCATTTTTGTGGGATATCAAATAGATATGTTCGTATCGGGTGAAGTCATCAATAAAAGTGATGAAGTAGGACTTCTCGCGTCTTGTCTTGACATTCATCGGACCACATATGTCCTAATGGATGAGCTGTAATGGAACCGCGGCCCTTGTGCCGGTTCCAAATGGCTTGCGACAAGATTTCCCTACAAGGCAATGTTCGCAAGTCGACATTTCGACCTTTGAAACATTGGATAGAAGGCCACGTTTGGTAAGTCTATCCATACGTGTTGGTCCAATGTGACCAAGCCTTGTGTGCCAACAAATTACATCTGACTCATAAATCGAAGAATTTGTAACAAGGAAATTTTCATTAAAATTTGAGGAATCGTACATCGTATTTAATACAATGAATCCTTTAAAAACATACCCAGAACTAATTAAAGAATTATTACAAGACAGATCCATTTTAAAATTATGAAAGAACCAACTATAACCAAGACCCATTAAGACGACCACAGATATGATATTCCTTCGAATATCCGGAGCAAAGAGAACATCATGAAGTAAGATAGTGCGGCCGTTGTCCAAGACGAGCTTGTATGTCCCAACGCCTTTCACTTCAACACGTGTGTTGTTTCCTACATATATCCACTTCGTTCCTTGGGGTATCCGGTGATACTCCACGAAGGACCGTTTGTCCCTTGCTATGTGGTCGGTGGCAGCTGAATCAATTATCCAAAAGGGATTAGATTCTACAAGAAATATTGAACTAGAAACACATATGTAACTAGTATTATTACAAGTTACCTTGTCACCTCCATCCGCACATAAACGGGCAAAGTGACCTAACTTGTTGCACTTGATCTTCTTCAAGTCTTTCTTCTTGTGCCATTTCTTGTTCCCTCCTTTTTGTTTGTGTTTCTTGGTAGACACTGGTTGCTTTTTATGTTCATGAGCAAACTTCGAGTGATGTTTACGTTTATTTACCCCGTGTGAGGAAGTAGCAACCATGTGCACTTCTGTACTTGGCTTGGCGGCCGCAAGCCGCTCTTCCTCTAACTCGAGATGCTTAGAAACATCATTGAAGTTCTTGATGCGCTCATTATGAGTGAGATGCATCTTCATGTTGTCCCATTCGATTGGTAGGGAACGTATGACCGCTTGAATTTGTTGCTCATCAGTGATCAGATGACCTGCATCCTTTAACTCTGAAATAAGATTCGCCATGTGTCGCAGATGCATTCCTATGGAATGATCTGGACGTTTTTTGTACGAATCGAATTTTATAGTTAAAGAGCGAAGTTTGGTCACCGAGGTGCCACCAAACTTCTCCTCTAGCTTGGACCATATGTCCATAGCTATGTCATATTCTCGGAAGATTCGCATTATGTCATCGGCCATACTTGACAACAACGTAATGCGAGCAATTTTGTTCTTCCGAGACCAATCATCGAAAGCTTCCTTGTCTCTTCTTTGTTGGGCCGTAGTGCCTAACTCAGGTTCAATCATTATGTTCTTCAGAGTTTCGAGCACATCTTGCTCCTCTAGAACATATTGTATCTTCATGGACCATAGTTTGTAATTATCGCCGTTGAGTTTTTCACCTTTGTTCAACTTAGCGACGATGTTCTTAGTAGCGGAAGACATTTTAGTTTTAAAATGATGTAAAAGACATAAAAACAAATTCGATCAAAAACATTGCATAAATTTTACATTTGATAAGTTACTTTTGAAAAATATTGAAGATGTTGCTCTAGAATCGGAAAGGTCATTACGATTCCAATCACAATCTAGAACAACTTTCAATATTTCCCCATCACTTATCAAACAATAGTACTCTTATAGTACTTGCAGCGGAAAAGCGATTTTGAAAACGTATTTTGCAGCGGGAGGTAGTGGCCTGCCTCGGCCATTACCGGGGTCGAGCCGTGGCTGTGCCAAGGCCGGATTCTCCACTGTAGGGGGTTTTGCCGTATGCAACTGCCGCCGGCCCCGTAGGGGCCGGCCATGCAGGCCCCCACCCCCTTTGGGGTCGAAGCCGGGGCTCTTCGGCCTGGTCCTGGCCTCGGCCAGGGCTGCTCGGCCTGGCCCTGGCCGAGGCCAGTGCTCCCTTGGCCCTAGCCCTGGCCACGGCCAGGGCCGGCCTCGGCCCGGCCCTGGCAGAGGCCAGGGCGGGCCTCTGCCCTGGCCCTGGCCGAGGCCAGGGCCGACCTTGGCCCTGGTAGAGGCCAGGCCTCTGCCCTGGCCTCGGCCAGGGCCGGCCTTGGCCCTGGCAGAAGCCCTGGCCGGCCGGCCGGCCTCCTTGGAGTCCGGCCGCACACCCCCCCTATGGGGGGCTGTCTTGGTTGTAATTGGCTGAAGCCAACCCCTTCCCCAATGGGGAGGGGGGTGCATAGCCACCATGACCCACATGGCCATGGCAATCATGCACCAAAGAGATATGCTATTGCCATACTACATGGTGACAATTCACCATGCCCTTCCATGGCAATCTTCTTCTCCGATGAGAAGTTTTGTAACCACCATCTTCTCCGATGAGACACCCGTTCATCGAGAAAGTGGTTATTCTTTAATGGCCGTGTGCCAAAAAAAATAACACACTTTTAAGACCGCAAACTTCACGCTCTACATGAAGAGAGTGCCCATTCCCTATTGAATGGAGACTCAGCATCCATGAGGAGTGCGAGTTTGGCAAGATGAACAGTCAGTTCTTCCCGTCACGAAGAGTTCCTGCCATATCCGTAATGACAAAAGACCCTAACGTGAAAAGAACAACTTTTACGTTCTCTCCATCACGATGCGCTCCTACCATATCCATAATGGAAGGAAACTCATTCGTGAAAGAGACAACGTGTCATTCATCGGTGAGACCGGGGCGAACCCGTGTGGCTTTGATACCAATGTAGGATCCCATCATTAGATGATAGAGGATCGAAAGAGAGAAGAGACTTACGTTAGCGTACGCTTCGCTATAGTCTCTGAACTTTGCCCTTGGATTCGCCACAACAGTCGGTACTTTGTCACAGAGGATCAAAGCAGCGTTTCACCGTCTAAATCTCTATTTGGAAGAAGAACTTAATGGAAGGGAGAAGAGGAAAAATAAGTTGCCTTATGCAAACTTATGGCATGAAGGATTAGCCTTAAAAGCCATACCCTTGGGTCCTATTTATAGGCCAAGGGGTTAGTTATTGTAGGAAATAACTACATATAAGCTTATTAGCCTATATTAGCACCATTCTTTATCCTCTTCCTTATGCACTTATCAAGTGCCTTTATGCACTTATAAAGTGACTTTTTCCACTTATCGAGTGGTCCTTTTCACACATGAAAAGGTTCCCTTCGCACATGCTTTCATACACGCGACATCTGAGGTCCATAGACCCTCATACATCCCCTCATGGATGTATACATGTCGTCCATATCCAACATAGGCTCCCATCAGGCTTACCTTCTTCCACCACTGGAAAGCTGAGCATCAGTCACGGAACATCTGTCACGGAACGAATCCGTGGCAACTGTTGCTTCATTAGCCATGGATGAGTCCATGGCTAATAATCTGTGGCTAAATTTTCAATAGCCACGGATTTTTAGTGGCAAATAACTCCTTTCCACTGACATCGCAAGAGCTCAAAAGATCGTCAACGAAAAGTATTTGCCATAGCGTAATCCGCGTCAGATATTGGTTAACCACCACAGATGATCTATGGTAGATTCTGAAAGAACTTTAAATTTATGAAGAACATTGCTTAGAAATTGTTTGATGAAAAGTATATGCGGAATATTACCGGAATCCATGAAGAAGAAGAAAAAATCCGGGTCTAGATCTTCTTGTTGATCGTACGAATGGAGAGAGTGAGATGTGAAGCCCTTTCTTCTCTCTTTTTGTCTTACACACTTTTCTAAATGAGAAAGCATAAAGAAAAAATAACGTACGTCAACAAGGGACCACACCTCCTTATTTATAGAAATGGGTTTTTTTACTAATTAGCCTATCATAAATTAGTAATTACCTCAGGAATTCCACACATTGACAAATAATTTCCCACACTTATTATTAATTGTATAGGACCGTAAAACCTTATTAAATCATTACAATTAGGTCCTTAATACACAATTAGTAATATATGTGTGCCAATTAATGCAATATGTGTGCGTCCACATGCCAAAAATGCATATACGAGTATTTATACATATGGTATAAGTCCATAATTCCAACAATCTCCCAATTGGACTACAAAGCCATGTGTATAAACAGCCCGTTCTAAATATCACACATAAATTACCCTGTAAAATTGAATGTGTGTACACAACTGAATTTAAGTCATCTAAAATATCTCGTCCATTAGTCTTACCGATGCAGGAACCAACGGAGCAGTCGTTGCTAAATTTCACGCAACTAAACCCACATTGATCACAAGTATCAATTCAACTAAATGACATAGATAGTGTGGATGTGTGGCATGGAAGTTACATGGTAAGTGATTTACGCATGCCTATTTCAAACTGGTCCAGCTGAAAATAATCATATGAGATCGGAGTTCAGAGTATAATAATAACTGAATGAACTGAATATTATATTTATAGACAAATAATGTCATGACATTTCAACAAGAATTAAGAATTAAGCTGGAGAGACAACATATATAAACTCCCACTATTCAAATGGCATCTAAATTGATAACGCCCATATGAGTTACAAGCTGATAAAAGGCCAAGGGCATTAATGCCTTAGTGAGCAAATCCGCAATCATATAGTTTGTCCATATAGGCTCAATACTTATTAAACCACTCTGAATTCTTTCCTTCACACTTAGAAATTTGATGTCTATATGCCTATATTTAGACGAACTCCTATTGTTATTAGAATACAGAACTGCTGCCCCTACTGTCACAATATCATTTGAGTGGCCTTGCAATGCCGCTGAAATTTGCAGTCCCGAAATAAAATTTTGCAGCCATATTGCATGATTTGATGCCCCCATAGCATGCAATAAACTCTGCCTCCATAATAGATGAAGCAATGAGAGATTGCTAAGTGCTTCTCCATGAAATTGCACCTTCAGCCAGTAGAAAAATGTAGCCAGATGTGGATTTTCTACTATCTCAGCATTCAGCAAGGCCGGAGTCAGAATACCCCACAATCTCAAGATTATCCAACCTCCTATATGTGAGCATATAACCTTTCGTCTTCTGCAAGTATCTAAAGACTCTTTTGGCTGCCACCCAATGTTCTCTTCCTGGATTACTTTGGTATCTGCCTAGCATTCCCACTATAAACGCAAGATCTGGTCGGGTGCAGACTTGCGCATACATGAGACTTCCCACTGCTGATGCATATTGGATATTCTCTATATACTTGGCCTCAATATCATTATTTGGACACTGCTTTAGACTGGATTTGTCTCCTTTTGACATCGGTGTGTCATGTGGCCTAAACAGTTTTGCATGCCAAACCTTTGTAGTACCCTTTCAATGTAACCCTTTTGTGATAATCCAAGAGTTCCTTGTGAACAATCACGATGAATTTGGATTCTTAGCACATATGAGGCGTCTCCAAGATCTTTCATATCGAAATGTTTCGATAGAAATTTCTTTGTATCCTGAAGAAGTTTTACATCACTGCTGGCAAGCAATATATCATCCACATATAACACAAGAAATGTAAACTTACTCCCACTGAACTTATGGTACACACAATCTTCAACAATGTTTGTCTCAAAACCAAATGAGAGAATCCTTGATGAAATTTAAGGTACCATTGACGAGATGCTTACTTGAGTCCATAGATAGATTTTTTAAGTTTGCACACCAAACTGTTATCTTCTTTTGGAGATAACCCTTCTGGTTGCACCATATAGATGGTATCCTCAATGTCTCCATTGAGAAAGGATGTCATTACATCCATCTGATCTAACTCTAGGTCAAAATATGCCACACGTGCCATTATGGTCCTGAAGGAGTCTTTCGACGAAACATGAGAGAAAGTATCTTTATAATCGACGAATTCCCTTTGAGTAAATCCTTTTGCGACAAGACATGCTTTATACCTTTCCACATTACAGTGTGAATCCCTTTTGGTTTTGTATACCCGTTTACAACCAATGGGTTTCAATCCTTTAGGTAATGAGACATTATCCTAAACACCATTGTCCTTCATGGATTGAATTTCCTCACCCATGGTTGCGATCCATTTTCGAGAGTTTGAACATTCGATCGCTTCGTGAAAGATGACTAGGTTATTAACCACGGGACCATCGTTTACTTCATGCTCATTGAGAAATACAATATAGTCACTTAATATTGCACTTCTCTTTTCTATATGGATCTCCATAGAGGCACTGCTTTTTCTTAAATTTGAGGGTGTTGAGTTTGACCTTGAGGTTGAATTTGATCTTGAGGTTCCTCTTAAGTCACTATTTGAGGAAGAGGAACTTCATTTTAATGGGTGGAAGATTCGCCAACTTCACTTACTGGATATTGCAGAAAAATTACGCCAGGAATAAAAACATGGTCATAATTTGCAACAACTAAAGGAGAAGGTGTTGCTGAATTCTCCTCAAAAACGAAATCATTATCCTTATCTTTCTCCCAAAACTCAAGATCCTCAAAGAACCGAGCATTTCTCATCTCAAAGAATGTTCTTCCTTTGGGATCGTAGAATTTATAACCCCGTGATCTTTTGGCATATGCCACGAAATAACTACTCCAGCCTTTTCTCATTTGGCCATAGGGTCTAGCCTCAGCTGAACATCCCCATACTCGTAAATGCTTCAAGACAGGTTGTCTGCATGTCCACAACTTATAAGGGGTTTTGTTAGTAGCTTTAGTTGGCACACGATTGAGGATATAGACTGCGGTTTTTATAGCATCACCTCAAAGTGATTGAGGTAAAGTTGTATGAGAAATCATACTCCTTACCATATCCTTAAGGGTTATATTTCATCTCTCTGCCACACCTTTCATACTTGGGGAGCCTGACATGGTATATTCAGGGACGATCCTGCACCAATCTAAGTATTTTGCAAATAGACCTGGACTTTGGTCACATGATCCGTCATATCGACCATAGTATTCACCACTACGATCTGATCTGACAGACTTAATTGTCTTTCCAAGTTGTTTTTCAACTTCAAATTTAAAAGACTTAAAAACATCCAGAGCCTGTGACTTCTCATGTAACAAATAGAGGTAACCATAACGAGAGAAATCGTTAATGAACGTAATAAAATACCGTTGACCATTCCAAGCAGCTGTAGGAAATGGTCCACAAATATCGGTATGTATTAGTTCTAAGACGTTCTAAGCTCGCACAACCCATATATTTCTCTTATTTGTTATTTTGCCCTTTATGCACGCAACACATATTTCTACATTATTTGTTTTGTCAAGTTCATCAAGAATTCCATCAGTCACAAGCCTGTCAATTCTCACTTTTGATATATGACCCAAACTCTTGTGCCATAACGAATAAGAATTCTCATTTGGCAATTTATGTTTTATGCCTCTCGTTTCAGTTGTTTGGGACACATGTTTTATGATAACCATATCAAGCATATATAGATTATCATTATGATACAAAGTACTAGTTCCAACACATTTAGAATTAAGAAACAAATTTCCTTTCCCATTACCAAAATACAACGTATATCTTTCATTGTCTAGAACATGAACTGAAACTAAATTCCGTCTAAATGATGGTACAATCAAAATGTCCTTTAATTCTAAATAAAATCCAGTACATAATAACAATCTAAAAGTCCCTATGCCTACAACTTCCTATGGGTCTCCAGCTCCCATATAGACATGTTTTTCATCTTCATTGGGCCTTCGATAGTTCAGGAAACCATGCATAGATATACTCAGTGAGTAGTGGCACCAGAATCAAAACACCAAGTATATCTATGAACTGAAACCATTGCAATATGAGTGTAAACAAGAGAGAAAGACATACCCTATTTCACGTGCCAAGCGTGATGTTTTGCACAGTCTTTCTTGAAATGAGAAGCATCCTTACAGAAAAAGCATTTCATTTCCTTTTTTTCCTTATTGGGGACCTTTTGCTTTTTCTGCGATCCTAATGCCACAGTCACTTTGCATTTCCTCTTCTTTTTAGCAATAGAAGAGGCCGTAGCTAAGTGAGCACTATTTGTCTTTTGTTGCTTCATTTGTTCCTCCTCTTGTACCAAATGAGAAATGAGCTCATTCAATGTCCATTTGTCCTTTTAACAATTGTAGCTTACTTAAGATTAACTCAATTGAGGAGGATTGAAATCAGCACCAAATGGATAAGAAAATCTTCTGGAAACTTAATTTTAAGTCCTTTCAGTTTTCCAGAAAGATTATACATCTCCAAAATGGGCTCCTTAATGCTCACATTACCCTTGTATCTTATGTAAAAAAGCTTCCTATGTGCAGCACTTGTCGCCACCGTATCGCTTTTAGCAAAGCATTCTTCAAGGATTTCAAGGAACTTCTTAGCATCCATATTCTTAGTCACAGTGTCCAGAAAAGCTTCGGATACTGCATTTCTCATGATCATTAGACTTACGCGGTTGGACTTTTCTCACCTTTCGAAAGTTTTCTCCTCTTGAGGAGTACTTTCTGTCGTAAGTGGTGATGACTTATCAAACATTAATGCATAGTCAAGATCCATGCAGCCCAAAACCATTTTCACTTCATTTTTCCAAGTTTTAAAATTAGTTCCATTCAGCATGGGAATGTTATTAATAGGATCAGAAACCGAACTTGCATTTATGATATCAGCTGTATAGAGAACAAATAGAATGAGTATTAGCTCACAATTAATTATTCAAAAATTAGTGATTAACTAAATGAATAATAACAACCCATCTACAAGATGATTAATTCAACATCAAATATAGTATTTGGACTAAAATTCGACTCGCTAGCAATCATCTTGTTGTAGTAACATAGAAAGATAACATTGTACAGCCAAATACTTAACCTTTCTTTGGTCCAGCTAAGTATTCATAAGGTACATCTAATAGTTATCAATATTCATTATCACATGTATACATTAATTTCTGCGAAACAACAGTTTTTCTTTGGGCCAACATGTTGCCCGCATGAAAAATAATGCATACAAAAATAACTTAGTTATTTACAAATAAAACATTTCCACAGCAGAGGTCACTTGGGTGACAGTAATGTTTTTGCTAATTAAGGTGAAAAAACTAAGAATGCTCAATTAAGCAACTTTATGTTTTTACCCGTATAATCACTACAGAATTAATTTAAACAAATTAATCATATAGTTTAAAGTATGGCAATTGCAAAGACCACGTGACCTCGTCATTCACTTATAGGTTAGTTGACTGTAGGCAGAGCGGTGGTAGCATCTTTGAATTCAAACCCATACATTTTCTACTTGCTATGCATAAATGCCAATCTCATATAGGGTAGAGCAAAATTACAATGCCAATCTCTATAGAGAAGTGCCATAAAGCCAATATCATATAAAGTAGAGCACAATAGTAAGTCTAGTCTCTATAGAGTAGAACATTAAAGCTAATCTCATATACAGTAGAGCACAATAGTAATGGTAGTCTCGATAGAGTAGAGCATTAAAGCTAATCTCTTATAGAGTAGAGCCAAATACTAAGGCTAGTCTCTATAGAGTAGAGCATTAAAGCTAATCTCTTATAGAGCAGAGCCAATAATCAAAATGAAATACAACGATTATCTTTATGATGGATATATGTAGCACATTGTAATCACTAAAATATAATACAAATAATTTGAATTATATAAACAATTGACCAAAATCCTTAGCCCAACGATAAAGACTTTTCCATTCGACCGTTTGGTCACGAGATCAACACCCGACGGTTGCAATTTTATGTTTTCCTTTTCAGTTATAACCAAAACAAATATAATTCAAATTAATGAATTATGTGGCCATAACCAAAAAGGTACCAAAGCCAAATGGTTAAGCAACGTCCGAGACAACCAGTTGGTTATGTGTTCGAATCCCAACAAGCGTAACAAAAATTGAGTTTTTCTTCTTAGTTATAACCAACACAGGATTACTTCAAATAAATGAATTACACAGCAATGGCATTCAGATTGTCTAGTAATCGCTCCTTATTTTATACGTTTTTCTGCATGTTTTCATGTCATTTCGATCGCCCATATTGTGTTTTCCACGATTATTCGATGATATCGCGTTGCTTTTCACTATTTCTTATTTTTGTCGTATTTCAGGAGATATGGAGCGATTTGGAGCAAAAATAAAATCAAGGGACTTTCGCGCACACCAGAGCGTCGCCCATGGCTTATTTGAGGAGTTATCAGCATTAGAGGATGAGCGGAAGATGAAGAAATTTGATAGAATCGACGAGTAGGCGAGGATGAGAAGAAAAGAAGACAGATACAGCCTACTCAGCCGAACAAAGACCTTACTCGGCCGAGTCAGTGAAACGGATACGCACAGTAGAATTTCAAAGTTTCCTCGGCCGAGCAAGGAAGTCCACTCGGTCGAGTGAGAAAGCATACTCGCCCGAGTAGAACATGGATTTTCAACCGAGAAGCGGCTAAGTTACTGGATTTTTGAGAAGCCTACTCGGCCGAGCACAATTGCTTACTCGGCCGAGTAAAGAAGCCTACTCCCCGAGTCAGTCAGAGAGACAGACCCCCGAAACCCCCAGATTCTCTGTTTTATTATTGGGTCTGTCACTCGGCCGAGTGACATTGTTACTCGGCCGAGTGACTCATTCCGACTGCTGCAAGGATTGCGAATTCTGGGCTACGCAGGGACAGTTTTGTCATGATTTTTGGACGATTTTAGCTTGTATTTAAACCTAGTTTTTTCCTAGTTTTAGGAGAGACTTCTATTATTTTTTGAAGTCTATTCTTTTGTGAAATCTTAGTTGGAAATCATAGGCGACAATTTTGGTTTGTTCTTTCTTGCTAAAAATCTTATTTTTATGAATTGTCTCTTCTTTGCAATGAGTTGGCTATGATCAATTGCTATTTTTCTGAGATTTCTATGATGATTTGTGAGTAGTTTATTCGTTCTAGGGCATGGGGATGAACCATATGGACTCGATCTTTTGAATTGTGATGAATGAATAGAATTGTTGCTAGGATTGAAGAAAGGTTAGGTTTTGATTGATTTATTGCGAGTAGCTAGGAATTTCCATCGATTGGGATTTGCAAGAGATTGGATCCAAATTGATGGGAAGGCCTAGATATTTGACTTAGGTTCATAATCAAAATTCACTAGATTTGGTTTGCAAGAGATTGGACCAAAGCTAGGATTTTTATTATAAATTTATACTCATATTCGTTTGCAAGAGATTGGACGAATACGAACTATCAAAACTTAGACCATATCTCGAGTTGCCAGTGGACGATGATGTGTATCTTCACGCTAGTGGCTTAGGTTAGGGTTTGCACGAGAGTGGGCCCGAATCTAGGTTGCTATAGACCGGCAATAGCGCGAGAGCGTGAGCTTGGTTCTACATTAAGTTGCGACTAGTTCACCTACATTCGAGCCTTGTAACATTGATATTCATGATCCACAAGGATAAAAAACGGTCCGTAGTGGGGATTTCCCATCCCTAGACGCTTTTATTATATTGATATCTATTTGTTATTCGAACGATTGTGACACCACCATCAAAACTATTCTTATTCCACCAATAGCTAGGTAATCAAAGTAGGATACTGTCAATTGTCCTCCCTGTGTTCGATACCCGCTCGCCACTACGCCGTGCGCTTGTGGTAAAACTACAGTCATTTTCCAGGTGTATATCCAAGCACGATCAAGTTTTTGACGTCGTTGCTGGGGAGGCGATTGTATTTTATTTTCTTTACTTAGTTATTTCTTTTCTTTTTATTATTTTCATCTTTTTATTATTTTCATCTTTTTATTCCTCTATTGTGTTAATTATTCCATCGATACTCTCTTTTTCTGTGCATGTACACGAGATCAAAGGCACATCAAGAAGATACATTATTTGATCCTGGGATCGAGCGTACGGCAAAGAGGCTTAGAGCTGAGAGGAGACTTCCTATAGAGGATACTCATATGAACTGATCGGAGACACTGGAGGAGCTAGCGGCACGCATGGCTAGGCTTGTATCTATCAGAGATAGGCTACGGCCTAAGATTACTTCTACTACCTCGTTTATTGCGATGTTGGAGTTGGCGGCGGACAAGAACTCCGATCTCAAGACGAGCCTCGTGGTTTTGATGCAACAAGACCCATTTCATGGGAACTCTCACGAGAATCCACACTACCATCTACAGTTGTTCTTGTCCAAATGAGCAACTTTTCAGATGCCCGGTGTACTGGCTGACGCTATCCGACTGCACCTCTTCCCATTTACCCTTCGGGACAAAGCATTGTATTGGTTGAGGAAGCAAGCGGATGGGATCTTTACCACATGGGATGAGTTGGTGAGCACTTTTGTTAACAAATTCTACCCACCATCTAAGACAAGCAAGATAAGGAGTGCGCTCATGTCCTTCAAGCAAGGACCACATGAAACTATATTTGAGGCATGGGAGCGCTTTAAAGATCTCCAACACTAATGCCCCCATCATAGTATTGAAGCATAGGAGCTTGTGCATAGCTTGTATAATGGATTGCAACCAGGCACCAAGAAAATCATCGATGCAACCGCTAATGGAGCTATATTATCTAAGACGCCAGATGATGCTACGGCCCTACTTGAAGAGATGTCCTCTAATAACCAACAATGGGGCGACGAGAGAGGACATTCTTCATCCTCCTTGAAGCAACCCAGTATTTATGAGGCAAAGGCCGTAGCGGAGCTCTCTACGAAGTTTGATTCTCTCCACAAGGTCGTGGAGAGATTGGAGAAGTTGATAAGTGATCCGCATGGGACCCCCACCACATCTACACCGGAAAGAAGTATGGGCAATTGGCAAGACCAAGCCCATGTCATGTATGTTGGAGGAGAGCAAGGAGAGGGAGCTATAGAGCAAATCCAATACGTTGCAGGAAACACCGGTTATTGGGCAAACCCGGCCACGAGAAACCATCCGGGATTCTCATATGCAAATAATGATGGAGCCTTAAATCCACCACTGCAACAACCTCAAGCTTGGCCTCCACAACAACTGCAATATCCACTGAGAGGGCCTCAACAATAAAACTTCCAACCGAGGCAACAAGCGAGACCATATAGACCTCAGGGGTATAATCAAGGGTGGAGAGCACCTAATCCACCACACGCAACACCGAGGTCCGACCATGAAGCGAGGGTTGAAGAATTCATGGCGGAGCAAAAGAAGGTAAATGCTAGATTGACCGCTCAACAAGACTCTCTTAATACCGTCGTGGCACAATTATCGGAGCAACTAGCATTGCTAAAAAAATACTCAACAATTGCCAGCTCAATCGGAGCCAAACCCACGGGACAATACCGGCCACATCAATGCAGTATTTGCGGTAACTACTAGGGGCGGGAAGGACACCACTCCCGCCATGATTCAAACCAAGGAAACGGGGGAAGAAATTTTGGATGACAAGGAGCCGGCTATTGAGGAGGAGTGCCCAAAAGAGCCAAAAGACGGTGAAAATTCTGAAATTATGAAGCCACGTGAGGAGCGCAACTATATGCCACCGGTACCCTTCCCACAAAGGTTGGCGAGAGCAAAGATTGAGAAGCAGCTCGCCAAGTTCCTTGAGTACTTGCGGGGAGTGAGCTTAAATATCCCTTTCTTGGATGCCATTGTAGAGATCCCGTCTTACGCCAAGTTCCTAAAAGACTTGATTTCGGGAAAGAAGCGAAATGAGAAGATAATGCTCGTCGAGCAAGGTACATGGTTCACCCGTAAGGAGAAGGAGCCTACAAAATTTAAAGATCCTGGAAGCTTCCGCATCCCTTGTACGCTTGGAGGAGTCCCGCTACAAAAAGCCTTAGTAGATTTGGGAGCAAGCGTAAGCCTAATGCTGTAACGGCCAGTATTTTCCTAGGCGTATTATTTGTGTGTGCCCGTATTTTCGTTTTGACCATCCAGATGTTTTCGTGCACGAGATATATGTTGTGCGTCAACGCGAGCGCGTTCCGTTCTTCGTTTTACCGTTTCATCCTTAACCGACTATCCAGCTTAGCTAATTATCTTAACTTAATTATCCTACTAATTACAAACTACTAATTACTTTATCTATTTTTACATTTTACTTAATTACTTTATTTGAAAGTTAATCACTAATAAATTACACTAATTATTTACCCTAATTAGATTAGCCTAATCTAATCTAATCCCTAATCAAATCCTATGTCGGCAGCCAACCAACTCCTACCTGATAGTTCCCCCTATTCATTATTAGCAGACACATTCATCAACCGTCAACACCCACATCCAGCTCCTCCATCATCAAGCTGTTCCCCAAGCTTCACTGTTGTATTTCAACAGCAGGGGAAGCGTCTCTCCACCTGCAAGAGAATTACCACCTGCAAACCCATCTTCTCCCTGCAACCCCTGCAAAGCCGAATACAAACCAAGTTCAACAAAATCAGCCCCAAATCAATTCTTCCCAATCCATCCCCAAAACCAATTTCAGATTCAAAATCAAACCAGAAATCAAGAGGGAGAAACAAAAATCCAGATCTCTAATCAAACCAAATCTGAAATTGAAATTTCAGAATCTTTACAAACCAAACCCAAACAACTACCCATCTCCTTCCTCCTCCATCTCCATTGGCCGGCCTCCACCTCCCGACCACCTGCTCACGCCGTTCAGCCGCGCCCCCGCCGCCGCCAGCTGGAGCTCGCCGCCGCCCGTAGAAGCCGCCGGAGCCACCCCCTCGCGTGCAGCAGCCGCCGCCGGATCCGCGCCCCCGACCCCGCCGTGCGCCGCCTGGGAGCCCCCGCCCGCCGTGGCCTCTCCTCCCCCGCGGTGAGCCCTCCCCTTGCGTGTGCGGGTGTAGCCCCCTTGCCCATTTGCGTAAGCCCCTTGCTGCCATCGACTGGAATCAAAAAAATAAAAAAAAAAGAAGAAGAAAGGGAACAGATGAGAGTGTGAGAAAGAGAGGATGAGGGTGAGACAATGAAAGGGTGGGTGTGACAGCCTAGTAAATGCAAGATAGGGCTTTATTAAATAAGAAAGAGAGAGTAAATGAGTTTTATATATTTGTGTATGAGGGTTTATAATGCGATAGTAAGTGTAGGCTGGGTATGCACCTTTAATGAATGTTAACATGCTAAATAACCATATCACCAATTGATATTAGCTTAGTTAGTTGATTGTGGTTAATACTAGTTAGTTAAATGTTAAATTGATTTCACTGTGTTAGTTGTAAATAATGATAGGTTGGTTAAACTAGAATAAAATAAGATGTACCATGTCTGTATAACCCCATATAAAATGTTACACTAGCCGGGGAACCTGATAGATTAGGTGAACCCAATTCGGGTGTTATTTTAATATTGCACGTATTTCACAGAAACCTAATTCGTTTAACTTGTTTAACCAAAACAGAGAACCAGTCGTTCTATAGCGTAACGCTCGTCGAGGCGAACCCACGACCACAGATATCACCGGAAACAGGCAAGTGATACTTGCCAGTAATTATTTAGGCCATGTTTTAGGCCATTTTTTGTAAATTGCGTAAAAGAGACTAGGCGGTGAAATGATAGTCGCCTAGACGCCCTATTAGATCTAGTTTGACAACGAAACTAGATCCGACACTTTTTACCTGTTTTCATTCATGCTGCCATGCCACGTTTACTTTCAATTAAATGTACGCACTTTAACTGCTCATTACATGTCATGCATCAATTTGTTCTATCGTGATTGCGTAGCACACGCTACAATAATTGTAACTATTGGGGCTAGGCACCTGCTTTTGCGGGCACAACCCTATGCCAATAACACTTCCTGGCTCGTGATCCAGAAGCGAGCACAGTGTTGTTGGGAAACCAACGCTCGATACACGTGGAGGGGTAGGGTTAAGCGATCACTTGAGCGTAGAAGTGTGCCCGTACAGCCACTTCAGCCAAAAGGCGTAAACCCTGTGCACATCGTGAATACAAGTTAATCGTGAAATCGTGAAATCGTGAAATCGTGAAATAGTGATTTGTAGCTTTCTGCTACGACGTGCTTAATTATTTTCATCCTGTTAATTTAATTGTTGCACTCTTTTAATGTCATGCCATATCATCATTGTAGAACTGCTAGTTGCATTATTTTATTTGTATCCTTGCACAAAAGTTCTCCGTTTCCCTTGGGAGACTTTTGCTGACATGTGCCCTTTTCTCTTTGGGTGTCACATGTCAGGATTTGAGACAGAGCAGGTTGTTGAGGACGAGCAGTTCGTTGACGCTGAGTTTGAGGTCCCTGCAGAGACCGAGTTCGAGGACACGGGTGACCAGTCCTAGACTCGTTTGGAGTCTCCCCTTAGTTGTTGCCTTTCTTTAGTTGTTGTTAGGTTTCGGTGCGTAGCACCTATCTCTCTTGTTTTGTATGGCCATGCTTTAGGCCTTTTGTTCAGACTCGTACTTTTGTGACTATTCTGTGATGTAATATTTGTTGGATGTTGTTGGTGGATATTTTCTTATCTGCTTTATTATTGTTGTTTCGTCGCAATGCAAGGACCTGCTACTTTTCGAAAAAAATTTTACAGACGCTTATCAGACTGCAGCTTCACAGCTCCACGTCTGAGCGGACCTCCTCACGTCTCGCCTTCCATATTAGGGAAGCGGGGCGTGACAAATGCCCATAACTATATTTAAGAAATTGAATACCGGGACCGACTTGAAGCCGACGGATATGAGAATACAACTCGCGGACGGTCGGGTCACTAGGCCCATGGGAATTGCGGAGAATATACCGCTCCAAGTACCGGGAGGAATTTGCTTGCCGTGCGACTTCGTGTTTATGGATATCAAGGAGGAGGGCGATACTTCACTAATACTTGGTCGCCCCTTTTTGGCCACCGCCGGCGTGATAGTTGACGTGAGAGAGGGCACCTTATCTTTGAATGTCAGAAACATAGAGTTGGAGCTTCACATTCCTAAGGCAATGAAGCACATGCCTTGGCAAGAGGACGTCGATTATGTGGACCTCCTTGATGAGGTCATTGATGATGTTATGCCGCATGCTATCGGCGCCTTGCACAATGATGGCTTCGAAGAAGGCCAATCTTTTAGAGATGGAGAAAAGTTGGAAGACCCGTCGGATCATTCTACGTGTCACGACCCGCTTCCCAAAAATATGGAGGCGAGGCATGAGTAGGTCCGCTCAGACTTGAAGCTGTGAAGCTGCAAGTCTGATAAGCGTCAATAAAAATTCAAATGGCAGGTTCTTGCAAATGCGATACGAAACAAAGATAATAATAAAGGAAATGAGACAAATAGCAATCTCAGAATATCCATAAAATAAGTTCCAACATCACAGAAAAAGACACCAGGCTAAAAGAAAAGAATCTAAAAGGCCCCAGCATGGCGAACAAAAGTACAACGTACAAAGTAAAGGTGCCACGCACCGACGAATAACAGCAATCCTAAAACAAAAGAAAGCTCAGCAAGGTCACTAAGACTGGTCACCGGTGTCCACAAACTCCTCTTGGACAGACTTGGCCTCAGGCTCAGCGTCAGCAAAACACCACGTCCTCAGCAATAGCTCTGGCTCAGGGTCTAACATGTGGCACCCAAAAGAGCAAGGGGCACATGTCAGCAAGTCTACAAGAGACTTGTGCAAGGAAACTGAAAGTGAAAGTAAAGCAACCTAGCAGTTCTAGCATGATGCAATGACATGAAAGATATAGCATGAGTGCAACAAGTAAAGTAAAGTACGAGCATGGCATGGCAACTGGCATTTAAATCATGCCATGGATATCAAGTTTTGCAAGAACAATCACAAGGACAAGGACAAGTCTAGTAAGCACGTCGTGCATAGAGATTACGCCTTTTGGCTAGAGTGGCTGATCGGGCCAACTCCTAAGCTCAAGTGATCGCTTATCCCTACCCCTCCACGTGTATATGGACTGGCGCCCATCTTCTGGATCACGAGCCAGGAAGTGTTTTTTTCAATATGGCATAGGGGTGCACCTAGCCTGAACAAGGAAGTACATGTATTGTAGCGTGTGCTACGAATGCAACATTCAACTTGGATGACATGTAAGATGCAATGCATGACAGATAATAGTTTAAGTGCGTACAGATAAGGAATTTAAACGTGGCAGGAAGCAATGCATGAATGACATGGCAGGGTGACAGATCTAGCTTCGTTGTCAAGCTAGATCTTAAAGTTGCGTCTAGACAGCTATCATTTCACTGTCTAGTCTCTTTTACGCTAAAAATAAGGAAGTGGCCTAAAACATGGCCCTAAGCAAAAGTTGGCAAGTTTCACTTGCCTGCAAGTCCGACGTCAGAAAAACACCGTCCAAAGAGTCCAAAGTCACAAATAACCTATGTGCACAAGTCCACCGGCCTACAGTCCCATATTATTAATCTTGATTAGTGAATTAAAACACTTTAAAAACATCAATTTTAGTCTTGATTAACAGGCAATAGGTTGGGGGTCCTAGGGGTGCAGAACGTTACCTCAACACGACGCGAAAGCTACACTGGCGTCGGGTAGCGACGCTAGGGGTTGGAATAAAAGAACGCGCTCCTAGTCCAAATTCCAGATCAGATTCCTCGCTCGAATAGTCTGGGCAGTAACCAGATCAACGAACCAAGATTCCAACGCTAGGTCATGCGATGAAGGGCTACGACGTATCGCAACGTCGTAATCGGTAAATCCACGAAGAAGAGACACCTAGGTGGGACCCACAGTAGTGCTAGGGGCCATTGGGGGACCCACAACACCTCTGGAGAACTTGGGGGGTCCACGGTGGCAAGCGATACGAAAGTTGCGACGTTACGATGAACATCGCTCGGTCAGATCGAGCCGCTGCGGAGAATTCTCTCGGTCAAACCGAGAGAACACAACGCACGGCGGTCACTGCGCTGCGGAGCGCGATACAGAGCGGGGGCTCTCGGTCGCAGCGAGCCGGTGCGAGGGATTTCTTCGGTCGGGCGCTTGCGGATGCGGGCTGCAGCGAACGGGGGTTGCAACGAAGCGGGGGAGCGGGCGATGCGGGAGAACGGGTCGGTCGTAGCGGGCGGATGCGGGGCTTGTGAAGCGGGCTGCTACAGTGGAGCGCTGTGGTGCGGGGCGGAGCGGGATGCAGGGCGGGGCTTCGGTCAGACCGAGGGAAGCTCTCGGTCGGTGCGGGGGCTTGCGATCCAACGAGCGGCGGGCGACTGGGTGCGGTACGGAGCGGTCGATGCGGGCGGGGCTCTCGGTCAGACCGAGAGAAAATCGGGGAAAACGTCGGTCGTGCGTGGGCGACTGCGGGGGTTGGTTGCGACGAACGTCGCAAGTGGAAATTTGAGATGTGGGGACGGCTAGGGTTTGATTTCTTGGGAAAACAAGGTATCTTAAGCCTCCTATATATAGTGTAGATGGGTTTGACCAAGTCTAGGGTTTAATTTGAATTAAAATTGCTTTTTAATCAATTTTAAACCCAAATATTCACCCTCTCCAACTCCTAAGCATGTGTGGGTGCGGCCAAGGCTAGGGGCTTGGGTCAAACATAATTTGAAGTGTTATAATGTAGTAGAAATTATATTGGGTCGAAAATACTTGAAAACTTAGTAGTTAAAAATATTATAAGCTTTGCTAAAAATGTAAAATAGGTCAAATGAAATCCAAAAATTGTGAAATAAATATTGAGGTGATCGGGACGACGAGAGAAAGGAAACTAAGAAGACGGATCTCAATTTCAACGTCGAGTGACGAAACTAAAAATAGAAACGTCTCACATCAAAAGTGAAAATCGCAACGTCTCTTCGAATAAGATCAAATCGTGGGAGAACGACCCGAGAAATGTCGTTCCAAATTAGTGCCACCATTTAATACTCTCAAAGACGTTCATAACGACATATCACACTAAAGTGTTCACAAACAAACAGAGTCTAAAATAAATACGTGCACGGTCAACAGCACGTGCACGAAGAAGATACGATCGGAAAGCGACCGTTACATCCTCCCCACCTTAGAATAAAGTCCATCCTCGGACTTTCTAACTATAAATATAACTCTAGCTGGACTAGTAGTTATCCCAATCACATCACACTATAATTCAACCAGGTATAGTCATTACAAATGCTTATACATACACTAGGTAGTCAAACAATAATTCTGCTAACATGTTTATATTCATTCATGCACATATTTCAATCATATATATATGCATACATCCTTTATATAACTACTACTAACCTAGCACAAACAATAGTTCAGATACTCACATAAGATTAGTCTGACACTAGCAAATACAATCATTGCTCTACGTATAGATAGCTACCTATGCACCAAACAAACATGGGTATACTACTCCCTAATATTTCCTAGTATACATCCAATACCAAACACATCAACACATGTAGTCACACCACACCATTATTAAATCAAGTTTTACTATATCTAATATGCATTCACCACTACTATAATTTCACAATATGCAGTCATTCAAATGCATGCAAATATTTCACCATATATTCACATCACATACGGTCCTATAACTGTATTTACGACATGCCACATATACCATAGTCACCAGTACCTATAACTAAGCACATACTTACCCGTGCATGGTGCACACCCATACACGCTAACATTTCATTCATATATACCAATCATCTATTCTATATTTGATGAAGAATTTGAATTATATCCTACTAGGATAAAGGTTAGGGCTGACTAGGACAAACATACATGATGACTAGGACAAACAAAAACCTTGGGGGAAGTTTGAATTTTAGTGGGAGTTTTGAAATTTTGATGGGAGTTTGAAATTTAATGTGTGAAAGATATTTTATCATCATGGCACCAAAAGTTTAAATTTGAAAAATCTATGAAACAATTGGGGGGAAGTTTGTATTTTAGGGGGAAACTCTTGGTGGGGGGAAAATGAAATCATTTATTTTTTGGGGGGGGGGACTACATAACAATTATTGCTTTAATTTTGGGGGAAACTAAAATTTTGAGGATGAGAATATCTTAAATAAATCGTGTCCTATGGACACGGGTAATGACTAGTACCACTATAAACTCAGCACATCTACACACCTAGTTCAGCAAGCACTCATACGTTCACACAGGCAAATCCTTAGTAAATAACTATACCACCAGACCAACACCTATAACTATATACTGGTATAGCGACCCACAATCATGTGCGTAACACAACCAGGCACAAACACTCCTATCACTATACATACATCATTCATCGCTATATTCATGGTACTACACGCAAACCACAGACATATGTAACAATATACTTAGAGTATACCCACTCAAGCTTGAGTGAGACTCAAAACACATATCAGAATACTCTATATACGTAACACAGTATCTATACATATACCAATACCACTCCAACGTATACACACCTACCAACACAACCATATACATACTATAATGTCGATCACACTTAATATCTAGTCAGGTAACACCCACATAGTTCAATCAGTATATATACCATAATATTAATACAGACATCAGCACACGTATAATTATAATACACTCCCTAATACATGCATTCACTGTATAGTCACACACATGTAGAACATATATTCACTCCATATCCTACTACCTATAATTAGTATACCAACCCATCTACTTCACACATAGTTAAGATATGCAATAGTCATGTATACCTCATGGAATACACGCATACAACATCCCGTAAAAGCAAGCAATACCAATCAAAATTATAATCCTACTACCATATGTATATCACCTGTATGCTTATTCAGCAAATACATAACTACTTACGTCTAGGCACAATACGTATCTACGTACGAGCACATACTCACACGTACTAACATATAGGTCATATAATAGGCCTACTCACTTAACTATACGTACACCTATTATTTTCACACCTAACATACACATAGCTTTACCAACATATTATTTCAACCATTATAAGTATCTCCAACTACATACAGCCCATTAGATATTCCAACACTGATTCTTATATACACAGACGCCTCTAGAGTGGTATAGCTATCCTCACACATATCTATAAATACTAACACACAAACAACCTCATAACATCACGAATAACTCTGAGTATGTATATATCACACAATAGGCAAACATTAATATACTATAGGGGAGTACACTCACTCAAGCCCACATACTCAACTTAGGTACATGCACCATGACAACATCACAAAGGTCCAAGGGCCTACTAACAAATTAGAGTTGACACAGCCATTGACGAGCACTAAAGCCTAAGCAATAGAGGGAGGTCGAGGTCGAAAGCGTGACAAGGGAAGGATCGATAAGTATGAGTTCAAATAGGACGACTATAAGGAGACAGCTTGGTTAGGTGAAACAATGACTCAATTGTGAATGTTTAGGTAGAGGAAATGGAGGTGTAGTGATACCCTTATAGGATACAGAAAGAAAATAGTGTAAATAACATAAGCTAAAATACGTGAAATTTGAAAATTGTTGTACTTCAAAAGTTTGAGTCCTCGCCTGTATAAAAATATTTGGAGGTCGATAAAACAAGGTGTTCGAAACAAGTTTGAGTCGAAAAGATATAATAAGAGAAAATGGTTTATTGGCTTATATAAAATTATCAGGAGGAAAGTGAATCATTTACACGAACATTAAGGACATAGGTTAGAAAATGCTATGTGGCAGTAATTTAATAATGTTGGCAAAAGTTTTGAAATTCAAAGAATGAAATTAAATTAACTGAAGAATTTAAGCTCATGTTAAATGCTTTCAAAGTCTTTAAGCTAGGAAAATTTTTAAAATAATCAATATTGAAACTACTTTTAGAGGAACCGGGATTTGCCAAAAAGAAACTGATTTACACAAAGTTCTTAACATACGAGCACAACGAGCCTGGTACGGATATATAAAAATAATTGAAATTCTATTTAGTTTAGAAATTATTCTAAAGGTATGTATGGTGAACGGAAAGATAACAATAACTTAGTAGTGTAATTACCAAAATTGGTAATAAAGCTTTAAAACCTGAATTATGGAGTGTCTAGATCAGGAAATGATTACGAAATAGTAATTTTGCAAAAATCTGAAATAGGGAAAACGATGAGCATAAAATCGACTTGCTGAAAGCTGAAGTTCCATGTGACTTGAAAAGTATATTAAAAGTAAGCGCGATGTGTCATTCGAATGGCATAAATAAGAAAAGAAAATTATAAATTGAATTGGGCAAAATAAAATTACGATTCAGAATAAAATTAGTATATGAAGGGACAAGGTATTTTCATAGGTACGAAAAGTATAGGCTGGAAAAATATCATAAGCTAGTATTCAAAAATCTCGACAAAAGTTTTTAAAAAATTTAAGTCAACGAAAGAGTACGAAGTCTAAGTATATATATTAAATTTTTTTGAACAAATTTAAACTTAGGGAAAAAGGAAATCGAAAAATACTTTCAGAAGATTCAAGATTTGTAACGGAGAGATTCGAAAATTGACGACGATCGTCATGAGGCGATCTCGTGAATCGAGATAAGGAAAATGGTCGGATGATCAAAACATACATACGCCTAAGATATGACCCAGGAAAATCTACGGGGAAACTCCTACGGTCGACCAGCTAAAGATTAAGAAACTGGGCGCTACGACTTCCTAAGGAACAAGACTATAATGAAATGCGTTCAGCTTGGCCCGAAATCGATGAACCCCAAGCGAACGACTAAAGACATTCTAGAAGTCTAATATGGTCAGAGTTAGGCAAGAACCACTAAGGTAACTCCTAAGACGATTAAATCAATTCCTAGCAGGGAGTCTAACTAACAATCAGTGACCTCTAACTAGCAAGCACTGACGTCTAACTAAGTTTTACGATAGTCCTGGTCTAATGGATTCCCTACTAAGCTGAGACAGATGTTTGGGCATCACGTCTACCAGCCACCAAAGACATAGGAAACGATAAAAATTAGACTCAAGGCTTATGATTGGATGTTTTAATTTATTTATGGACGTTCTATAATTATTATCGTTGTTCCGACAATTCGCAGTTGCAAGAGGACCTGCATGGGCCACCAACAAAACCTGTCACGACCCGCTTCCCAAAAATATGGAGGCGAGACGTGAGTAGGTCCACTCAGACTTGAAGCTGTGAAGCTTTAAGTCTGATAAGCATCAATAAAATTCAAATGGCAGGTCCTTGCAAATGCGATAGGAAACAAAGATAATAATAAAGGAAATGAGGCAAATAGCAATCTCAGAATATCCATAAAATAAGTTCCAACATTACAGAAAAAGACACCAGGCTAAAAGAAAAGAATCTAAAAGGCCCCAGCATGGCCAACAAAAGTACAACGTACAAAGTAAAGGTGCCACGCACCGACGACTAACAGCAATCCTAAAACAAAAGAAAGCTCAGCAAGGTCACTAAGACTGGTCACCGGTGTCCACAAACTCCTCCTGGACAGACTTGGGCTCAGGCTCAGCGTCAGCAAAACACCATGTCCTCAGCAACAATCTCTGGCTCAGGGTCTAACATGTGGCACCCAAAAGAGCAAGGGGCACATGTCAGCAAGTCTACAAGAGACTTGTGCAAGGAAACTGAAAGTGAAAGTAAAGCAACCTAGCAGTTCTAGCATGATGCAATGACATGGCAGATATAGCATGAGTGCAACAAGTAAAGTAAAGTACGAGCATGGCATGGCAACTGGCATTTAAATCATGCCATGGATATCAAGTTTTGCAAGAACAATCACAAGGACAAGGACAAGTCTAGTAAGCACGTCGTGCATAGAGATTACGCCTTTTGGCTAGAGTGGCTGATCGGGCCAACTCCTAAGCTCAAGTGATCGCTTATCCCTACCCCTCCACGTGTATATGGATTGGCGCCCATCTTCTGGATCACGAGCCAGGAAGTGTTTTTTTCAATATGGCATAGGGGTGCACCTAGCCTGAACAAGGAAGTACATGTATTGTAGCGTGTGCTACGAATGCAACATTCAACTTGGATGACATGTAAGATGCAATGCATGGTAGATAATAGTTTAAGTGCGTACAGATAAGGAATTTAAACGTGGCAGGCAGCAATGCATGAATGACATGGCAGGGTGACAGATCTAGCTTCGTTGTCAAGCTAGATCTTAAAGTTGCGTCTAGACAGCTATCATTTCAATGTCTAGTCTCTTTTACGCTAAAAAACAAGGAAGTGGCCTAAAACATGGCCCTAAGCAAAAGTTGGCAAGTTTCACTTGCCTGCAAGTCCGACGTCAGAAAAACACCGTCCAAAGAGTCCAAAGTCACAAATAACCTATGTGCACAAGTCCACCGGCCTACAGTCCCATATTATTAATCTTGATTAGTGAATTAAAACACTTTAAAAACATCAATTTTAGTCTTGATTAACAGGCAATAGGTTGGGGGTCCTAGGGGTGCAGAACGTTACCTCAACACGACGCGAAAGCTACACTGGCGTCGGGTAGCGACGCCAGGGGTTGGAATAAAAGAACGCGCTCCTAGTCCAAATTCCAGATCAGATTCCTCGCTCGAATAATCTGGGCAACAACCAGATCAACGAACCAAGATTCCAACGCTAGGACGTGTGACGAAGGGCTACGACGTATCGCAACGTCGTAATCGGCAAATCCACGAAGAAGAGACACCTAGGTGGGACCCACAGTAGTGCTAGGGGCCATTGGGGGACCCACAACACCACTGGAGAACTTGGGGGGCCCACTGTGGCAAGCGATGCGAAAGTTGCGACGTTGCGACGAACGTCTCTCGGTCAGACCGAGCCGCTGCGGAGAATTATCTCGGTCAGACCGAGAGAACACAGCGCACGGCGGTCGCTGCATTGCGGAGCGCGATGCAAAGCGGGGCTCTCGGTCGCAGCGGGCCGGTGCGAGGGATTTCTTCGGTCCGGCGCTTGCGGATGCGGGCTGCAGCGAGCGGGGGTTGCAACGAAGCGGGGGAGCAGGCGATGCGGGAGAATGGGTCGGTCGTAGCAGGCGGATGCGGGGCTTGCAAAGCGGGCTACTGCAGCGGAGCGCTGTGGTGCGGGGCAGAGCAGGATGCGGGGCGGGGCTTCGGTCAGACCAAGGGAAGCTCTCGGTCGGTGCGGGGGCTTGCGATGCAACGAGCGGCGGGCGACTGTGTGCGGTGCGGAGCGGTCGATGCGGGCGGGGCTCTCGGCCAGACCGAGCGAAAATGGGGGAAAACATAGGTCGTGCGTGTGCGGCTGCAGGGGTTGGTTGCGACGAACGTCGCAAGTGGAAATTTGAGATGTGGGGGCGGCTAGGGTTTGATTTCTTGGGAAAACAGGGTATCCTAAGCCTCCTATATATAGTGTAGATGGGTTTGACCAAGTCTAGGGTTTAATTTGAATTAAAATTGCTTTTTAATCAATTTTAAACCCAAATATTCACCCTCTCCTACTCCCAAGCATGTGTGGGTACGGCCAAGGCTAGGGGCTTGGGTCAAACATAATTTGAAGTGTTATAATGTAGTAGAAATTATATTGGGTCGAAAATACTTGAAAACTTAGTAGTTAAAAATATTATAAGCTTTGCTAAAATGTAAAATAGGTCAAATGAAATCCAAAAATTGTGAAATAAATATTGAGGTGATCAGGACGACGAGAGAAAGGAAACTAAGGAGACGGATCTCAATTTCGACGTCGAGTGACGAAACTACAAATAGAAACATCTCACATCAAAAGTGAAAATCGCAACGTCTCTTCGAATAAGATCAAATCGTGGGAGAACGACCCGAGAAATATCGTTCCAAATTAGTGCCACCATTTAATACTCTCAGAGACGTTCAGAACGACATATCACACTAAAGTGTTCACAAACAAACAGAGTCTAAAATAAATACGTGCACGGTCAACAGCACGTGCACAAAGAAGATACGATCGGAAAGCGACCGTTACACTACGGTTGATGACAAAGACGACGCTGATGTCGCAAGGATTAGGGAGCTATGCAAGCTCTCCACGGTAAAGAATTTGAAGAAAGCTCCGTCGGACAAGAAAGTTTCACACCGGCAAAGAAAAAGAACGCTAAAAGCTCAAGCTTGGGGGACTCATCCCCCACTACCACCCATGATGAGGGGGAGCCGAGGAATTCCTACGAACAACAACAATTAAATCCAAGTGGCCTTCCCGGTAAATTTGACGCGCACATCTCACATGCACCGAACATCGAGCATTAAACGAATATCTTAAGGGGTCGAGCTCAAGACCTTAAACGAGCGCTTGTCGGGAGGCAACCCGATGGGTTTTAGTTGAATCTTTCATTTTTATTTTTGTTTTAGATCTTTCTTAGTGTTTAGAGTCTAGAGTCGATAAAAATCCTGACAACTGGCTCTACTTTTCATGACAAGAGATGGAGAACGAGTAACCAATTGAATGTAGGATTACCATGGCAAAGGGGAGCGCTCCAAGAATGCGCTCAGGCCTCAGGAGAAAGAAGGAACTGACAGGGAGACGAAAAACAGAAAGTAGAGCAAAAACAGAGAGTTGGAGCTGAAAACAGCAGGTCACTCGGCAGAGTGACTTAGTCATTCGGTCGAGCAGGGTACTGATCAGGGAAGATCCTATAACTACTCTCTGTAATTTATGTGCCACTCGGCTGAGTGACTTAGTCACTCGCCCGAGGGAATCAAATACTTTCTTGCACTTTAAAGCTCTGAGTAGCCTTGCTATTCGGCCGAACGACTTATGTCCACTCGGTCGAGTCGTAATACCTACTCGCCCGAGTCGCGACTTTTGTGGAATAATTTCGAAAATCTTTTTAACTGTGTCCCTCGGTCGAGTGAATGCGTCACTCGGCCGAGTGACCCATTCCTTTATATACCCAGCAACTGCGGGCTCGAATCCCAAATGCTTAAAATTTCCCCAATTTCCCTGAGCCTCTTCATCTTCTCGCTCATCGCCCGAACCACGACCACCCCTTGCCTGAGCCGCACCACCGCCGGTTGCCGACCGTCGCCTTCGGTCGCCGATCGCCTGCCGATGCCTGCCGACGCCGGCGCTGCCGCCCTCCTTATCGTACACCCCCAATTAATCCCAAAATTCCTATTTTATCCGTTTTCTCCAATCCGTAAGCCCATTAAGCCCCAAAATCAAAATTAATCTTTATATATATCTATTATACCTGATCTTACCCATACATATTTATATTCATTGCTGATTTGCAAACTTTTGTTTCAGGCTAGCTTGGGGGAGACTCAGGACATTTAGAAGCTTCTCGGAGGAGGCGATTCTTTGCACGCTCACACTGCTTGCTCTCGCGTCGTGCTCTGGTAACTCGTTCCATATTTTCAGCACTTCGCATTTTTTTTGGGTAGGCACTTTCCGCGGCTCATATGCCACTCCGCACTAGCTCTCGCACAAGGGCGCCCGCCTCAAAGCGGAAGAGGGCTAACGAGCCTGGCTCCTCTTCCGCTAGAGTGGACTCCCCTCCACCTAGCCCGCCACCACCCATACTTCCGCCTTCTACCGCACCTATAACACCATCACCGGCACAGCCCGCCCCCGCGTTCGACACGCTGGGGATTACGTTCAGAGATGACGCCCATCACGCCAGATTTGAGCGTATCTCTCATCGCTCGATCGTACCCACTAGGTTCATGCACATTGCCGACTTTGAGCGCCTAGGGGCATTAGAGGGGATGTTCCAGTTATATGACAACTTGGGGTGGCGTGACTTTCTGTCGGTGTCGACGGATACCTATATCCGTCCGACACTAGAAGTCCTGAGTTCTAAAGCTAGGACTCCTAGGGGTTGCTCTTTCCGACTGATGGATCGTGAGTGCGAGGTCACTCTTGACATGCTATGAGCCTACTTTCAGTGGCCCCCAGTTCCGGACCCAGACCGAGCCTACAGTCCCATGCACATCCCACCGCCGTCGTTCGACACACACACTTTTTGGACATGCATCACGGGTTCTCCTCTCTCCTTTGACCCTAGCCGGACCAAGGCCTCCGCTATCCTCCACCTATGCCTCCGCATTGCACAGCGCCGTATGGCGACCACTTTCTTAGCGAGGTATGAGCCGGGGACATTGTAGACGCCAGAGCTCTACATGCTCTATGCGATGACACGAACGAGGGCCTTTGAGAAGGGTGGAGATGTTTTGGTCCCCGCCATCGAGATTGACTTAGCCAGTTGGTACTTGGACCGCATTGTTATTTTTGTTGGCGCTAAGACGCCAATCTGTTGCGACAGTCTGATTACCCTACTGGCTCCCTTTTGCGGAGTTGACCTCCCCAGGCCCCACTTCTCTTTCCATAGATGTTATGGCCCAGATGATGATGCTTCGTCCTCATGGTCAGCACCACTGTATGTGGCTGCATGGTCCCTTTGGCGTCGATTACATGGTTCTTCCGAGCCCCGCTCGGACACATATTGGACCCGCTGGTGGGGAGTGGATTCCAGTGATGGACGTCCTCATCCCTGCCACGCACGTGCTAGAGCCTGAGGGTGCTCAGCAGGAGCCTCTCCTTCCACCCCTGGACCCCGTGATACTTCAGCCTGCACTTGCTTCGTCTGCACCTCCCAACACTTCTGTCCACACTTCTGTCAGTGTCGGGAGTTCCCTTGCTGAGTCCACCACCATCACCTCTGTGCCGTTATCCATCCACCCCATTTCTGCTATGAGCCCTGAGCGTGCTGCCACCATTTTTGAGAGCGACGAGCCCTCTTTTGCCTCCGCAGTGGAGACCCTTTCCTCTTTCTTATTCTCGACCCCTGGGGAGTCATTTCCTTCACACTTCACGACCTCCCCCGTCATCGACCTTACTGTCTTCACTGTCGTTGTCTTATCTGAGAGTGTCGTGACGTCTGTCCCCATTTCTGTGTCACCGACCTCTCTGTCCTCCTCGCCCTCTGTCACCATTTCGGCCTCTGCTGCTGCTCCTTCCTCTTCGACCATTCCTGCGTCTCAGCCTCCCATAGAGGCTGAGCATCTTTTTGTGAGCACAGCACCTCAGCCCCACCAGGTAGTTGCTCCTGTCGTTTACGGTAGCCGTGAGAGGCAGCCTTGTTCCTCACCTGTTCGACCCTCTACTCCATCGCCCCCCCCGACACCCTAGTTCAGCACGTCCGTGCTCTAGAGGGGGCAGTTGTGGTCTTAGAGTAGATTTCCAGGCTCTCTTTGCTACCGTCACTACTGTACAGAGGCACGTCACTTTACTTCCTGGTATTCAGGTTAGCCTGAACCAGATACTTGCGTGTCTGTCATAGCCGCCACCTGCCACTACCCGTACCACTACCCAATAGCCTCCGCCACCACCATCTCCCCCACAGGACGGTGCCGGTGCTCCACCACCCCTTAGGCACACACTGGATGCCTCTCATACTTTTGCTACTGCTATTTTGTATATTTTCTGCCTGCTGATTTTGCACCCCTCCTCCACAAATGTTTTGGTCACATTTTGCTCATACCTGTCTATATCATTTTGGAAGAGAGGAGGTATTTTTGGGCACACTTATATTACGCCATTTTGATCTCTGCTTGCACCACATGCATCTCTGCACACATCATTTGCATACACATATCATTTTTTTATTTGCATCCTTATCATGCATGCATCCTCACCCACCCCACCCATATTTTTTTCTCTCGGTGTGCCACACTTTGCACATTGAGGACACTGTGCAGTTTAGATTGGGGGAGTGAGTTTCTCACACACTTTTATTTTCTTCACTTTTTCTTTTACTTTTCCACCTTTCTTTATTTCACACTTATTTTCACCCACTTTTTCATTTTTTCCTCATGCATCACGTTTTTCTTACTTTTTGTGTGCTGCTATGTATAGTAGTTCTGATTTTTCTTTTATCCTTATTTTCTTTAGCCCTTTTTGCTAAAGATGAATTTTCTGTGATGATGATGACGTGGTACTAGCTTATCTCTATATGCATATTATCTTGTCATGCCATCGTTTTTATTTCAGATATCATATGCCATGCTTGCTATGCATTTGAGATAGTAACACATACCTTTGTTATATGAATATGAATGAAATTCTTCTATTAGCTGAGTCTGATGATTTATATTGTATACTCTTCATAGAAAACACACCAAGCTTCACGCATTGATTGCCTATATTTAGAGTAATGCTTTGTTGTCTTATATCACTTCTTATTGCATGAAAATTGTACGCTTTACTTTCAGGTTGATTGAATGAATGTTATGTTGATATAACTGGATTAGTTTGCTTTCTGAGATCAAACTGAGTAGATTACATTACTCTGCTGAAAGTTGTCGTGCACATTCTATAGAGTGAACCGAGTGTTACATATTTTTCTTTCTCCACATATCTTGAGCATTATTTCTATACTTAAAATCATTGGTGAATCTCCCTTTAGCAAATCTTACATTGGCATATTCCCCCGCTATAAAAATCCATGCTCCTACCCCCCAAAATCAAAAAGAAAAAAATACATGTATATCTCTCTATCTTTCGATTTGGGATCCTTATTGTATATATTGATTGTTAAAAAAAGAGAAAAAAAAGAAAAGAATAAAGGAAGTACATATATGATCCCATTTCATTTCTTTTTCTTTCTTTCCACTTTTTCTTTTGCTATTGGAGCTTCAAAAATGGGGAATGTTCTTATTGCTAAATTTGATGCCACCACACTTATAGACAAGCTTGGGGGAGAGGATCCAATGATGTGTGAGAGAGTGGCTACTTGACTGTGCATGACAACCTAATCTAGGTAATTTTCTATACTCGGTGAGATTACTAACAGTTTTACGAAATCCAGGAATTGAAACTTAGCATGCATTTCATGAAAACCACTCGTTTCAATTCTTATTGCTTTATATTGTGTGATATCTCTTATACTCCAAATAGAAAGTGATCAATTGAAAAGTGTGTGGTCTATGATTATGTATATAGCTTTAGATGTTTCAGACAATGTTAATTCTAGAATGATTTCATATTTAATATTGTTTTGATATTCCTGGGTTTCTATATTGAATGCATCCTCATATGATCATGATATCGAGATAAAAATCTTTGGCATGTTTTTATTCGCCGTATGCTATATGAGTAAGTGAGTCCACGTCCTGAGGAAATGATCTAGCACCTCCCTCTTTGTTTACTTTTCTATCTTCTTTTTCCTTTTTCCTTATTTTTACCCGCCAGGTTCGCCTTTTACTCATCTTCCTCGAGGACGAGAAAGAGGTAAACTTGGGGGATTTTGATCGCTCCTTATTTTACACTTTTTTCTGCATGTTTTCATGTCATTTCGATCGCCCATATTGCATTTTCCACTATTATTCGACGATATCACGATGCTTTTCACTATTTCTTGTTTTTGTCATATTTCAGGAGATATGGAGCGATTTGGAGCAAAAATGAGATCAAGGGACTTTCGCGCACACCGGAGCGTCGCCCACGGGTTATTTGAGGAGTTATCGGCGCTAAAGGATGAGCGGAAGAGGAAGAAATTCGATAGAAATGACGAGAAGGCGAGGAGGAGAAGAAAAGAAGACAGATACAACCTACTCGGCCGAACAGAGACTCTACTTGGCCGAGTCAGGAGTTGTATTTGGCCGAGTGAAATGGATACGCATAGCAGAATTTCAAAGTTTTCTCGGTCGAGCAAGGAAGTCTACTCGGCCGAGTGAGAAATCCTACTCGCCTGAGTAGAACAGGGATTTTCAACCGAGAAGCGGCTAAGTTACTGGAATTTTTGAGAAGCCTACTCGGCCGAGCACGATTGGTTACTCAGCTGAGTAAAGAAGCCTACTCGCCCGAGTCAGTCAGAGAGACAGACCCCCGAAACCCCCAGATTCTCTGTTTTATTATTGGGTTTGTCACTCGACCGAGTGACATTGTTACTCGGCCGAGTGACTGACGTGCGTTTATATTTTATACATTCACGCACGTCTTCTTTGTGATTTTCCGTTGTTTTCCGTCGTTTCGTACCCTTTCTATTGTGATTTTTAGTTTTCTTTCACTTCTTTGTGTTTTTGTATAAATGCAAGAGATTGCTAGCGTTGGGGACGTATAAAGAAGATGTCATGAGTCCATGGAGCAATGGGAGGAGTCACGCGCGATCCAGAGGGCCAAACGATGAAGAAATCCATGTTTCAGCCCTCAATCGATCGGGTGGACACAACCACCCGATCGGTTGATGCACGCGTACCCGACCCGGACAGGAGCTGAAGTGAAGAGCATCTCACCCGATCGGTTCAGTGATCGGGTGAGATCGACAGAGCTCTCTATCCTTTTGGGCTTAATTCCAACCGATCGGGTGGCATATCACCCGATCGGTTCATCTGAAGCTGAAAATCAACAAACGACGACCCGGTCACGCCACCCACTCTCCTCAGTGACCGGTTGATGCTTGTGAAGTCCGATGGCCAAAGCGACTGTCAGCTCACCTGATCGGTTGACATTTCAACCGATCGGGTGGCCTTTTCTTCCCCTTTTGCGCACTGCTGCTCATTCATTGAAGATCTGCTATCATTCTAGAGGGATTTTGGGTGATCTCTTATTTTTTAGCGTCTTCATCGTTGTTAGCTTTCCAACGATAGGTCGCGTGCCCAAATCCGATTTTTCTACATTTTTCTGGAATTTTCTGAGTGCAGCTGTGTGCTGAAAGTGGGTGCTGTCTGGATTTTCACTTCAACCGATCGGTTGGGTGTCCGGGTGGCCGACCGGTTGAGCCAAATTTCAGCAGTTGGGTCTCTGTTTATTCCCACCTGATCGGGTGAACTTCCACCCGATCGGTTGGGCCTGTTTTAGCAGTCTTAGTGGGTTTTTGGACCCGAACTGTTAATGGTTTGAGGGGGCTTATTTATATGAGATTGTGCACGACTTGTGGGAGTTTCTCTCCCATTTTTTCAGCAGTTTTCTTCCCATTTCTTGGGAGTTTTAGTTTAGTTTAGATTAGGGTTTCTCTCTTTGAATAATCTTGTAATGGATTGATGGATTCAAATGCAAGCTAAGTATTTCTTTTTCTTATTTTCCATTGTTTTGTGTTGTTTTCATTGTGCTTGATGGTGAATGTTTGTTTGTCATTTTTATTGCTTTCTATCATGTTCTTCACCATTGAGTAGTTCTTGATGAACCCTAATATGGGTTAGAGTAGGATTGATGCTTGGGATTTACATTTGACTTGATTGCATGGTATGTGTTCGATGGAATGTGTCAATGGGGATTTCTAGCAATCTGAGTCCAATTCGTACGGCAACACACTAGATGTGTTGGGGATTGGGGTCTGGTGTCTTGTCCAGTCAAGATCAACTTTGATGTATTGCTAGAAATCACATTCGACCTATTTGGCCATTAGAGTTACGCGGGGGCGTTTCATTGTCATTGGCGGGAGAAAGACCGCCTCTGACCGTCGGGCCAAGGGGGAATAAACTTGGCGGTTGACTCCCTAGCTACAGCTCACGCCCCAAGTGTAGACATTGAGTCCTTGTGCGTGGGATCGGCTTGGATGAAATGTTGGGAGCTATCATTGTGGCCTTAATGCTCCCGGTTGCGGAAGGTGTTAATGGACATGGGAATGCCCACCGTCTGGAACCGTGTAGACCAAGTGTACTGGGCATCGACCGGAATATCGGGCCCATGGGATGCTAGGTACCACCTTTAGGGGCAATGTATCATCCTGGGTCAAGTCAAATGCCAAGTGTCATGAGTGCTCTAGCCTGTTTTAGCGGGGATTCTTTTCTTGTCTTTTTATTTCTTTCCTTTATTTCTACACTTCCACCCATATCATCCGTGTAGCTAACACACAACCTAGGCGAGGCTAGTAACCATTCAAGCCGTCCACCGCCCTGAGTTCGATAAACCCACACCCTACACTAACCGTGCACTTACGGTAAAACGACACCGCTCCCAAAACGTAAACGGGGCGCCTGTCAGTGACGCTTTCCGACTGCTGCAAGGATTGCGAATTCTGGGCTGCGCAGGGGCAGTTTTGTCACGATTTTTTGGACGATTTTAGCTTGTATTTAAACCTAGTTTTTCCCCTAGTTTTAGGAGAGACTTCTATTATTTTTTGACGGCTATTCTTTTGTGAAATCTCAGCTGGAGATCATAGGCGACAATTTTGGTTTGTTCTTTCTTGCTAAAAATCTTATTTTTATGAATTGTCTCTTCTTTGCAATGAGTTGTGCTATGATCAATTGCTATTTTTCTGAGATTTTTATGATGATTTATGAGTAGTTTATTCGTTCTAGGGCATGTGGATGAACCCTATGGATCCGATCTTTTGAATTGTGATGAATGAATAGAATTGTTGCTAGTATTGAAGAAAGGTTAGGTTTTGATTGATTTATTGCGAGTAGCTAGGAATTTCCATTGATTGGGATTTGCAAGAGATTGGATCCAAATTGATAGGAAGGCCTAGATATTCGACTTAGGTTTATAATCGAAATTCCCTAGATTTGGTTTGCAAGAGATTGGATCAAAGCTAGGATTTTTATTATTAATCTATACTCATATTCGTTTGCAAGAGATTGGATGAATACGAACTATCAAAACTTAGACCGTAGCTCAAGTTTGCAAGAGAGTGGGCTCGAGTTGTGATTGGACGATGATGTCGAGCTTCACGCTAGTGGCTTAGGTTAGGGTTTGCACGAGAGTGGGCCCTAATCTAGGTTGCTATAGACCGGCAATAGCGCGAGAGCGTGAGCTTGGTTCTACATTAAGTTGCGACTATTTCACCTACATTCGAGCCTTGTAACATTGATATTCATGATCCACAAGGATAAGAAACGGTCCGTAGTAGGGATTTCCCATCCCTAGACGCTTTTATTATATTGATATCTATTTGCTATTCGAAAGATTGTGACACCACCATCAAAACTATTCTTATTCCACCAATAGCTAGGTAATCAAAGTATGATACTGTCAATTGTCCTCCCTGTGTTCGATACCTGCTCGCCACTACGCCGTGCGCTTGTGGTAAAACTATAGTCGTTTTCCAAGTGTATATCCGAGCGCGATCATCTAGCCTAGTGGTTGAGCCGAATTAACATGATCTTGGGGCCGCTGGATCAAAACCCAACAAATAAATTTATTATATACCATTTACCAAATGAGAACTTGACTCGGTGGTAAACCATTAAGTCTGTGTCTATCTGGTCACGGGTTCGAGTCCCGCTTCCGTTGTTCTGCTTGCAAAACAGTGCGCCGCCCCCAAAAAGAAAGTTGATTTTTATCAACAAATTGACCCAAAATTTCATGATTTTTGACATGAATTCCGGCATAAAAATTTGAAACGAACCATAAATTGTTATTCAAACAATTCTAGAGCAACGAGGCTCTAATACCAATTGAAAGAACTGTAAATTTATGAAGAACCTTGCTTAGAAATTGTTTGTGAAAAACTATATGCGGAATATTACCAGAATCCATGAAGAAGAAGAAATCCGGGTCTAGATCTTCTTGTTGATCGTACGAATGGAGAGATGGAGATGTGAAGCCCTTTCTTCTCTCTTTTTGTCTTACACACTTTTCTAAATGAAGAACCGTAAAGAAAAAATAACGTACGTCAACAAGGGACCATACCCCCTTATTTATAGAAATGGGTTTTTACTAATTAGCCCATCATAAATTAGTAATTATCACAGGAATTCCACACATTGGAAAATTAGTCCCCACACTTATTATTAATTCAATATGACCATAAAACATTATTAGATCATTACAATTAGGTCCTTAATACACAATTTGTAAAATATATGTGACAATTAATGCAATACGTGTGTGTCCACATGCCTAACTGCATATACAAGTATTTATACATATGGTATGAAGTCCATAATTCCAACAGATTCTCCTTTGCCAAGAGTCTACCATCAGCTCGATATTCCGTCATGAGAAATATATTTGCCACAGAAGTTTCCATGGCAGATATATGGCAACTTCCACGAAACGTCCATGGTATATGTATATTTTCCACATATGTATCGAAATTCCCCCAACTAGTGGCGGGCGATCAAAATTTTATAACGAGGGTTACGATCGTAAATTTTTTTACCTCGGTGAAATTCCCCATTTCCCCTCTCTATCTCTCACGAGCGACGAAACCCGGTGACAACGAGACGAAAACCGATGACAATCCGATGCTCGACGATCTATTCTCAGACGACGTTTGATGCTTAACGCTTGATGCTCTGTTCTCTGGTGAGGCGATAGAAAAAAATTTCGATTTGACGCTTGACGTGTTCTCAAGTGACGGTGTTCTTAGGTGGGTAGCTATCTTCCTCCCTCACACACACTCTCTATCAATCGAAATTTTCTAAAAATTTTGGGTTATGCTTTCCACATACGATCTGAACAACTGACCGATCCCTCCGACGATAGTGTTCTCCGACGACGACAAGGTTCTATTCCTCTCTCACTCACTCTCACTCACTCACATATCATTAATTATGGTTGTGTAGGAGAATCGAGGAGGGTGGTGTGGTTGTTTTGCCGGAGTTATTTTTGAACGACTGTCATGCATACTTATTTTTGGAAGATGTGTAGTTGTTTATGGATGCATATTGCAGTTTTTAAAACTTCAAACGATGCAGAATTGTAAGAGATTCTTCTTCCAAAATTTAATTCGCCTTATCTGATAGACAATGTATCAAATCTTTCTTGAGATATGAGGGACATTGTATTTTATGAGCAAGAAGTTTACAGGGTGTTTGAAGGAAATTTCATTCTTGTTTAAAGAATGGTTGGCATCTTGGCTATCAGATTGGAAGTGAGTTTTAAAAGAATGGGTCAGGAGCGAGAAATTGGCTAAATAACATCGGTCAACCGTTACTTTTAATTTCTACCCCCATATTTAAAAAGTTTGCTAGAATACCACCCCCTTAAAAAAGAGACCAAAATACCCCCGTTCGTTCTCAAACATTAAAACCCAACAAAATTAAATCCCCCACGAAAACAATTGCAGCCGACGAAGTTCTCCCTCCGGCGAGCGAAGCCCAGCACCTCGCACCGCCTCCAACTCCACTCGACAGCATCGACAGCCTCGCTCATCACCGCCAACCCACAACCCAACGCCGACAGCACCCCGCGTTGACGCCGAACTCCGACCATCCCGCTTCGCCGTACTCCGACCACCCCGCATCTACGGAAACGCCTCGCCGTACTCCGACAAAGCCCTATGAGCCAATATAACATAGTATGCGCCAATTTGCGCCAATATACACCAATATGCGCCAATATACGTGACGTATATTGGCGCATATTGGTGTATATTGGCGCAAATTGGCGCATTCTATGTTATATTGGCTCATAGGGCTTTGTCGGAGTACGGCGATGCGTTTTCGTAGATGCGGGGTGGTCGGAGTACGGCGAGGTGTTTCCGTAGATGCGGGGTGGTCGGAGTACGGCGAAGCGGGGTCGTCAAAGTTCGGCGTCGACGCGGGGTGCTGTCGGCGTTGGGTTGTGGGTTGGCGGTGATGAGCGAGGCTGTCGAGGCTGTCGAGGGGAGTTGGAGGCGGTGCGAGGTGCTGGGCTATAGTGCCTTGGTCGAGTACGCCAATTTGCGCCAATTTGCGCCAATATACGCCAATATGCGCCAATATACGTGACGTATATTGGTGCAAATTGGCGTAAATTGGCGCATACTATGTTATATTGGCTCATAGGGCTTTGTCAGAGTACGACGAGACGTTTCCGTAGATGCGGGGTGGTCGGAGTACGGCGAAGCGGGGTGGTCGGAGTTCGGCGTCGACGCGGGGTGCTGTCGGCATTGGGTTGTGGGTTGGTGGTGATGGGCGAGGCTGTCGAGGCTGTCGAGGGGAGTTGGAGGCGGTGCGAGGTGCTGGGCTTCGCTCGCCGGAGGGAGAACGTCGTCGGTTGCAATTGTTTTCCCAGGAGGATTTAATTTTGTTGGGTTTTAATGTTTGGGAACGAACGGGGGCATTTTGGTCTCTTTTTTAAGGGGGGTGGTATTCTAGCAAACTTTTTAAATAGGGTGGTAGAAATTAAAAGTGACGGTTGACCGATGTTATTTAGCCAATTTTCTCGTCAGAAGCTATGTATGCTGACTCAGTTTCATGATTCTTTTTAATTAACGGTTGGGAAGAAAACCTTTGAAGAATTGTTTGTTGAATGTCTTATATGTTCATGGGATATTCTTTCAAAATTTCATTGTTTACACTAGAGGAACCCTAGTGAGGCTAATATCCCAAGGTTTCGTGTGAAAATAACTTTAGTCCTTAATTCATCTTTCCTTCTAATTCAAAATAAGTTCGCGAACGAGTTTACCTTAGTCGATCAAGCTTAATCTATTTATCTTGCTTTTTGTCTAAGCTAAGTAATGTGTTTGAGCCCGTGCATTACTGCACGCTCAAGAAGACAAGCAAATAACTGCAGTGAAATTGTCATGGCCTGTTTTGCCCTATACGGCGACTGACACGTGTAGTCCTTTATACATGAGTAGATGGAGTCTAAGGAGTTGATAAGATGTGATATGGACGTATATGTTGTAGTGCCCTGGGAAGCTACTGCACATGTACTAGAGGGGGGGGGGTGAATAGTACTTTTAAATAATAAGGAGTGTTATTCCTAATTATCGTGCAATTAACAAATAACGATGCGGAATAACTACAATCAAGAAATAATGCAAACACAAACACAATGGTTTAATGGGTTCGGATCCACCCAAGTCTCCCCGACTTGTTCCCGGTGATCCTACGTCCCAACCACCCGGATCCCTTCCGGATACTTGAGTTAGAAACCCTAACTCAAGATTTCCAATATGAACACTTGCGAAAACCTCACAAGTGCAATCGACTTACAATCGATGACCGTGACTCCCACAACCCGGGATCACGCAAAACCTCTCACAACCGAGAGTATACAATTCAAATATAACTGAAATGAAATGCTTACCAACAAAATACCTATGCCTTGAGATTTCTTACCAAATTAGGGCAAAGAGGATTTTGATGGAGGAAGAGTCACCAAACCCTAGCTTCAAGAAGATGACCAGTAATGGAAGCCTAGGGATGAGATGGATGACCTAGAATCAAGCCCTTGGCTTGGAAGGCTCACAATCAATGAATCTCTCTTGAGGAATAAGAGTGAGGGAGAGATTCTTGAGAATGGGAGAGCTTGAAGATGAGAGTTGAAAGCCTCTCTCTTTGAATCAATAGAACTCTGAAATAGCAGCCTTGGATCCTATGAAATAACCCCTTCAGGTATTTAAAGGATCAATGGAAAAGGGAGAGAGAAACGTCGCTTTCAAAACTCCAACGGATCTAAATCTGAAGCAGACTAGTCGGTCAAAGAACAACCACTGACCGACTAGTTCATCAACTAATCGGTCGGTGAAACAACATGAACCGACTAAGAGGTGAACAGTGAACAGATAGAATTTCAGACCTAGAAATCTAGTCGGTCCAAGAAGACATTCTGACCGACTAGTTTCATAACTAGTCGGTCAGTCAGTGAACGTAGACCGACTAAGAGGCAAAATGAAATAGTCTGAATACAATTTGACTTAGTCGGTCCAAGAACAAAAGTTGACCGACTAGATTGTCAACTAGTCGGTCACCAAACGTTCTTAGACCGACTAACGATAAACAGTAGCTCAGGAGAAATTTAGAGTGAACAGTAAGTCACAACTAGTCAGTCAAAGAAGCATCACTGACCGACTAGTTCACAAACTAGTCGGTCGGTGAGTCAACGTAGACCGACTAACTGTAAACAGTAAAGTCCAAGAAATTAAGGAATCAAACTAGTCGGTCCAAGAAGAGTTGCTGACCGACTAGATCACCATCTAGTCGGTCAGTACTTCTTCTTGTACCAACTAACATGCACATACAAGTCCGAATCGAAGCGCGACGCTTCGAGGAAGTTAGAATGAACTTGTACAAAGATCCTAGAGCTACGATAAGAGCGTTATGAAGTTAGAATGGTAAGATATACTCAAGGCTTAACATTCTATATATCGAAGCTAAAAGACTATAAATAAAACCTTATTAAACGGTCTTCGAGAGCTTCGATTCATTCTTCATAACTTACAAAACGGCGCAAGAGCTTCAACGAAGCTTTAGGCATGAGTATGAGCTTTGGGAAGTGTTGAGATGTCGCTTTGAATGTTCTCGTGAATTTGGCGACGATCTCCAATACTGCGCTCATAAATAAGTTAGTATACATTATTTATGTTTGCTCATCATCCAAAACCAAATCCGGGGAATCATATCACAACATATGTGGCTAGTGGCAGCCGTGTAATTATGTGGAAGGTGTGAGGGCATTTTGGTCATTTGGCGGTACGTGGTGGATGTGTGAAGAGAAATGGTGGGTGCGTAAAGTAATGTCATACACGTAATTTCTGAGAAGTGGGTTAGTTTAAGAGGGGCTAGTGTGAAAGGGGGTTGGGTAAGTGGCATGCTTGTAAACATTTAGAAAAGTGAGGGGTAAATGATGGTGTGTGTGTGTATAGTAAAGAGGTGTGTGCATAAAGGAATGGCAAACTTGTAAGTATCCTAGAAGTTGGAGGGGTAAATGATGAGGGTGTTTAAGTCATTCCATAGGTCTCATGGTAATCGTAGAGAGAAATGTAGAAGAGAAGAGAAAAGAAAAGAAAAGAAAAGAAGAGGAAAGAAAAGAAAAGACAAATCTAGAAAACCCCTCTCCCTCATCTTTCTTTTCTTCCTTTTTCCTTTATTTTTTTCTCTTTTTTCTTTTCATTTTTGTTCTCCCCCTTTCCCTTATTTCTTGTTCTCATTTTTGCAAAGGAAACCCTCATTCTCCACTCTCTTTTGGTTCCCTTGTGATAGCTAGTTAAAGTGGGAGTTGATGGAAGTTTAAAAGAGGACATTCAAGAGGAAAGACGGGGGATTTTGGGAGGAGCTTTAAAGGAAGTTTAAGGAGCTTAATTGGAGCTTTTAGATGGGGGAAAGGAAGCAACTTGAGGTGGGATTCTAAACTTCCTCTAGTATGCCATGTATGCTATGTTTTAAACAAAAGATTGCATCTTGAAGCAAGTTACTTTCTTTTGATGTTTTCATGCTTAATTATTCTCTTGTTGGTGCTAATGTAGAAAGATTGTAGCATTATTATACTTGGGAAGTTAATTTGTATGCAAATGACCATCCTTGTGCAAGTTGTTAGCCTTAAAGAAGTTACATGCACAATTTTGAAATTTCTGCAGTTTTTCAGTAATTTCATTCATGTATATCTCTCACTGTAGAATGAATTAAATTTTGATAAAATTTTGCTGAAAGGATTAGATAGTTATCTACAACTTTCATGTTGGAGGTTTTCCCAAATTCGTACTGCAATTAGGCCCAAACTGGAGTTACTTACAAGTTAGATTGGATACCCTTTACTATTTCCTCTCTAATTACTGCTGTAGTTAGGCAAATCATGAGTTTTAGGACATTTTGGATATCTACACTTCCTAAGCTACAATTTCTATGTTGAGCTTTAAACCCAGAACTGATTGGAACTATGCGTAATTCATTGATTAAGTTGAAGCAGATTTCAGCTTTTCAGCAGAATTTCAACCTGTCACCATTTTGGCCACTATAATTCATACATTCAGAAAATTTGTATGGCAATGTAAAACTTGCATATCTACAACTTTGTAGTTGTTACTTTTCTCGTATTCTAACTAGAATTCTAGGATAATAGCCTTGAATGCAGATTACTTGCAATTTCATGCACTTGCTCTATGGTGTGGCCTATAATTCGTTATGCCATGATTAGTATTATGGTGTTGTGAGTATTATGGTGTTGTGATGCATTGAGATATGGTTGTGGACATGATGAAGGCATGTCACAATGTGCTTGACCCAATTGTTATGAAAGAGAGGTAGAATGAGAAAGAGAAGGAATGAAACAATATGATTGTGGAAATGTTCCCCTTGTTTGCTCTTGTATGTTCTTGGTTATAGTTCTTTCATATGCTCAGGTACCTTATATTTTCTTACATGAATTGATGTTATAAGAATAACTCAATCCCCTCAAAGGGGGTGAGCTGAAAAATGGGGTTGGGTGAAAACTGGGTACTAGTAGGGTATGTGGACTGGATTATGTTGTGACAGTGTAATGTACCCTGCTCAGTTTCGGGTACTTTGTGGTGATCTCCGTACCTTGCTCAGTTTCGTGTACGATGTATTGTGATGTTGTGGAGTTTTCCTCACTTGCACTCCGATGCGAGGGAATGTGTGGAGTGAGAGGCAACGTTAAGGAAACAATGCTCATGTACCACTGGCGGGTGCTCCTTACCGCCCCACCTTGGGGTGGAGTTCAGTTCCTCATATTCAACGACACACCCAGATTTCCAAATGAAATTTAATTAAATATTTAAGTGCTTTAAATTTCCAATTGTGCAGTTATTATTAATTGTTGTAGTTATTTTTATTTTTCTAAAATTGTTGTAGCTCATTAATTGTTCTTTTATTAGAGGTTATTACTCGTTGTAGTGCTCATTCTACCTTAATTTCTTTCCATGTAGCACTTGCAGGTCTGGTTATAGTTGTCTTGCCTAGAGATTCATTATCACTTTATGTGTAATTATTGCTGCTCTTTATTTGTAATTTAATTGTGCATCTTGCTCACGTCATGCCATGCCATATTATGTTAACTTCTTTTCAAGTGTTACTTGCACTTAATTATGTCAAGCATTCATGTGAAGTAGTTGTATAGCAATTGCATTTAGGAATGACATATTAGGGGGAGATTGGATATCCTACTGGGTCACGCATTGACGTGCCCCACCGTTGTCTTTTAAGGTTGTAGAGTTGGTCGCAGGAGCTGGAGTTGGAAATATGGTTGAGGACTTGAGTATAGGATTAGGTGGAGAGGAGAGGAGAGAGAGACCATTGTACTTTTGGGGTTTCTTTTAGTCTTGGGGGCTAATGTATAAATGATGTTGTATATGGATATTGATTATATATATAAAGGTAGAGTTTCTTTGGTTTCTCAGTGTTGGTTCTATGTACTTTGGTTTCTATGTGTTAGATGTTGGTTGTTTCGCTTGGTAACATTATAGGTACTACCCCAGCAGTGCACAGTGGCATGTCGGTTTCTTTTGTATTTTTTTCTTTTCTTCCTTCGTAACACTCGCTGCTCTGGGAGAACCTGAAACGTATTCGTACTTCCCGGGTATCCTGGGGAGCAGGGAATTACAGAAATTAAAAGGCTAAAAATTAGAATACTACTCTAAAATGACATCTGCTTATTAGAGGCTAGATCATGGCTAATTAATTCAAAAGAAAGATATTTGACGCATAGTCTCTAGGAAATATGTGTAGTTAAAATTAGTGTTGTTCTGGTCCAAACTATGAAGTTGGATATTGAGGTAGGAGATCATAATAAGCAACATATTACGTCTAATAAACTTCGTCCAAGTGTTCAAGAAACATAGGTCACAAACAGGGAAGGCAGCGGGTACTGCATAACGAACTGCAATGATATTCCCTAGGATAGTATAAACATTTAAATATTATTCCGGCATATAGGATATTGAGGTAGGATAGTATAAACAATCATAAATCAGGTGATGGTTTATGGTTTGTTTTTTGAAGGAATTGTATGTAATAATCTTACAATTCTTATAGTAAATTGTCAATATACGTTGAATCATGCTTTACATGCACATATAGATTTATTCGAGCCGTTTTCCTGTCCAATAAATATTATATGTAGTATTATTGTATCACATGCGTGCACGGATCGGTTGATGGTATCAAAATCCTCGTGTTCGATTTGGACGACTGATTCGTGTCGCATGTGATTAGAAAATTACATATAAATATTTATTGGATCTGTCCAGTGTGGACATGTTATATATGAAACTGTATTGCATAACATTGTATCCTAATTTGTGTGTTTGTGTGTTTTTTCATTTCGTGAGAGTTTCAGCTATACATATCTGTTGTTCTTCAAGTACCAATACTTTATGTGTACTCAGAGAACATGGGGTATGTGCTGTTGAAATTTTCACGAAATGAAAGTTCACACAAATGCAAAAATTAGGATACAACGCGATACATTTGCATATCTAATGGGATAGAAGCCTTCCCGTTTACAGCCGGTAACGAAATGTAAGTGCACACAAACACAGTAGGATACATGTGTGATATCAACTAAACTTTTATCTCATTCTTAAATTTATTGTAGAAGCGGGTGGTTCCTAAGAAGTCATTTCTGGAAATATCAAATGAAGATATGCACAAGAACCAACGATACCAAGATGGGATAGACGCATTTTTAGTGTTCTCTGAAAATAACTCAGCACGCTTGTCAACTGGAGATGTTTATTGTCAGTGCAAGAAATGTCAAAACAATTTTAAACATCATAATGTTATTGTTCTTTTTAACTTGTCTGTGAATGGCTTCGATCCTAACTATAAATTTTGGAGTTACCACGGTGAAAGTGTGGTAACTGAGGAGACGCTTCAAGCAGAGCCACAGATTATCCATGTAGATTAATGTGTAGATGACAACGGTGACATGCTAGAAGACATTCTTGCTCTGCCGTTTGAGACCGATAATTTTTCAAAGTATGCACAGTCCTTAAGTGATGTCGATCATTTAATTAAATTAGTGAAGGACAACGAGTCAGATTTATACGAGGGATGCGAGTTTACGAGGCTATTATTGTCGATTAGACTTCTTCATATCCAAACCCTTAGCTAAATGGCAGTTACAGATTTTGAGATGTTGTTGGATCTGTTGAGAAGGGTAATTCCTAAAGAAGAGAATAGCTTTCTTGCGACTCATTATGAAGGCGACCAAAATCATTGATACGTTAGGGCTCGATTACAAGAAAATTGATACATGCCCCAATGATTACAACCTTTATCACAAAGAGAATAAGGACATAAACGAATGCCCAACCTGTCATGTACCACGGTGGAAAGTGCAACAAAGTACAGGTGAGATTAAAGGCAAGACTTGATTTAAATCAATTGGAGATACATCCAGAATTGCAGGCCATTTAGAAGGAAAATAAAAAGTACGAACTGCCAGCATCGTGTGTTACACTCTCTACAGCTGAGATCAATAACCTCTTTGTGTTTCTTAAGTCCATGAAGACACCAGATGGATATGCTTCAAATATATCTCGATGTGTACGAGTAGATGAAAGGAAGATTTTCGGTCTGAAACCCATGATTACCATATCTTGCTACATCAGATGCTTCCGATTGCAGTTCGTCATGTCGATAAGAGGCTGGCTTCGGTTTTGATACCATTCTATGATTCCTTGAAGCATGTGTGCTCTAAAGTGATATATGTTGCTGAGTTTGAGGAGTTAGAAAGATGTGTCATCCTTACAATGTGCAATATGGAAAAACTTTCTGTGCCCTCCTTCTTTACGATCCTAGTTCATCTTACTGTGTATTTGGCATTGGAGGAACGCATTGCAGGACCAGTACAATATCAGTGGATGTATCCAGTTGAGAGGTACCTGCTTATTCCCTTTAATGTTGTTTGATGGAGACAACCATTACACCTATATATTTAATTATTTTTATCCATTTTAATCCGTAGGTTCCTAGGGTTCATAAAACAACTAGTGCACAATCGTGCAAAACCTGAATGTTCTATAGCTTAAAATTATTCATCACACAAGACCCTGATATTCATCTCTCATTATTTAAAGGATGTTGAAACAAAGCTAAATCGACAGCCAAGAGTGATGGATGCTATATTCTATAATGACCGTGGGGAGGACCCACGATTTAGCATGATGGATCTTGGGCAAGTCCATGCATATGTTTTAAACAATATACAGATATTTGACACATATCGCAGGTGCTAAAGCTGAGTTTTTCGCCAGTTTATTGATGTATATGTTTTAAAGCATATGTTATATTAGCTTTAATTATTTGTATCGCACTGTCACAAGATAGAGGTCTTAAAAAATATGAATGCCAAAACTTTTAGCAAAAAAGTTGCGGACACACATGCCAAAGAATTTCCTGAATGGTTGAAAATTCAGATACATGCACAGATTTGACAAGTTTACTATATACTTATAGGAAAATTAATATCGTGCTTATTAATATAGTAATATGTTTCATCCTTTTCATGAAGGTTCAACGGCAAATTGATATAGGTGTACTGTTATCCAATGAATTCAAAGCTACGCCAGAGGTCCTCATGGCACTGTACATCGTTATGGAGAGTATTGTATCATAGGTTTTAGATTTAATACTATTGAAGTCGAGAAGGAACGATGCACGCAAAATAGTGGAATCTTCTCCTCTTTTTCTCAATTATCGTATGCAAGTAGCAAAGATTAATAACCAAAAGAAGGGCAGATCTTCTACTATGGGTAGGTTGATGACATTGTTGAGATTTTCTATGGTTATAAGAGGGATGCTATGTTGTTTAAGTTTCGTTGGTGTGAGCAGGGTAAATAGAAGGACCCATTTGGCTTCACGGTCGTAAATCTAAACAAGAAAATCTACAAAAATGACAAGTACATGCTTGCTACCCATGCTAAACAATGTTTTTATGTAAAAGACATAATTGTAGACGATGCTTGGTTTATTCTAAGCAATTCACCAAAAGCCTATGCATACGAAGATGTTCGTGAAGATGATAATAAAGACGATGCCGACGTTGTAATCATAGCCGATGAAGTTGTGGCCGAGTTTTCAACTGAGCAAAAATAAAGAAATGGCTGAAGCCATTACACCGTTATGTATCGATATACCCAATTTGGAGATCTAGAGAAATGTCATTGAGGACAACGGCGACGTTGTAATCATAACAGAAGAAAGTCCCAGTATTAATTTAAGAACCACAGTAGAAGATCTTTCATCTAGTGTCTAGACTCGATCACAAAGGGCTTCAACCTTAAAATCTTGAATTTGCTTTTGAATTACTAAACAACATGCAAAAAAATGTTACTTAAATTAGCTTAATTTTAAAAAATGTATTTGTCAATTTATCTTAAATATAGGGTAAATTTCCATTTTGGGTATGGCAAACGCATGTTAGAGTGTGATTTCCTCCATATTACATACCATTTCTGTCACATTTATTCTTTTAATTACATACCCTTCCGCATGCTCATCATAAGCATATTATATAATACTTTATTCATGCCAATTAGTAAAATATACACCATCTGCATACAGCATGCTTGTGGGTTTGGGTATCTGGAGTATGCACTAGATATCATTTGTGCTTGCATGCATAGTTTTGCGTTGTTATTGCTTATTGGCTAACATTCATTAAGTAGATGAGTTCTTTTGTATGCAAGCAATGTCGGGTTGTTCTTCATGTCACTACACCAAAGATGTTGGGTCTAGTGATGTAGTCTTTCCATATGTTAACTAAGTTGCCTATTCATATATCGCACATTATCCTTGGTATAGTGTCCAGTTAGACAAATGCTTATGTATAGCCTGTCAGTGCGTCTCCGACAGTGTATCTAATGCACAATCGTGTATAAGGAGAACGCGCATTGGTGCATGTCACCTATCGGTGTGTATCTGAATCTCTATGGAAAACCAAGTCCCTTATCAGTGTCATAGCATGCATATTCTTTAGTTCATGCTTACATACAATATTAGAAATGCATTTGATTTTAAAAAAAATCAAACATGTTTGCTTCCTTTTAAAGGATGGCATTATTATTTTTGCAGATATTGGAGATGCATGTGATGTTGGTTAGACTTCCAAATATCTGAACACTTTATGCATTTGGTGCTTATTCATAGAAATCAAATTTGGACACACACACAGTCTCTCTCTCTCTCTCTCTCTCTCTCTCTCTCTCTCTCTCTCTCTCTCTCTCTCTCTCTCTCTCATGTTTTATTTTTTGTTTTATTTTGATATGAACCAAAATATTTTACTAATTGACATGAAAAGTGATCAAATTCATGGTAAAAATATTTCAAAGTGCAGATGAAGATATTTAGAGATGCTCTTAAAGCTATGTGGTCATCTTCCTCCTCTCAGCCCATAGAGAGGTATGCATATATGTGTATTATATTATGTCTGCAGCTTAATTTACACGTATTACTATGTTGGATGACTAATTGCTAAATTCATGCATTTTAGGCCATCATACACCAGCGGGCCACGCCGCTGGCCCTCCTCCCATGCCACAGACACAGCTAGGCATATATATGAATTATATCACGTCTAAAGCTTAATTTTCACCTTTTACTACAGTGGATGACTAATTGCTAAATTCATGCATTGCAAGCCCATCCTCTCACAACACAAAGACATGTATGCATATATGTGTATTATAGTTTTTGGTAGCTTAATTTTCATTTTTTGCATTTTATCATTCATGTGCTACTAATTCCTTTTTAATTATGTCATATGGATGCAGGTGCCTTAGAGGATATATTGATAGGTACTCAGGCCGTTGTCTCCTCCTTCCATGCCACCGGTCACGCCTTACAGGACCCTGTCGAGACGGTACAGTTTGTGCTGTATGACCCCAGTGTAGAGGACACACCTTTACCACATGATGCAGATGCTGAGAGGTCGGCACGGTGGACATTAGGGATGCACCCTAAGAGGTGTTAGATTTGTTGGATGGCATGGAACTTGCTAGGATGATCACAGCCAGAGAGGATTGCTTCCAGCGAAAGGATATGAAAATTTATTTCAATTATGTTAAATAAGATGAACCTGTTATATAAAATTTTATTTATATTGTAAGATAATATCATTTTTCGAAGGCAGAGAGAAGCCACCTAAGAGTGGACCAGGGTACAACTTGCCCTCGAACCTAATTCCATATAATGGGTTGCTAGTTGTCATCCAATGGAGCCACGGGGTCCCCGTTAGAAATTGGGGGGGGGGGAGGGGGCAAGTTTACGAGTTTTTTGGCTAGCCTGATATCTTCAACATTTGCATTAGTTGGCATGAGCAAAAATTTGAAAATTTGGTCGTATGTTGGTGCAAAATCAATATAGGTATGATATATTTTAATTTATTACTTTCATTATGTATATAATTTTTAGATGTGTTTTTTCACAGAGGCATTGTGTGCTGGACGGGAACCCAAACGCATGGAAGTTCTGTTTTAAGAAGATACATGATGCATTGGTCCAGTGGCGTAAGGATCTGAAGGGGATGATCTGGGCAGGTTACTCAGAAGAATGAGAGCGTTGGTGGCATATGGACCCCTGAGCAGATCCCCTCCAGTTCTTTGGATCATGTACCTATTGGGAGTCAGCTGAAGGGAATGTATGGTTCAATTTTGATCCTTTTTAATATGTTATATGTATCAATTTGCCTGACATGCTTTTTTTAAAAGGATTGTGGATATCGCCAAGGTGAACCGGGAAAGCCACAAGAGTATGAGCATCATACCGGCTCCAAGAGCTACACCTGACATGCCGACGATTTGGCGCGACAAGTTATGTGTTTAATTTTAAATTTGAGCATATATTATGTTATAATGGAATATATGTCTAATATCTATCTAATTATGTATCTATTTGTTTTTAGGGCAAGCCAGGTTTTGAGCCGTTAGTGGAGCGCACACTTACGCATGCCCACCCTAAGTGTACTGATATGAATAAGGCAGATAAGAATAAGAAGCTTCTAATAAGTAATAAATTATGTTTAATTATATTGTTCATATTAAGTATAATTTTAATATTGGTTGTATTTGTTTCAGGCTCTTCTTCATCAGGCTGCAGCAGACCTCAGGGCACACTCTGAGCAGGTTTCAGTTGCTCTGGCCCGCTTACCAAGGAGGAGGAGCATGCCCTCATTGATGGGTACTCTGAGGGAAGAGGAAGAACCTATATCGGCCTAGAGGTTTCGAGACTAGAGACTATGGACATCGACCGGTTTGTCCACGACAGGTCCTGAGAGTATTCGACTCCCAGAACCCATCGATCCACCAGCGGGCATGCAGGAGGTCACCACCACGTTGACCAAGATTTTTGAGAGGATGTAGTAGTATGACCAGCAGTACAACTTATTGCTCGCTTGCATGCCTCTACAGAAGCAGGAGAAATGCCAACGGCTCCGTACTGATATGGTAAGAATTTCTATTAATTATTGAATTATGTGACTTTAATGGTATTTAATTAGGATTAGGGTTGGTGTATGGGTGTGGAGGGAATATATATGATATACAAACCTTAAAATATGTTATATGATACTTATATATATATATATATATCATATATGTATCATATACGATATACATATGATACAAACATATATCATATATGATATATATATATAATGAGAATAATGGGTATTATATGGCATATGAGGCAATGTCTCGTATGCCAAGACACAAAAAGGTGGCAATTGTACTTGCCACCTTTTTGTGTCTTGGCATACGAGGCATTGCCTCCTATGCCATATGATACCCATTATTCTCATATATGATATATGATATGTATATATGGTTTTTCCAATATAATTTTGTTAAATCTTCTGTATTTCGATATTTTTCATTTAGACTTAATGCTTTCCTAAAATTGACTCAAATCTTCGCGTTCTCCCAATTAGTCGCTTAAATATATGATATTGTGTGTGTGTGTGTGTGTGTGTGTGCAAATCTTCATGCGAGAACATTTCACACCGTACGAAAAGATTTTTATTTTTATTTTTGAAATTTTTTTTCAAAAATTTTTTTTTCCACCTTCATTATATGTTGTTATACCACCTCAAAAAATAATCATTGAGAAATAATGTCATTTGGCCTTCGATCAAGATATTTCATCAAATTCGCACGTTTTGAGACCATTAAATTTGTAACGGGTGGATGGGTGCTCTAATCCCCAACGGATTCACCCATTATTTTCCCTGGGGTATATAATTGAATGGACTAAACATCAAAAAAAATTTGGAAAAAAAATTTCAAAAAAATTAAAAAAAAGGTTTTCGCACCATGCGAAAACCCATATTTTTGCAACCGAAGATCACTATATATATATATATATATATATATATATATATATATATATATATATAGATTAATGGGTATCATACGCCATATGAGAGGGTGTCTCATATGCCCTCTCACATAATTGGGGTCAAGTACAACAAGTACAAGCCCATGTGGTCTTGTACTTGCCCCTTTTATGTAGGGATTAATGAGTATCATACGCCATATGAGAGTGTGTCTCATATGCCTTCTCACATAAATGGGGTCAAGTACAACAAGTACAAGCCCATGTGGTCGTGTACTTGCCCCTTTTATGTGAGAGAGCGTATGAGAGAGGCTCTCATATGGCGTATGATACTAATTATTCTCATTTACACACACACACACACACACACACACACACACATCTATCTATCTATTATATAAAAGAGAGATGTTATCAAGAGAAATTGGATACGAGAATTTGGACATGGGAAATTGGATAAGAGAATTTGGATATCTATTATATAAAAGAGGAATATTATCAAGAGAAATTGGATAAGAGAATTTGGATATCTATTATATAAAAGAGGGATGTTATCAAGAGAAATTGGATAAGAGAATTTGGACATGAGAAATTGGATAAGAGAATTTGGATATCTATTATATAAAAGAGGGAAATTGGATAAGAGAAAATATAAAGATGAGATTTTGAGGGATAAGAGAGGAGGTGGGGAATTTTGCACATACAACCCCGGTTTTTGCATTTTTGCCCCTGGACCCTCCCCACACACCCACCCACACTGTCACGCCACGCTTCCCTAAAATGGAGGCGAGACGTGAGAAGGTCCGCTCAAGCGTGGAGCTGTGAAGCTGCACGCCTGATAATCGTCAATTTAGTATAAGCAGGTCCCTGTAATTGCAAACGGAACAACAACAATAATAATAATAGGATGAGACGGATATGAAATACCAATCCCAAAGTTTGTCCACAAAATATTCAACATCACAGAAAAAGCCACCAGGCTAAAAAGAAAGAGTCTAAAGGCCCAGAACAAGGCCAAACAAAACACAAACATAACAGAGTATCAAACTAGGTGCCACGCACCGACAACCTAAGCAATCTAACAAAAACCAGACATAGACACTAAGACTGATCTCCAGTGTCTACGAAGTCCTCGATCAACGCGGGTTCTGACTCAGCGTCAGCGAACACCGCGTCCTCAGCAAGTATCTCAGGCTCAGGCTCTAACATGTGTCACCCAAAAGAGAAAAGGGGCACATGTCAGCAAGTCGAAAGACTTGTGCAAGGAAACTGAAAGAAAGGTAAACTAACAACCTAGCAGTTAAAGTATGGTGCATGGCAAGTAAAGTAAGGTGGTAACAAGTAAAGTAAAGTACAAGTAGCAAGTGGTAGTTGTGACATGTAATGTCAAGTAACAAGTACAAGGGTTCACTCAACGAGTGCCATATTGCCCGCAGGCTGTGTTCATGCATCAAGTACAAGGGATCACTCAACGAGTGCCCTATTGCCCGCAGGCTGTGTTCAAGTATCAAGTACAAGGGATCACTCAACGAGTGCCCTATTGCCCGCAGGCTGTGTTGAGCTCGTCTTCTGGAACACGAGCCAGAAAGTGTATTTGGCATAGGATTGTACCCGCAAAACGGGTGCCTAGCCGGTACAAATAGTACAAGTATGTAGCGAAGCTACGCAATCACGACGAGTGTTCAAGCATGCAATGACATGAGCAGATATTCGCGTACCGTTAATTGAAATTAAACGTGACAGGCGAAATGCAATGACATGAACATATTCACGTACCGTTAATTTAAATTAAACATGGCAGTTAAAATGCAATAGCAGTTAAGGATGCATGGATGACATGAACAGTTAATACGTGTACCGTTAAGGGAATGTAAACGTGACATACAAGCATGATGAAGGTGACGGACCAAGCTTCGTTGTCAAGCTAGGTCAATGGCGTCTAGACGGCTATCCTTTCACCGTCTAGTCTCTTTTACGCTAAAGCAAGGGAAATGGCCTAAGACATGGCCCAAATCAAGAGATGCAAGTTTCACTTGCCTGATACCGGGATTGACAAGCAATGAAGATCGTCACAGAAGCTAACTACGGAATAGATCACTGTTATAGCAAAACAATCATTAGAACAACGATTCTAAATCGATTTCTTAATAGAATCCTAATTGTCTAATAATCCATTTTATTAGGGTTTCACAAATGTCAATGTGGGTTATGCTAAAACTAAAGGAATCGAGTATTACCGTGAAGAAGCGGAGGAACGATGCCGAGCAACCACGGCAACGGAAGAACGATCCGGCTCAGATCTGGAAATGAGGGAAAAATCTGGAGAAATGGGTTTTGATGTGGATTTTGGGGGTTTGATGAAGGTTTGAGGAAGGTGGAAGGTGGAAAGTGTTAAGTAAGGGTTTGGATGATGAAGGATGAGCTTGGGATGAATGATTAATGGTTTGAGGAAGATGGGGGCTCAATGGGGGAGAAATTAGGGTTTTAGGTCATGAGGAAGAAGAAGAAAACGTTTGGAGGGATATTTATAGAGTTTGGTGGCGGCTAGGGCAAAACTAGGGTTTCATGTACTGTTTAGTCGGTCAAAGAACAACCACTGACTGACTAGTTTGGGAACTAGTCGGTCGGTTGACCAACGCAGACCGACTAAGTGTAAACAGTAACCCAGACGAAAATTAGGATTTAGATTTAGTCGGTCAAAGAACAACTACTGACCGACTAGTTTGACATCTAGTCGGTCGGTGAACGTTCTTAGACCGACTAAGAGTAAACAGTAACTAGTGCCAAAAATAGCTAAAGAGTTAGTCGGTTAAAGAAGCATTGCCGACCGACTAGTTTGCAACCTAGTCGGTCAACCAACGTTCTTAGACCGACTAATGATAAACAGTAACTCCTGAACATTTAACAAAGCTCACTAGTCGGTTCAAGAAGGTTTTCCGACCGACTGGATCGTCATCTAGTCGGTCAGTGCCCCTTCTTACACCGGCTAATGTGCACTGAAAGTTCCGAAATGGAGCGCGAAGCTCCGGGATGGTTTCCTAAGTCTCCTAGGCTCGTTCTAACTCTAAGATATCGACGTTATGAAGCCTGTCACGAATGACTTACTTCAAACACGCCGACCGACGGAAGAATCTAGAGAATCACGACGAAACGAACGAAAAGAGAACTACGGAGACGGAAATGGAAATCACAACAAGGGAAAGCAACCAAATATATAAATATATATAATAAAATCCATACATGAAAGACCAGTCGTTACACACACTTTTTATTCTCCCCCCTTCCGACCATTTTTTCCCAGTCCTTTAAAGATTTTGAATCTTATCCTACTAGGACAAAGCTTTGTCCTACGTGGCAAGTTTGTCATATGTGGCAATGACAATTTGGGGGGGGACTTCAATTTTGGAGGAAAAATTAAATTTGGAGGGAAACTTGAAATTTTGTGGGAAAACTTGAAATTTGGGGGAACATGAAATTTGTGGGGGGGACTCAGCAATTAAATAAACCGTGCCCTATGTGCACGGGTAATGACTAGTGTGTGTTTATACATACATACATACATACATACATACATACATACATATATATATATATAATCCAGGATGCGATGCGTGATTTGCGGAGGGACTACGGAGGCGATCCTGGCGCCGGCCCTTCTAAGAGTCCCGATCAAGCTTCCGGCAATGAGGTTCCTATCGGGGGGAAGGGTAAAGATCCAGTAAGGGGCGGTCCTGGCTTGGGTTCTTCTGGAGGAGAGAATAGGCAGGATGGGGGTGGATGGCGGCTCGTGCAGCGTAGACATCCAAGATCCAAGGAGGCGGGCTCCTCTAGGGTATTAAATTCGGGCTATCATCATGACAACCGGCGGCATGCAAGGCGGGCATCTGGAGATGTAAGACCTTTTCCTGCCAATACTAACTCTTTTGTGGGGAAAGCAGGTAAGGTGTTTGATAAATTGCATCTGAGAGCGGCTATTCCTATAAAGATTGATCCTTCAGCCGCTAAGTTATCATGGTCTGATGTGTGCTCTAATCGTCGTACATACGGGGATTCCATGGGAATGACATACATCCTGCCCAAGACTTGAGATGATGGCTCCTTGGTTGCAGTAACTGTATTTGCTTTAGGCACACAGATATCGAAGGTCATAGTCAATGAATTTTATGTCAACAAGCTGTAGAGAAGTCGACGGAATCATTGACTGAGGTCTTGGTTAGTCCTCCTGCTAATGGGCAAAGCACAGTGGTTCCTTCAGGTGGGGCTACTTGCAATATTCTGGGCAAACAATCTGAAAAGGCAGCGTCCTGTTTACACAAGCTTAAAAGGGTGGTGACTTATATGAGATGTGTTCTCCTTTTGAAGCACCCTATTGCTACTTCAAAGTCTGGTACAGCCAAAGACACTGGGACTAACAGCCGTATTGGTGATGCTATCTTGGGAGTGACTACTGCAGGACTTGATGAAAAGGCTACGGTCTCAAATGTTCCAGGCAGTCCTTCCAGTTATGTTGCAGCGCGGGCCTCCCTACTTGAAGAGCTTCCGGATAGAGAGCTAGATCGCATCCCAGAGGTTACAGTCATGGACAACCCTAAGTGGGAAGATGAGCACATGGAACTTCTGCAAGGGGTTACAGCCACAAAGAAACATGGCTCTACTCCTCAGGTTCCTACCGCGACACGCAAAAGTACACGGCTGAAGGAGGGCGGACTAGGGAGACAGCTTCCCAGTAACACCCCTTGTCAATGAGTATTTTATTCTGGAATACACGTGGGCTGAATAATGTTGTGTGGCGTAGGGATTTGAGAGACAGAATGAAGAACACTAAGCCATCAATAGTTGTTTTACTGGAAACCAAATTGCTAACCACTTCAGTTAATAATAAATCATTCTTGCCCAAGGATTGGATATTGGTTGATAACTTCAATCTGCAGAAGGGTGGGCGAATTTTGATGGGATTCGACCGTGCAGTATGGCATCCTACTGTTATTTCAGTATCCCCACAGCACATCACAGTCCGCTGTATTAATGTTGGTGGTTTTGAGTTTGTTTTGACCGGCGTTTATGGATCCAACAGCAGTTCAGACCGTAAGGAATTATGGGAATACTTGCAGGGCTTTTGTCACGCCCCGCTTCCCAAAAATGTGGAGGCGAGACGTGAGAAGGTCCGCTCAGACTTGAAGCTGAAAAGCCGCAAGTCCGATAAGCGTCAAATAGAACTACAAATGGCAGGTCCTTGCAATGCAATACGAAAACAACAATAATAATAAGAAGGAGAGACAGATAAAATGTTCAATCTTAGATTATCCATTAATTAAATTACAATATCACAGAAAAGCCACCAGGCTAAAGGAAAAAGAGTCTAAGGCCTAACATGGCCTACAAAATATAACATACAAAACAAAGGTGCCACGCACCGACAACTAACATGAATCCTAAAACATAAAGGAAACTCAACAAAGTCACCGGTGTCCACAAGACTCCTCCACAGCAAACACAACGTCCTCTGCAACAAGCTCTGGCTCTGAGTCTAACATGTGACACCCAAAAGAGAGAGAGGGGCACATGTCAGCAAGTCTAAAAAGACTTGTGCAAGGAAACTGAAAGAAAGGTAACTAACATCCTAGCAGTTATAGTATGATGCATAGCATGGCAAGTATCGTATGGAAGTAACAAGTGAAGTACAAGTAGCAAGTAACAAGTGGTAGTTGTGACATGTAATGTCAAGTAACAAGTACAAGGGATCACTCAACGAGTGCCCTATTGCTCGCAGGCTGTGTTCACGCATTAAGTACAAGGGATCACTCAATGAGTGCCCTATTGCCCGCAGGCTGTGTTCAAGTATCAAGTACAAGGGATCACTCGACGAGTGCCCTATTGCCCGCAGGCTGTGTTGAGCTCGTCTTCTGGAACACGAGCCAGAAAGTGTATTTAACAAGTATGGAGTAGGGGTGCACCTAGCCGGAACAAGTAGCACTAGTATGTAGCGATGCTACGCAATCACGATGAGTATTCAAGTATGCAATGACATGAGCAGATATTCGCGTACCGTTAATAGAAATTAAACATGACAGGCAAAATGCAATGACATGAACAGATATTCGCGTACCGTTAATTGAATTAAACGTGACAGGCAAAATGCAATGACATGAACAGATATTCGCGTACCGTTAATTGAATTAAACGTGACAGGCAAAATGCAATGACATGAACAGATATTCGCGTACCGTTAATTGAATTGAACATGGCAGTTAAAGATGCGTGGATGACATGGCATGTAGTAAGGCGTACAGTTAAAGAATCACACACGGTAGTTTAATTTGCATGAACAACAAGTTAACAGGGTTGGATCTCGCTTCGTTGTCAAGCTAGATCATTTGAGGTGACGGATCTAGTTTCGTTGTCAAACTAGATCAAATAGGCATCTAGGCAGCTATCATTTCACTGTCTAGTCTCTTTTACGCTACTACAAGCAATTGGCCTAAGACATGGCCTCAAACCCTAAGTGGCAAGTTTCACTTGCCTAGCACCGAGGAAGACGATCACGAAGGTTCGTCCCACAAGAGCTAATTTACGGGAATGGGATCGCTGCCATGGCAAAACATCGTTAGAACAATATTCAACCTAGGTTTATTAGGGTTTAACAAAAATCACAAACAGGTTATGAGAGTATTAAGAGATCGATTTATTACCGAATCGTTAGCGGAAGAACGATGCCGAGCAAGCATGGCGACGGAAGAAACGATCCGAGGAACCTACGGTTCAGATCTGGAAATGGGGAGAAAATCTGGAGAAATGGGGTTTTGGGGATTTTTGGGGGTTTTCCGGCGACCTAGAGGTGGTGGCCGGCCAAAATGGCGAGAGGGAAGCTCCAAGGGAGGAAGGAATGGCTTGGGATGAAGGAGGAAGGGTTTGGGGATGAAGGGGGATGATTTGGGGAAGGAGGAGGTTCAGGAGAAGAGAGGGAAGAGAAGAAAACGATTGGGGGTTTATATAGAAAATCGTGTGGCGGCTAGGGCAAACCTAGGGTTTCTGGGTGAATTAGTCGGTCAAAGAAGGGTGGCTGACCGACTAGTTTGGGAACTAGTCGGTCGGTCGAATAACTGTGACCGACTAAGAGCAAACAGTAACTCCTGAAGGAAAAATGAGCTTTGAATTAGTCGGTCTGTGAAGGCTTGTCAACCGACTAGTTTGAGAACTAGTCGGTCGGTGAGTGTTCATAGACCGACTAAGAGTAAACAGTAACTCGGCTGGGAAGATGATCAATGAACTAGTCGGTTGAAGAACAATGGCTGACCGACTAGATTACAATCTAGTCGGTCGAAAGATGTTCTCAGACCGACTAAAGATAAACAGTAACTTAGGGGAAATTAATCAAAGGAACTAGTCGGTTAAAGAACAAGTTCTGACCGACTAGTTTCACATCTAGTCGGTCGGTGGTTGTTCTTAGACCGACTAACGATAAACAGTAACTCCTGAATTATAATCAAAGCCCACTAGTCGGTCCATGAAGGATTGCCGACCGACTAGATCTCAATCTAGTCGGTTGGTTCTCCTTCTTGAACCAATTAACGTGCACGAAAAGTGTCGAATCGGAGCGCGAAGTCCCGGGAAGATTTCTACGGCTTCTAGGATCGATTTATACTCTAAGATATGAGCGATAAGAAGCTCGTCATGAGTGACTTACTCCAAGATCAACGATATAAGGAAGAGACTAGAAAATCACAACGAAACGATCGAAAACGAAAGCGACGGAGATGGGAAATCACGCATACGGAGAAAATCCACCAAACATATATATATATATATATATATATATATATATATATTATTATCGATAACACTAACATAGAAAAACCAGTCGTTACATCCTCCCCAACTTAAAATAAAGTCCGTCCTCGGACTTTCTAACATATCTAGTCGCTCTAGTAACTACCCTCAATCAATATCACATTATCATTCAACCACGTATAGTCATTTCAATCGCTTATACATATGCACTAGGTAGTCAATCATTTATTCTACAATCATGTATTTATTCACGCACATTATACTCATATACCTATCATAGCCAGACAATTTCATACACGTATTTCAATCATTCATATAGTCACAACATCCTTATAGAACTATTAAATACTTATCACATACCATGGTGCACATACTCACAAACAACCAAATAGTTCACGCCACATTTAGATAACTGCCTATGAACCAAATAATAATGATACACTACTCCCTATATCTCCTAGTGCACATCCAATACCAAACAATCAATATGTGTAATCACACCATACCATTATTAAAACAAGTTCACTATATCTAATATACATTCACCATTATAATTTCACAATTTATAGTCATTCAAATGCATGCACACATTTCACCATATTGTCACTTCATATATAGTCCTATAGCTATATTCACGACACACCACACACACCATAGTCACCAATTCCTATAACTAGCACATACTTACCCGTGCATGGTGCACATCCACGCACGCTAATGTAACATTCATATATACCACTATATACTCAGCACATATACACACTTAGCTTTAGCTAGCACACAAATATTCACGCAACCAAGTCCTTAGTGAATAACTATACCACAAGACCAACTCATATAACTATATATTGGTATAGCCACTCACAATCGTGTGCGTAACACAACCAGGCACAAACAATTCAATCATCATACATACATCATCCATCACAATACACCAACCACATACAAATACACTATTGTACATAGAGTATACCCACTCAAGCTTGAGTGAGACTCAAAATCATCGCAGAGTATTCTATATACGTAACACAGCATCCATACATATATCAATACCAACACACATACAACTTCATAAGCACCATGAAATTAAATACACTATGACGACATATCAAATTACACTAAGGGGCTCACCAAACTATATTAAGGTTGACACGGGCGACGACAAGCTCTATTGGCTAGACAAAAGGAAAGAAACCGAAATCAAAAGCGTGACGAATGGAAAGACCGAAAAGCACGAGTTCATCTAGGACGAAGGTAAGGAGCCAGATTGGTTAGATGAACTAGGGTAAAACTTGTGATTGCTTAGGTGGGAAGAGTAAGAGGTAAGGATACCCTTATGGAATAGAGAAAAATAGTATGTAAAAGTTTTAAGTTAAAATACGAAAAGTTTGAAAACTGTTGTACTTCAAAAGTTGATGTCCCTTTTCGTATAAAAATATTTAGAGGTCGATAAAACAAATTGTTCGAAATAAGCTTGAGTCGAATATACATGATAGGAGGAAACGGTTTATTGGCTTATATAAAATCATTATAAAAGGAAGTAAATCATTTATACGAATATCAAGGTCGTAGTTTAGGAAAATATTACACGGCAGTAATTTTATAACGTTTGCAAAGTTTGAAATGAAATTAAATTAACTGAAGAATTTAAACTCAGGTTAAATGCTTTCAAAGTCTTTAAGTCAGGGGAAAATTTAAAATAATCAATATTGAAACTACTTTTAGAGGAATCAGGAATGGCCAAAAAGAACAGTTTTATACAAAGCTCTTAACATATGAGCTAACGAGCCTAGTACGGATATATAAAAATATTTGAAATTCAATTTAGTTTAGAAATTATTCTAAGAGCATGTATGGTAAACGGAAAGATAATAATAGCTTATTAGTAGTATTATCAAAATTGGTGGTAAAACTTTAAAATCAAATTATGGAAGGTCTAGATCAGGAAATGGTTTTGAAAAGTAATTTTACGAAAATCGGAACTAGGAAAAACGTTGAGCTTAAAATCGACTTGCTGAAATCATATGCGACTTGAAAAGTATATTAAAGGAAGCGCGACGAGTCATTTGAACAGCATAAATAAGAAAGGAAAATTATAAATCGAATTAGGAAAAATAGAAATACGGCTCAGAATACAATTAATATGTGAAAAGGAACAAGATATTTAAATAGGTATGAAAAGTATATGCTGGAAAAACATTATAAAACAGTAATCAAAATCTCGTCAAAACTTTCGAAATTTCAAAATGAATTTAAGTCAACGGAAAAGCATGAAGTCCAAATACATATATTTAAAAGTTTTCGAATGAGTTTAAACTTAGCGAATAAGGGAATCGAAAACACTTCCAAAGATTCAGCATTTGCGATAAAGAGTTTTTAAAGTATGTATGCTAAACGGTTAGAATAAATCTCATAGTTTAGAAAAATGGTATATCGAATTTTCAAAATAGTATTAGAGTCCTTAAACCGAAATGCGAAAAAATATAGATTAGAAAATGGTTACAAGATAGTAATTTAAAATTACGACCAAATAGACTTTGAAATCTAAGAATTGCTTTAACTTAACCGAAGGTAAGGGAAATATACGAGAAGGGGATTTAAAACAAAATTTAAATTGAGTAAAAACTTTAAATAAGGAAAGCATTTGAAAATGACTTGGAAGATTTAAGATTTGCAACGGAGAAGATTTGAAAGGTCAACGATTATCGAAACGTGGTGGTCATGGGGATCGAGGCAAGGAATTTGTCGCATGATCGAAACATAAACACGCCTAGGATATGACTCAGGAACCTACGGGAAACTCATACGGTCGACCAACTAAAGATTAGGAAACTTAGCGCTAAGACTTTCTAAGGAACTAGACAATAATGAAATGCGTTCAGCTTGGTCCGAAATCGATGAACCCAAGCGAACGACCAAAGAAATCCTAGGAATCTATCATGGTCAGAGCTAGACAGGAACCACTAAGGTAACTCTTAGGACTATCAAATCAATCACTAACATGGAGTCTAACTAACAATCAAGGATCCCTAACTAGCAAGCACAAACTTCTAACTAAGTCTCACTATGGTCCTGATCTAATGGATTTCCTACCAAGCTGGGACAGATGCTCTAACACGCCTACCAGCCACCTAAGACATAGGAACGCTAAAAACCTAGACTCCGGGCTTATAACTTGGATGTTCTAATTTATTTAATGGACATTCTATAATTATTATCGTTGTTCCGATAGTTCGCATTTGCAAATGGACCTACATGGGCCACCACTAAAACCTGTCACGTCCCGCTTCCCAAAAATGTGGAGGCGAGACGTGAGAAGGTCCGCTCAGACTTGAAGCTGAAAAGCCGCAAGTCCGATAAGCGTCAAATAGAACTACAAATGGCAGGTCCTTGCAATGCAATACGAAAACAACAACAATAATAATAAGGAGAGACAGATAAAATGTTCAATCTTAGATTATCCATTAATTAAATTACAATATCACAGAAAAGCCACCAGGCTAAAGGAAAAAGAGTCTAAGGCCCAACATGGCCTACAAAATATAACATACAAAACAAAGGTGCCACGCACCGACAACTAACAGGAATCCTAAAACATAAAGGAAACTCAACAAAGTCACCGGTGTCCACAAGACTCCTCCACAGCAAACACAACGTCCTCTGCAACAAGCTCTGGCTCTGAGTCTAACATGTGACACCCAAAAGAGAGAGGGGCACATGTCAGCAAGTCTAAAAAGACTTGTGCAAGGAAACTGAAAGAAAGGTAACTAACATCCTAGCAGTTATAGTATGATGCATAGCATGACAAGTATCGTATGGAAGTAACAAGTGAAGTACAAGTATTAAGTAACAAGTGGTAGTTGTGACATGTAATGTCAAGTAACAAGTACAAGGGATCACTCAACGAGTGCCCTATTGCCCGCAGACTGTGTTCACGCATTAAGTACAAGGGATCACTCAATGAGTGCCCTATTGCCCGCAGGCTGTGTTCAAGTATCAAGTACAAGGGATCACTCGACGAGTGCCCTATTGCCCGCAGGCAGTGTTGAGCTCGTCTTCTGGAACACGAGCCAGAAAGTGTATTTAACAAGTATGGCGTAGGGGTGCACCTAGCCGGAACAAGTAGCACTAGTATGTAGCGATGCTACGCAATCACGATGAGTATTCAAGTATGCAATGACATGAGCAGATATTCGCGTACCGTTAATAGAAATTAAACATGACAGGCAAAATGCAATGACATGAACAGATATTCGCGTACCGTTAATTGAATTAAACGTGACAGGCAAAATGCAATGACATGAACAGATATTCGCGTACCGTTAATTGAATTAAACGTGACAGGCAAAATGCAATGACATGAACAGATATTCGCGTACCGTTAATTGAATTAAACATGGCAGTTAAAGATGCATGGATGACAGGGCATGTAGTAAGGCGTACAGTTAAAGAATCACACACGGCAGTTTAATTTGCATGAACAACAAGTTAACAGGGTTGGATCTCGCTTCGTTGTCAAGCTAGATCATTTGAGGTGACGGATCTAGTTTCGTTGTCAAACTAGATCAAATAGGCATCTAGGCAGCTATCATTTCACTGTCTAGTCTCTTTTACGCTACTACAAGCAATTGGCCTAAGACATGGCCTCAAACCCTAAGTGGCAAGTTTCACTTGCCTAGCACCGAGGAAGACGATCACGAAGGTTCGTCCCACAAGAGCTAATTTACGGGAATGGGATCGCTGCCATGGCAAAACATCGTTAGAACAATATTCAACCTAGGTTTATTAGGGTTTAACAAAAATCACAAACAGGTTATGAGAGTATTAAGAGATCGATTTATTACCGAATCGTTAGCGGAAGAACGATGCCGAGCAAGCACGGCGACGGAAGAAACGATCCGAGGAACCTACGGTTCAGATCTGGAAATGGGGAGAAAATATGGAGAAATGGGGTTTTGGGGATTTTTGGGGGTTTTCCGGCGACCTAGAGGTGGTGGCCGGCCAAAATGGCGAGAGGGAAGCTCCAAGGGAGGAAGGAATGGCTTGGGATGAAGGAGGAAGGGTTTGGGGATGAAGGGGGATGATTTGGGGAAGGAGGAGGTTCAGGAGAAGAGAGGGAAGAGAAGAAAACGATTGGGGGTTTATATAGAAAATCGTGTGGCGGCTAGGGCAAACCTAGGGTTTCTGGGTGAATTAGTCGGTCAAAGAAGGGTGGCTGACCGACTAGTTTGGGAACTAGTCGGTCGGTCGAATAACTGTGACCGACTAAGAGCAAACAGTAACTCCTGAAGGAAAAATGAGCTTTGAATTAGTCGGCCTGTGAAGGCTTGTCAACCGACTAGTTTGAGAACTAGTCGGTCGGTGAGTGTTCATAGACCGACTAAGAGTAAACAGTAACTCGGCTGGGAAGATGATCAATGAACTAGTCGGTTGAAGAACAATGGCTGACCGACTAGATTACAATCTAGTCGGTCGAAAGATGTTCTCAGACCGACTAAAGATAAACAGTAACTTAGGGGAAATTAATCAAAGGAACTAGTCGGTTAAAGAACAAGTTCTGACCGACTAGTTTCACATCTAGTCGATCGGTGGTTGTTCTTAGACCGACTAACGATAAACAGTAACTCCTGAATTATAATCAAAGCACACTAGTCGGTCCATGAAGGATTGCCGACCGACTAGATCTCAATCTAGTCGGTTGGTTCTCCTTCTTGAACCAACTAACGTGCACGAAAAGTGTCGAATCGGAGCGCGAAGCCCCGGGAAGATTTCTACGGCTTCTAGGATCGATTTATATTCTAAGATATGAGCGATAAGAAGCTTGTCATGAGTGACTTACTCCAAGATCAACGATATAAGGAAGAGACTAGAAAATCACAACGAAACGATCGAAAACGAAAGCGACGGAGATGGGAAATCACGCATACGGAGAAAATCCACCAAACATATATATATATATATATATATATATATATATATATATATATATTATCGATAACACTAACATAGAAAAACCAGTCGTTACAGCTTTGCTGCCAGTGTCACAAATGTTGCCTGGTTGGTAGGCGGGGACTTTAATTGTGTTCTACATGCCAAAGACAAGTTAGGGGGCCGACGTCTTGATGCTAGTATGGCCAATGATTTCAGCAACTGTCTTCGAGATTGTTGTTTACAGGAGCTCAAAAGTACGGGATCTCGTTTAAGCTGGTGCAACAGGCGGGTGGGGAAGGAGCGTATTGCTGCCCAGTTGGATAGGATTTTGAGCAACGTCATATGGATTGATAAGATTCTGCAGTCCTATTACGAATATCTTGAGCCGCACACCAGCGATCATTCTCCAATGATTGTCCACCTCTATTCTCAGGTACATACGGATCCGAAGCCTTTCAAATATTTCAATCATTGGGTCAATTTGCCAGGATACAATGATATTGTGGATTTGGTCCGGAGAGAACCTGTCTATGGGACACGCATGTTCATTTTGACACAAAAATTGCGTAGATTAAAAGGGGAGTTGCGGCATTGGTCCATGCTTTTTAATGATAGTAATCAGATTTCTGTGTGCCGTGCGCTGCTACATGAGGTCATGGCAAATAATGCCATTCATTCAGACAGAAATCTACAGGTCAGGGAGCGTATCCTTTCTAATGAGCTTGCTAACCTTCTGGCCGCAAAAGAGGAAATGTACTGTCAGAAAAGCAGACAGGATTGGTTGGAATTGGGTGATAAGAATACTAAATTCTACTACAATGCCATGAAAGCGCGGCATTGTCATAACAACTTATGTCACCTTCTGGATGTTAATGGAAGTCAATGCAAGTCTTATGAGGAGCTGAAAGCTGAAGCAACACAGTACTACGAAGATTTGTACAATCAAACTCACTACTGGCAGGTGTTCCCTAAACTCATCCCTAAAAGGAAAATTACAGTTGAGACAGCTATTTGGCTGGAAAGAATGGCATCGGTTGATGAAATAAAGGAGGCAGTATTCCAGATAGGACCTAATAAAGCCCCAGGCCCGGATGGGTTCAATGGATCCTTTTTTCAATACCACTTGGTGTTCAGTATTGATTCCCCGGATTTGGTTTTGATGATGAACAAACATAAATATCGTGAACTAACTCTTTGTGAGCGCGGTTATGGAGATCGTCACCAAATTTCTATGAACATCTCAAGCGACGTCTCAAGACTTCTCAAAGCACGTGATCGTGTGCTTGAAGCTTCGTTGAAGCTCAAGGACCATTAGTGAAGTCATGAAGATTCGATTGAAGCTTTTGAAGACGGTTCGTCATGTTTAATTTATAGTCTTCTAGCTTCATTTCGTAGATTGTTAAGCCTTGAGTAGGTCTTACGTTTTAATCTTCATAACGCTCATATCTTAGAGCTAGGATCTTAGTAGAAGCCCATACGAACTTTCCCGAAGCTTCGCGCTTCGTTTCGCGGCTTCTTGTGCATGTTAGTTGGTTCAAGAAGAAGAACCAACCGACTAGATGGCAATCTAGTCGGTCGGTAAAGCTTCTTGAACCGACTAGAATGCCTTCTCAATTTCTAGCTCACTTACTGTTTACAGTTAGTCGGTCCACGTTGTATCACCGACTGACTAGTTGATGAACTAGTCGGTCAGTGATCCTTCTTAGACCGACTAGTTGAGCGTTCCCTGTACAGCCTAAGTTACTGTTTATCGTTAGTCGGTCAAAGTACATTTGTCGACCGACTAGTTGATAAACTAGTCGGTCAGCATTTGCTCTTAGACCGACTAATGCATCTTGAGTTCAGCCTTCACTATTTCATCTGTTAGTCGGTCAAAGTTGACTCACCGACCGACTAGTTGTGAAACTAGTCGGTTGGCAAGTCTTCTTGGACCGACTAGTTCATCTTTCCCTGAACTTCATCTTTTATCTGTTCACCTCTTAGTCGGTTCATGTTGTTTCACCGACCGACTAGTTGATGAACTAGTCGGTCAGTGGTCCTTCTTTGACCGACTAGTTTGCTTCAGAATAGAGCCGTTGGAGCATTAAATGCCACGAATTTTTCTCTCTCTTTCCTCTATCCTATATATACTTGGAGTGCTACATTCATAGCATTCAAGGTTGATATTTATTAGAGTTTAGAGAATCAAAGAGAAGCATTCATTCTCATTCAAAGCTCATTCATTTCCAAAGAATCTCTCTCCCACTCCTACTTCCAAAGAGAGATTCACATTGATTGTGAGCCATTCAAGCCAAGAGCTTGATCCAAGGTCACCAACCACTTCCTAGGCCTCCATTGCTGATCTACATCTTGGAGCTAGGGTTTGGTGCCTTCATCTTCCCCAAAATCCGTTTTGCCCTAATTCGTAAGTTTACTCAAGGCATAGGATTTTGTCGGTAAGAATTTTGTATTTCATTTACTTTGATATTGTAAGTGTTTTTCTCTCGGTTGTGAGTGTTTGTTTGTGATCCCGGGTTGTGGGAGTCACAATTTTATTTGTGTATGATTTGATCTTGTAGATGTTTCTACAAGTATTTCATAGTGCAAATTTGAGTTAGAGGTTTCTAACTCAAGTATCCGGAGGGGATCCAGGTGGTTGGGACGTAGGATCACCGGGAACAAGTCGGGGAGACTTGGGTGGATCCGAACCCGTTATATCGTCTGTTTGCGATTGCATTTCTTTATTGTCAATATTTACATTTCCGCATTGTTGGTTGAGTTTGCAAGATAATTAGGAATTATCTTCGTAATTATTTTAAAGTACTATTCACCCACCTCTAGTACTTGTGCAGTAGCTTCGTAGGGCATTACATTTGGTATCAGAGCCAAGTAACTAGCTATGTCTGCCAACGACAACAAAACCGTACGTCCACCTTCAGATTATAGCACCTTCAGGAACTGTGCAGGAGCTTCTTCGGTGATGGAAGGACACTCCTCGACGAGGCCTCCCTTCTTCAACGGTACCAATTACGGGTACTGGAAATGCCGGATGGAAACTTTCCTCCGGAGTGCTTCATTATGGAGAGCCACGCTGACGGAGTACGTCGAGCCCGAAGAAGAAGATTTCGCGAAGTGGACTCCCGCGGAGGTCGCCGCGGAGGTAAGCAATGCCAAGGCAATGAACGCCTTGCAATGTGCTTTGGAGCCCGAGGACTTCAACAAGATATGCACATGTAAGAGTGCATATCAAATATGGAACTCCCTCCTCATCTTGCATGAAGGAACGAGTAGGGTAAGAGACTCTAAACTCGTTGTTGTGAATAAAGATTACGAATTATTTCATATGCAACAGGGTGAGAAGATGAAGGAGTACTATGCTCGTTTCGTCGACATCACCAACGAGTTGGAGGCTCTTGGGAAGACCTACACCCAAAAGGAGAAAGTCTTAAAGATCATTGATGGACTTCCTTCTTGTTGGGAGAAACGTACCTTCGCCATCGAGGAAGGTAATGAGATGAGTAAGTATACGGTCATAAAACTAATGGGTACCTTAATGTCTTATGAGGTACACAAGGATAGCAAACTTAAGTTGCAGGACAAGATGAAGTCCTACTTGAAGTAAGACGAGCCAAAAAAAGACGATTGCGTTCAAGGCCGCTCCATCTACTTCTATATCTACCGATGATGAAGACTCAGAAGACGAGTTGGACTTGGAATCCATTGCCCTCATGGCAAAGAAGTTCAACCGGTTCTTCCAGAAAGGTAATTTCAAGAACAAATCTAAATTTAGTTCTTCTAACGCCTCCGCTCCTTTGTGTTTCAAATGCAACAATCCAGGACACATGAAAGCGGATTGTCCTCAAAACAAACACAAGGAGAAGTGGAAGGCACCAAAGTTCGACAAGTCAAAGAAGTACAAGAAATGGTACAAGAAAGGACTTATCGGGACATTCACCGACTTCGACGAGGACTCCTCAAGTGGAGAGTCGGATGATGAGCAAGTGGAGCAAGCACACATGTGCTTCATGGCACGAGAGGAACGTGATCAAGGATCTTCCTCCGATGATAGCGAGGATGAAGGCGACGATGAGGTAACTATGGATGACCTTAGACTAGCTAACGAACAAATATGGTCTAAGTATTCCAAATTAGTAAATAGATATACTAAGATAAAAGATGAGCTAGCTAGCATCCAAACCTCGCCTAAGCCTATCGTCATCAACAACGACACCGTTGTTGAAGACTTGAGAAATGAGATTGTAAATCTCAAATCTCAACTTGAGCATGTTCATATTGAGGAATCGGATGAACATGAGATGGCGGATTTGATTTCTCGGAACTCTACTTTGAGTATTGAGAATGAGAATCTCAAATCTCGTGTTTATGTGCTCACATCGCAAGTATCCACTTTGGATGCTTCTATGCATTCTCTCACCGAGAAGTATGAGTGCACATTAGGCCGAATTAATAAATTCAATAAGGGTAAGGATCATTTGGATAAAATCCTAAATGACTTACTCCCGGCCAACCACCACATTGGCTTAGGGTATAAGATGGGAAATTCATCCAAGTCGTCTACTACCTTTGTTAGGCCGACTTCCGATGCCTCAACGAGTGGTAGCAAACACTCTATTGGTAGTTCATCTACCAGTGGTGCTTCCACCTCGTACACACCCTCGTTTGGAAAGAAACCCACTTTGGGTGGACCTCCAAAGAAGGGTCATGCTTATATGTACACCAATACCATGCCACGTAGGAACACACATCCTACTCCACATGTTCACACATATGATGATTTCTATGCACCACATCCACGGGCACGTGCACACCATGTGAGACACCCTCACATACGTGTTCCTCCACATGCATATGTTCACCCACATCATCATATGAATAATTATCATCATGCACCATTTCATCATGTGCCATATGCATATCCACGACATGCATCACGTAGAAATCAACAACGCATGCATGCTCCCAATAGAATTAGGGCTCCCAAAATCTTCACTATTTGGGGCCTGAAGGACACAAATATGGATGAAAAACAAGTTTACATGAATTCTTATTTCATGAATGTAGTGCATAATGATGATTATGTGGGGAAGTCTAAGTCCAATTGGACTTGGCTTCCAAAGGTCTAATCTTTTAGGACCCAATGACCTTGGGTACCTTGGAATGATATGTTTATCTTTAGGTACTCAAGAAAAGGAAACGGAGCAACAAATCCAAATTTAGCTCCAAGAATAATTGGATACTCGATATCGGGTGTTCAAAACACATGACGGGTGACGCTTAATTGCTCTCCGGAGTGGTGCCCATTGCAAATGGAAACCGAGACGTCTTTGGAGGCAACGAGAGCGGAACCATCATAGGTGTTGCAAAAGTGGGTAATCCTTCTAAACCACTTATAAGTGATGTTTACCTTGTTAAAGGATTAAACCACAATCTTATTTCAATAAGCCAACTTTGTGACAAAGGTTACAAAGTTAGCTTTGCGAAAGGAATGTGCCATATTTTAAGAAAAGATAATAATGAGTTATTGTTTTCCGGCACACGCCATAAGGATATATATATCCTAGATTTTTCAAGATCATATGAACAATGTCTCATTGCCAACACAAGTGAACAACACTTATGGCATCGACGTTTTGGTCATGTGAACTTTGGAACACTTTTTAAGCTTTCCAAGTTAAATTCTATTAGAGACTTCCCTAAGCTTGTCTTTCAAAAGAAAAGCTTTTGTGACTCGTGTCAACGAGGCAAGCTTCCTAAATCGTCTTTTAAACCTAAGAAAAGCATTTCTTCTAAGCGGCCTCTAGAGCTTTTACATCTAGATCTTTTTGAGCCAACTAGAGTTGCTTCATTAGGAAATGCACGATATGGACTTGTCATCGTTGATGACTTTTCTAGATTTACTTGGGTATTTTCCTTAAGTAATAAAAATGATGCTTTTGAAAACTTCACAATATTTGTTAAGAAAGTACAAAATCTCATTGGAACCACCATTGTCACTATTCGTAGTGATCATGGAGGGGAATTTGAGAATGAGTCTTTCTCAAATTTTTGTGATGATGTTGGTATTACTCGCCCCTTTTCCTTCCATCGCGCACCTCCTCAAAATGGTGTTGTTGAGAGAAAGAATAGGACGCTAGTGGAATGTGCTCGCACTATGCTTGATGATAGCCAACTTGGCCATCAATTTTGGGCGGAAGCGGTACATACTGCTTGCTATGTGTTTAATAGGATACTTTTGAGGCCCGGCACTAAACAAACTTGTTATGAATTGTTGTTTGGTAGATTGCCTCAAGTTAAACATTTTCGAGTTTTCGGCGCAAAATGTTTTATTAAAAACACGTATGGTAGTTTGGACAAATTTGATCCAAGATCCGATGAGGGGATATTTGTTGGATATTCCTCCCGTAGTAAAGCCTACCGAATATACAACAAACGAACCTCAACGATCGAGGAATCACTTCATGTTTCATTTAATAAAGGTTTTGTCCCTACTAGAATTACTAATGATGATGACTCCATGGATGTCTTATGTGATTCTATGGGTAATTCTAATTCTATTGATTCTATTGATACTAACCCTACTAATGAATCTTTTGAGAATGTTCCTAGTGATCAGGGAATTCCCAAACGGCTTCATACAGTTCGTGACCATCCTCATGAGCAAGTCATTGGCAATATCCTTGATAGTGTCAAGATGAGATCTCAAGTCAACTACTTCGCTCATTGTGCCTTTGCCTCCTCGATAAAGCCAAAGAATATTAACGAAGCATGCGAAGATAGTGATTGGATCTTAGCCATGGAGGAGGAACTCATTCAATTCGAGAGGAATGAAGTTTGGGATCTTGTTCCATTGCCTTCGAAGAACCACACCGTTATAGGAACGAATTGGATTTTCAAGAACAAGACCGACGAAAACCAAATCGTCGTCCGGAACAAAGCTCGGTTAGTAGCTCAAGGCTATCGGTAAGAGGAAGATATTGATTTCGAAGAATCCTTTGCTCCGGTAGCTAGATTAGAATCCATTAGATTATTGTTATCTTTTGCATGCCATAAAGATTTTAAACTCTTTCAAATGGATGTAAAAAGGGCGTTTTTAAACGGAGATGTTGTTGAGGAAGTTTATGTTTCTCAACCTCCGGGTTTTATAAATGAAAAATTTCCAAATCACGTTTTCAAACTTAAGAAAGCACTTTACGGTTTGAGACAAGCTCCTCGAGCTTGGTATGACCGTTTAAAGAATTTTCTTTTGGATTTAGGTTTTAAAATGGGAGAAGTTGATTCTACATTATTTGTTAAGTATTCGAATAATGATATAATTTTAGTTCAAATTTACGTTGATGATATCATTTTCGGTGCTACTAACTTCACTCTTTGCGAAGAGTTTTCTAATGTTATGAAGGATCAATTTGAGATGAGCCACATGGGTGAGCTCAAGTATTTCTTAGGTCTCCAAATTCGCCAAATGAACGTTGCAATCTTCATCCAACAAACCAAGTACACGGTGGAGTTGCTAAAGCGATTTGGAATGGAGAATGCCTCCGGGAAGAAGACTCCAATGAGCACTACTACACATCTTGATAAGGATATTGGTGGAAAAGATGTAGACATTCGTCTATATCGAGGTATGATATGTAGTTTACTATATCTTATCACAAGTAGGCCCGATATTATGTTTGTCGTATGTGTATGTGCTCGTTATCAGTCTCAACCTAAGGAATCTCACTTAGTAGCGGTAAAACATATTTTCCATTATTTAAGTTACACACTTGACTTTGGATTACGTTATCCAAAGTCTAGCACATATGAGTTAATCTCATATAGTGACGCAGATTATGCGGGATGCAAATCCGACAGGAAAAGTACTAGTGGCACTTGCCATTTTATAGGAAATTCTCTTGTCTCTTGGTTTTCCAAGAAGCAGAATTCCGTATCACTTTCAACCACCGAGGCGGAATATATTACCGCCGGTGCCGTGTGTGCTCAGGTTCTTTGGATGAGACACACTCTTAAAGACTTTGGTATAAACTGTGATACTTGCCCTATCATGGTGGACAACCAAAGTGCAATATGTCTCTCTAAGAATCCGGTATACCATTCCCGTTCAAAACACATAGATGTTCGTCACCATTTCTTAGATGATCGTGTTGCTAAAAAGGACATCATATTAGTGTACGTTGAAACCCAGAAGCAAATCGCTGATATTTTCACGAAACCACTCAAGGAAGACTCCTTTGTGTGGTTGCGTCGAGAATTGGGGATTATGGGTGAATCCGAGATTTAGGATTCATATTTTGTTCAATAATCTTGCATGCTATTAAATTTCGTTTATATATGCTCATGCTAGAATTATTGAGATTTTTTGGATTTTTGGTTGAATTTTCGGAATTTATGCTCAAAATATTCATGAACGTTAAATTTAAGATTTTCGATGTTTAATGGGGTAGTATAATGATTAATGAGAGTATTACGATGTTTCGTCCAAGTGAGATTAGGAGAGAACTCAAAATTTCAAATTCTAAAATTTTTGGACTCTCTTAGTCGGTTCATGTTCATTGACCGACCGACTAGATTGCGTTCTAGTCGGTCAGTGAATGAACGCATACCGACTAACTCAAGCCCTAATTTTGGCTTCAGTTACTATTTGCACTTAGTCGGTTCAAGCTCATTGGCCGACCGACTAGATCGTCATCTAGTCGGTCAGCGCTTGAACTGTGACAGACTAAATGCATCGGGGACTGCTTTGTCTTTTCAACTTCCAATCAATTTACTCAGCCTCGCACCGACTAGAATCTATTCTAGTCGATGCGAAATTTCTCTCTCAGCCTAAAACCCCCCACAACCTCTTCGACTTCCTCCTTTTCTCCGTCGATTTGCGTCAGTTTTCCGGCCATCTCCGACCCTAGCCGTCGATCTCTCCTCGTTCTAGGGTAAAGCTATCTCTCTCTCTTGTGTTTAGGGTTTCCACCTAGGTTTCAATTCGATTTCAGCGTTTCTAGGGTTTGTGTTAGGGTTTCAATTTCTAGTTCGATTTCGGGCATTGTTTGCGCATGTCTCGTCTCGATTATGGCAAAGACACGCATCCCGATTGAACCCTCGCGTCCGTCACCTATGACCGTAGAGTCTCCGCCTTCGGACCCCCCTCAACCCAAACGCCGATCCAAAACGACCCATCCATCGTCTTCTTCGCCTCCTCTTAAGAAGAAGAGGACGGCGACCGCCAAGCCTAGATCTCAGCCCAAGCCTAGGAAACAGCCCGTGTCTCCAGCTTCATTCCGTGCTCCCACTCCTCCCGATGACTCCGACACGGAATATATTCCGGAGTCCGAGCATACCGCTAGGGCTCCTACTCCACCCCGATCTAGCACTCGTCAGCCTAAGGGGAAGGCTCCCATGCCAGTTGGCGGTGTCGATATTTCGCTATGTCGTGATGACCCGTTGTGTCTCGCGGCATACAATCGTATCGAACACTGTCCTCTGTTATTGGAGCACTTCGTTCAGTTCTCTGACTTCCCTCACCTTGCCGATCTTCTTTCGTCTAGTGGTCTCATTGATTATCTTCGCTATGACCCTAAGGCGAATCCACACCCGTACCCCCGTCTAGTCAAACTTTTCTATGTGAACCGTGTTTGCGGTCAGTACGACGAGACCCATTCCATTGATACGACTGTCTTGGGGACACCGATAGTCCTCACGGTAGAAATCTTAGGGGATTTGATAGGTGTCTCCTCGTCTGGTCTTCTTCCTACCGATATCTCTGTCGATGACATTTCTGATCTTGACCAGGCCATGCTCTCCGAGATATTCCATGTGATCCCTCCCGCCATGATTGGCGTCCCATCCAAGTCTTTTAAGCCGAATGCCTGGGTTCTAAATCTTATCTTGAAGTAGTGCCTCCTTCCGAAGTACGGCTCATCTAGCTTACCCTCCCAGCCATTCCTCAAACTCATTTACGCTATTTTCATGGGGAGCGAGATCAATTGGGCATAGATTATTCTTGACAAGATGGACTCCTTCGAATGTATTCGAAAGTCCACCAAGTCAGCCTACATTCCATACACGTGCCTATTAACTCTCGTCTTCCGTCACTTCCGGGTCCCTCTTCCTCCCGATGATGAGCGTCCTCTTGGTCCCCCTCTGAATGCGACGACCATCAAGAAGTCTCTTGCGACGCTTCGTCACGTTCAGAGGATGACTCCTTCTGCCTCTGCTTCAGCTGCTCCTCCACCTCCTACTCCTACTCTCGCTGAGCTTGCACGTTCGTTGTGACGTGTGGAGTCTCGTTGTGCTCGTTCTGAGGAGATGCTCTCTCACATCTGCTCTCGCATGGGCATTGAGATTCCTCCGTCTGTTTCTGACGAGGAGGAGATGGATGATGCTGAGCTCGAGGAGCTCATTGGATCTGCTGCTCATGCCCCAGAGGGTACATCTGCTGCTGCTGCTACTTCTGCCGGTGCCCCCGAGAGCACACCTGTTGCCACCATCCCTTCGGTGGATACTTCGTCTGGTGCTCCCGAGGCCACTCCCGTTGCGACTGTGGACACTCCTACTGACCCAGTGACCACCACTCCTGCTGCAGAGCCTGCTGCTGCTACAGATCCTCCCTCCGCCTCCTGAGCTTGCTTGGAGGACTCTCCCTATGCACATTGGATAATATACCTGTTGTGAGAGAGTGGGGTAGGATAGTTTGGGTGGTTATGATTTTGATGTATTTTGATGTATTTTGGATGGATATGTATGTTTTGAGATAATGTGATATCTGTTGTGATATATGTTGTATGATGTGCTCCGATCGTTCGATCGTTTCTATGTATGTTGGCGGATGTATACATTTTGTTGTATCATGTTTGATATATATATATACATCATGTTGCCATTTACTTCTCTTGTGCACATTATATTTTTGTCTCTGATGTTGACTTCGTCGCTTGACGATTACTCTTGATTTAATAGAAATTATTTCTATGGAAACATAGAATTGTTTTCCATGCACTTAATTCATCAAGAATGTTGATATTGGAGAGTATATTCCATAACTCAATTCGTGAAATTAATTTGATTTTTGATGATTTTATTTTTCGATTATCGACTATGGTCTTGTTGGCACGCTTTGATTTAATTCGTATTTTCCTTTGGTGTCATTTAGACCGTGGTCGTATTCTACGACTCCCGTGCTTTTATTTGAAGCCATTGTTGTTGTCGTTGATCTCCTCCCACTCTTTTTGCTAATGCCAAAGGGGGAGAGAATTAATAATGACGATGTGCTACATGATAATTCAAAGCAATTTACTGTGAATCTAATTTGATGTGTTAGATTCAGGGGGAGTTAAGATATAAAAATGGATTTCAAGTCCGATATTTCAATAATTGAATTCTCAATTTTTTTACTTTACTCGTCTGCTTGATGCGTATGATTATTATTTAATTTAGAATTAACGTGTCATCAATGCAGGGGGAGTAAGTAAATTTCATTTGAATCATTATTTTTTATTATTATTTATGTTGGTTTGTCATCACCAAAAAGGGGGAGAATGTTGAGTATTGATTCCCCGGATTTGGTTTTGATGATGAACAAACATAAATATCGTGAACTAACTCTTTGTGAGCGCAGTTATGGAGATCGTCACCAAATTTCTATGAACATCTCAAGCGACGTCTCAAGACTTCTCAAAGCGCGTGATCGTGTGCTTGAAGCTTCGTTGAAGCTCAAGGACCATTATTGAAGTCATGAAGATTCGATTGAAGCTTTGAAGAAGGTTCGTCATGTTTAATTTATAGTCTTCTAGCTTCATTTCGTAGATTGTTAAGCCTTGAGTAGGTCTTACGTTTTAATCTTCATAACGCTCATATCTTAGAGCTAGGATCTTAGTAGAAGCCCATACGAACTTTCCCGAAGCTTCGCGCTTCGTTTCGCGGCTTCTTATGCATGTTAGTTGGTTCAAGAAGAAGAACCAACCAACTAGATGGCAATCTAGTCAGTCGGCAAAGCTTCTTGAACCGACTAGAATGCCTTCTCAATTTCTAGCTCACTTACTGTTTACAGTTAGTCGGTCCACGTTGTATCACCGACCGACTAGTTGATGAACTAGTCGGTCAATGATCCTTCTTAGACCGACTAGTTGAGCTTTCCCTGTATAGCCTAAGTTACTGTTTATCGTTAGTCGGTCAAAGTACATTTGTCGACCGACTAGTTGATAAACTAGTCGGTCAGCATTTGCTCTTAGACCGACTAATGCATCTTGAGTTCAGCCTTCACTATTTCATCTGTTAGTCGGTCAAAGTTGACTCACCGACCGATTAGTTGTGAAACTAGTCGGTTGGCAAGTCTTCTTGGACCGACTAGTTCATCTTTCCCTGAACTTCATCTTTTGTCTGTTCACCTCTTAGTCGGTTCATGTTGTTTCACCGACCGACTAGTTGATGAACTAGTCGGTCAGTGGTCATTCTTTGACCGACTAGTTTGCTTCAGAATAGAGCCGTTGGAGCATTAAATGCCACGAATTTTGCTCTCTCTTTCCTCTATCCTATATATACTTGGAGTGCTGCATTCATAACATTCAAGGCTGATATTTATTGAAGTTTAGAGAATCAAAGAGAAGCATTCATTCTCATTCAAAGCTCATTCATTTCCAAAGAATCTCTCTCCCACTCTTACTTCCAAAGAGAGATTCACATTGATTGTGAGCCGTTCAAGCCAAGAGCTTGATCCAAGGTCACCAACCACTTCCTAGGCCTCCATTGCTGATCTACATCTTGGAGCTAGGGTTTGGTGCCTTCATCTTCCCCAAAATCCGTTTTGCCCTAATTCATAAGTTTACTCAAGGCATAGGATTTTGTCGGTAAGAATTTCGTATTTCATTTACTTTGATATTGTAAGTGTTTTTCTCTCGGTTGTGAGAGTTTGTTTGTGATCCCGGGTTGTGGGAGTCACAATTTCATTTGTGTATGATTTGATCTTGTAGATGTTTCTACAAGTATTTCATAGTGCAAATTTGAGTTAGAGGTTTCTAACTCAAGTATCCGGAGGGGATCCGGGTGGTTGGGACGTAGGATCACCGGGAACAAGTCGGGGAGACTTGGGTGGATCTGACCCGTTATATCGTCTGTTTGCGATTGCATTTCTTTGTTGTCAATATTTACATTTCCGCATTGTTGGTTGAGTTTGCAAGATAATTAGGAATTATCTTCTTAATTATTTTAAAGTACTATTCACCCCCTAGTACTTGTGCAGTAGCTTCGTAGGGCATTACACTATGGCCTAAATGGAAATGATGTTGTGGCTGCAGTCCAATCCTTTTTCAGAACAGGATCATTGCTCCGTCAGGTCAATCACATTTTCTTAACTTTGGTCCCTAAAGGCTCAAATGCATCAAGTATAGGGGACTACATGCCCATTGCTTGCAGTAATGTCACATACAAAATTATTAGCAAGATTATCTGTAACAGACTAAAGTTGATTATTCATGACTTAGTATCCCCTTACCAGGCTGCTTTCCTTCAAGGTAGACTCCTTTCTGATTGCACATTGTTGGCCCACGAGCAGATTAGGGATTTCAGTAATCCTATGGGTGCCAGAGCATGCATCAAGCTTGATCTTAGGAAATCTTTTGACAGCATGAACAGAGAATTTGTGTACTATATATTGCATCAGATGGGCTTTGGTTATACCTTCATCAGTTGGATCCAGGAATGTATATCTACGCCTTCTTTTTCTGTGATGGTGAATGGCTCCCCTGTTGGTTTTTTAAAGGAAACAGAGGTATGAGACAAGGTGATCCCCTATCTCCATTTTTATTTGTTATTGTTATGGAAGCCTTTTCACTCCTCCTTGCGAAGTTCCTTACTCTAGGTACAATTCAACCTATGAGGCGAGTCGGATCTATTTCACATCTCTTATTTGCAGATGATCTCCTAGTGTTCTGTCGGGCTAATCATAGATCCTTTAGTGGTCTCAGAAGTTTATTGGAGGACTTCAAAAACTTTACAGGGTTGGAAACAAACTGGGGCAAAAGTGTTGTGATTCTCAGTAAAGGAGTCAAAAACCCCGAGTCTCTTGCTGAATATATGGGAATCAAGCAGGCATCTTCCATCACCACATACTTGGGACTTCCTCTATCATCTAAATATCCAAAAACCTATATGTTTAGCAGACTGATTGATAAATGTAAAAAGAGGATGAGTGGATGGAAGACAGCTGTCTTATCAATTGCAGGGAGGATTGAGCTGGTAAGAACGGTGATCTACGGGATGATTTCCTTCTGGTTGCAAGTGTATAGAATTCCTTCTACCGTTTTACGAATGCTTACCTCATTATGTAGAAGTTTCATTTGGGGTTCTACAAAGTCTTGGGCCTGGCAGGATTCTTGTAAACCAAAGTCTGAAGGAGGAGTAGGACTAAGACTTCTATCTGATCTTAATTTGGCTTCGGGAATTAAACTCACTTGGAGATTGCTGAAGGCTAAAGGGATTTGGGCCGATTATATGAGGGGCAAATATAAGGAAGTGGATTCCTTCTACGAAACCAAAGGGTCCGTATTACACTCTGGTACCTGGAAATTCCTGTTAAAATGCAGAAGCTTATCACAGAAGCTAATTTTGCGGAAAGTAAGAGATGGGGCTGACACGCTTTTTTGGCATGATAATTGGTTACCTTGTGGACCTCTCAAGAACCTTTATGATGTCCCAAATGGAGCTAGTAGAATGCGTGTTCGTGAGTATTGGGATGGAAATAGCGGGATTGATGACCCCTCAATCCAAACCATTTTACCAATGATAAGTCATCTCAAACTGATAGGTGGATCCGATTCTTGGGAGTGGAAGCCCAGCGAGCATTTCAAATTCCAGGAGGCATGTGATAATATCCGGATTAAAGGAGCCGCCTTCCCTTTGTATAAGCTGATTTGGTATGCAAGCTCCATCCCAAAGATGGCCCTAACTCTACTTCGGGCTTTCAAAGGCAAACTTCTCACTCGCGATATTCTCGCAAAATGGGGGATGAATAACCCCACCGACCGTTGCCTCTACGAGGAGGGTAATCTGGAGACCATGGACCATATATTTTTCCACTGCAATTATTCCTCCTATGTCTTCAAGCGAGCCATGCTAAAACTGTGTTCTACCGGCCCCCAGGAGTTGTCCCTTAATGCAATAGGTAATTTCTTTGCTGCTGAGTTTGGGAATAGAGGAGTTCTGAGTCTCCTTGCTAAAGCAGCACTTTCATCCATGGTGTGCCACTTGTGGGGTGAGCGGAATAGGTGGATATTTGATAATGCTCGACTCCCGAAAACGCTGTTGTTCGAAGAGATCTCAGTCGATGTTCGTATTGTGCTCTGGAATCATGCGGATGACAGGGCCGACCCCAAGGTGGCCGAAGCTCTAGACAATTGGGACATCCTTGACCATGGGTGATGAACCTGTGGTTAGTTTGGAGTTCCCATCTCGTGATGGCTGGTCTAGAGGATAATACTGTGTAATTTTTTTCTGGTGTTGTACTTTTGAGAATATTTTATCGATAGTAGGTAGGGCTAAGCTGATAGTGGAGAGTGACGACGCTTGTGTCCACTCCTTTCCCTATTGTGCGAAGGTTCCAACCTTCTATTGCTGTGTACAGTTGAGTATCTTTAATATATATTTTACTTACCCTTCAAATATATATATATATATAGGAAAATTTTCAAATGAGAACATTTCGCACCGTACGAAAATGTTTTTAGTTGTTTTTTGAAATTTTTTTTCAAAAATTCTTTTTTCCACCATCATTATATGTTGTTAAACCCCCCTCAAAAAATAATCGTTGAGAAATAATGTCATTTAGCCTTCGATCAAGGCATTTCATCAAATTCGCACGTTTTGAGACCGTTAAATTTGTAACTGGTGGATGGGTGCTCAAATCCCCAACGGGTTCACCCATTATTTTTCCTGGGGTATATAATTGTATGGATTAAACATCAAAAAAAGAATTTTTTAAAAAAATTTCAAAAAAAGATAAAATTCTTTTCGCACGGTGCGAAAAGCCTCTTTTTCGCAACCGAAGATCACTATATATATCATATTTTTCATATATGTGTTATATGTATCATATATGTATCGCAATATACATATGTTACATATATATGATATATGATATATGATATGCATATAGTGTATAATGTGTCCCATAATTGACTCAAATCTTTGCATTGAATATATCATATATGATATGATATGTATCATATATGTATCATATGTATCATATATGTATTATATATGATATATATGTAATTCATTTTCTAATATGTTGTGACAGCTTGACATATATCATATATGACAAATTGACACATTCTTATATTTGTATTATATAAGAATGCATATTCGATGAATGATTTCTACTCTTACCATGCATAATATGTTATAAAAATTTTAGGGAGTGGGTTTTAATATTGAAGGAGCTCAATTGCACTATGGCCCTTAGTTTTCTATGTCAATGTTTTTTAATTATTAGGCTCTCCTGCTTCATTTTTCCTGTTGTGATTCCATTAGTGCATTGTTCTATTACTAGAATGATTGATATTTCTCTAATAAAATGTTGAATAAAGTACCTTGAGGGCAATCATAAGAACCCCATACAGTGTAACGTTTTATGTAATTGTCAACCCTCGTGCCTTAAAATTTCCTTTAACCACAGCTTAGAGAAAGGATAAGTCCAATCCAAGTTACATTGTAGTTGACAATAATCACTTGCGCTTGTGTTTCAATATCAGCTCAAGTCCAAGTTCCATTATATGTTCCATATACATGTATTAAAGGGTAATTTATTATTTGAAACCAAAAAAAAACCCACCACACCCACACCCCCCAAAAAACACCAATCTACCAATAGCAGCTAGCTTCAGGCAAGCAGCTTGCCTGAGGCTAGCTGCTTGCCCAGGCAGTAGGCAATCTGCTTGCCCAAACGAACATGTGTGTGTTGGGGATTGGGGGAGGGTTATGGTTTTTTTGAAGTTATCAAGCATTTATATCCATTAATCATCTCTTCTTTATGAAATTAAGAAGGTCAATCTGTATCTTATTTGAAACCAAAAAACACCCCCCCCCCCCAAAAAAAAAACACCAATCTGCCCACAAGATGTTGCTTGTCTTTCAGGCAAGCAGCTTGCCTCGGGCTTGCCCAGGCAGCAGTAACAGCTTGCCCGGGGTATGACGCGTGCGCGCGCGCGTGCGTGTGCGTGTGTGTGGGGGGATTGGGGTAGGGTTATGGTTTTTTTGAATTTATGGAGTAGCCTTTTGATTCCTTAAATCGGGTATTTTGCAAATACTTATTTTTTTGAATTTTTGTTTCAAGAATCATGTATGCAAGTCGTAGCTCAGGGTGGTAGCTTGGAGAGTGGAGATCTGTCACGACCCACTTCCCTAAAATGGAGGCGAGACGTGAAAAGGTCCGCACGAGAGTGGAGCTGTGAAGCCCCAAACCCGATAAGCGTCAATAATACATAAGCAGGTCCCTGTAACCACAAACGGAACAACAATAATAACACAAGGAGAGACAGAAATAAAATCTCATATCTCATAATTTGTCCAACATGAAAATTAAGTTCAACATCCAGAAAAGCCACCAGGCTAAAAGAAAGAGTCTAAAGGCCCAGAACAAGGCCAACAAAAAGGAACAACGTAACTAAGTATAGGTGCCACGCACCGACAACAAAACAACAGCCTAAACAAAAGGGAGAGCTCAACGAAGACACTAGGACTGGTCCCCAGTGTCCACGTACTCCTCGCCAAACACAGGCTCGGGCTCAGCGTCAGCAAACACCTCGTCCTCAACAAAGTACTCAGGCTCAGGATCTAACATGTGTCACCCAAAAGAGTAAAGGGGCACATGTCAGCAAGTCTAAAAGACTTGGGCAAGGAAACTGAAAAGGAAGGCAACTAGCAACCTAGCAGGTATAGTATGCATGTCATGGCAGTTATAACATGAGTGCACAAGCAAGACATGGTGAAACAATAAGTACAAGAGAACAATTATCGGGACAAGTCAAGAGTAGCCAAGCTACTAACAATCTCAATCTTTTCACTAGTCACGTTTCAAGTTGTTTGTAGATGTTTACGCCTTACAGCTGAACGGTTTGGCATTCACGCTGATTGGCCGCTTAACACTACCCCAGAACCCAGAGTTTACGCCTTACAACTGCAGTTGCTGATCGAGCAGACTCCCAGTTGAATGACCGCTTAACTCTTACCCCATCCCACACGTAAACAAGCCAGGGTCCCTGTACATGAGCCCAGTAAATGAGCCAGGGTTGCCCCACACGGGAGCTTGTTCTCTATATCACGAATCAGGAAGTATTTGGCGTAGGGGACACCTAGCCTCAATATCGAGCGTTGGGGTTAGCAACTCATTATGCTCGCTTCTGGTCACGAGCCAGGAAGTACAAGTATTGTAGCGTGTGTTACGCAATCACGGGAACATTTAAAGAATGCAATGACATGACAATTAATTCGCGTACCGGTAATTGAAATTAAACATGGCATGATAGTTTTATGCAACATGGTAAATGACGGATCTAGCTTCGTTGTCAAGCTAGATCCTGAAATTGCGCCTAGGCGATTATCATTTCCTCGACTAGTCTCTTTTACGCCTACAACAAGCAAATGGCCTAAGACATGGCCCAAAATGTAATGCCCTACAAGCTACTGCACAAGTACTAGAGGGGGGGGGGTGAATAGTACTTTAAAAATAACAAGGAGTATAATTCCAAATTAAAGTGCAAACAACTACCAAATCAATTTGCGGAAGCTTAAATTGAATGACAACAACAAAATTAACAATACTAACAAAAGATGTTAATGGGTTCGGATCCACCCAAGTCTCCCCGACTTGTTCCCGGTGATCCTACGTCCCAACCACCCGATCCCCTCCGGATACTTAGGTCAGAAACCCTAACCCAAGATTTCCACTATGAATATCTTGTGAAAAACCTTCACAAGATCAAATCATACAACAATGGCAATAGTGAATCCCACAACCCGGGATCACAACCTTCTCTCACAACCGAGAGAATCAACAAGCAATATAAATGAGTTTATATTGAAATAAACAAACTTACCACAAAATCCTATACCTTGAGTTTTTCTTACCAAATAGGTGAAATGAAGGATTTGAGGAAGATGAAGTCACCAAGTCCTAGCACCAAGGAAATGACCAGCAATAGGTGCCTAGGAGAGATTTGGAGACTTGATTCAAGCTAGAGCTTGAAGGGCTCACCAAGAACAAGCTTCTCTCAAGATGGATTCTAGATCTAGAATGTGAGAGAATGGGTTTCTTGTGAGGAAGAGAGCTTTAGAAATGAGTGAGAATGGCTATCTCTTTTGAACTCAATGAATCTCTGAATGGAAGCTCTAACCTAGATAGAAATGACCTAGGCTCGTATTTATAGGGTCCCATAAAAACAAGTTAGGTCAATTCCCAACAGATAGAAATCTGGGGCAATTAGTCGGTCAAAGAACAATCACTGACCGACTAGTTCATCAACTAGTCGGTCAGTCAAACAGCATGGACCGACTAAGTGAGGAACTGAGAAGAAAGAGAAATTCAGACCTAGAAATCTAGTCGGTCCAAGAAGACTTTCTGACCGACTAGTTTCACAACTAGTCGGTCAGTCAGTGAACGTAGACCGACTAAGAGGCAAAATGAAATAGTCTGAATACAAATTGACTTAGTCGGTCCAAGAACAAAAGTTGACCGACTAGATTGTCAACTAGTCAGTCACCAAACGTTCTTAGACCGACTAACGATAAACAATAGCTTAGGAGAAATTTAGCATGAACAGTAAGTCACAACTAGTCGGTCAAAGAAGCATCACTGACCGACTAGTTCACAAACTAGTCGGTCGGTGAGTCAACGTAGACCGACTAACTGTAAACAGTAAAGTCCAAGAAATTAAGGAATCAAACTAGTCGGTCCAAGAAGAGTTGTTGACCGACTAGATCACCATCTAGTCGGTCAGTACATCTTCTTGTACCAACTAACATGCACAAACAAGTCCGAATCGAAGCGCGACGCTTCGAGGAAGTTAGAATGAACGTGTACTAAGATCCTAGAGCTACGATATGAGCGTTATGAAGATAGAAACGTAAGATATACTCAAGGCTTAACATTCTATTGATCGAAGCTTAAAAGACTATAAATAAAACCTTAATAAACGGTCTTCGAGAGCTTCGATTGATTCTTCATAACTTCCAAAACGGCGCAAGAGCTTCAACGAAGCTTTAGGCATGAATACGAGCTTTGAGAAGTGTTGAGATGTCGCTTTGAATGTTCTCGTGAATTTGGCGACGATCTCCAATACTGCGCTCACAAATTGTTAGTTCATGGATTATTTATGTTTGCTCATCATCAAAACCAAATCAGGGGAGTCCAATATTCAACATTCTCCCCCTTTTTGGTGATGACAAACTAACATAAATAATAATAAAAAATAATGATTCAAATGTAAAATACTTACTCCCCCTGCATTGATGACACGTTAATTCCAAAATGAATATATATGAATTGCATCAATCAGACGAGTAAGATAAATAAAGAGAATCGATTTTCGAAATATCGGATTTTGAAAATCCTTATATATATCTTAACTCCCCCTGAATCTAACATATCAAACTAGATTCTTGGAAATTGAGTTAAATTTTCATTTGACCTATTTATTATCATTATCTCTCCCCCTTTGGCATTATCCCAAAAATGGGGGGCATACAACGACAACAACTAGGAAATGGAAAATCCAACATCGGGAGTCGTAGACAATGACGATGAACCTAATTGACACCAAGGGGAAAATGATGAAATCAAATCAAGGTGTGCCAAATTGTCCATTATCAAAAAGCGATAATCAAAATCATCAAAAATACCAAATAATTGTTCATTTCTTGAATAAAGAAACATACTCTTCAATATTCAATATTCTTGGTTAAATTTGTGCATGGAAAACAATTCTATACAATTATAGAATTTCAATCTATTTAACCAAGTTTTTCAATCGTCGAGCGACGATTTTACATAGCATGGACATTGAATGAGAATTAATGTGCACGACGAAGTAAATATCACAACATGAACATCGATGTATATATAGATAGAAACATCATGAGTACATCCAAAAAGATATCGAATACAAGAAGTACATCATATCAAGTACGACACATCATCTATAAAAACATCAAAAAGTACAACATCATCATCCACATCAAAATATAACACCAACATCAACATCATCCAAAGTACATCAAAATATCCAACACCGACATCCAGAAAACTCAAAAATACATTAAAACAACCCTCAAACTCCATCCTAACCCAAAATACTCTCAATACGATATATCATCCAAAGAGTAGTGGAGAGTCCTCGGAACAGACGATCACGAGGAAGTGGCTGGATCTGCAGTCTCCGTGGGTCCAGTCGACGGAGTGGACTCAGGCTCTGCAGGGAGGAGATGCGTCTCAACAGACGGGATCGCCGGGGCAGGTGTGGAAACGACGGGCTCAACAGCAGGGGTCGCAACAGCAGGGGTCTCAACAGCAGGTAAGACAGGAGCATGCTCGTCAACAGGGACAGCAGCAGCCTCAGAAGTCTGAACTACTGAAGCAGAAGGCTCTGGAGCACCGGAAGTGGTGCCAACTCCAGGAGCAGAAGTGGTAGCAGCAGCAGCAGCAGTGGCCTCATCGCCACGAGCCAAGGAAGTGACAAGATCGTCAATCTCCTCATCATCCATCTCCTCAGCCTTAGAAACGGAAGGAGGAAGATCAATGCCCATCATCTGAGCCATACGGCAGACGACCTCCTCGGTACGAGCCAAACGCGACTCGTGCCGACGAAGAAGGCGTACGACATCATCTAATGTAGCAGGAGGAGTGGGGGCTGCAGCAGCTGAGGGAGTGGCCTGGGAAGCAGATGTGGTCGACCTCTGCACGTGACGAAGCGCCGCAAGAGATTTCTTTACGGCCGTCGCGTTTAGAGGAGGACCCAAAGGACGCTCATCGTCAGGAGGGAGAGGGACTCGGAAATGACGGAAAACCAGGGTCAACAGACACGGGTAAAGGATATGCGCAGATTTATTGGTCTTGCGTATACACTCGAAAGAGTCTATCTTATCGAGTATAACGCGAGCCCAATTAATCTCGCAACCCAAGAAAAGAGCGTAAATCAGCTTCAAAAATGGCTGGGAGGGAAGTGAAGATGAGCCGTACTTGGGAAGCAAGCACGACTTCAGAATGAGATTCAGTACCCATGCATTAGGCTTGAACGACTTCGAAGGAACACCAATGAGGGCAGGAGGGATCACATGGAAGATATCAGAAAGAACGGACTGGTCCAAGGAAGATATATCATCAACAGAAATATCCGACGGAAGGAGACCGGACGACGAACAACCAAGTATCTCCCCCAAGATTTCTGCCGTGAGAACTATAGGAGTTCCCAAGACAGTAGTCTCGATGGAGTGACTCTCATCGTACAGGCCCCGAACACGATTGGCGTAGAATAATTTGACCAGGCGATGATATGGTCTAGGATTCGCCTTGGGGTCATAGCGAAGATAATCAAGTAGGCCACTATAGGAGAGGAGGTCAGCTAAGCCAAGGAAATCTGAAAACTGAACATAGTGCTCCAATAGCATCAGGCAGTGTTCAATACGGTTGTAGGCCGCTAGACACATAGGGTCGTCGCGACACAACGATATGTCAACACCACCCGCTGGCATTGGGCCCTTTCCCTTAGGCTGGCGAGTCCTAGGACGAAGTGGAGGAGTAGGTTCCCTATGGCCAGACTCATCCTCAGGGATAAACTCAGTATCGGAATCAGGAGGAGTCGAGGGAGAGTGGAGTATGGGCTTTTTAGACTTAGATTTTCGGGGTTTGACCGTCGCCGTCCTCTGCTTCTTCAGAGGAGGCGAAGACGGAGAAGCTTGGGTAGATTTAGCACGACGCTTGGGCTTAGACGGATTCCTAGGGTTAGAAGGCTCTACAGACATTGGGGAAGCCCCAGATGAGGTGATAGGAATCCTCGTCTTTGCCATGATCGTGGCACGACGAGTACGGGCAAACGAAGCTACACAAACCCTAGAGCTGAAAAATCGGAGTGATCAAACCCTAGAAACACAATCAACAAGCCCTAACACAAGAACTTCAAAACCCTAGAATCCTAGAGGAGAAATCGGCCAAGATCGAACCCTAGAATAGGAGATCGACCAAGGAGGAGGAGGAGGATACCTAGGAGAGCGATCGGCGGCGGCGGATGGACGGAAAGATGGCCGGAGATCGACGGAAGTCGAAGGGGTTTCGAAAGGGTTTTGGGTTTTTGCGGGCTGGAGAAGAGAACAACCGACTAGAAAGAAGTTTAGTCGGATGAAAATGTGTTTAAGTCGGTCTGGAAATCGAAAAGACACATTTGCCCTAACCCACTTAGTCGGTCACAGTTCAAGCACTGACCGATTAGATTACGATCTAGTCGGTCGGTCAATGAGCTTGAACCGACTAAGTCGAAACAGAGGCAAACAGGAATTTTTAGGGCTAGATTTAGTCGGTCGCAGTATACTCACTGACCGACTAGTTTTCATTCTAGTCGGTCGGTAAGTGTACTGTGACCGACTAAAGAAAGAAAATGATAAGAGATGGATGAAAGCTTGAACTAGTCGGTCTGAGTTCACTAGCTGACCGACTAGATGAGCATCTAGTCGGTTGACTGATGAACTGAAACCGACTAGAAGAGTCCAAACATTGATAAATGATTTCTCTTCACAAACCACTTGGATGAAACATCTTAACACTCTCATTAGTCATCTAAATTACCCCATAAAACGTCGAAATCTTAAATACGACATTCAAAGTAGGATTCGAGCAAAAATTCAAACATATCACATAAAATTCCCAAAAATTCAATAGAGCTAGCATGAACGAAATATCGCGAAATCGAATAGCATGCAAGACAATTGAATGAAACATGAACCCTATATCTCGGATTCACCCATAATCCCCAATTCTCGACGCAACCGCACAAAGGAGTCCTCCTTTAGGGGTTTCGTGAAAATATCGGCGATTTGCTTTTGGGTTTCAACGTACACTAAAATGATGTCCTTTTTAGCAACATGATCATCTAAAAAGTGGTGTCGGACATCTATGTGTTTTGATCGGGAATGGTGCACCGGATTCTTCGAAAGACAAATAGCACTTTGGTTATCCACCATGATAGGGCTAGTATCACAATGAATACCAAAATCCTTCAAAGTGTGTCTCATCCAAAGAACCTGGGCACAAGCGGCACCGGCGGCAATATATTCCGCCTCGGTGGTTGAAAGTGATACGGAATTTTGCTTCTTGGAAAACCAAGAGACAAGAGAATTTCCTAGAAAATGGCAAGTGCCACTAGTACTTTTCCTGTCGGAATTGCATCCCGCATAATCGGCATCACTATATGAGACTAACTCATACGTGCTAGATTTTGGATAAAGTAATCCAAAATCAAGTGTATAACTTAGATAACGGAAAATACGTTTTACCGCTACTAAGTGAGACTCCTTAGGTTGAGACTGATAACGAGCACATATGCATACGGCAAACATAATATCGGGCCTACTTGCGGTAAGATAAAGTAAACTACCTATCATACCTCGATATAGACGAATGTCTACATCCTTACCGCCCGTATCCTTGTCAAGATGCGTAGTCGTGCTCATTGGAGTCTTTTTCCCGGAAGCACTCTCCATTCCAAATCGCTTAAGCAACTCCACCGTATACTTCGTTTGGTGGATGAAGATTGCATCGTTCAATTGGCGAATTTGGAGACCTAAGAAATATTTGAGTTCGCCCATGTGGCTCATCTCAAATTGTTCCTTCATAACATTAGAAAACTCTTCGCAAAGAGTGAAGTTAGTAGCACCGAAAATGATATCATCAACATAAATTTGAACTAATAAAATATCATTATTCGCATGCTTAACAAAAAGTGTAGAATCGGCTTCGCCCATTTTAAAATTCAAATCCAAAAGAAAATTCTTTAGGCGATCATACCAAGCTCGAGGAGCTTGTCTCAAACCATAAAGAGCTTTCTTTAGTTTAAAAACATGATTTGGAAATTTTTCATTTATGAAGCCCGGAGGTTGAGAAACGTAAACTTCCTCAACAACATCTCCGTTTAAAAATGCACTTTTAACATCCATTTGAAATAACTTAAAATTTTTATGGCATGCATAAGACAATAAAAGTCTAATTGATTCTAATCTAGCTACCGAAGCGAAGGATTCTTCGAAATCGATACCTTCCTCTTGGCGATAGCCTTGAGCAACTAACCGAGCTTTGTTCCGGACGACGACTTGATTTTCGTCGGTTTTGTTCTTGAAGATCCACTTTGTCCCTATGACGGTGTGGTTCTTCGATGGCAAAGGAACAAGCTCCCATACCTCATTCCTCTCGAATTGAATGAGTTCCTCCTCCATGGCAAGGATCCAAGCACTATCTTCTCATGCTTCAACTATATTCTTTGGCTCTATCGATGAGGCAAAGGCACAATTGGAGAAGTGGTGGACTTGAGATCTCGTCTTGACACTATCATTAATATTGCCAATGACTTGCTCATGGGGATGGTCGCGAACGGTATGAAGCCGCTTGGGAATACCTTGATCACTAGGCACATTCTCAACAACTTCATTAGTCGGGTTAGTCTCAATAGGATCAATTGAATCAATAGTCTTAGAATTATCAAACGAATCACATAAAACATCCATAGAATCATTATCATTTGAAATTCTGGAATTAGTAAAATTCTCATTAAAAGAGACATGAAGTGATTCCTCGATCGTAGAGGATCTTTTGTTGTATATCCGGTAGGCTTTGCTACGTGAGGAATACCCAACAAATATCCCCTCATCCGATCTCGGATCAAACTTGTCCAAATTATCATATGTGTTTTTAATAAAACATTTTGCGCCGAAAACACGAAAATGTTTAACTTGAGGCAATCTACCAAACAACAATTCATAGCAAGTTTGTTTGGTGCCGGGCCTCAAAAGTATTCTATTAAACACATAACAAGCGGTGTGTACCGCTTCCGCCCAAAATTGATAACCAAGTTGACTATCTTCGAGCATAGTGCGAGCACACTCCACAAGCGTTCTATTCTTCCTCTCAACAACACCATTTTGAGGAGGTGCGCGAGGGAAAGAAAACGTGTGAGTAATTCCAAGATCATCACAAAAATTTGAGAAAGATTCATTCTCAAATTCACCCCCATGATCACTACGAATAGTGACAATGGTGGTTCCGATGAGATTTTGTACTTTCTTCACAAATATTGTGAAGTTTTCAAAAGCTTCATTTTTATTACATAAGAAAAATACCCATGTAAATCTTGAATAATCATCAACGATGACTAGTCCATATCTTGCATTTCCTAAGGAAGCAACTCTAGTTGGCCCAAATAAATCTAGATGTAATAGCTCTAGTGGCCGTTTCGTAGAAATGATTTTCTTAGGTTTAAATGAAGATTTAGGAAGCTTGCCACGTTGACAAGAATCACAAAAACTTTTCTTTTCAAAAACGAGTTTCGGAAAACCTTTAATGGAATTTAATTTTGAAAGCTTATAAAGTGTTCCAAAGTTCACATGTCCAAAGCGTCGATGCCATAAGTGTTGTTCACTTGTGTTGGCAACGAGAAATTGTTCATATGACTTAGGAAGATCCAAAATATAGATATCTTTATGGCGTGTGCCGGAAAATAATAATTTATTATTATCATTTGAAATATGACACAATCCTTTCGCAAAGCTAACTTTGTAACCTTTGTCACAAAGTTGGCTTATTGAAATAAGATTATGATTTAAACCATCAACTAGATAAACATCACTAATTAAGGGTTTAGACGGGTTACCCACTTTACCAACACCGACGATGGTTCCGCTCTCGTTGCCTCCAAATACGACGTGATTTCCATTTGCAATGGGAACCACTCCGGAGAGCAATTGAGCGTCACCCGTCATGTGTTTTGAACACCCGCTATCGAGTATCCAATTCCCTTTGGAGCTAAATTTAAATTTGTTGCTCCTCTTCTTTTTCTTTTCCTTGAGTACCTAAAGATAGAAACTTTCATATCATGGTACCCAAGGTCATTGGGTCCTCAAAAGTTAGACCTTTGGAAGCCAAGTCCAATTGGACTTTGACTTCCCCACATAATTTCTACTATGCACAACATTCGAAAAATAAGCATTCATATATACTTGTTTTTCATCCATGCTTGTGTCCTTTGGGCTCCAAATAGTGAAAATTTTGGGAGCCATCATCCTATTGGGTGCATGCATGCGACGTTGATTTCTACGTGATGCATGTTGTGGATAGGCATAAGGAACATGATGGAATGGTGCACGACGAGAATTATTCATATAATGAGGTGGGTGAACATATGCATGTGTGGGAACACGTGCGTGAGGGTGTCTCACATGGTGTGCACGTGCCCGTGAATGTGTTGCATAAAAATCATCATATGTGTGCGACGGTGGAGTAGGACGTGTGTTCCTACGTGGCATGGTATTTGTGTACATATAAGCATGCCCCTTCTTTGGAGGTCCACCCAAAGTGGGTTTCTTTCCAAAAGAGGGTGTGGACGATGTGGAAGCACCATTGGTATATGAACTACCAATAGAGTGTTTGCTACCACTCGTAGAGTCACCGGAAGTTGGCCTAACAAAAGTAGTGGCCGCTTTGGATGGACATCCCATCGTATACCCCAAACCAATGTGGTGATTGGCCGGAAGTAAGTCACTTAAGATTTTATCCAAATGGTCCTTACCCTTATTGAATTTATTAATTCGGCCTAATGTGTTCTCATATTTCTCTTTGAGAGAACGCATAGAAGTATCCAAAGTGGATACTTGCGATGTGAGCACATAAACACGAGATTTGAGATTCTCGTTCTCAATACTCAAAATCGAGTTTTGAGAAGTTAAATCCGCTATCCTATGTTCTTCCGGATCATCAATGCTAACATGTTCAAGTTTAGATTTAAGATTAACAATCTCATTTCTTAACTCTTCAACAACGGTGTCGTTGTTGGTGATGATAGTCTTAGGCGAGGTTTGAATGCTAGCTAGGTCATCTTTTACTTTAGTATATCTATTTACTAATTTAGTGTATTTTGACCATAAATGAGAGTTAGCATCCCTAAGATCATCCATAGTTACCTCATCGCCTTCGTCGTCGCTATCATCGGAGGAGGAAGATCCTTGATCATGATCCTCTCTTGCCATGAAGCACATGTGCGCTTGCTCCACTTTCTCATCGTCCGACTCTCCGCTTGAGGAATCCTCGGAGTCGGTGAATGTTGCTCCGACAAGTCCCTTTTTGTACCCCTTTTTGTACTTCTTCGACTTGTCGAACTTCGGCGCCTTCCACTTCTCCTTTTGCTTGTTTTGAGGACAATCCGCTTTGATGTGTCCTGGCTTATTGCATTTAAAGCACAAAGGTGGAGAGGCGTTAGTAGAAGTAAATTTAGATTTTTGTTTGAAGTTACCCTTTCGGAAGAAGCGATTGAACTTCTTTGCCATGAGTGCAATGGATTCCATGTCCATTTCTTCTTCCGAGTCCTCATCATCGGTAGAGGTGGATGAAGCCGCCTTGAATGCAATTGCCTTTTTCTTAGGCACGTCTTGGTTCAAATAGGACTTCATCTTTTCTTGTTACTTCACCTTGCTATCTTTGCGTACCTCGTATGACATCAAAGTACCCATCAATTGAACTACGGTATATTTATTCATGTCATTACCTTCCTCGATGGCGAAGGTACGTTTCTCCCAAGAAGAAGGAAGTCCTTCGATAAGCTTTGAGCACTTCTCCTTTTGAGTGTAGGACTTGCCGAGGGCCTCTAACTCGTTTATTATGTCAACGAAGCGAGCATAATATTTTTTCATCTTCTCGCCATGTTGCATATGAAACATTTCGTAATCTTTGTTTACGACTACGAGTTTAGAGTCTCTTACCCTACTCGTCCCTTCATGAAGTATGAGGAGGGAGTTCCAAATTTGATATGCACTCTTACATGTGCATATCTTATTGAAGTCCTCGGGCTCCAATGCGCATTGCAAGGTGATCATTGCCTTGGCATTGCTTACCTCCGCGGCGATCTCCGCGGTAGTCCATTTCTCAAAGTCTTCTTCTTCGGGCTCGATGTATTCCTTCATTGTAGTCCTCCATAAGGATGCACTCCGGAGGAAGGTTTCCATCCGGCATTTCCAGTACCCGTAGTTGGTACCGTTGAAGAATGGAGGCCTCGTAGAGGAATGTCCTTCCATCACCGAAGATGCTCCTTCTCGGTTCCTGAAGGTGTCATAGTTGGAAGGTGGACGCACGGTCTTGTTGTCGTTGGCAGACATAGCTAAGTATCTGGCTCCGATACCAAATGTAATGCCCTACAAGCTACTGCACAAGTACTAGAGGGGGGGTGAATAGTACTTTAAAAATAACAAGGAGTATAATTCCAAATTAAAGTGCAAACAACTACCAAATCAATTTGCGGAAGCTTAAATTGAATGACAACAACAAAATTAACAATGCTAACAAAAGATGTTAATGGGTTCGGATCCACCCAAGTCTCCCCGACTTGTTCCCGGTGATCCTACGTCCCAACCACCCGAATCCCCTCCGGATACTTAGGTCAGAAACCCTAACCCAAGATTTCCACTATGAATATCTTGTGAAAAACCTTCACAAGATCAAATCATACAACAATGGCAATAGTGAATCCCACAACCCGGGATCACAACCTTCTCTCACAACCGAGAGAATCAACAAGCAATATAAATGAGTTTATATTGAAATAAACAAACTTACCACAAAATCCTATACCTTGAGTTTTTCTTACCAAATAGGTGAAATGAAGGATTTGAGGAAGATGAAGTCACCAAGTCCTAGCACCAAGGAAATGACCAGCAATAGGTGCCTAGGAGAGATTTGGAGACTTGATTCAAGCTAGAGCTTGAAGGGCTCACCAAGAACAAGCTTCTCTCAAGATGGATTCTAGATCTAGAATGTGAGAGAATGGGTTTCTTGTGAGGAAGAGAGCTTTAGAAATGAGTGAGAATGGCTATCTCTTTTGAACTCAATGAATCTCTGAATGGAAGCTCTAACCTAGATAGAAATGACCTAGGCTCGTATTTATAGGGTCCCATAAAAACAAGTTAGGTCAATTCCCAACGGATAGAAATCTGGGGCAATTAGTCGGTCAAAGAACAATCACTGACCGACTAGTTCATCAACTAGTCGGTCAGTCAAACAGCATGGACCGACTAAGTGAGGAACTGAGAAGAAAGAGAAATTCAGACCTAGAAATCTAGTCGGTCCAAGAAGACTTTCTGACCGACTAGTTTCACAACTAGTCGGTCAGTCAATGAACGTAGACCGACTAAGAGGCAAAATGAAATAGTCTGAATACAAATTGACTTAGTCGGTCCAAGAACAAAAGTTGACCGACTAGATTGTCAACTAGTCGGTCACCAAACGTTCTTAGACCGACTAACGATAAACAGTAGCTTAGGAGAAATTTAGCATGAACAGTAAATCACAACTAGTCGGTCAAAGAAGCATCACTGACCGACTAGTTCACAAACTAGTCGGTCGGTGAGTCAACGTAGACCGACTAACTGTAAACAGTAAAGTCCAAGAAATTAAGGAATCAAACTAGTCGGTCCAAGAAGAGTTGCTGACCGACTAGATCACCATCTAGTCGGTCAGTACATCTTCTTGTACCAACTAACATGCACAAACAAGTCCGAATCGAAGCGCGACGCTTCGAGGAAGTTAGAATGAACTTGTACTAAGATCCTAGAGCTACGATATGAGCGTTATGAAGATAGAAACGTAAGATATACTCAAGGCTTAACATTCTATTGATCGAAGCTTAAAAGACTATAAATAAAACCTTAATAAACGGTCTTCGAGAGCTTCGATTGATTCTTCATAACTTCCAAAACGGCGCAAGAGCTTCAACGAAGCTTTAGGCATGAATACGAGCTTTGAGAATTGTTGAGATATCGCTTTGAATGTTCTCGTGAATTTGGCGACGATCTCCAATACAGCGCTCACAAATTGTTAGTTCATGGATTATTTATGTTTGCTCATCATCAAAACCAAATCCGGGGAGTCCAATATTCAACACAAAACCCTAAGTGGCAAGTTTCACTTGCCTAGCACCGAGGATGACGATCAACGAGGGTTCGTCTCACGGACGCTAATCTACGGGGAAGTCGCTGTTATGGAGAAACAATCATCAAAACAACATTCATTTCATTAGGGTTCACAAAAACACAACGGGTCATGAAAACATTAAGAGATCGATTATTACCGTATCGGAAGCGGAAGAATGATGCCGAGCAAACACGGCAACGGAAGAAACGTTCCGGTGAACCTAGGGTTCAGATCTGGAATAGATGGGAAAAATCTGGAGAAATGGGTTTTGATGTGGATTTTGGGGGTTTGATGAAAGTTTGAGGAAGATGAGAGGTAGAATGTGTTTGTCACGCCCCGCTTCCCAAAAACGTGGAGGCGAAGCGTGAGAAGGTCCGCTCAGACTTGAAGCTACAAAGCCGCAAGTCCGATAAGCGTCAATCACTTTAATCTGCAGGTCCTTGCAATGCGAAACGAAACAAAGATAACAATAACGAAAGAGACAAAAAGAACATCTCAGAATATCCATAATAATAAATCTCAACATCGCAGAAAAGCCACCAGGCTACAAATAAAAGAGTCTAAAAGAGGCCCAGTATGGCCAACAAAAGTACAAAGTACGAAAACAAGGAAAAGGTGCAAGCACCGACATCTAACATCAACCTAAAGCAAAAGCAAGTAAAATCAGTCTCTAAGACTGGTCTCCGGTGTCCTCGAACTCCTCAACGAACGTAGGCTCGGGCTCAGCGTCAGCAAACACCTCGTCCTCAGCAACTGTCTCTGGCTCAGGGTCTAACATGTGACACCCAAAAGAGCAAGGGGCACATGTCAGCAAGTCTGGAAGACTTGTGCAAGTGAAACTGAAAGGTGGTGAAAGTAAAGCAACCTAGCAGTTCTAGCATGATGCAATGACATGGCAGTTTAAAGTAATGAGTGCAACAAGTAGGGTAAAGTAAAGTAAAGTACGAGCATGGCATGACATTCACAAGACAAGTATAAGACAAGAAAAGTAAGCACCTCGTGCACAGAGATTCCGTCTTTTGGCTAGAGTGGCTGCGCGGGCCAACTCCTAAGCTCAAGCGAACGTTTATCCCTACCCCTCCACGTGTGTCGAGCCAGGGCCTTACCCCCGAACGGTAATGCTCGCTTCTGGACCACGAGCCAGGAAGTGTGTAAACAAGTATGGCGTAGGGGTGCACCTAGCCCGGGACAAGCAAGTACAAGTATGTAGCGTGTGCTACGAATGCAACATTCAATGCATGGATGACATGACATGGCAGTTAAAGTAAGGCGTACAGGTAAGGAAAGTAAACGTGACAGTTTAGCATGCATGAACAACAATTTTAAGGGGTTGGATCTAGCTTCGTTGTTAAGCTAGATCATTTAGGTGACGGATCTAGTTTCGTTGTCAAACTAGATCAAGTAGGCGTCTAGCCAGCTATCATTTCACTGACTAGTCTCTTTTACGCTAAAAGCAAGTAAGTGGCCTAAAAAACATGGCCCTACACAAGAGTTGGCAAGTTTCACTTGCCTGCAACTATCACTTCAAGAAAACACCGTCCAACGAGTCCAAAGTCACGATTCCTACGTGCACGAGTCCACCGGCCTACATCCGTTTTATTAATCTTGATTAGTGATTTCTAAAACATTTAAAATACTTTAAAATACTGATTTTTAGTCTTTATTAGCATGCAATTGGGTTGGGGGTCCTAGGGGTGCAAAACGTTACCTCAACACGACGCGAAAGCTACACCGGCGTCGGGTAGCGACGCCGGGGGTTGGAATAAGAGAACGCGCTCCAAGTCCTGTTTCCAAAATAGATTCCTCGCTGGAAAATCAGAGAAAATATCCCGGGCGACGATTCCAGATTCCAAAGCTCGTACGTGCGACGACGGGCTACGACGTGCGACGACGTCGTACGCGGCAAGTCGTCGAAGAGAACGTACCAAAGTGGGGCCCACAGTAGTCCTAGGGGCCTTTGGGGGACCCACAATAACTCTGGAGAACTTGGGGGGGCCCACGGAGGCAAGCGGTGCGACGGATGCGGGGTTGCGACGAGTGGCCGTCGGTCGTACACAGCCAATGCGGGGACTTGGCTCGGTCAGACACGGTGGGCGGCGCTGTGCGACGCTTTGGGTCGGTCGCAGCAGCGGGGGCGAGCGCTTCTCTCGGTCAGACACGCTGGGGGCCTCGGTCAGGCGCTTGGGTACGGGGCGGAGCAGCGTCGCAGCGATGCAGCGCTCGGGCGCTCGGTCACAGCGGGCGGGGCCTTCGGTCGTGCACGGAGCGGAGCGGGGCGACAGAGCGGGCGACAAGCGGGTCGGTGCGGAGCGGGGCGACCGGGCGGTTCTCTCGGTCTGACCGAGAGGCCCTCTCGGTCAGGCGGGGGAACGAAGCGGCGGTCGACGTTGTGTGCGGAGCGGAGCGGATGCGGGCGGGACGGCCGGTCAGAGCGGGTGGATGCGGGGGATTTCCTCGGTCGTGCGGGGTGCTGAACGTCGCAACGTTGCGACGATTCGTCGCAACGTCCAAGATGAGTTTGGAAGAGGCTAGGGCTAATTTCTTGTGAAAATAGGACTTTCTAGGGGTTGCTTATATAGTATAGGGGGGGTTGACTTGGTCTAGGGCTAAATCTAATAGGATTAGAATTCAAAAAGATTTGAAATTTGAATTCAAACTTCTCCAACCCAATCTAGGATTTGACCTGGTCCAAATGAGCTGGAATTTGGCTCAAAAATTCTTTAAAACGTTTAAAACTCAAATAAATTTTATTTGGCCGAAAATAATTTATAAATTAATTATTAAAAATAATATAAAACTTGTAAAAATTATAAAAGTGGTCAAATAAACTCCAAAAATTATAAAATAAATATCGTGGTGTTCGTGGCGACGAATGTGAGCTAACTAAGAAGACGGATCTCAAATTTGACGTCGGACGACGAAACTAAAAATAGGAACGTCTCCCGTCAAAAGTGAAAATCGTCACGTCTCATCGAGTGAGTTTAAATTGTGGGAAAACGACTCGAGAAGTGTCGTTTCAAGGTAGTGCCACTATTTAATACTCTCAGAGACGTTCGCAACGGCATATCACACAAGAGTATTCACAATCAAATAAAGTCTAAAATAAACACGTGCACGGCCAAAAGCACGTGCAACGCACAACGAAAAGTGGTCGTTACATCCTCCCCACCTTAGAATAAAGTCCGTCCTCGGACTTTCTAATATAACTAGTCGCTCTAGTAACTACCCCAATCAAGCCATATAATAATTTAACCAGGTATAGCCATTTCAAGTGCTTATATATGCACTAGATAGTCAAACGTTAATACTACTAACACGTGTATATATACATTCACATACGTCGTATACTTATACCTATTATTATTATCACACCTAGCCTACATATAGTTTCACCAGCACATTGCTTCAACCATTATAAGTATCCCCTAATTACCTACAGCCTCTTAAGTACTTCTACTCTAAATCTCACAGGCATCCTTAGTATGGTATAGCTACCCACACACCAAACTATAACTACTAACATACAAACAACTTCACACATCATGAATAACTCCGAATATATATAACACTCAATAAGCAACCATTAATATACCATGGAGGGTACGCTCATTCAAGCCAACATATGCGGAATTTGAAAACCGTCGTACTTCAAAAGTTGAAATCCTCGTTTGGAAGAAATATTTGGAGATCGATAAGACGTGTTGTTTCAAAATAGGTTTGGGTCGAATATTCATAATAAGAGAAAATGGTCTATTTGTTTTAAAGAATCATTAAAAGAGGAAGTAAAATCATCTACACGAATATTGAAGGCGTAGTTTAGAAAATATTATACGGCAGTAATTTAATATAATGTTTGCGAAAGTCAAAGAAGGAAATCAAGTAACGGAAGAATTTAAACTCATGTTAAATGCCTTCAAAACTTTTAGGTCATGGAAAATTTTAAAATAATCAATATTGAAGCTGCTTTTCAAGGGAACCAGGATTTGCAAAAATGAAAAAAAACTGATTTACACAAGGTCCTTAGCATACGAGCACAACGAACCTGGTACAGCTATAAAAATAATTGAAATTCTATTTAGTCTCGAAATTTTCCTAAAAGCTCGTAGGGGAAGTGGAAAGATAATATTAATAACTTGGTCGTAAAATTATCAAAATTGATAGTGAAGCTTTAAAATCAATTCGTGTGAGGTCTAAATCAGAAAGTGGTTATGAAATGGTAACTTTTACAAAAGTCTAAAATAGGGAAAACGGTGAGCATAAAATCGACTTGCTGAAATCTGAAATCCCATGTGATTGGAAGGTATATGAATGGCATAAATTAGAAGGGAAATTACAAGTTGAATGCAAGTACGGTTTAGAATAAAATTAGTATATGAAAGAAAAATGTATTTTCATAGATGCGAAAGTGTAGGCTGAAAAAGCATTATAACTATTTTCCAAAAATTTCGACAAAATTTTAAGAATTTAAATCAACGAGGAGCATGAAGTATAAGTATATATACATATTAGAATTTGAACAATTTAAAACTTAGGGGAAAAGAAAATCAAAGAGAAAATGCTTGCAGAAGGTTCAAAATTTTGCAACGGAGAGTTTCAAAAAATGATGACGATAGTCATGAGGCGATATCATGAATCGGGGCAAGGGAAACAGTCAGATATTCAAAACATACATACGCTTAGGATATGAATCAGGAGGATCTACGGGAAAACTCCTACGGTCGCCCAACTGAAGCTTAGGACTTGGCGCTTGGTCTTTCTAAAGGAGCTAGGCGATAATGGAATGCGCTCAGCTCGGTCCATAATCGATGAACCCAAACGAACGACTAAAGGAATTCTAGAAGTCTGGTATGGTCAGGGGTAGGCAAGGACCACTAAAGTAACTCCTATGACGATTAAATCGATTCCCAGCAAGGACTCTAATTACCAGCCTAACAGTCAACCTTATTTGCAAACAATCATATGCAAGCATAATTTAACAAGTCAGGACTAACTAAGGGAAGAAACAACTAGATCGAGAGTTACCTGCGATAACCTCATCCACAGTCTCGCCCTCCACTGCCGTCATCAGGTAAGCCTGCCTCCTCGGCTGCACGGCCTGCTGAAAGGCCTGCCTCTGCGGAGGAAGAGGCACTCCACGACCTGCAGGTGCAGGTGCTCTCTGTTGCAACGGCTGTGTGGCAACAGGATCCTTCCAAGGTATCTTAGAGCTCGGGCAGTCCTTCACAGCATGAGTAGGATCTCCACAAACTAGGCACTGTCCCAACATCTTCCTACACTGATCCTTGAAATGCCCGGTCTTGCCACAGAAATGGCAAGTCTTCACAATAGGCCCACCTGGCCTCTTGAACTGCACTGGCTGGGTAGGCTTGACCCCAGGCCTAGACGGCTCCATAGGCCTCTTCCCAGCTCCAGAAATCAGTCCTCTCTTCTGCTTTGCAATCTTCTCCTGTCTCCGAGCAGCTACCAGCAACTTCTGATACGACTCCATGTCCGACGTAGACACCAGACTCTGCAAGTCTAGAGAAAGACCCTGCAGAAACTTCTGAGCCTTCTCCTCAGCATCCTCTACCATCTTTGGCGCGAAGCGGCTCAATCTAGTAAATTCCTGGTGGTACTGGTCCACCGTCAGACTCCCTTGCTTCAGCTCAATGAAGCGCTGCAACATCTCCCTCCTAGCAGCCTTCGGAAAGTACTCCTCATCGAATCTAGACTTGAAAGTGGCCCAAGGTATAGGGCTCACCAACAACTCCTCCTCGGCATCCCACCAATTTCGGGCATTATCCTTCAGCTGCCTCTTCACCAGATCAACCCATCCAGCCGGGTTGACCTTCGACATCTTCAGATTATCCTCGGTGTTCCTGATCCACTCCTCTGCAGCCAACGGTCCTTCAGATCCATCAAAGTACGTCGGGCCCAGCTCCCGGAACTGCTTCGCTCCTGGCTCATGGCGAGGAGCACTCTGAGTGTTCTGGAGCATGCCCTGCTGTACCTGCATCATCTGATGCATCATCCTCATGATCTCAGCATTGGTGGGCTCTCTATCAGGTACCTCAGCACGATTGGGCCCACTGCCAGATCGGGTCTGTCGTCGTCCAGCCATCTAATGACGTGGAAAACGAGCAAACAAATTAGACTCAAAGCTTAATGACTTGGATGTTGCAATTTATTTAATGGATATTCCGTTTATTATCGTTGTTCCGTTAGTTCGCAATTGCAAGATTGGACCTGCATGGGCCACCAACAAAACCTGTCACGCCCCGCTTCCCAAAAACGTGGAGGCGAAGCGTGAGAAGGTCCGCTCAGACTTGAAGCTACAAAGCCGCAAGTCCGATAAGCGTCAATCACTTTAATCTGCAGGTCCTTGCAATGCGAAACGAAACAAAGATAACAATAACGAAAGAGACAAAAAGAACATCTCAGAATATCCATAATAATAAATCTCAACATCGCAGAAAAGCCACCAGGCTACAAATAAAAGAGTCTAAAAGAGGCCCAGCATGGCCAACAAAAGTACAAAGTACGAAAACAAGGAAAAGGTGCAAGCACCGACATCTAACATCAACCTAAAGCAAAAGCAAGTAAAATCAGTCTCTAAGACTGGTCTCCGGTGTCCTCGAACTCCTCAACGAACGTAGGCTCGGGCTCAGCGTCAGCAAACACCTCGTCCTCAGCAACTGTCTCTGGCTCAGGGTCTAACATGTGACACCCAAAAGAGCAAGGGGCACATGTCAGCAAGTCTGGAAGACTTGTGCAAGTGAAACTGAAAGGTGGTGAAAGTAAAGCAACCTAGCAGTTCTAGCATGATGCAATGACATGGCAGTTTAAAGTAATGAGTGCAACAAGTAGGGTAAAGTAAAGTAAAGTACGAGCATGGCATGACATTCACAAGACAAGTACAAGACAAGAAAAGTAAGCACCTCGTGCACAGAGATTCCGTCTTTTGGCTAGAGTGGCTGCGCGGGCCAACTCCTAAGCTCAAGCGAACGTTTATCCCTACCCCTCCACGTGTGTCGAGCCAGGGCCTTACCCCCGAACGGTAATGCTCGCTTCTGGACCACGAGCCAGGAAGTGTGTAAACAAGTATGGCGTAGGGGTGCACCTAGCCCGGGACAAGCAAGTACAAGTATGTAGCGTGTGCTACGAATGCAACATTCAATGCATGGATGACATGACATGGCAGTTAAAGTAAGGCGTACAGGTAAGGAAAGTAAACGTGACAGTTTAGCATGCATGAACAACAATTTTAAGGGGTTGGATCTAGCTTCGTTGTTAAGCTAGATCATTTAGGTGACGGATCTAGTTTCGTTGTCAAACTAGATCAAGTAGGCGTCTAGCCAGCTATCATTTCACTGACTAGTCTCTTTTACGCTAAAAGCAAGTAAGTGGCCTAAAAAACATGGCCCTACACAAGAGTTGGCAAGTTTCACTTGCCTGCAACTATCACTTCAAGAAAACACCGTCCAACGAGTCCAAAGTCACGATTCCTACGTGCACGAGTCCACCGGCCTACATCCGTTTTATTAATCTTGATTAGTGATTTCTAAAACATTTAAAATACTTTAAAATACTGATTTTTAGTCTTTATTAGCATGCAATTGGGTTGGGGGTCCTAGGGGTGCAAAACGTTACCTCAACACGACGCGAAAGCTACACCGGCGTCGGGTAGCGACGCCGGGGGTTGGAATAAGAGAACGCGCTCCAAGTCCTGTTTCCAAAATAGATTCCTCGCTGGAAAATCAGAGAAAATATCCCGGGCGACGATTCCAGATTCCAAAGCTCGTACGTGCGACGACGGGCTACGACGTGCGACGACGTCGTACGCGGCAAGTCGTCGAAGAGAACGTACCAAAGTGGGGCCCACAGTAGTCCTAGGGGCCTTTGGGGGACCCACAATAACTCTGGAGAACTTGGGGGGGCCCACGGAGGCAAGCGGTGCGACGGATGCGGGGTTGCGACGAGTGGCCGTCGGTCGTACACAGCCAATGCGGGGACTTGGCTCGGTCAGACACGGTGGGCGGCGCTGTGCGACGCTTTGGGTCGGTCGCAGCAGCGGGGGCGAGCGCTTCTCTCGGTCAGACACGCTGGGGGCCTCGGTCAGGCGCTTGGGTACGGGGCGGAGCAGCGTCGCAGCGATGCAGCGCTCGGGCGCTCGGTCACAGCGGGCGGGGCCTTCGGTCGTGCACGGAGCGGAGCGGGGCGACAGAGCGGGCGACAAGCGGGTCGGTGCGGAGCGGGGCGACCGGGCGGTTCTCTCGGTCTGACCGAGAGGCCCTCTCGGTCAGGCGGGGGAACGAAGCGGCGGTCGACGTTGTGTGCGGAGCGGAGCGGATGCGGGCGGGACGGCCGGTCAGAGCGGGTGGATGCGGGGGATTTCCTCGGTCGTGCGGGGTGCTGAACGTCGCAACGTTGCGACGATTCGTCGCAACGTCCAAGATGAGTTTGGAAGAGGCTAGGGCTAATTTCTTGTGAAAATAGGACTTTCTAGGGGTTGCTTATATAGTATAGGGGGGGTTGACTTGGTCTAGGGCTAAATCTAATAGGATTAGAATTCAAAAAGATTTGAAATTTGAATTCAAACTTCTCCAACCCAATCTAGGATTTGACCTGGTCCAAATGAGCTGGAATTTGGCTCAAAAATTCTTTAAAACGTTTAAAACTCAAATAAATTTTATTTGGCCGAAAATAATTTATAAATTAATTATTAAAAATAATATAAAACTTGTAAAAATTATAAAAGTGGTCAAATAAACTCCAAAAATTATAAAATAAATATCGTGGTGTTCGTGGCGACGAATGTGAGCTAACTAAGAAGACGGATCTCAAATTTGACGTCGGACGACGAAACTAAAAATAGGAACGTCTCCCGTCAAAAGTGAAAATCGTCACGTCTCATCGAGTGAGTTTAAATTGTGGGAAAACGACTCGAGAAGTGTCGTTTCAAGGTAGTGCCACTATTTAATACTCTCAGAGACGTTCGCAACGGCATATCACACAAGAGTATTCACAATCAAATAAAGTCTAAAATAAACACGTGCACGGCCAAAAGCACGTGCAACGCACAACGAAAAGTGGTCGTTACAGTGTTAAGTGAGGGTTTGGATGATGGATTTTGGGCTTGGGATGAAGGAATAAGGGTTTGAGGTAGTAGGGGGCTCAATGGGGGGAGAAATTAGGTTTAGAGTTGAAGAAGAAGAAGAAGAAAACATTTGGGAGGGGTTTAAATAGGAAGTGCTAGCGGCTGCCCAGAAATTAGGGTTTCGACACTGATTAGTCGGTCAAAGAAGGTTGGCTGACCGACTAGTTTAACAACTAGTCGGTCGGTCGATTAACTGTGACCGACTAACACCAAGCAGCGAAAAATAGGGAAAAACCTGGGTAATGAATTAGTCGGTCAAAGAGCAACCACTGACCGACTAGTTTGGGAACTAGTCGGTCGGTTGACCAACGCAGACCGACTAAGTCCAAACAGTAACTCCTGTACAAAAATAGGATTTAGATTTAGTCGGTCAAAGAACAACTATCGACCGACTAGTTTGACATCTAGTCGGTCGATGAACGTTCTTAGACCGACTAAGAATGAATAGTACTTGGCATCAAAAATGAACATAGAGTTAGTCGGTTAAAGAACGATTGCTGACCGACTAGTTTGCAACCTAGTCGGTCGACCAATGTTCTTAGACCGACTAACGATAAACAGTAACTCCTGAATAATTAACAAAGCCAACTAGTCGGTTCAAGAAGGTTTTCTGACCGACTGGATCGTCATCTAGTCAGTCGGTGCCCCTTCTTACACCGGCTAATGTGCACCAAAAGTTCCGAAATGGAGCGTGAAGCTCCGGGATCGATTCCTAAGACTCCTAGGCTTGATCTAACAATAAGATATAACCGATATGAAGCCCGTCATGAATGACTTACTCCAAAATCGACGATTCTAAGGAAGAAGCTAAGAAAACAAGACGAAACGATGGAAAGTGAAAGCTACGGGGACGAAAACCAAACATGAGGAGAAAATCCACCAAAACATATAATATAATATAATAAATCCAGATACATGAAAACCAGTCGTTACATCCTCCCCAACTTAAGAAAAATTCCGTCCTCGGAATTTCCCAACACTCACGTGTCCGGGAACAAAAGTGGGAAACGCTCTCACATCTCATCCTCATTCTCCCAAGTAGACTCTCCAGGCGAGCCGTGTCGCCACATCACCCTCACAAGATTGGCAACCTTGTTCCGAAGTGACTTCTGACGCCTATCCAGAATCTGCACTGGCTGCTGGTCATACGTCATATCGGGGCGAACGGTAATCTCCGAGAAATCCACCGCATGAGATGGATCGCTAATGTATCGACGAAGCTGCGACACATAGAAAACATTGTGAACTCCTTCCAAAGATGGCGGCAAGGCTAAGCGATAAGCTACCTCGCCAACTTTCTCCAGAATGTCAAACGGTCCAATGTATCGCGGGCTCAACTTCCCTCGCTTCCCTAAGCGAATCACACCACGATTCGGGGAAATCCTCAGAAACACATGATCGCCCGGCTGAAACTCCAAAGGACGACGTTTAGCATCCGCCCAATGCTTAAAACGGTCCTGAGCAATCCTCAACCTCTCCCGAATGTTCCTGACAATATCCACGGCCTACATAATCATCTCAGGTCCCAACAGCTCACGATCACCAATGTCATCCCAACTCAACGGCGATCGACATTTCCTCCCATAAAGAGTGGCGAAAGGCGCCATGCCGATACTCGCCTGGAAGCTGTTGTTGTAAGAAAACTCTACCAGATGTAGATGGTCCTCCCACGAACCCTTGAAATCCAACATGCACGCCCTCAGCATGTCCTCCAAGATCTGAATCGTCCTCTCAGACTGGCCATCCGTCTGCGGATGGTAAGTCGTGCTGAAACTCAGACGCGTACCCAAACTCTTCTGCAAACTCTGCCAGAACTGAGATGTGAACCTCGTGTCTCTGTCCGACACGATACTCACGGGGACTCCGTGAAGTCGTACGACCTCCTGCATGATTCACGTTACATCACTATCTAAACTAGGAAAAGGAAATAAAAACGGAGAGTAAAAGAATTTACCTCCATATATCTCCTCGCTAGCGCCTCAGTGGACTGTCCCACTCGGAATGGAATAAAGTGCGCGGATTTGGTCAATCGATCTACGATCAACCAAATCGCGTCATTCAGCTTCGGACTCCGAGGTAGTCCAGTCACGAAATCCATAGTAAAGTGTTGCCACTTCCACTCCGGAATCGGAATCGGTTGTAGCAACCCGGCCGTACGCTGATGCTCCGCCTTCACTTGGTGGCAAACCAAACACTGGGCTACACTCCGAGCCACACTCCTCTTCATGCCATGCCACCAATAGTTCAGACGAAGATCCTGGTACATCTTGGTGCCACCAGGATGCACAGAATACGGCGAACTGTGTGCCTCCACCATCAACTCCTCTCTAATATCCCCAGCTGGCACACACATCCTGGCTCCAAACCTCAGCGAGCCATCCTCATGAATCAAAAAGTCAGTCCGCAGACCGGCTTCCACCTGCTCCCGAATCTTCACCAGCTTCGGATCCTCGGCCTGGCCAGCCTTGATCCGATCCACGACCGTCGACTGAATCTGCATACACATCAACGAAGAAGCCTCCCCAGGAAGAACAATCTCCACACCAGACTCGCAAAAATCCTGCTGCAATCTCCACTGCGAAGTCAAAATCATCACGGCTGGAAGCCTACTCAGCGCATCAGGAACCACATTCACCTTGCCAGGGTGATACTGCAAATCAATCTCATAATCCGCCATGAGCTCCAACCATCGACGCTGTCGTATGTTGAGCTCCTTCTGAGTAAAAATATACTTCAATCTTTTGTGATCGGTGAAAATCTTCACTTTCTCACTCAGCAGGAAGTGCCTCCAAATCTTAAGAGCAAACACAACGGCAGCCAACTCCAAATCATGCGTCGGGTAATTCTTCTTATGAGTCTTGAGCTGACGAGACACATAAGCCACTACATGCCCGTGCTGATGCAACACACAACCGAGACCCTTGCCAGAAGCATCGCAAAAGATCTCAAATCCACCGCTGCGATCAGGCACAACAAGAATAGGGGCAGTCGTCAATCTCTCCCTCAGAACACCAAAAGCATTCTCACAATCACCCGACCAAACAAAAGGTACATCCTTCTGCGTCAATCTGGTCATCGGCTCAGCAATACGGGAAAAGTCCTTAATGAAGCGCCGATAGTTGATCACTCCTTGTTTTACACCTTTTTTCCGCATGATTGCATGCCATTTAGATCGCTCAAATCACGCTTTTCACGATTTATCGACAATATTGCGATACTTTTCATGATTTGTTGTTTTTGTCGTATTTCAGGAGATTTGGAGCGATTTGGAGTGATCCCGAGATACACCTACTCCAGAGCGTCACCGATGACTTCCCCGAGGGGTATTTTGCTATTGGAGAGGAGCGGAAGAAGAAAGAACGTCGTAGGAGCGACGAGGAGGCAAAAACAAGCTGTTTGGGCATTTTTGGTGTCTCACTCGGCCGAGTGAAGGAGTCACTCGACCGACCAGCGAGACCCCGCTCGGCCGACCAGATCGGACACGCTTTATGTGTGCACTCGGCCGAGCATCGGAAGCCACATCGGCCGAGTGACGGGACTCCGTCCGCCCGAGTGGCACTCAGACGACGCCCATCAAAAAGAGCCAACTTACTGTTTTTCGTCTGCCTGAGCTTCAGAAGACCCACTCGGCCGAGTGGTAAATGCCGACCGCCCGAGTGAATAGAAGCCATCGGCCGAGTGACGACAACTCACTCGGCTGAGCGACACCCGAAGTGAAGACCCCCGAAGACCCAGACTTACTGGAAATTCTCAGGGTTTTGTCACTCGGCCGAGCGACTTTTGTCACTCGGCCGAGTGCGACGCGCTGCCTGTAGCGTAAATTGCGATTTTCAGGCTGCGCATGGGCATTTTGGTCACAGTTTTTTGGACGATTTTGGGGGGGTATTTAACCCCAGTTTTTAACCTAGGTTAGGGTGCTTTTTCCTTTATTTTTTGCAGCTTTTTAGAAAAAACTTTTTAGCTTTTGATTCTTGTGATTGGAGAGGAGAGAAAAGTTTATTTTTGTTGGATCCTTGGAGAACTCTATTGGTTTGTCTCCCTCTCCATTAAAAATCTCATTTTTATTGCTTATTTGAATATTGTGATGAATTCTCTTGTTATTTCCATTGATTACTTTTGCACTTGTGATATGAATTGTGAGTAGTCTATACGTCTTGGGGCGTGGGGATGAACCCTACGAGCCCAATTTCTGATTTGTGATGATTTGGTAAAAATATTGCTAGAATTGCTATTAGGGTTAGTTCGGGATCGATTTACTACGGATAGCTAGGTGTTCATATCGATTGGGATTTGCAAGAGATTGGATCCCAATTCGATAGGAAACCCTAGAAATCCGAATTGGGTTGAAATCAAGTTTCCGTGGTATCAGTTTGCAAGAGATTGGACCGATACTAGGGTTCTCGGGTGCAATTCCATACCGATACTCGTTTGCAAGAGATTGGACGGGTAGGAACTATCCCAACCTAGGTCGTGGCCCGAGTTTGCACGAGAGTGGGCTCGGGGCTCGATTGAACGATGATGTTGATCCTAATGCTAGCTTGCCTAGGCTAGGGTTTGCAAGAGATTGGACCCGAACCTAGGATAGCTATAGACCGGCAACAGCGCGAGAGCGTGAGCTAGGTTTTACATTCAGTTGCAACTAGTTCATCCGAAATTCTACCCTAGAAATTTTGATACCAATGAATCACGTTGACGAAATACGGTGAGTAGCGGGGATTTCCCATTCCCTAGGCGTCTTTATTTGATTTTATATCTCCATACTTTGTCTGACGATTGTGACAGGATCGCCAAAGGCAAATTCCCTCTTTTCTGTCCCTATAGCCAGGTTGTCTGGAGCAGGCACTGTCATTCGTCCTCCCTGTGTTCGATAACCCGCTCGCCGCTACACCGTGCGCTTGCGGTAAAACTACAACCGTCGTCCCGGGTGTGTATCCGGGGTGCGATCAAGTTTTTGGCGCCGTTGCCGGGGAGGCAATAGTGTTTGATCTTATCACCCTAGCTATTTCTTTCTTTTTGTTTTATTTCTTTATTTTTTATCTAACCCTTCCATTGTGCTAATCACTTCTTTGAAACTTTGTTCTCCCGTGCATGTACACGAGATCCACTACGGACCCTGAAGCTATATTATTTGATCCCGAGATTGAACGTACTGTGCGGAGAATTAGAGCGGAGAGGAGACAAGATCCAGAAGGGAGGTTTATGACCAACCCGGAAACTGCGGAACAATTAGCGGCAAGAATGGCGAGGATTATTTCTATTCGAGATAGGCTCCGGCCTAAGACCTCTTCTACGACCTCGTCCATTGCCATGCCGGAGTTGGCGGCCGACAAGAATTTTGAGCTGAAAACCGGACTAGTGATTCTGATGCAGCAGGATCCATTTCATGGGAATGCCCATGAAAATCCTCACTACCACATCCAGCTATTTTTGTCGAAGTGCGCCACATTTCAGATGACGGGGGTCTCCATCGATGCCATCAGACTACGCCTCATCCCCTTCACATTAAAGGAAGAATTGCTACTCGGCCGAGTATATATATTCACTCGGCCGAGTAAAACTGATACGCTCCTAAGGCGAGTCTTGCCGAGTGGCTTGAGCCACTCGGCTGAATGGACTTACTCCACTCAGCCGAGGGTGGCAAGGCCACTCGGCCGAGTCATGAGAGGGGAGGAATTTTCCAACATATTTTCGTTGCGTTCACTCGGCCGAGCGACTTAGTCACTCGGCCGAGTCGTAACTTTTCCTATAAAAGGAGGTCGTGGGGGGCGTGTTTTTCGAAACGAGTAAAAATCCCAAATCGCGCCCGCTCGACTTCCCTCGCCCGCTGTACTCCCCCCACTCGCCTGATCTCTCGCCCGCCGCCGCCGCTCGGCCACCCATCGCCGGCCGAGCCCGCCACGCCTCCGCCCGAGTCGCCGCCGGCGACCACTTCGCCGGCCGAGCTTCGGTAGCGCTTATTTCGCCTTTTTCATCCTCTCTTGCGTATTTTTCGATGATCCATGTGTATATTGAACCCCAAACCCAAATTAAATTCAATTTCTATCTATTATACCCCTAACCCCCCATACATTTTGAATATTACCCGCTGATATCTTCGTTTGATGTGCAGGTTAAATTGGGGAGCTTAGGGGAGCCCAGGGGAGCTTCTAGGGATCGTTTTGGGCTACGTGGAGGTGTCGTCTTCGCACGCTTCCATTACTTTGCTCTCGCGGCGTGTCGCGGTATACTCTTTCCTTTATTTTACGCACGCCGCATTTTTATTGCTTTTGGTGAGCACCCTGGGCCCACATGCCGCCCCGGACACGGCCACGCACTAGGAGAGCTTCCGCCAAGCGGAAGCGGTCGGATGAGCCCGGCCCCTCCCACGAGGTGGAAGACTCTCCTCCGCCTACACCGCCACACCCTGTTCACCCCGCACAGCCTGCAGACCCCGCACATCCCGCACAGCCTGCAGACCCCGCACAGCCCGCACAGCCACTCTCTGCCGTCCCACAGCCACCACCACCGGCTCCACTTATCAGGCCGCTGGGGATTACGTTCCGGGACGACGCACACCGCGTCGTTTTCGAGCGCATTTCCCAGCGCTCGATCATATCCTCCAGGTTTGCACACCTTGTAGACCTAGGACGCCTGGGGGTACTCGAAGGGATGCTCACGTTGTATGACAACGTGGGTTGGCGAGATTTCTTCCAGGTGTCGGCGGACACGTTTGTCCGTCCGACACTTGAGGTGCTTAGTTCCATCGCCCGGACCGACGAGGGATGCTCGTTTAGGTTCATGGACCGAGAGTGCCAGGTCACTCTCAGTATGATGAGAGCCTTCTTCTCGTGGCCTGATGTCCCCGGGGCCGACCGTGGTTACGCCCCCACTCACATTCCCCCACCTTCCTTCGATACCGGCACTTTCTGGGCCCGGATCACGGGTCTACCTGCTGCCTTTGACCCTAGTAGGGCCAAGGCCTCGGCCATCGTCCACCCTTGCCTCCGCATAGATCAGCGCCTCATGGCGACTACCTTTTTGGCGAGATATAAGCCTGGGACGATGTCCATGCCGAAGCTTTATATGCTCTACGCGATGACGCGCCCCAGAGCTCTATCGAGGGAGGGTGACGAGTTAGTCCCCGCCGTCGTGATCGATATCGCGAGCTGGTTTTTGGATCGCATCATCGTATCGGTGGGCGCTCGCTCACCGATATGCTGCGGCAGTCTGATCACCCTGCTCACTCTTATGACTGGCGAGGACCTTCCTGCTGACCTGCGACGAGCCCCAGGCCCCACTTCACTGTCCATAGATGTCATGGCCCGGATGAAGATGCTTCATCCGCATGGTCAGCGGCACTGGGTTTGGTTGCACGGTCCATTTGGTGCGGATTACATGATCCTTCCGAGCCCAGCTCGGACTCAGATTGCACCAGCACAGGTGGACTGGCTTCCGGCGATGGATCTCCTGATCCCCGCCGCCTATGTGCTTGAGGCCGAGGAGGCTGAGCAGGCTGAGCAGGCTCACGCTGCCCACGCTGCACCCGCTGACCCTGTTGCTCCTGCTGACCCCGTGGCCCCTCAGCAGCCCGATATTTCTGCTGCTCCCGATACCTCTGTCCACACCTCTGCCGGTGTCGGGAGTACCCTCGCTGAGCCCACCTCCACTACCTTCACGCCCACCACCACAGCTGGCCCTCTGTCCGTTGAGCCCGTTTCTTCTGCCCTGCCCGAGCGCCCACCGACTGTAGTTGAGAGCGGAGAGCCCTCTTTTGCTGCCGCCGTGGAGACCGTGGTTTCCACCTCTGTCTCCACCGCTGCCGTATTTTCTGAGAGTGTCGCGGCGTCTGTCCACACGTCTGTGTCGCCGACCTCTCTGGCCACTTCGTTGCCACTTTTATACTCCACTTCCGTTGCTGTTGCATCCACTTCTTACCAGCCTGCGCCCTGGCCTCACACTGAGGCTAGGCCCACACTTGCGAGCACAGCACCTTTCCTCCACCTACCTGCTGAGCCCATCACCTACGCCACCCGAGTACGCCAGCCTCGTCCTGCACAGCACAGACAGGTGCGTCCCTCTGCACCACCTCCCCCCGACACTGTACTTCAGAGCATTCGTGCTCTCGAGGTGGCGGTGAGTGGCCTCAGAGGTGACCTTAGGACACTATCCGCCACCGTCACCGATATGGCTCGCCGCTTCGACCTGCTTCCGCACATTCACTATTGCCTCACCCAGGTTCTCGAGCGGCTCCCTCGCATACCCACACCCACCCAGCAGGTACCCACCCCCACTACCACACACACCCAGCCTACTCCCACACCCACACCCGCTCAGCAGCCTGTTCCCCAGCCACCACCCCCACCACCTCCGCCTCAGGACGGAGACGGCGCAGCCCCACCCTCGTAGGCACCCTTGATGCCATTGATTCTTTTTGCCGTTGTGATGCCCGTCTCTGCTGGGTCCTGATGATTTTGCCCACCCCCCCTCCCCTCACTGTTTTTGGGTACACATTTTGTTCATATCTTTATATATCTTTATATATCTTTTTTGGGAGAGAGGGAGAGTTTTTGGTGTCACACTTTTATATCTGTATCACTCATGTATCTGCATGCATCATGTCCGCATCATATTTTTCATTTCCTTATTTTTATTTTCTTTTTCCTCATGCATGCATCCTCATCTGCCCCTCACTTTACACGTCTCTCGGTGTGCCACACTTCGCACATTGAGGACACTGTGCACTTTAGCTTGGGGGAGTGAGTTCTCACGTTCTTTTCGATTTACCACCTTTATTTTTAGTTTTTTCACACCATTTTCCGCTTTTGCACTTATTTTCATCACTTTTTCTTTTACTTTACCATGCATCACGGTTTTCTTATTTTCTTCGTGTGCTGCATTGTAAATAGCTTTATTTTCCCTCTTTATCTTTATTTCTTTTTCATCTCATGCTAGAGATGACTTTTCTATGATGATGATTACGTGGAGTTAGCTTTCTCAATATGCATGCTATATTTGTCATGTCTTAGATTTTATTTTTGATATCGTATGCTATGAATTGCCTTGCATCTAGAGATAGTAACCCACACTTTTCCGCATGAAAATGGATGAAATTTTATTATTAGCTGAGTCTGAATATTCATATGTATGCTATCGCAGAAAACACACCAAGATTCACGCATTGAATACTTATATCTAGAGTATCGTTTTCTTTTCCTATATCACTTCTATATGCATGATTTGTACATTTCACTTCAGGATGATTGAATGATGTTAGCTATGATAAATCTGGATTAGTTTAGCTTTTTTGTGATCGAAACTGAGTAGATTAGATTACCCTGCTGAAGTTGTCGTGCACGTCCTATAGAGTGAACCGAGAGACATATTTATTTCTTTCTCCACATATCTTGAACATCAATTCTCTATTTTAAAATCATTGGTGAATCTCTCCTTAGCGATTATAATATATGGCATTTCCCCCGCTATTAAATCCTAGCTCCAAATTTCCCAAAACCAAAGAAAGAAAAAGAAAAAGTCTTGTATATCCTTATTTCTCTTTGATTTGGGATCATTGTGTATATGCTATTTGAGAAAAAAAAGAAAAAGAGAAAAAAAAAAGGGGAAAAGAAAAAGGAAAGAAAAGAGAAAAGAATCTCAATAAACGATCCCATCTCATGTTCTCTCTTTCTTCTCTCTTTTTGTTTTTATTTTCATTACTTTTGGAGCTTCATAAAAATGGGGATGTAAATATTGTTTTTTATGCCACCACGCTTATAGATAAGCTTGGGGGAGGGAATCCAATGATGTGTGAGAGAGTGACCACTCGACGATGCACGACAACCTAGGCTAAGTAATATTCTATACTCGGTGAGATCGTTTTAGCTTCACAAAATCCAGAAATCTATGCCTAACACTCATTTCATGAAATCCACACTTTTCTATTCTTTCTATTCTATTGCGTGATATTCTTATACTCCTCTTAGAAAGCGTTCAATTGAAAAGTGTGTGATCTGCGATATTGTATACCGCTTTAAATGATTCAGACGATGTTAATTCTAAAATTATTCCGTTTTTCATGTTATATCAATATTCTTGGGTTTTCTATTCCTATTTGCAACATTAAACTATGATATCGAAATAAAATTCTTTGACATGTGTTTTACGTTCGGTGCATGCCATATGAGTAAGCAAAACCCACGTCCTGAGAAAATGATCTAGCAGCTTCCCTCTTCGCTTTCTTCTTTCTTCTTCGTTTTTCATTTTTCGTTTTTCGTCGTTTTCATTTTCCGAATCCACCGGGTTCGCCTTTTACTCATCTTCCTCGAGGACGAGTAAGAGGTAAGCTTGGGGGATTTTGATCACTCCTTGTTTTACACCTTTTTTCTGCATGATTGCATGCCATTTAGATCGCTCAAATCACGCTTTTCACGATTTATCGACAATATTGCGATACTTTTCACGATTTGTTGTTTTTGTCGTATTTCAGGAGATTTGGAGCGATTTGGAGCGATCCCGAGATACACCTACTCCAGAGCGTCACCGATGACTTCCCCGAGGGGTATTTTGCTATTGGAGAGGAGCGGAAGAAGAAAGAACGTCGTAGGAGCGACGAGGAGGCAAAAACAAGCTGTTTGGGCATTTTTGGTGTCTCACTCGGCCGAGTGAAGGAGTCACTCAGCCGACCAGCGAGACCCCGCTCGGCCGACCAGATCGGACACGCTTCATGTGTGCACTCGGCCGAGCATCAGAAGCCACATCGGCCGAGTGACGGGACTCCGTCCGCCCAAGTGGCACTCAGACGACGCCCATCAAAAAGAGCCAACTTACTGTTTTTCGTCTGCCTGAGCTTCAGAAGACCCACTCGGCCGAGTGGTAAATGCCGACCGCCCGAGTGAATAGAAGCCATCGGCCGAGTGACGACAACTCACTCGGCTGAGCGACCCCCGAAGTGAAGACCCCCGAAGACCCAGACTTACTGGAAATTCTCAGGGTTTTGTCACTCGGCCGAGCGACTTTTGTCACTCGGCCGAGTGCGACGCGCTGCCTGTAGCGTAAATTGCGATTTTCAGGCTGCGCAGGGGCATTTTGGTCACAGTTTTTTGGACGATTTTGGGGGGTATTTAACCCCAGTTTTTAACCTAGGTTAGGGGGCTTTTTCCTTTATTTTTTGCAGCTTTTTAGAAAAAACTTTTTAGCTTTTGATTCTTGTGATTGGAGAGGAGAGAAAAGTTTATTTTTGTTGGATCATTGGAGAACTCTATTGGTTTGTCTCCCTCTCCATTAAAAATCTCATTTTTATTGCTTATTTGAATATTGTGATGAATTCTCTTGTTATTTCCACTGATTACTTTTGCACTTGTGATATGAATTGTGAGTAGTCTATACGTCTTGGGGCGTGGGGATGAACCCTACGAGCCCAATTTCTGATTTGTGATGATTTGGTAGAAATATTGCTAGAATTGCTATTAGGGTTAGTTCGGGATCGATTTACTACGGATAGCTATGTGTTCATATCGATTGGGATTTGCAAGAGATTGGATCCCAATTCGATAGGAAACCCTAGAAATCCGAATTGGGTTGAAATCGAGTTTCCGTGGTATCGGTTTGCAAGAGATTGGACCGATACTAGGGTTCTCGGGTGCAATTCCATACCGATACTCGTTTGCAAGAGATTGGATGGGTAGGAACTATCCCAACCTAGGTCGTGGCCCGAGTTTGCACGAGAGTGGGCTCGGGGCTCGATTGAACGATGATGTTGATCCTAATGCTAGCTTGCCTAGGCTAGGGTTTGCAAGAGATTGGACCCGAACCTAGGATAGCTATAGACCGGCAACAACGCGAGAGCGTGAGCTAGGTTTTACATTCAGTTGCAACTAGTTCATCCGAAATTCTACCCTAGCAATTTTGATACCAATGAATCACGTTGACGAAATACGGTGAGTAGCGGGGATTTCCCATTTCCTAGGCGTCTTTATTTGATTTTATATCTCCATACTTTGTCTGACGATTGTGACAGGATCGCCAAAGGAAAATTCCCTCTTTTCTGTCCCTATAGCCAGGTTGTCTGGAGCAGGCACTGTCATTCGTCCTCCCTGTGTTCGATAATCTGCTCGCCGCTACACCGTGCGCTTGCGGTAAAACTACAACCGTCGTCCCGGGTGTGTATCCGGGGTGCGATCAATAGTAACCAGCAAGTCCAAGGAAACTCCGGATCTCAGACGCTGACTGCGGAACATGCCACTCTCTGATGGCCCTGATCTTCTCGGGATCCACTGAAATACCATCTACAGTCACCACATACCCAAGAAAAGCAACTCTGTCCAGCCAAAACTCGCACTTTGAAAACTTAGCATACAAACGATGCTTCCTCAAAATCTCCAATACCGTCCTCAAGTGCGAGGCATGCTCCTCCTCCGACTTTAAATAGATTAGAATGTCGTCAATAAAGATATTGACAAACTTATCCAAAAAGTCGTAGAAAATCAGGTTCATCAGATTCATGAAAACTGCGGGTGCATTAGTTACACCAAAAGGCATAACCACAAACTCGTAGTGTCCATACTTCATCCTGAACGCTGTCTTTGGAACATCTCCCTTCTTCACCTTCAACTGATGGTAACCACTCCTCAAATCCAATTTCGAAAACACCCTCGAACCTCCAAGCTGATCAAAAATATCATCGATGCGAGGCAACGTGTATTTATTCTTGATGGTCACCGCATTCAACTCCCGATAGTCCATGCACATGCGACGCGAATCATCCTTTTTCTTCACCAGCAGCACCGGTGCTCCCCACGGAGACACACTAGTGTTGATATAACCCTTCTGCAAAAGCTCATCCAGCTGCTTCCGCAACTCCTCCAACTCAGCGGGTGCCATACGATACGGCGCCTTCGAAATCGACTGCGCTCCCGGAACAAGATCAATAGAAAATTCTAGAGCTCGATCAGGTGGCACACCAGACATCTCCTCAGGGAAGACGTCATCAAAATCCTGCACAACCGCTGGCCTCTCCAGCTCCAGCTGCATAGCCACAATCTCCATCGGCCTGGCCCGAAACCTGATAGGACCAAGCGAGCTGCTACCACGGCTGAACTCAAATACTGGATGTCCGGGAATCTCGAACACCAACTTCTTCCTCTGACAGTCGATCGTAGCATAAAAGCTCGCAAGCCAATCCATCCCAAGGACCGCATCATAGTTGATGATGTCGTGGACAATGAAATCAGCGTAAAGCTCATGTCCACAGACCACCAATGAGCAAGAATTGCAACCAAGATGCACCGAGACCACGCCATTTCCTGTGACGATATTCCAACTCTTGGGAAGAGGGGACGTCGACAAGGAATGCTTCTCCACGAAGCTCCGAGAAATAATGCACATCGATGCACCAGAGTCAAAGAGGACTCGTGCAGGAAATGTGCACACTAAAACCACACCTAACAAGCAATTAACAATCAAACCCTAGTCTAGCAAACAATCATGTTCAAGCAAACAACACAATCTAACAATCAAAACCAGCTAGGAAAGTAACAGCTAGATTGAGGATTACCTGCGATAACCTCATCCACAGCCTCGCTCTCCACAGCGGTCATCAGAAAATCCTGCCTCCTCGGCGGAATAGCCTGCTGAAAAGCCTGCCTCTGTGGAACAAGAGCTGCTCCACGTCCAGCAGGAACATGCGCTCGCTGCTGCAATGGCTGTGCTGCAACAGGTGCCCTCCGCAGCGGATTTGCATGCCGACAATCCTTCGCGACATGAGAAGCATCACCACAAACCAAACACTGGCCCAGAAACTTCCTACACTGATCCTTGATGTGGCCAGGCTTGTCGCAAAAATGGCAAGTCTTCTGAATAGGCCCTCCTGGCCTCTTGAACTGAGCTTGCTGATTAGGCTTGAAACCAGGCCTAACCACCGCCCTGGCCTGCTCCATAGGCCTCTTCCCAGCACCGAAAACATGTCCTCTCCTCTGACTCAGGTTCAGCTCCTGCCTCCTCGCAGCGACCAGAACCTTCTGATAAGAATCCAGATCAGAGGAAGACACAAAACTCTGGAGCTCCAAAGCAAGTCCCTGCATGAACCTCTGAGCCCTCTCATCAGCATCCTGCACCATCTTCGGTGCGAACCGACTCAGCCTAGTGAACTCTTGGTGGTACAGGTCCACCGTCAAGCTCCCTTGCTTCAGATCAATAAAGCGCTGCAGCATCTCCTTCCTAGCAGCCTTCGGAAAGAACTCCTCATCAAACCTGGACTTAAAGGTAGCCCAAGCTATCGGCTCCACCAACATCTTCTCTTCCGCATCCCACCAGTTCCGAGCATTATCCTTGAGTTGCCTCTTCGCCAAATCAACCCATCCAGCCGGGGTGATCTTGGCCATCTTCAGTTATCCTCAATGTTCCGAATCCACTCATCGGCAGCCAGAGGACCCTCAGACCCATCAAAATATGCGGGACCCAGCTCCCGAAATTGCTTCGCTCCCGGCTCGGAGCGAGGGGCCTCCGGAAGTGCCCGGGCAGCTCGAGCAAGTGGAGCATTCTGGACTTGCAGGAGCACGCCCTGTTGCACCTGCATCATCTGAAGCATCATCCGTATCATCTCTCCATTGGTGGGTTCCCGCTCAGGCTCCTCATCATGAGGGGGCGCACCACTACATCCACCACGGGTGAATCGCCTTCCTGCCATCTAATGACACAGAAAACTAAGCAGATTAGACTCATAGCTTATGACTCGGACGTCGAACTTAGTTTATTGGATATTCTAATATCATTATCGTCATTCCGATAATCGCAGTTACAGAAGAGGACCTGCATGGGCCACCAACAAAACCTGTCACGACCCGCTTCCCTAAAATGGAGGTGAGACGTGAAAAGGTCCGCACGAGAGTGGAGCTGTGAAGCCCTAAACCCGATAAGCGTCAATAAAACATAAGCAGGTCCCTGTAACCACAAACGGAACAACAATAATAACACAAGGAGAGACAGAAATAAAATCTCATATCTCATAATTTGTCCAACATGAAAATTAAGTTCAACATCCAAAAAAGCCACCAGGCTAAAAGAAAGAGTCTAAAGGCCCAGAACAAGGCTAACAAAAAGGAACAACGTAACTAAGTATAGGTGCCACGCACCGACAACAAAACAGCAGTCTAAACAAAAGGGAGATCTAAACGAAGACACTAGGACTGGTCCCCAGTGTCCACGTACTCCTCGCCAAACACAGGCTCGGGCTCGGCGTCAGCAAACACCTCGTCCTCAACAAAGTACTCAGGCTCAAGATCTAACATGTGTCACCCAAAAGAGTAAAGGGGCACATGTCAGCAAGTCTAAAAGACTTGGGCAAGGAAACTGAAAAGGAAGGCAACTAGCAACCTAGCAGTTATAGTATGCATGGCATGGCAGTTATAACATGAGTGCACAAGCAAGACATGGTAAAACAATAAGTACAAGAGAACAATTATCGGGACAAGTCAAGAGTAGCCAAGCTACTAACAATCTCAATCTTTTCACTAGTCACGTTTCAAGTTGTTTGTAGATGTTTACGCCTTACAGCTGAACGGTTTGGCATTCACGCTGATTGGCCGCTTAACACTACCCCAGAACCCAGAGTTTACGCCTTAAAACTGCAGTTGCTGATCGGGCAGACTCCCAGTTGAATGACCGCTTAACTCTTACCCCATCCCACACGTAAACAAGCCAGGGTCCCTGTACATGAGCCCAGTAAATGAGCCAGGGTTGCCCCGCATGGGAGCTTGTTTTCTATATCACGAATCAGGAAGTATTTGGCGTAGGGGACACCTAGCCTCAATATCGAGCGTTGGGGTTAGCAACTCAGTATGCTCGCTTCTGGTCACGAGCCAGGAAGTACAAGTATTGTAGCGTGTGCTACGCAATCACGTGAACATTTAAAGAATGCAATGACATGACAATTAATTCGCGTACCGGTAATTGAAATTAAACATGGCATGGTAGTTTTATGCAACATGGTAAATGACGGATCTAGCTTCGTTGTCAAGCTAGATCCTGAAATTGCGCCTAGGCGAGTATCATTTCGTCACCTAGTCTCTTATACGCCTACAACAAGCAAATGGCCTAAGACATGGCCCAAAACCCTAAGTGGCAAGTTTCACTTGCCTAGCACCGAGGATGACGATCAACGAGGGTTCGTCTCACGGACGCTAATCTACGGGGAAGTCGTTGTTATGGAGAAACAATCATCAAAACAACATTCATTTCATTAGGGTTCACAAAAACACAACGGGTCATGAAAACATTAAGAGATCGATTATTACCGTATCGGAAGCGGAAGAATGATGCCAAGCAAGCATGGCAACGAAATAAACGCTCCGGTGAACCTAGGGTTCAGATCTGGAATAGATGGGGAAAATCTGGAGAAATGGGTTTTGATGTGGATTTTGGGGGTTTGATTAAAGTTTGAGGAAGATGAGAGGTAGAATGTGTTAAGTGAGGGTTTGGATGATGGATTTTGGGCTTGGGATGAAGGAATAAGGGTTTGAGGTAGTAGGGGGCTCAATGGGGGAGAAATTAGGTTTAGAGTTGAAGAAGAAGAAGAAAACGTTTGGGAGGGGTTTAAATAGGAAGTGCTGGCGGCTGCCCAGAAATTAGGGTTTCGACACTGATTAGTCGGTCAAAGAAGGTTGGCTGACCGAATAGTTTAACAACTAGTCGTTCGATCGATTAACTGTGACCGACTAACACCAAGCAGCGAAAAATAGGGAAAACCCTGGGTAATGAATTAGTCGGTCAAAGAGCAACCACTGACCGACTAGTTTGGGAACTAGTCGGTCGGTTGACCAACGCAGACCGACTAAGTCCAAACAGTAACTCCTGTACAAAAAATAGGATTTAGATTTAGTCGGTCAAAGAACAACTACCGACCGACTAGTTTGACATCTAGTCGGTCGATGAACGTTCTTAGACCGACTAAGAATGAATAGTACTTGGCATCAAAAATGAACATAGAGTTAGTCGGTTAAAGAACGATTGCTGACCGACTAGTTTGCAACCTAGTCGGTCGACCAATGTTCTTAGACCGACTAACGATACACAGTAACTCCTGAATAATTAACAAAGCCAACTAGTCGGTTCAAGAAGGTTTTCCGACCGACTGGATCGTCATCTAGTCGGTCGGTGCCCCTTCTTACATCGGCTAATGTGCACCAAAAGTTCCGAAATGGAGCGCGAAGCTCCGGGATCGATTCCTAAGACTCCTAGGCTTGATCTAACAATAAGATATGACCGATATGAAGCCCGTCATGAATGACTTACTCCAAAATCGACGATTCTAAGGAAGAAGCTAAGAAAACACGACGAAACGATCGAAAGTGAAAGCTACATGGATGAAAACCAAACATGAGGAGAAAATCCACCAAAACATATAATATAATATAATAAATCCAGATACATGAAAACCAGTCGTTACAAGATCTGTAGTGAGAGTTTATTGTTTAATTACTTCTTGGTGTTGTATATATGAGATTGGGGGTGTGAGGTGTGTTGTTATTATGTGAAACTTTTAATATACGGGGCCATTATTATTTTGTTGATAATGATGATTTTATTTTCTTGGAACATTGATGATGATGATGATAGATATGTCCATGAATTTAGATTGTGGTTGTATTTTGGGAATTTTTATTATACATGGATGTTTCTTGGAGCTTTCTAATTTTCTGGGAATTTTTAATGTACATGGAATTTTTAAGATTTTATAATTTTTTGAAAAATATAAAAACATTAGCCACAGACAATCCCTGGCTAATACACATTAGCCATGGAATATCCGTGGCTACTGGTGCAGACAATTCCGTGGTTATTATACAATTGCCATGGCTACGACGGTCGTGGCTAAAGTTTTATAGCCACGGTGTTCCGTGGCCGTGGTACATCAATAGCCATGGAGATTATCATGGCTAAAGAACATTAGCCACGGACGACAAGCCATGTCTAAAGTCTTCTAGCCACGGATGGTCCGTGGCAAATAATATACATTTGCAACGGCAGTCCGTGGTGCCCCTTTAGCTTGAATCTCATGACAATTACCATCCATTTGAAACCTAGAGTGATGTAGAAACCTTGATATCAATGATCAATTGATTAATCCTTAGGAATTTTAAAATTTTGGCTAGGTTTATATTCATGGATCCTAAGATAGTGACTTGGAATTTGGAGTTGCTCAAATGAATGCTATCAAATGCTACATTAATAAGTGCACTTGTGCACATTTGAATAAGGCGTAAATTTTTGCCATGGTACTTTGAATAAGGTAAAAATTGCCATAAAATTTGAGTAAATGCATGAAATTTGAACCACGACTCATTTCCATGATCTTTTGAGGGAGTAAGTGTTATATCCCATAAGCTCGAGAGTTCATAAGGATCTTACATCAGGAGATTGCGACATATTAAGTGATATACTAAGCTTAGGTGTGGATGATGGAGTGCGTAAAAGGAATGAGATTATAGTCATAGGGAAGAGTGTATAGACTTGAGAACTTTGCCCTTATAAATATGATTTCAACACCTTTAGTATTGTCAATAATCCATGAATAGAGTCAACATTGTCTTTTGGGATTTGTCACTTATTTTGCTAAGGGACTAGTAAAACGCTAGTTGGGGGTGTGATTATGACTGAATATTTCATATCCTAACATCATAACCATCTCCTCTTGTGCATATAATCCATGGAATCATGCTCTCTTAACTACATTTACGTTAATTCCTCATTTGTGAGCATATGATTTTATTTTGGAACAATTTCACTTCACACAGCATTATAAATGTCTACTATATTTTTAGGGATTTTTCTGGATTTTTCAGGTGTCGCGAAGGGGACTAAATCAACTCAAGAAGAGAAGTGCATAGCAGGCACCTGTAGAAGGAATGACTGGCGCCTGGGCAACCAAAAAGGTGACTGCCCAAACAACAGCAGTCGACGGGCTTTTGTAGGCCCATCTTTGTATTGGGTATCCACCCATTATGTAACCCTACATCTATAAATACAGGGCTACGGGTTCCGTAGCCACCAAGTTTACAACACGTTATCAGCACGCTCGAAGCTGAGCCGAACCTCTGCCGACGGACGAACACGACGCGAACGGGCTTCCTTCACTGAACGTCGCTAGATCCGGCGGGTAGGATCTAGAGGTAATTTTTATTCCCTAGATCTAAATTTTTAAGCGCATAAGAGTAGATCTAAATGTTTAGATCGATGTTTTTATTAGTATAGATCAGATTTTTATCTCAGATCTGCATGCTAAATCAACTCGTAAATGAAAAATCGACATTTTTATCAATAAAAATCAACTTTTTAAAATTAAAAACGCTGTTTTGAAGACTAAAATAGACTTTTTTTCTGATAAAAATCATGTTTTTATCATCTTCTTCCCCAAAAATTTTCAAACCCTAGAGGGATTTCTTCATCGCCACAATGCCAGAAGCCGCGCATGCGAATACCCCCCCTTGATCACTGCGCCATTGCCGCCGCTTACAGCGGCGACGGCACCCGCCGCCGCCTGCAGCGGCGGGCGGATCCTGCCGCCTACAGCGGTGGCACTCGCCGCCGCCTGCCGTGGCGAGCGGACCCCGCTGCCTGTCGCGGCAGACCCCGCCGCCGCCGTACTTCCAGAAGCGATGGCGGTGACACCCCCCACCCCACCCACCACCCCCCCCCCCCCCCCCCCGTGCGCACGCGCGTCCGAAACCCTAGCCGCTAGAAGTGGCAACACACGCGACTGAAACCCTAACCTGTTGCACGGGATCACACGGCAGATCGAATCTAAAAACCCTAACTAGGGTTTTTCCCCCGAAAATTTTGTTTTTACAAACTCTTTTTCAGATTTAATTAAGATTTTTCTTCGTTAAAATCTGAATTATTACATGATTTTACTTCATCACATTTTTTAGAATTATCTGATTATTATACGTTTAATAATTAGGAAGATCATGCGACCGCTCTGCCGTTAGTTAACTAACCTAACGCTGTATGACGTTGCCTAGTGGTCCAATAATTATTAAACGAAAATTTTTTATTTCCGTTATAAAATGCATGTGATGATTAATTGACTGCAATGAAATAAAAAGCCTGCTGCATTTCTTCCTGCGACGTATGTTTATATTTGTTATGGTTTTGGATCAGCTAGCTATCACCCTTATTTCCCTCGCATTTTTTCTATTTTTTGAGAGAAATTGTAGTGAGGAAATTATTGTATAAATTTCAAGACCGGCGGACGTCCCACGAAGATGAAGATCTATTCCAGAAGAATAGGGGCCCCACGTGGGTTCCTGAGTTGTATTTTCAATTTTATGGGACTGTATGAACTTTATTTAAAATGGTGATTAGCCGATCCACACAACAAATATCTGTGTCTAAAATGCATAATTATTTGTTTTACTTTAAAAATATCTAATTATTGCTCATTTTTAACATGCTAGTGATAATGGCTAAAATTGCGAGCGTCGACTTTGACGTATTGGATGCTATATGCAAAAATTATCTGAGCTGGCAGTTGGATATAAAATTCCACATGCGCTCACAGGGACTGAGCCATGCCATCGCTGTAGGCGATAAGGTTTTTGACATAAATAAAGCAAAAGCAATTATCTATATCAGACGCCATATCGATCGGACCCTGAAGGGCGAGTACCTCACGGTGGAAGTCTCTTATGAGTTATGGACCGCCCTCGAGGATAGATACAAACATCAAAGAGATGTTATCCTTTTCTGAGCGCGATATGAATGGGAGAACCTCCATCTCCAAGACTTTAAGTCTATCGCCGAGTATAACTCGGCACTTTTTAGTATCACCTCACGCCTGAAGTTGTGTGGTGAGAAAGTGACGGAGGAGCATATGTTAGAGAAGACGTATACATCCTTCCACGAGAAGGATGTTATACTTATGCAGCAGTATCATGAACGAAATTTCACGAAATACTCGGAGCTTCTCTCATGCCTTCTGATGGTAGAACAGAATAGAGACCTCCTTCTGGCCACCCATAACTTGTGCCCTACTGGCACTGCTCCTGCGCCTGAAGCGCACCGCAGCTCCTCCCAGAAGAAGACGACCAACTTCAAAGGCAAACCCCAGAAGGGCAAGGCGATGAAGAAGCAGGCTAGAGGACCCCCCCTCCAAAGTCCAATAATGAGGGAAAGAAGAAAAATGTGTGGAAGAGAAAAGACAACGGCCGGACATCTGCCCCAGAAAAGACTGGAAAGATAAATGCCACAGGTGTGGCATGAATGGACACTGGTCCAGGAATTGTTGGACTCCACGCCACCTCCAGGACTTGTACAAAGCTAGCTAGAAGCCAGCCGAGACAAACCTACTAGAACACGAAGAGCTGGCACCAATCAGGTTCATCGCTGAGGACTTCTCAAATGATGACCTGCTCGACTGAAGCATTATCTACTTTCTGCTATGCATTGTAATTTGAAAAACAATTTACTCTCTAGTTGTTTGATTTCTAGCATTTTGGATGATTTTTCAGACGTTGAATGATTTTTGGTAATCTTTTTGTGCCTTATACTGCTATGTTTTTTCTCTCTTAATTTAGATGGATAATAAATGCCTAGTGAACAGTGCCTCTACGCACACAATCCTCCAAGATATTTGCTTTTTTCAAAGCATACATAAATACGATGGAACCGTGAATACAATCTCTGGTCCATTCGGAATTATTGAAGGATCAGGGGAAGCACATTTTATGCTCCCCAACAAAACACAACTACTAATAAAAGATGCGCTTTTCTCCCCTAGCTCTCATAGAAATCTGTTAAGTTTTAAAGATATCCGTTTAAACAGATACCACCTAGAGACGGTGAACAAACAAAACAGAGAATTCTTGTATGTAACGACTCATAAAAACGGTGCTAAAACCACCGTCGAGCGTTTTGAGGGACTCCCGTCGGGTCTCTACCATACAAAGATAAGAGCAATGGAAGCAAACGCACTTGAGCATCAGAAGTGCGATAATCAACCAGAATTCCAACTCTGGCACAATAGACTCGGACACCCTGGAAGGAACATGATGCGTCACATCATATCCCAATCCCGTGGAATTAACTCGAAAAGCCTGAAGCTACTTAGAACGGGTGCATCTCCTTGTCCCCCTTGTCACAAAGGGAAATTGATTACGAGACCATCCCCCCTAGAGAGAATACATGGAGACATTTGCGGGCCTATTCACCCCGCAAGTGGCCCATTTCGTTACTACATGGTACTGATTGACGCATCTTCCAAATGTTCGTATGTGTGCCTCCTGTCCACCCGCAACGTAGCCTTTGCAAAGCTACTGGCACAAATCATAAAGTTGCAGCACATTTCCCAGATAACCAGATCAAGAAATTACGTCTGGACAATGCTGGGGAATTGACGTCCCCTAGGGTTGAGCATACAAGTGCAATAGGATCGGGGATACCAGATTTAAATATTTATACCGCAAGCGCACGGTGTTGTAGTGTGGCTAGGGGATCGAACTCAGGGAGGCGTGGTTGTGCTTGCTGTCAGAGAGGAACTGGTTCACCCAATGGGTGAGCTAGCCCGATCGAACGATGGTTTGTCACAGAATATAGATACGAAGGATAAACGATATAAAAGGAAACCTAGGACTTCGGTTTCCACCCTATCATATGCTCTCACTGTTACGACCGACGGATAGGAGTATGATTGGATTTAGGGTTTAGTGGTGAGACGTTGTCTCTAAAAGTGATACCTAGCATCCCATGGGCCCGATATTCCGGTCAGTACCCAGGATGATACGCTAGGTCTACCCGAGTTCGATCGGTGGGCATTCCCATGTCCATTAACACCGACCGACTCCGGGAGCACTAAGCTCGCAACGATTACTCACAACATCTCATCCCGCCATTTCCACGCGCTAGGATTCAATGTCTACGCTAAGGGCGTGAGCTATGGCTAGGGAGTTAACCGCCAAGTTTATTCCCCCTTGGCCCGACGGTCAATGTAACGACTGGTTTTCATGTATATGGATTTATTATATTATACTATATGTTTTGGTGGATTTTCTCCTCATGTGTGGTTTTCGTCCCCGTAGCTTTCATTTTCGATCGTTTCGTCGTATTTTCGTAGCTTCTTCCGTTGATCGTCGATTTCGGAGTAAGTCATTCGTGACGGGCTCCATATCGGTCATATCTTGTTGTTAGATCAAGCCTAGGAGTCTTAGGAATCGATCCCGGAGTTTCGCGCTCCATTTCAGAACTTTTGGTGCTCATTAGCCGGTGTAAGAAGGGGCACCGACCGACTAGATGACGATCCAGTCGGTCGGAAAACCTTCTTGAACCGACTAGTTGGCTTAGTAAATTTCTCAGGAGTTACTGTTTATCGTTAGTCGGTCTAAGAACGTTGGTTGACCGACTAGGTTGCAAACTAGTCGGTCAGCAATGCTTCTTTAACCGACTAACTCATTAACTATTTTTGGTACCAGTTACTGTTCATTCTTAGTCGGTCTAAGAACGTTCATCGACCGACTAGATGTCAAACTAGTCGGTCAGTAGTTGTTCTTTGACCGACTAAATCTAAATCCTATTTTTGTACAGGAGTTACTGTTTGGACTTAGTCGGTCTGCGTTGGTCAACCGACCGACTAGTTTCCAAACTAGTCGGTTAGTGGTTATTCTCTGACCGACTAATCAGTGTCGAAACCCTAATTTCTGGGCAGCCGCCAGCCCTACCTATTTAAACCCCTCCCAAACGTTTTATTTTTCATCTTCTTCAACTCTAAACCTAATTTCTCCCCCATTGAGCCCCCTACTACCTCAAACCCTTATTCCTTCATCCCAAGCCCAAAATCCATCATCCAAACCCTCACTTAACACATTCTACCTCTCATCTTCCTCAAACCTTCATCAAATCCCCCAAAATCCCCCAAAACCCTATTTCTCCAGATTTTCCCCATCTATTCTAGATCTGAACCCTAGGTTCCCTGGAGCGTTTCTTCCGTTGCCGTGCTTGCTCGGCATCATTCTTCCGCCTCCGATATGGTAATAATCGATCTCTTAATGTTTTCATAACCTGTTGTGTTTTTGTGAAACCCTAATGAGATGAATGTTGTTTTGATAATTGTTTCTCCATAACAGCGACTTCCCCGTAGATTAGCATCCGTGGGACAAACCCTCGTTGATCGTCATCCTCGGTGCTAGGCAAGTGAAACTTGCCACTTATGGTTTGGGCCATGTCTTAAGCCATTTTCTTGTTGTAGGCGTAAAAGAGACTAGGCAACGAAATGATACTCGCCTAGGCGTAATTTCAGGAACTAGCTTGACAACGAAGCTAGGACCGACATTTATCATGTTGCATAACTATCATGTCATGTTTAATTTTGATTAACGGTACGTGAATTAATTGTCATCCATGCCATCCATGTTGTATGTCGCATTCGTAGCACACGCTACAATACTTGTGTTTCCTAGCCCGTGTTCCAGAAGCGGGCTACGTGAGTTGGTTGATAGCCAATGCTCGATCTACTTGTTTACCGGCTAGGCACCTGCGTTGCAGGCATAACCCTACGCCATACTTGTTAAATACACTTCCTGGCTCATGTTCCAGAAGCGAGCATTCCATGTTCGGGGTAATTCCCTGGCTCGATACACGTGGAGGGGTAGAGATAAACGGTCACTTGAGCTTAGGAGTTGGCCCGATCAGCCACTCTAGCCAACAGGCGGAATCTCTGTGCACAACTTGTTTACTTGACGTGAACCACTTGACTTGTACTTGTCCGTGTTTTACTTGTTATCCATGACATACTTGCTACTTGTACTTCCCTTTAGTTGTCACTTCCATACTATACTTGCCATGCCATGCATCATACTATAACTGCTAGGTTGCTAGTTTACCTTACCTTCAGTTTCCTTGCCCAAGTCTTTTAGACTTGCTGACATGTGCCCCTTTACTCTTTTGGGTGACACATGTTAGATCCCGAGCCTGGGTCCGTTGTTGAGGACGAGGTGTTTGCGGACGCCGTGCCCGAGTCTGTGTTTAGCGAGGAGTACGTGGACACCGGGGACCAGTCCTAGTGTCTTTGTTGTGCTTTCCTCTTTTTGTTTTAGACTGTTGTTTTGTTGTCGGTGCGTAGCACCTATACTCTGTTTACGCTGGTCTTTGTTTGGCCTTGTTCTGGGCCTTTAGACTCTTTCTTTTAGCCTGGTGGCTTTTCTGGATGTTGAACTTAATTTTAATGTTGGACATTTTCTGAGATTGAGATTGTTTCTGTCTCTCCTTGTGTTATTATTGTTGTTCCGCTTGTGGTTACAGGGACCTGCTTATGTTTTATCTACGATTATCGAGTTTGGGGCTTCACAGCTTCACTCTCGTGCGGACCTTTTCACGTCTCGCCTCCATTTTAGGGAAGCGGGGCGTGACCGTCAAAGGCGGTCTTTCTCCCGCCAATGACAATGAAACACCCAGCGTAACCATCTAAATTCCTAAACCCTATCGAAATCCCATTCCTATGGTTGTTCTAGGGAGAACACACGAAGGGGTTTCCATCAAAATCCCAGATTAGGGAACTACTCACATATCATAGCTAAAATGCAATCTAAATGAAATTGAACAGTAGAAATCATGATCAGGCAAAAGATAATAGTTGCTAGCAATGGTAATAACACAATATCAAAGTCACAAAATAATCGGAGCACTTACAAGATAAAAAGAAATTCCAGCCGTCACAATATCCAAAAAGTCGAAAAATACAAAGAGGATTCGTTTCTGAAAACCCTAGGTCAGCTATATATAAAAAACGAGGTCACCCGATCGTTGAGGCATCAACTGATCGGGTGAGCTGCTAATCACTTCAGCCATCGGGGTTCAGGAGCTTCAACCGGGCGCTGAGGAGAGCGGGTGGTGTGACTGGGTCGTCGTTTGTTGATTTTCAGCTTCAGATGAACCGATCGGGTGATATGTCACCCGATCGGTTGGAATTAAGACCCAAAAAACAGAGAGCTCTGTCGATCTCACCCGATCAGCGAACGGATCAGGTGAGCTACTCTTCTTTTCAGCTCCTGTCCGGGTGAGATACGCGTGCATCAACCGATCGGTTGGCTGTGTCCAACCGATCGGTTGAGGGCTGAAATGTGGATTTCTTTATCGTTTGGCCCTCTGGATCGTTCGTGACTCTTCCCGTTGCTATGGGGACTCATGATATCTTCTTTATACGTCCCCAATGCTGGCAATCTCTTGCATTTACACAAAAACACAAAGAAGTGAAAGAAAACTAGAAATCACAAGAGGACGGGTATGAAACAATGGAAAACGGCGGAAAATCACAAAGAAGACGTGCATGAATATATAAAAATATAAACGCACGTCATGAATTCATATCACAAGTCTTCCTAGACTACTGCCAAGCAATTGGCATAGAATTTGAACATCCTGTAGCTCATGTTCACACCCAGAACGGGTTAGCCGAATCTCTTATAAAGAGACTACAATGGATTGCTCATCCATTGTTGATGCAATGCCAGTTGCCGGTGAATGCATGGGGACATGCCATCTTGCACGCTGCATCGCTGATAAGATTACGACCGTCAGGAAGTCAATCTTATTCTCCGATGCAACTTACATATGGGAACCCACCGGATATCTCTCACTTGAGGATATTCGAATGCGCTGTCTATGTCCCCATAGCACCATCGCAGAGGACCATGATGGGTCCTCTGCAGGGTTTTCGTGGGACCCTTAGGGCACAAAAACTCTAGTCCCGTCCTAAGTCGGACGGAACATATACAGAAATGCAGCGGAAAATTTTTTTTATGTTAATCTAATTAACATGCAACCCTAAGGAACCAGACCCTATTAGCCAGGATCTCTGCCAACTTGGGATGGATCTGACCACCCCAAGAGGGATCTAACTACTGCGAATAATTAAATGAAAACTTAAACACATACCCGGAATCTCAGCCCTGGGGCAGGCGAGATGTTCCGCGCCGTCTTCCGAGCTGCTCCCGTCCTACGCCGAGCCGCTCCTTGAACCGCTCCCCGAACTGCTCCTCGAACCGCTCTGCATCCCGAGGCGATCATTCCCATGTCGCCGAGCCAACCACGCGCCGAAGAAAGTTTCACGCGAGTGAAACCTCCGCCTAGATTTCGGATCTAAATCCGAACTCCTTTGCGGCTTTGCTAGAGCCCTCAGGAGCAAGGCAGAAATTTATAGGGAGAGGAGAAATATTAATTTAGCTTAGATCCGAGCGTGCTCCAACATTTACGAGAGCCGCTCAGATCTAGAGCTTGGGACGAGTTTTGAGGAGGAGAGCAGACCCCTATTTATATAGGCGGCGGACTCCCCCCTTTTCTCAAAATCCGATGTGGGACTATTAATTTGAGTTAATTAAAATCAAGTTAGTTTGCACTTCACAAGGTGCAAACTTCCGTGAATTTTAACTCCCTCACCGTTGAGCTTCAATGTTGGTACAACCTACCAAATCGAAGAGGGTTCAACGGTGAACGCGTAGGAAAAAACGGCTCGTCAATCCGAGTCCGTTTGACCCTTCAAACAATTGTCCAAAGTTAGCCAAAAGTCATGCTTCTCTTAGAAACGTAGCCGTCAAGAAAATCCCAGGTTTCAAAAAAACCCTAACCAGAAAATTCGGGCTTGGTGGGCCTCCATTTTCGCTGGTTTCAGCCCAACAGTTTGGGCTGACTTGTTTTGGCTATAACTTGTGCATTTGGACTCCGTTTTTGACGCGGTTTGAACCTGCGTTTAGAGCGGGACAATCCCGTCATCTAGGTAACCTTTTCAACGCGTTTATTTAATTAAATATAGTCTTAAACAATTTAAGACACATTTAATCTCTTTTGCATCATATGCAAAATAGTCCCTATCTAGGCTTAAATTATCATTTGCATCAAATACAAATGATCCGAGGGCATATTCCTCTACATCTCCCACTTGCACTCAGGATCATTTATCCCGAATGCATGAGATGATTGCAAACATCTTTTGCAATATTTTATCCCTTGCATCAAATGCAAATTGTTCTCCCTAACTAATTTCTACCTATTACTAGACGAAGGTCGCACTCTGTGTGAGACCCTACAGCCTGACCCTTACAACAGGTTGGGCTCGAAGCCCTATATGGCAGTGACCACGAGCAGTGGTTGCCGTCCCTGCTTCAGGAATCATCATTATGTGGTTGACTCATCGACATGAGTATTGTCGGGACCACCCTGACTGTTTCCGTGATGAATTCCGCAGTTATAGTCTTTTCGTCTAAACTATGTCGTGTAAGTCAAGTCTAGGGTACGGTCAAACTGTCAACCCCAATAACTTGACTCCGGTTAGTTTCTATCGATCTTTTAGTCAAAAATGTTGGACTTCTTCCAATATACTCTGGCCAGAGTTTTTACTAAAGACCGAACTAACCCTACGACACTAACTCCCATTGACCGGGAGAGACGAATCCTTTCTTGGTCATTACTCTTCTCATACGCTTCAAGTGTCACCCAATCAAAGACCTTTCGACAGGGATTGCCTCGAAGCTAGGTCATTTGATCTAAGTGGCACCGTTCACGCACAGGTTCGTCAAAATGACCTCAAGTCAAAAGACCAACTAGCCTATCATCACTCAGAGTCATCATTGACAGATTGGTCAATATAACCATATGATAACTCTTGTGGATCGTTCAGTGAACTCATTCTCTAATGAGCACATGTGTCTTGTCAACGACTTCGCCAAGTCAAGCGATCATGAGATCATCGCCACAGCTATACGATGAAGACTAAGACACAATAGTCTATCCGATGTTTCGATATCCTTGTCTCGAAACATCTACGACCACGAACCCTTTTAGACTTATGCTACAGACGGTCAAACATTTCTCCATGATCGAGATACTCATCTCGATACCTGTTTGACCTTGCATAAAGTCTCAGGACTTTACCTAAGTTAATGTCTAATGTTAACTACATTATAAAATAACTTAGATAAATTATTACCAAACCGCTTACTGTTATTTCGAACAAGATGCTTGTGCTATTCACACATGAAGATAGATAGCCTCGAGGGTATCATCTCTCAACATCTCCCACTTGCACTCAGGCCCATTTATCCCGGTATCTTATACCGTTTTTACACATAAGTTTTCTCGACTTCATGTGGTAGAGCCTTCGTGAGTGGATCTGCTAAAACCGTCCACACTATAGACTCAAGGGGTTTTTATGTTCATGTTAGACCAACCATTTGAATCTCATTCAAATAATTCACTTGGTCTATCGGAATCTGTAATATTTAATATACATGGATCTTATCCAGCTCATCGTACATTACGATAATAATTTAAATTTGTTAATGGTCATTTCAAATGGCTCATATCTATTTCTGATAAAGTATCAAACTCTTTGATTACTTAATCAAATTATATGTTCCATCTCTTTAATGCCTTGCATGTAATTTATACGCTCCCACTGACCTTGAAAACTCTCTGGCTAATTCATATAAGTCGGTCCGTCTAAATCATATTTAGAAAAAAACGAACTTATAAGTGAATGCTCCAATTTTCATGGTCAACATAAGCGTTTTACATCGGATTTGGTCCGAGTAGATCTGTACACATCTGTTGGCGAGACGATTTCAACTAATCCGTTTTAAAGAAATTAGGGTGAAAACCGTTTTCGATCAACAAGATTGTACTTTACAATTCTCTTTCTGCACCAATCTTTCAACTTAAAGATTGACTTGCAGAAAGTGAGGAAACATTTTCCTTGGGTACGTAAACTAAATTCTCAAATTTATTTACGCACACGGACCTATTTTGATTGCATCAAGTTTTAAATCGGAGTTACTACTCCGAATTTCATCCCGGAAGTTGACTAAGTCATCATCAGTTATGATGTCTAACTCGACAATTCGTCTCACGAAATTCGAGTAATTATACAACTTCTTTAATGATCGATTTAATGAATATCTTATTGACAATGTCCTCATAGGACATTATCAAAACCTAGGCATTACGATCTGGGACTTAACCCAGAGAGAGGACTTAACTCAGAGTCACTTACTATGTATCGCACCAAGTCTCACTAAGTGTGATTCATACATTTTAACACACGGATGTGTTAACAGACTTGACCTGAGAGAAAATCACATTTTCTTTTAATTACACAAGATTTTATGTAGCTAAGTATTTGACCATTCGATCTAATCGAATCAGTTTAAATACTTTCTACTTTTCGTTCTTTATTTTATCAGACTTGTGTTTCATCAAGAACACGTGTCTTAATAAAATATACGAATAACTTATTTTGGTTAAAATAGACTCGCGTACATCAGTATGTACGAGACAGAGTTCGACAACTCATTCTTCCACTATCTTGCAGATGGTTTTCAGCCATTATATCTGAGAGGATAAGATTCACAAGTGTCCGTAGACTTCATAATACGAGAGGTCAGACCCCTCTTTATGTGACTTGTGAAGCTTAGTCTCTCGACATGGCCTAGTCTATTTTACCATATAAGTTTGCTACTATCTTGTGTATTTATATATTAACATTTAATATATACATATAGTTATTACAAATTACTTAACACAAAACATTGCTTCCGAAGCAAGGTGACGACATTCGTCAAAAAATGTGTTAGACGTTTTTGTATAACTATTTATTCTGAAATCGTGACATCAAAATATATCACATTTTCATTTCCTCCTACTTATGTCTTTACTAATGATAAATTAAACTAACTTTCTCAATTGACTTTCCGGAGTGCCTTCTTCCTTTTCTAAATCACATTTAGATATTAATTAACCCAACATAAATAGCTATGCAAGCATCTTATGTATCCAAACGCTTGAGCTTTGTAATCTCAAGTTTAGCTCAAGAAGTTGCTTGTCTCAAGATCCGGTTGGGATACATAGTCTTGCACCGCTCATGCACTCGTATTCGACTCAAACGGTTTGATCAAATTCTCGAACTTTGCGGATCGGAATTGTTTGTCCATACAACCTTGAGGGTAGCTCGACAAGTTGTAGGGAGAAACATACTTCGAATACCCTATATGTTCAAGCTGCCTCATATAGAGAAGAGTGACATGTAGCTTTAATTTATTTGTTGGACCCAGAACTTAATGAAATCATATTTCTTAAGTCTGTTCTTTAGAAGGTCATTTAATGTCAACGAGAATATAGTTTAATTCCATCAATTAGAATTTAACTTGATATTCAATTAATCAACTATTTGACCAGTTAACTTATTCCAATATTATATTTTGATTCCTTCGGTAAACATAGTCTTGCCCTAGTTTTTGCATATGTTCAATATTAAATATAGGTAGATTGGCTTTCATCTATCTATATCCTCCCACTATTTTTATGATCGTTTTAAAGCTTAATAACGAACGATTTAATCGAATTTAAAAATTAGTGAAAGAGGGATCCAATCATCCCGAACCTTACAACCTTGAGGAGACTCAACAAGTTGATTGGTTCCATGACTGGTAGACTAACTCTTGGTCAATCACATCACATGTGATTCCCTGTCGATTTTTACCCACAGTCACTTATGATCTTGAGGAGACTCAACAAATCATAATGACTGGTCTAGTCAGACCCTTGATTTCGTGTCCAGATTTGACTTAGATCGATACTCGAGGAGACCCGACGCATCGATTTGGGTCAAGTCTAGACTACATCACATGTATGTTGGAGTTTGTTCCTTAAAGAAAAAACAAGTCACAGCTTGAGGAGACTCAACAACTATAATTGTCTTCTTTGAGTTACCAAGCTCCAAAATCAAGGAGGGATACGAATTAATCTTTAATAAGATTTATAACGCATTGACTAGATATAGTCCAGGGTGTCATACAATCATGATTCGCGACATTGCGGTCCAGCGGAACACAGCCAGGGAATTGACTAAGCCAGGATCACTGCCCCTTGTACTAGCAAGGGTTGACCCAGAACTCTTAGCCAAGCACATTGACTGGATCATGGTCCATTGAATGAAGCTTGTCATTTTTGTATGTGTGCCATAGACTAAACAGCTTTTATTAACAACTAATTAATCCTATCAACAAGTTGCATCCTTAAATTCAAAATTTTAGGATTTGTTTAACAACTTTTATTAAGTCCTTATCAACTATAAGGTTCACGTGCTATCCTAATCGTTATTAGGATTTTAATAAAATTATTAACCAACGCTAAAAGCGAAGTCCTTTAATGAGAATTAATAATAACAATTAGAATTAAGAAATCATTAAAAGGACTACCCTAATCAGGAATTAGGTCTTAAAGGGTTGTTAATATTTTATTAAAACATAGCATGTCATTAAAATTCAAGTAAATAAATTTTAATCATTTTTAATGGCTAACCTAAAGGGTTGTCTTGTGTTATCAAATAAGGGACAAGAAGACATATCCATTAAAAATTTACACTAATTTTATCGCATAAAAAGTGTACAACTATTTAACAATTAAATAGACTAAAGTATCGCATAAACAATTTAGCATGCATACTTAAATTTAACATTTAAATTTAAAAATACGATTTTTAAAACATTTTATTTTATCTCATAAAGTAAAATCTTGTTTAAAAATCATAACATTTGCATGCCACTTTAAAATATTTATCGCATAAAAATTTTAAACTTTTAAAATCAGTTTTTAAAAATATCTTATAAATTTAAAACATCATTTTAAAAATTTCATGTTTAAAATTTATCACATAAAATTTTAAACAACATTTTAAACTTATCGCATAAAGTTTTAAAGCTTTAAAACAATTTTAAAATTTACCACATAAATTAAAAAATTCCATTTTAAAACTTTCATGTTTAAAATTTATCATATAAAATTTTTAAACAAAAAAAATTTAAATTTATCGCATAAATTTAAAGAAAACATTTTTCTGTAAAAGCATTCAAATAATAAATTCGCAGTCCTAGATCAACATACAGAGATGGCTCTGATACCAATGCAGGGTATCGCTCTGATATCATTGCAACGCTGTTAAGGCCCATCATCCATGGCACCTTAGACCCGTCACAAGATCCCTCACGAACTTGTTTTACGGCATGCCTCTCGACAACGCCCAACCCATTATAAGATCCCCATCTTATCGGGACTTGGTACGGTAAGAGCGATTACTTCGGGTCAGCTCATAACCCGAGAACCCGTACTCAAGCTCAACAAGCTCTGATACCAATGCAGGGTTTTCGTGGGACCCTTAGGGCACAAAAACTCTAGTCCCGTCCTAAGTCGGACGGAACATATACAGAAATGCAGCGGAAAATTTTTTTTATGTTAATCTAATTAACATGCAACCCTAAGAAACCAGACCCTATTAGCCAGGATCTCTGCCAACTTGGGATGGATCTGACCACCCCAAGAGGGATCTAACTACTGCGAATAATTAAATGAAAACTTAAGCACATACCCGGAATCTCAGCCCTGGGGCAGGCGAGATGTTCCGCGCCGTCTTCCGAGCTGCTCCCGTCCTACGCCGAGCCGCTCCTTGAACCGCTCCCCGAACTGCTCCTCGAACCGCTCTGCATCCCGAGGCGATCATTCCCATGTCGCCGAGCCAACCACGCGCCGAAGAAAGTTTCACGCGAGTGAAACCTCCGCCTAGATTTCGGATCTAAATCCGAACTCCTTTGCGGCTTTGCTAGAGCCCTCAGGAGCAAGGCAGAAATTTATAGGGAGAGGAGAAATATTAATTTAGCTTAGATCCGAGCGTGCTCCAACATTTACGAGAGCCGCTCAGATCTAGAGCTTGGGACGAGTTTTGAGGAGGAGAGCAGACCCCTATTTATATAGGCGGCGGACTCCCCCCTTTTCTCAAAATCCGATGTGGGACTATTAATTTGAGTTAATTAAAATCAAGTTAGTTTGCACTTCACAAGGTGCAAACTTCCGTGAATTTTAACTCCCTCACCGTTGAGCTTCAATGTTGGTACAACCTACCAAATCGAAGAGGGTTCAACGGTGAACGCGTAGGAAAAAACGGCTCGTCAATCCGAGTCTGTTTGACCCTTCAAACAATTGTCCAAAGTTAGCCAAAAGTCATGCTTCTCTTAGAAACGTAGCCGTCAAGAAAATCCCAGGTTTCAAAAAAACCCTAACCAGAAAATTCGGGCTTGGTGGGCCTCCATTTTCGCTGGTTTCAGCCCAACAGTTTGGGCTGACTTGTTTTGGCTATAACTTGTGCATTTGGACTCCGTTTTTGACGCGGTTTGAACCTGCGTTTAGAGCGGGACGATCCCGTCATCTAGGTAACCTTTTCAACGCGTTTATTTAATTAAATATAGTCTTAAACAATTTAAGACACATTTAATCTCTTTTGCATCATATGCAAAATAGTCCCTATCTAGGCTTAAATTATCATTTGCATCAAATACAAATGATCCGAGGGCATATTCCTCTACATCCTCAACGTCGACTGGGTATTTACATAGGATTCGACTCACCATCGATCATTAGATACCTGGAACCCCTAACGGGGGACGCCCTTAAGGCACGTCTAGCAGATTGTGAGTTTGACGAAAGCACTTTTTCCAAACTAGGCATTAACACAGAGAAGCCAGAAGATTCAAAGACCATTTCATGGGATACCAAAACTTTATCCCATTTTGATCCGCGTACAAACCAATGTGAAGACGAGATCCTGAAGATCCTCCAAATACAGAATATAGCTCACATTTTACCGGACAAATTTACTGACAACCAGAAGATTATTAGATCACGCGTCCCTACTGCAAACACGCCAGCTAGGATTGAGATACCCATAAATGGATGCAATCCACCTACAGCAGAAGCGGCTGTACCTCAACAAAAAAGAGGACGACCCCCAAGCTCCAAAGATAAAAACCCTCGAAAGAGGAAAAATCCTGGAGCAATGATAACGATACCACCACAGGATGCTGAGCTCAGCCCAGATACCTCTCCCCTCCTAAAAACCCCTGAAGAGTAAAATATATGAGAAATATCATTAAACTATGAACGTACTGGGGAGGTACTGGACAGAAAAAGCACAATCATCGATGACAACTTCGCGCTCATTATTGCCAATCACGACACTGAATACGACGATGAGACCGATCCACGCTCTCTAGCAGAATGTAAATGCAGAGAGGATTGGCCAAAGTGGAACGAGGCAATAGGAGTAGAGCTGGACTCACTCTCGAAGCGCAAAGTTTTTGGACCTGTAGTCCTAACACCAAAGGGTGTTAAACCTGTGGGATATAAATGGGTATTCATAAGAAAAAGAAACGAAAATAATGAGATCATACGCTACAAAGAACGCCTTGTTGCACAAGGATTTTCCCAAAGACCATGAATAGACTATGATGATACATATTCCCCGGTCATGGATGCGATCACTTTCCGTTTCATTATTAGCCTAACTACTACGAAAGGTCTAGATATGCAGCTCATGGACGTTGTGACTGTATACTTATATGGAAATATAGATAAGGGTATTTATATGAGACCGGCCGGATACAAACTACCAACGGAAACGACAGAAAGACCTCGGACGTCTATTCTGTCAAACTCCAAAGATCATTGTATGGTCTAAAAAATCGGGGAGAATGTGGTATAACAGACTTAGTGAATTCCTAGTACAACAAGGATTCACAACTAATGAAGTTTGCCCTTGCATCTTTATAAGATCAAAGGGAACATGATTCGTAATTATTACCGTCTACTTAGACGACCTAAACATCATCGGATCTCCTGAAGAGATAGCTGAGATATCCAAGAGTCTCACACAGACTTTTTAGATGAAAGACCTTGGCAAAACGAAGTTCTGCCTAGGCTTACAAATCGAACACCTAAGCGGAGGAATCCTGTTACACTAGTCCACATACATAAAGAAGTTGCTGCAAAACTTCCTTATGGACAAATGTCATCCGCTTAGTACACCAATGGTTTTCAGATCATTGGATGTTAATACGGACCCCTTTCGGCCTCTGGAAGAGGGGGAGGAAGCACTGGGTCCCGACATACCCTACCTGAGTGCAATTGGAGCACTCCTATACCTAGCAAACTGCACGCGTCCCGATATAGCGTTCGTAGTTAACCTACTAGACAGATACAGTGCAGCGCCCTCAAAGGGCCACTGGAATGGAGTGAAACACCTTCTGCGCTACCTCCAAGGGTCAGTTGACCTGGGACTATACTTCAAGAAAGGTGTAGCCTCCAACTTTATTGGTTATGCAGATGTAGGATACAGATCTGATCTGAAGTCCAAGACTGGCTTCGTTTTCACCTACGGTGGAACAGCCATCTCATGGAGATCTGTGAAGCAGACTTCAATTGCAACCTCATCCAAGCACTCTGAGCTCATAGGGATCCACGAAGCTAGCAGAGAATGCTTCTGGCTTCGTTCAGTCATCCACCACATCCTCGTGACTACCGGCCTGAAGACGGGAGATCTTGAACCAACCACCATGTACGAAGACAATACTGCCTGCATAGCTCAACTACGAGGTGGCTACATCAAAGGTGACAGGACGAAGCACATTTTCCCAAGCTCTTCTGGATGCATGAACAACAAGTAGACAACCAGATCGACATCCAGCAAATCCAGTCTTGCAACAACCTGGCATATCTATTTACTAAAGCTTTACCTCGTTGTATCTTTAGAAAACTTGTATTAGGAATTAGGATGAGACAGTTGAAAGATCTACAAGCCTGAAGCTTGTACACATCAGGGGGAGTTAATGTTGAGTTGTATTCTTTTTCCCTTGGCTATTGGTTTTTTCCACTGGGTTTTCCATAGCCAAAGGTTTTAACGAGGCAACCACATCAACTCTGGATCCAGAAGTATCCACTTCTGATGATATCCATCGATCAGGGAAAGTTACAGAGACTTGTACTCTTTTCCCTTAGCCACTGGTTTTTCCCACTGGGTTTTCCATGGCAAAGGTTTTAACGAGGCAAGAACTATTAACTTAGGATCCAGAAGTATCCATACCCCCATGGTCAGATAAGCTCTATGAACCCTGAAGTGCTCATATACGGCTTACAACAATGGATGGATAAGGGGAAGTGTTATAAATGGGCTTTTGTAGGCACATCTTTGTATTGGGTATCCACCCATTATGTAACCCTACATCTATAAATACAGGGCTATGGGTTCCGTAGCCACCAAGTTTACAACAGATTTTAGTTTCTTGGAACTTTGATGATGATGATGATGATAGATGTGTCCATGAATTTAGATTGTGGTTGTATTTTGGGAATTTTTATTATACATGGATGTTTCTTGGAACTTTCTAATTTTCTGGGAATTTTTAATGTACATGGAATTTTTAAGATTTTATAATTTTTTTGAAAAATATAGAAACATTAGCCAAGAACAATCCCTGGCTAATACACATTAGCCATGGAATATCTGTGTCTACTGGCGACGACAATTTCGTGGCTATTATACAATTGCCATGGCTACGACGGTCGTGGCTAAAGTTTTATAGCCACGGTGTTCTGTGGCCATGGTACATCAATAGCCATGGAGATAATCAAGGCTAAAGAACATTAGCCACAGACGACAAGCCATGTCTAAAGTCTTCTAGCCACGGATGGTCCGTGGCAAATAATATACATTTGCAACGGCAGTCCGTGGTGGCCCTTTAGCTTTAATATCATGACAATTACCATCCATTTGAAACCCTATAGTGATGTAGAAACCTTGATATCAACGATCAATTGATTAATCCTTAAGAATTTTAAAAATTCGACTATGTATATATTTATGGATCCTAAGATAGTGACTTGGAATTTGGAGTTGCTCAAATGAATGCTATCAAATGCTACATTAATAAGTGCAATTGTGCACATTTGAATAAGGCGTAAATTTTTGCCATGGTACTTTGAATAAGGCAAAAATTGCCATAAAATTTGAGTAAATGCATGAAATTTGAACCACAACTCATTTTCATGATCTTTTGAGGGAGTAAGTGTTATATCCCATAAGCTCGAGAGTTCCTAAGGATCTTACATCAGGAGATTGCGACATATTAAGGGATATACTAAGCTTAGGTGTGGATGGTGGAGTGCGTAAGAGGAATGAGATTATAGTCATAGGGAAGAGTGTATAGACTTGAGAACTTTGCCCTTATAAATATGATTTCAACACCCTTTAGTATTGCCAATAATCCATGAATAGAGTCAACATTGTCTTTTGGGATTTGTCACTTATTTTGCTAAGGGACTAGTAAAACGCTAGTTGGGGGTGTGATTATGACTGAATATTTCATATCCTAACATCATAACCATCTCCTCTTGTGCATATAATCCATGGAATCATGCTCTCTTAACTACATTTACGTTAATTCCTCATTTGTGAGCATATGATTTTATTTTGGAACAATTTCACTTCACACAGCATTATAAATGTCTACTATATTTTTAGGGATTTTTCTGGATTTTTCAGGTGTCGCGAAGGGGACTAAATCAACTCAAGAACAGAAGTGCATAGCAGGCACCTGTAGAAGGAATGACTGGCGCCTGGGCAACCAAACAGGCGACTGCCCGAACAACAGTAGTCGCCTGCCTTTAAAGAGCTGGATCTAGAGAAACTGAAGCACAACGACAGTCGCCTGCAAGAGGATTTACAGTCGACTGTAATATTGTACAGTCACCTGCCATTTTCGCATCAGTCGCCTGATTTCTCGGACGCCTGAGGGATCCAAAAGAGCTGACTTACTGTTTATTTTAGCACTTCTACAGCAGGCGCCTGACACGAAAGATAGTCGCCTGTGGATCACACAGGCGACTGTAATATTCAAGACAGTTGCCTACCTTCATTTGGAAGCTCTGCAGCCTACCAACCATGCGACTGTCTGACCAACGACAGTCGCCTGTCATCAGTCGCCTAGCGTTTGTTCAGCAGTCGACTGATCGGGGTTTTTCGCCCAAATTCTGGGTTGCGAGAAACATGTTTGTCTTAACCCGATTTCTCTCCAGTCGATGTGGGCCGTTGGATGGTATTTTGGAGGGGTGGGATGCAACCCCTAAGGGGTATAAAACACTACTATTCAGATGTAATAAGAGAGAGCTTAATCTTTTACTATTTTTAGGTCATCTTCTTCCTTACTAAGGGGATTAGGGTTTTGGAGAGTTTTGAGTTTCTTGATCGCGTTTTTGCTGTTGTTGAGATTGATTGATGATTGAGGAACCTAGTATTTGGTGACAAATCTCCAACTCTCTTACTGCTATACATTTGCTTTCATTTCTTGTATTGAACTATATCTATATCATTGAATGCTTATTCTATTCTGGATATGTTAGGCTAAATTCATTGTGTGGGTGCTTTGGATTGATGTAGGATGTTTTGATTGCCTTGCTAATGTTAATTTCCAGTACCCCTTTGTTAATCCATGTTGTTGGGTGAAATAAGCTTATGATTAATTGGATTTGATACTATCCATGGAGGAGTCGCAGAATGGTGGTGCTTCGTAATTGTTGCACCTATGTTTCCAATGGGTATTGCATATCTTGACGTGAATGCAAGACCCTTCAATCCATATTTCGTAATTTAGAAGGTTAATTTACCCAATAATACAAATTGTTAATTGGGCTGTAACCCGTTTATCAAATCGTGCATTACCCAAAAGGGGCCGCAGAACGATGGTTGTGTGATGCGCAACACAACCTACATGCACTACTCTCACAAACCTTGAAATGGGTGTGAGAGTGATTCATGAGCTTTAATTAGGAGAAGAACCCAATTAGCAATTACCTTTGGTGCACTCCATATGTGCTTAATTGATTTATTCCCCATTCCTCATACCTTGAAATGGATGAGTAATCGAGTTATCATGGAATTAACATTTAGCAGAGCAATCGAGTAATCCTACTAATATCCTCAACACCCGCATTCTTTCTCTCCCTTGCATCCAAATCTTAGGACATTACCCTAACTCTAGGTTACTTAGATAAATCATCTATTCAAACAATCATTCACCCTCAAAGGGCGGTTAGAATCCTCAACCATTCTTTACATGCTCTGACTATTTGTGTGAATTAGCAGATTAGTTCTGTCTATATGGATACGATCCCGTACTCACCGGGTATATTATTTGCTGACCTCGTACACTTGCGAGTATCACCTTTCAGGTCTAGTCATTCCACTGGACTGCAAGGATGCAAATTATGATTGTGTGACACCGTCGATTACATCTAGTCAATTACGTTAAAAATCTTCTTCAAGATTAGCAGTAACCCTCCTTATTTTAGAGGTTGGAAAATATAGGTTCTATGTTATTGTTGTTGAGCACACTCAAATTATGCCATAGCTACTTTATGGAAACCAACTTCTCATTACATGAGATGTAGTCTAGATTTAACCCAAACCGTCGCGTTGTGCCCATACACCGAGCTCCGGCGTAAGTTAGGTGGACACGAAAACAAGGGTCCGACTAGACTAGTCATTGTAATTTGGATGAGCACACTCATGATCATAAGTGGCTAGGGGTAAAAACCAATAAGGGAATCATATATGATATGATTGATGAAAAGGCATCTACCAATCGCAGAGTCAAGCAAATTGTTGAGCACACTCAAGGTTGTGAGGCTCATGGTCGTTCATTATTATGGCTAAAAATGTTTGCAAAAATAATGGGAGGATATAGTTAGATAAAAGCCATTCTATCTATGATTAAAATTGAACATATGCTAAACTATGCTAGTTCTATGTTTACCGATGGAATCCAAAACATAATATCCTAAGAGAATACGTTAACTGGTAAAAATGGTTGGTTAAAGGAATATCAGCTCAAATTCTAATTGATAGACTAAACCATGTTCTCACTGACATTAAAAATGACCCTCTTAGTATAAGCTTGATGACAATGATTTCCTTGAGCTCTAGGTCCAACAAAATAAATGCATGTTGTCTGTCACTCGCCTCCATGAGGGGTAGCTTGAACATACTGATGTTCAAAGCATGTTTCTCCATGCAATTTATTGAGTCAACTCATGGTTGTATGGAAAACGGTTTCGATCCGCAAAGTTTGAAATTTTTATCAAATTGTTTGAATCGAAGATGAGTGCTGATCGGTGCAAGACTATGTATCCCAACCGGATCTTGAGACGAGCAACTTGTTGAACACACTCAAGGTTGCAAAGCTTAAGCGTTTGGATACATGAGATGTTTGCACGTCTATTATTTATGTTGAGACACATAATATCTAAATGAGATTTAGAAAAGGAAGAAGGCATTAAGGAAAGTTAATTGAGAAAGAAAGTTTTATCTATCGTTAGTAAAGGCAAAAGTAGGAGGGATTGAAAATGTGACATATTTGATGTCACGACTTCATGATAATCGTCATACAAAAATAGATTGTCATACGTGTTGGAAAAAGGAGCAATTGTTGTTTCTTGGACCATAGACGACGTCTAACATTTTTTGACGAATGTCGTCACCTTGCTTCTAAAGCAATGAATAATTTGTATAACGATACTGTATTAAATGTTAATACATGAATACGTAAGATAGTAGCAAAACTTATATGGCAAAATAGACTAGGCCGTACCAAAGAGACTAAGCTTCACAAGTCACATAAAGAGGGGTCTAACCTCTTGTATTATGAGTCAATAGACACTTGTGAATCTTGTCTCAAAGGTATGATGGCCAAAATTCCATCTGTAAAACAGTGGGAGAATGAGTTGGTGAACTCGTAGTCTCGTACATACGGATGTACCCAGACCCAAGTTTAAGTTAGCCAGGATAATTTGTTCTTATTTTATTATGACATGTGTTCTTGTTAAAACACAAGTCTGATAAAATAGATAACACAATGATAGAAGTATTTGAACTGCTTCAATCAGATCGAAGAGTCGAATACTTAGCTGTATAATTCTTGCAAAATTAAAAGAAAATGTGATTTTCTCTTAGGTCAAGTCTTTTAACACATCGGTGTGTTGGAGAGCATGAATCACACTTTGTTAGACATGATGTGATGCATGGCAAGTGAATCTGAGTTACAATCCTCCCTCTGGGTTAAGTCCCAGATAGTAATGCCTAGGCTCTTGATAAGGTTCTACGAGGACCTTATTAATATGATATTCATTAAATCAATCGTTAGGAAGTTACTGGATTACTCGAGTCTCATGAGACGAATAAGTCGAGTAAAACGTCATAGCTGATGATGACTTAGTCAACTTCCAGGATGCCATTTGGAGTGGGGACTCTGATTAATAACCCAATGCAATCCGAAAAGGGTCCTTGCACGTAAATAAAGTATGGACTTTAGTTTACGTGCCCAAGGAAAGTGTTTCCTTTGGCTGCAAGTGAATCTTCGAGTTTAGAAGATTGGTACAGAAAGAAAATAGTGAAGTACAGCTTATGTTGGTTGAGAACGGTTATCATCCTAACTCATATAAACGAATTATGATGAAATTGTCTCGCCAGCAGATGTGTGCATATCTACTCGGACCAAACTCGATGTAAATGCTAATGATGACCATGAAAACTGGAGCATTCATGTATAGTCTGTTATCTAAATATGATTTAGAAGAACGAACTTATATGAATCGGCCAGAGAATTTTCAAGGTCAGTGGGATCAAAATAAAAGGCAGGCGAGGCATCAAGGAACCGAAACATATGGTTTGACAAAGTGGTCAAAAAGTTTGACACTTTATCAGAAATGATTATGAACCGTCTAAATAACTAGTAAACAAATTTGAGTTACTCTCGATTAGCTGGATGAGATCCAGTGAGGATAAATATTATAGATTCCAAGAGACCAAGGAAATTATTTGGATGAGATTCAATTATGTGGTCTAACATGAACATAAAAACCACTTAAGTCTATACAGTATATGGTTTAACAGATTCACTCACAAAGGCTCTGTCACATAAAGTCTACAGAGACTTATGTGCAAATGCAGTATGAGACACCGGGGTAAATGGGCCTGAGTGCAAGTGAAAGATGTTGGGAGATAGGTATGCCCTCGAACTCAAGGCAATTTATCTATATGTAAGTGTACAAACATCTTGTTCAAAATTACAGTAAGCTATATGGTAAGAATTTATCTAAGTTAATAAAAATGTAGTCGACATTAGAACTTAGGTAAAGTCCTAAGACTTAATGCGAGGTTAAACAAGTATCGAAATGAGGATCTCGATCATGGAGAATTGTTTAACCGTTAGTAGCATAAGTCTAAAATCATTCGTGGTCATAGATGTTTCGAGAAAAGGATATCAAAACATCGGATAGACCGTTGTGTCTTTGTCTTCACCATGGAGTGGTGACGATGATCTCTGTAAGGACCGTCTACCTTGCAATACTAACAACAAACACTCAAGGGGGGTGAATAGAGTAATGGCAATAAATTGTGTAATTAAAATTAAACTTGCAAATACGGAATAATAAGTGCAAGAGGAATTAATCAACACAATCAATCCAAACGCAAACACAAGGATTACCCTGGTTCCCCAAACTTGGGTACATCCAGCCACACCAATATCCACTATAATTCTCACACAGAGAAGTGAATACAATCTCACACAGAGATACCTCACACAGAGGATTTTGGATTCTCACATAGAGAAATCCACACCCTCACACAGAAAGACCTCAAACAGAGGATTTAGGATTCTCACACAGAGAAATCCTTGCTTTCACACAGAAAGACTATAAGCTCTCACACAGAGAGATCTCAACCAACCCTGACACAGAAGGTTATACTCTCACACAGAGAGTAACTAGCTCTCACACAGAAAGCTAGGGTTACAAAGAAATAACAAAGTAAAACAAATACGCTTACCTATGCCTTGAGATGAACTTATTCATAAATGAATGCAAGGCATGGAAGAGGATCTCCAAGTAATGAGATTTGCTTGATAGCACTTGGATGAATTCCCTTGAGCTGGACTTCAATGCATGAAGAAGAATGAGAGCTCTTGAGAGGGAATTTAGGGAGTTTGAGAGTGGCTTATAGATCTCTTGAGATATTCAATAGCATCAAGAAGTATAAGAGATATCAGCCCACTCATATATATAGGAACCCTATATCAAACCCCAAAACCCAAGGAAACAACCAAAGAAAGAATTCTGCAACGGTTAGAAACTAGGCGAAAACGACAGGAACAGTCGACTGTTGATCAAAAGACAGTCGATTGATCAACGGCTAGAAAATATCCAACGGCTATAATCTGAGCCAGAACAGTCGACTGACGAAGACATTACAGTCGACTGACAAACAGGACAGGCGACTGTTAATCCTTCAACAGACGACTGATGCAGGGGATGGATCGAAACAGAGAGCTGCACTCTTTCTCCAGTTATTCGCACAGGCAACTGATGTCAATACTATAGTCGACTCTCAAATAGTCAGGCGACTGTACATTCTTCATCAGTCGTCTGCTGTATAAAATGGAGAGAAGACAGAGAGATTCAAAGATTGCACTTACGATAGACAGGCGACTGTTGGCCAATTTCCAGGAGACTGTAAGTATACAGGCGACTGTAAACTGATCGACAGACGACTGTGCGTAAAGCTCAAGTTGAGTCAATTGAAATGTTGACTTGAGCTGTGCATATCAGGCGACTGTAGAAGGATCTACAGGCGACTGGAAATCACCCAGTCGACTGTGTTTCCTTTAACAGGCGACTGATGGAAAGCCAAAGACTCCAAATGAGTCTTTGGTCAGAGTGAACCTATTGGGTTGGATTCTATGATAATCCTAAGGCTCACTAAGATGGTTAAATGCATATGCATGAATGAGTAAACCATCTAACAAGGCATTAAATTAATCCTAGACTCAAAAGAGAGAGAAAGCAATAAAGTAAATTACATGGATTACAATGCTTTCCTTAGAGTCTAAGTCTTCAATCTTGATGCCTTGATTGCTCTCCACCATCTCCAAGCTTTGACACTCCTTGAGTCCAAGCTTTGGTCCTTCTTCACATGATGTCCATTCTTATGCCAAGTGATTAGTCTCCAAAAAAGATATTCTTGAAATAAACTGAGAGACTAAAACATGAGAGACATTAGCAACAACATAATGTTGTGATCATCATCAAAATAAGATTGGTATGAAACACCAATACTCAACATTCTCACCCTTTTTTATGATGACACACATTATGTAAATTACAAAAAGATAAAGCACAATGCTAATGAGCTCCCCCTACTTATATGCACCAATTAAACAATGAGCTACACAATTGTAAATACTCATTATGCCAATTAATACCAAGGTGACATATAATAGTCATGGATTACATAAACCAATTGAAATAGACAATGTCATGCAAACATGAAAGGTTTATCTAATCCCATAAATCTCTCCCCATATGCATATGAATATATCTCTCCCCTATATGATATATATTTACATAATACATATATCTCTCCCCCTTGACATCGTCAAAAAGGTGAACATCAAATATATCCCCCTTTGTCATCTTAACCAAGATGTGACAATATGCAAGAACGAAAGAGATGTATGATACCAAATTGAAAAATTTAGTGGGTATCAATTCACTATCCCATGCTCCCCTAGATCATAGAAATGGTCAACTTTTGACTTCTAGGATTTAATACCAATTATACAATAAATGGATCCATGGGCTAAAAGTGTATCAAAGCAATAGATATGGAAAAATCAAGCTTCAATGATACACAATGGTAATGCCAAAAGAGTTATACCATGAAACAACTTGGCAATATCAAAGATGTTTGGTTTGAGACCAAAAATAACAAATTATAAAAATTAATCTCAATCACACCCCGAAATGAGAGTCAAAATATGTTTTAAAATATTTTAAACATATAACATATTTAATCCCCTTATTGACATACACATGGATCAAAAGTACATGCATCTCAATAAAATCCCCAAGATTCCCATTTTCATGAAAAATACATACAATTGAAAGTATTTTCAAAAACATGAAACACACACGCAACCAATGGGTATGCAAAAATATAGCATTAAGCACAATACCCATGCAATATGCAAATGTGTATGGGGAACCTAAACATTAGGGAACCAAACCCAAGATGAGTTTGACTTCCTAACATAATCACACGAGGTGATCACATCCATAACTAGAGAGTTGATGTAAATATCCCTCTCTTGCACACTAACCTTAGTGGGAATTCATAATCTCAAGGATTTCCTAGGCAATGGTTTTGCCTTTGTAAGAGGGATGGATGTGGCATGCTTAGGTGTAGAAACGAATTTCTTAGCATGCAAAGAATGAGGATTTTGCTTCTTAGCAAAAAATGAAGATTTTTCATTCTTCCTCATCACCTTGTGATCTACATGCTTCTTGTTGATGTTATTTTTGTACAAGAAAGCATGGTGATTCTTCTTAGGTTCTTTAGCAATATTTCTTGACTTTGCACCAAAAGAAGAATTAAAGGTGGGTTTGGTAACCACCTTTGGAGTGTATCCCAAACATCCTCTATGGTTTGTCAAAAGTTGTTTTTCAAGCAAACCGTGGAGTGAATCCCTAGAAAAACAAAGCTTTTGAGCTTTTGGGATTCCTCTTCGCATTTCAACGTAAGTTGTTGAATGCGAGTTTCAAAGCTAAGGTTTTTAGCTACTAATTTTTCATTGGTTAAGCTCAAATCCTTAACTTGAGAGAGAAGTGTGTCTCTCTCACTAGTGTCACAAACATGCAAAGCATCATGATTATTTACACTAGTAGATTCTAAAGCATGCACCCTACTCATAGCATTCTTAAATTTAGCTTTCAATTTATTATATGAATCGACACACTTACTTGTCAAGTTGGAGGCCACATTGAAACGGTATTCAAGCTCCTCGTAGGATAGCTTTTCCTCCTCAACTTCCTCATCGCTTTCCTCCTCGCTAGATCTTGACGAAGACCCTTCTCCATTAGCCATGAAGCACACTTCTTCGTTGGAGTTGAGCCACGCCTCTATCTCTTCATCGCTTGAGCTAGAGGAGATTAATGAAGAATCATCAAAAGCCGCGAAGCACATGTGAGCTTGCTCCTTGTCATCCTCTTCTTCATCACTTGAGGTGTTCTCATCGGAGTCATCAAATGTGCCGACAAGTCCCTTCTTTTGGTTCTTGAACTTGGACTTGCCTTTCCAATGCTTCTTCCCTTTCCCTTTGTAAGTCTCTTTGTCAGGCTTGGAAGGGCATTCGGTAGAGATATGACCTTTTCCTCTACAATTGAAACAAATAGCATTGTTAGACTTGGAGGCAAACTTTGACAAAGATTTACCTTGCTTGCCCTTGAGGAATGTTTTGAATTGCTTGGCAAGCTCGATGTAATCATCATCGCTAACATCATCTTCTCCATCATCTTCACTCGGAGCTTCCCGATGGGATTTCTTTCTCCATTCGATTGGCTCCTTCTCGGCATGGAATGCAACCCCCTTTTTCTTCTCGGGCTTCGTTAGTTGAATCTCTTTCTTATGTTGAAGCCTTACTTCATATGCCATGAGATTCCCAATGCACTCCTCAACGGTGTATGTGGACATGTCATAAGACTCCAAAATACCGTTGGCCTTTGACTCCCATTGAGATGTGAGCGAGTCATCGATCTTCTCCACTCGATCCTCTTGAGAGATCACCATCCCAAGTCCTTCCAAAGCGTTCACGATTTCTGTGAACCTTGTGAACATCTCCGAGATGTTTTCACCTTCCTGCATCTTAAACAACTCATATTTAGATCTAAATACGCATTGTTTAGATTTCTTTACCTTCGAAGTCCCTTCATGAGAAATCTCCAATGTATACCAAATTTCATTGGCCGTTTTGCACATGGAGATGCGGTTGAACTCATTTGAAGTAAGGGCGCAATGGAATGCATTCATAGCCCTCGCATTAAATTTGATCGAGTCCTTCTCCGCTTTTGTTCTCGAAGCCGCGGGTGTAGTAGGCTTCTCAAAAGGTGACTCTGTGATGTCCCAAAGGTCTTGACCCTCCAAGTAGATCATCATCTTGATCTTCCAACTTGGGTAGTTGGTTCCATTGAAGAGCGGGGGTCGAACGGTTGATAGACCTTCTTCATGAGACATGGATGAAGCGTTGTATGCCATAGTTGTTGAATGCTTCAACCTCGCTCTGATACCAATTGTAATAACTGTCTACCTTGCAATACTAACAACAAACACTCTAGAGGGGGGTGAATAGAGTAATGGCAATAAATTGTGCAATTAAAATTAAACTTGCAAATGCGGAATAATAAGTGCAAGAGGAATTAATCAACACAATCAACCCAAACGCAAACACAAGGATTACCCTGGTTCCCCAAACTTGGGTACATCCAGCCACACCAATATCCACTATAATTCTCACACAGAGAAGTGAATACAATCTCGCACAGACATACCTCACACAGAGGATTTTGGATTCTCACACAGAGAAATCCACACTCTCACACAGAGAGACCTCAAACATAGGATTTAGGATTCTCACACAGAGAAATCCTTGCTTTCACACAGAAAGACTATAAGCTCTCACACAGAGAGATCTCAACCAACCCTCACACAGAAGGTTATACTCTCACACAGAGAGTAACTAGCTCTTACACAGAAAGCTAGGGTTACAAAGAAATAACAAAGTAAAACAAATACTCTTACCTATGCCTTGAGATGAACTTACTCATAAACGAATGCAAGGCATGGAAGAGGATCTCCAAGTGATGAGATTTGTAATGCCCTACAAGCTACTGCACAAGTACTAGAGGGGGGTGAATAGTACTTTAAAAATAACGAGGAGTATAATTCCTAATTATCGTGCAAACAACTACCAATCAATTTGCGGAAGCTTAAATTGATGACAACAACAAAATTAACAATGCTAACAATTGATATTACTGGGTTCGGATCCACCCAAGTCTCCCCGACTTGTTCCCGGTGATCCTACGTCCCAACCACCCGGATCCCCTCCGTATACTTAGGTTAGAAACCCTAACACAAGATTTCCACTATGAATATCTTGTGAAAAGCCTTCACGAGATCAAATCATACATGCAATGTCAATAGTGAATCCCACAACCCGGGATCACAACCTTCTCTCACAACCGAGAGAATCAATAGCAATGAAAATCAGTTTATATATGAAATAAACAATCTTACCACAAATCCTATACCTTGAGTTTTCTTACCAAATAGGTGCAAGGAGGGATTTGAGGAAGAGGAAGTCACCAAGACCTAGCACCACTGAAATGAGCAGCAATGGGTGCCTAGGAGTGATTAGGAGACTTGAATCAAGCTAGAGCTTGAATGGCTCACCAAGAACAAACTTCTCTCAAGATGGATTCTAGATCTAGAAAGTGAGAATGGATTTCTTGTGAGGGAGAGAGCTTTGGAAATGAGTGAGAATCTCTAACTCTTTCAATCTCAATGAATCTCTTAATGGCAGCTCTAACCTAGAGAGAAATGACCAAGCTTTGTATTTATAGGGTCCCAAAAAAACGAGCTAGGTCAAATCCCAACGGATAGAAATCTGAAGCAGTTAGTCGGTCAAAGAACAACCACTGACCGACTAGTTAATCAACTAGTCGGTCGGTCAATCAACATGGACCGACTAAGTGATGAACAGTGAACAGATTGAATTTCAGACCTAGAAATCTAGTCGGTCCAAGAAGACTGTCTGACCAACTAGTTTCACAACTAGTCGGTCGGTCAGTGAACTTAGACCGACTAAGAGTTAAAAACAAATAGTCTGAATACAAATTGAGTTAGTCGGTTCAAGAACAAATGTTGACCGACTAGATCATCAACTAGTCGATCGCCAAACGTTCTTAGACCGACTAACGATAAACAGTAGCTCAGGAGAAAATTGGCATGAACAGAGACTGTTCAACTAGTCGGTCTAAGTAGCATCACTGACCGACTAGTTCACTAACTAGTCGGTCGGTGAGTCAACATGGATTGACTAAGTATAAACAGTAACTAGGCAAGTTCAGGGAATGTTCAACTAGTCGGTCTAAGAAGCATCACTGACCGACTAGTTCACCAACTAGTCGGTCGGTGAGTCAACATGGACCGACTAAGTATGAACAGAAAAGAGCATGAAGTTTAGAAAGCAAACTAGTCGGTCCAAGAAGCTTTACCGACCGACTAGATCACCATCTAGTCGGTTGGTTCTTCTTCTTGAACCAACTAACATGCACAAGAAGTCCGAATCGAAGCGCGATGCTTCGAGGAAGTTAGAATGGACTTCTACTAAGATCCTAGAGCTAAGATATGAGCGTTATGAAGATAGAAATGTAAAATATACTCAAGGCTTAACATTCTATAGATCGAAACTAAAAGACTATAAATAAAACCTTAAGGAACGGTCTTCGAGAGCTTCGATCAAATCTTCATGACTTCCAAAATGGTCCAAAAGCTTCAACGAAGCTTTAGGCATTGAATACGAGCTTTGAGAAGTCTTGAGATGTCGCTTTGAGTGTTCTCGTGAATTTGGCGACGATCTCCATAACTGCGCTCACAAATTGTTAGTACATGAATTATTTATGTTTGCTCATCATCCAAAACCAAATCCGGGGAGTCCAATACTCAACAAGATTTGCTTGATAGCACTTGGATAAATTCCCGTGAGCTGGACTTCAATGCATGAAGAAGAATGAGAGCTCTTGAGAGGGAATTTAGGGAGTTTGAAAGTGGCTTATAGATCTCTTGAGATATTCAATAGCATCAAGAAGTATAAGAGATATCAGCCCACGCATATATATAGGAACCCTATATCAAACCCCAAAACCCAAGGAAACAGCCAAAGAAAGAATTCTGCAATGGCTAGAAACTAGGCGAAACCGACAGGAACAGTCGACTGTTGAGCAAAAGACAGACGACTGATCAATGGCTAGAAAATATCCAATGGCTATAATTTGAGCCAGGACAGTCGACTGACGAAGACATTACAGTCGACTGACAAACAGGACAGGCGTCTGTTAATCCTTCAGCAGACGACTGTACGAGCACATAACTACTTACATTTAAGCACAATTCATATCTACGTACGAGCACATACTCACACGTACTAACATACAGGTCATATAGTAGGCCTACTCACTTAACTATACATACACCTATTATTATCACACCTAGCATACACATAGCTTTACCCACCATTATAAGTATCTCCAACTACATACACCCCATTAGCTATTTCAACGCTGATTCATATATACTCAGACGCCCCTAGAGTGGTATAACTATCCTCACACATACTAACACACGTACAGATTCATAACATCATGAATAACTCTGAGTGTATATATATATATATATGGGTAAAATGCGCCTGAGCTCGTGCTCAGATGGGATTCCTGCGCTCGACCCCTCCTGACCGTCCGATCCGATCAACGATCATGGTAATATCTGACCTTTTTGTGCAATTACCAAAACGCCCTTTAAGCTCTTTTTAACGCGCCTCTGTACTAAATTACCTTTAACCCCTTTTGTACTAAAATACAATCGCCACCAATTCTTTTGCTTATTCCCGCGCAAAACGCAGAATCACTCGCAATCGCCACCAATTCTTTTGCTCACTCCGGCGCAAAACGCAGAAGCTGGAGCAATCGCCACCAATTCTTTTGCTCACTCAGGCGCAAAACGCAGAAGCTGGAGTAGATCCCCAGTTTTGCACAAGGTCTTCGATTTCAACAGCCCACGCCTAAGATCGCCCCCAAATCCAGGCCATCACACTCTCGTTGATTCCCCTGTTACTCTCCTCCATCGAGGTAAGGATCACCATCCCTAATTTGTTGGACATCTCATATTGCTCAACGCAAACAACGGGATAAATTTTTGAAGGGTTTTGCGCGGGGAGTAATTTCCAACCGTTGGACGATTAGCCTGGAAATTCCTCTCCGCGCACAACGGGCTAAATTTTTGTCCCGTTTTGCGCGGTGAGTAATTTCCAAACTAGCGAAGTGTTACGATGGAAATTACTCTCCGCACACAACCCTTCAAACATCGCACCCGTTGTGCACGTTGAGCAATATGAGATGTCCATCAAAACTTACCGAAGCAGCTCATATAGCACAACAACATGGAGCGAATGGCGTACATAATATTGCCCACCGCGCAAAACGGTTGATATGTTTGATTTTTTGATGGATTTGATCCGGTCATCAAATATGATGGTAACAATTAGATCAGATTGAAAAAGAATAGATATAATACGCAAGGTTTTAACATGATTAGTAATAGTAGTGTGGTTTCAACTAACATGCTGATGATGATCGACTGATACTTGGATAAACATGTATAGCAATCATGCTGCTGCAATATTACTGATATTTTTACTTGTTTCTAATGTAGAAAATGAAAATCGAAGAGAGTGAACCCTATGTGCATGATCAGGAGATGCCAAATGAGATTGAAGCTGAAAATGACAGTGCAAACAGCGTATATCAAGAGGATAGGCATAGTGATAATGAAAAAGGCAGCCCACATGTTGGAATGACATTTCAAACAGAAGAAGATGCGTATCAATTTTATAATACATATGCAGCAATGAAAGGTTTTGCAACCCGAAAGGGATCTACGGGAAAGGGAAAAGATGGCAATACCACGAGGAGGAAGTATACGTGCAACAAAGAAGGGTATAAAAGCTTAAAAGATAAGAGGGAGATAGGGAGGGACGTTAATCGAAGGAAAAACGAGAGAGAAGGCTGTATGGCTCGAATGACAGTTCATAAAATCACCGGAGGAGTATGGCGCATAAACTCCTTTAATGATGATCATAATCATGAGTTGATAAAAAGCCCAGCGAAGATCCAGATGCTACGGTCACATAAAAGATCGCAGATGGACGGAACATGTAGGAATTTAGTTGATCAGATGCGTGGCTGTGGAGTAGGACCTGCAAAGATTGCAAGGATTCTAAATGCCACGAGTAGTAGTAATGTCAATATTACTACGCAACAATGCATTGATCATGGGAGAGTAGAAAGAAAGAACAACATTGGGAAGGAATGCATTAGAGTAATAGAACAATTTATTAAAAGGCAAGCTACAGACTCTCAGTTCTATTATGCTATTGAGCATGATGAAGAGAATGTATGCAGGAGTATATTTTGGGCTGATGGAAGGGCGAGGACATCATACAGCCAGTTTGGAGATGTTGTTGTGTTTGATGTCACTTATAAGACAAATAGATTCATGTTGCCTTTTGCACCTTTTACAGGTGTCAATCATCATAAATAGTCTATTTTATTTGGATGTTCTCTTCTTGCTGATGAGAAGGAAGAAACCTTTGTTTGGTTATTCGGACAGTGGTTAACATGTATGTGGGATAAAGCACCAGGAGCTATCATCACCGATCAAGACCCGGCAATATGCAATGCAATCAAAAGAGTTTTTCCAAATACAAAACACAGGTATTGCATATGGCATATCAGTCTGCACGAAGATGAGCATCTACGTTCATTGCGGTCTTCTTATAACCCTGAATTTGAAGAAGACTATGCAAACTGGTGTAAGAACAGTCAAAATGTTGAAGAAGCTGAGAATTGTTGGTGCATCTTAATGGAGAAGTACCAAACGGAATTTCAGGAGCCATTGACAGAAAAACAAAAAAATGAAATGAAAGCCTGGAAGTGGTTGCATACGATGCATGAGAAAGCACAGCATTGGATTAAGGCGTACCTACTGGATACTTTCTTTGCGGGTATGAATGTTAATACGATAGAGATTGGTGTAAAAATATATGATCAAAATAAACTCAGCACGTATAGAGTAACTATGCGGATTGATGGAAAGAGCTACGTGCATAATGTTCAATGCAATATATCTAAGGGAATGTTCAGGTGTACGTGTGCAAGGGCGGTGACTGAAGGTTTGCTATGCACGCAAATTTTATATATGATGAAGCAAAAGTATGATATGCAAGCCATCCCTGAGAGATATATATTACCCAGGTGGACTCTAAATGCAAGACATAGCATCATGAGTCTTGGGGCCTCGTCGACTAGCACAGTACACGGAGTGCGTCTAACTCAAATTACTCCACTTCAAGCCTGGAGACTTCGTTCATCATTCGATAAAGTCGTGGAGGCGGTAACAAGAGATCCCCTTCTGTTTGATGTCGTCTTTGGGTGGGCAAACAGTTTTTTGGACCAGCATAATATGACTAATAAAGCGCAAACTGCTTCTGGAGAGCCAAGATCACAGGTGGGGTCCAGTGCACCTATCAAACAAGAAGTGGGAGTAAATGATGTCATTATGCATGATCCTGCAAAAGCTAGAACTAAAGGCCGACCACGAGTGGCGTCAAGGATTCCGTCTGGAATACAAGTCTCACAAGAACAAAGTCAAACAAGAACAAGGACATGCAGTGTTTGTGCAGAAAAGGGTCATGACATGAGAACTTGTCGTATGAGCACAGCTGGTAGAAATAAGGTATATATGAGCACAGCTGGTTACTATTTTATATACTAGTATAAATTATTGTAACATCATTGCTCCATAATCTCTGTAGGAAAAATCTTCGCCCGATGACTTAACAAGGCTGTGATATGAAGGATGACATTTTTGTATCCTAAAGGCAACAATTTTGTATCAGCTTGGAAGAAATATACTACATGCATCTGTCACGGACATATCAGTGTAAATGGGTTGTAAGTAAACTGGTTCTCTTTAAAAATGGTCATCTGAAAACGGCAGCCTCCTATATTTTTAGTCCAAACTGCAGCCATCGTGGAGTTGAATTAAGAGGGCTGGGGGTCCAAATTGAACATTAAAACAGTAAGTCTTGGTTATAAGCCTATGAGGATGATGCCTATCATTCGAGACCTATATCTGATGCTGCGGATCTCATATCTTATAATTTCTCTGTTGCTGCAGAACCTGACAAATGTCAAGAAAATTAATGGGATTAAGGAGTAAGAAGCAGAAGCAGTAGAGCTGAAGAGAATGAAGATTCAAGAGAATGAGGCATGTAGCTGTCTGCGATGAGTAATGGTGGGTAATTGTATACAGTTTAGCTCCGTGCGCACAACGTTTACAACTTTTACCAGTTGTGCGCGCTGAGCAAAACTTGGTAATTTTACAGGCTTCCTAATAAGCGCACACAACGTTCAATAATGTTACGGATGTGCGCGCTGAGTAATATGGGTAATTGTAAGCAGTTAAGCCCCACGCGCACAACGGTTCATAACTTTGACGGTTATGATCGATGAGTAAATGTTGGTAATCGTAGACAGTTGTGCTCAGCTCGCACAACGTTCAATGCTGTTGCCGTTGGTGCGAGCTGAGTAATTGTGGGTACTTCAAGTTAGCATCACGCAATTTTCTAATGTGATGCAATTGTACCAAATTTAATGACATTGTATTAAGATCTGTATTCCAACATGCTACAACATTTATGCATTCAAATGTACATAACACAACAAAGTAGAAACTACATCTAAACATTTTACAACATCACAGTTTTTGCCCGACTAAGCAATTAAAGCACTAGACTATACTAGGGATACAGGGATTCCCACCATGAAAAAAATTTAAAGTTTGTTGCCATTTATGAGCTGCTCCAGCAGTTGCATCAGCGTCACTTGCTTCTTTGTATCTTGGCCATCCGGCCCCCTGTCTGCGTTGAAGAAGAATCAGTGATGAACACATAACAAAGCATAATTAAGTAAAAATATTGTACGGGTAGACTTAGAATAAGATAGAACATTTATTATCATCGAGCAGTGATGTCTGCAACGAAGTATCAAAGAGCATATACAAGCAGTGAAGAAACGGGTGTGCATGGAAGGTGATAGCTTCAATGACGACAAACAGAACATATGAAGGAGCAAAGAACATCTTCGAATCAATATATATGTGATGTATTCAATTTCTGCATCACGTCACTAGACGCTAGTATATTGTCCATCTTTGAGTGTTGAGGACGCAGCAGTGATGAAGGAAAAAATAGAATGTCGTAGAGAAAATATCATATAACTAGAATAAGATACAATAAGATAGAATAATATCATCAAGAAGTGTAGTGGTTGCCGAGGGCTTGTGGGAAGGGAAGCCATTTATAGACGACTTTGGATGCCATTGGATGAGGATGAGACTACAGTAGAGTTACTGGGAGGCAACACAAGAGACCCCGTGAGTCTACAGCAAATTGCTTGTGATTATACAGAAGAATGCCCGTGAATCTACAGCAGATTGAGTTCCCAATAATGTATGACCGTGGTGGTGCGCGTTGAGCAAACAAAATAGCTCAACGCGCACAACCGGCAAGAATATGGCCGTTTTGCGCGGAGAGCAAATAATTTTGGAAGATGTGCACGATGAATAAAATCTTATGTACATTCACGATCACTGCTTTGTAGACTCACGGGGTCTCTTCTGTAGACTCATCCTCATCCAAGGGCAGTCTAATTCGTCTATAAAATGGCTTTCCTACGCACAAGCCCTCTTCAACCTCTACACTTCGAGTGATGGTTATCAGTCATGAGGAAGGAGTAATGCTACACTCGACTGTAGGCGCATCCTCATCCAAGGGCAGTCCAATTCGTCTATAAATGGCTTCCATACCCACAAATTATATTCAACCACAACACTTCGAGTGCTGTGAAAGGCATGAGAAAGAAGTAACCTTGCTCAAATATTACTCTGACCATATCAAGCTAACCCTTCCCAAACAACCAGAGACCATAGCTTAAACAAACCATCACCGGTTTGATGCAGTAGTGCAGATGGCCACCCAAACGAGGTTGAAGCTTTTCATATACAAGGGGACGAAGAGAGTGTTGTTCGCGGAAGCGGGTAAAGAGTTTGTCAATTTCCTCTTCAGCCTTTTGGCCATGCGTGTGGGCTCAGTCAGCAAGCTCATCACCAAAGAAAAAGTGGCAGTGGTATGAAAAGCATTTATGTAATGAAGCCCATCATTAAATGTGCTGAAAACTGAATCTCTGGAAAGCTGTATCTATGAAAAATGATTTATCTGGTATTTTAGTTCAAAATGCAGCTAGTGTGGCTTTGAATTCCTAGGTCTGCGGGTACAAACTAAAACTTAATACCCAAAGTTTTAATTATGAGAGTATGAGGATGATGCCTATCATTCGAGAAATCTATATGCTGCTGTCGATCTCATATCTTATAATTTATCTGTTACAGCAGGTCACGCCAATTGTCAAGAAATCATTCTAGAAATTGTTTCCATTGATCAAAAATATCTCCAAGTACAACGAACAAAAAGGAGAAACAAAAAAGGGTTCGATCCACCTATGATGCAGGAGCTCGAGAAGAGGCGTCCCCAGGCGATTCGTCTTCTCCCGAACCAGTAGGGTGACCAGGGACAACCGGAGGTCGGGGAAGCATTCTTCGGCCCCGCGCCTCGAACGCTGCCAAACCATCCCGGAAGGACCTCTCAATCTGAGCAGCAAAAATGGCCGAGAACTCCTGGAATCCCTCACGGATAGACTCCACGATCTTCGGAGCCAGGACATCCCCATAGTCCCTCTGGACCTCAGCTACGATCCGACCATGGGCCACTTCCCGCAGGTCGCCTATATCGGCCCAAAGAGCGCCTTTCGCCTTTCTATGCTCCTCCCGGGCGAGGGACAGTGCATCCTCAGCATACTTGGCCGAACTCTTGGCGACAGCCAGAGCCTCCGTCAAACATCCCACCTCCGAGGTGAGCTCTGCAACTCTCAGTTTGAACTGGTGGGCCTCCTTGGCTGATTGGTCAGCCGCCTCAGCCCTCAGGCGCTCCTGCGCCAAGGCCGCCTCAAGACCATCTACAGCAACCGGGTAAACCTGCAAGACCGCAGGGATGAATGTCGCCATCAACAAAACAGTCGTTGAAGAAAAAAGGGTCCGACATGCTGGATATGCCATACCAGAGAGTCTGCCAGTTTCAACCTGAAGGAGCGGTCACTCGGAAGGACAGCTGGACTACTCTCACTCCTCTTCTTCTTCCTCTCGGGACCTTCAGACCACGAGTGAGAGCGTCTCTTCTTCTCCTCATTCCCGGTTAACACACGGGAACCCTGCTCGACGGCCGACACGTCCCCCTCTCCGAGGTCGAGACCGGAGGGCGAATCAATCTGATTCGCCACGAAGGGCGAAGGTTCGGCCGTGCCCAAGGGCGGATGGTGAGGAACGTTAGGAACGTCTTCACTGAAATCCCGACCCACCATCTGAGCAAAAAAGATGAAAATCAGGGTAACGAGCAACGGGTAAAGCAGAATTTAAAAGGAGAAAGGCTTTATACTGAAGGTCCCTTCGAATCCAAGCCGTCAGTAAGGGACACGTGTCAAAGTCTCACAGAGGCGGCACTTCGAATACCACTCCCCATGGGCGGGAGAATTCGTTCGACTGGCCTTCATTCAATGCGACCCGGTCCCCGGGTTATCCGATAAGTACGAATCCTTATCATGTATTCCTGAAAAGACGAGTGTTTTTACGTAGAAAGAAATAAAAGAAGAGAGCAGAAAGAACACTGCAGGTAGTTCGCACTTGCAGGGAAGTACAAGTAAAACTCCAACACAGATAAAAAGACTGAGAAAATAACACAATATTCCATTTTAATGATACATTGATACATCTTATACATACACCAACATCTTCATATTCACAACTCACTCGAAAAAAGATGGGCAAAAGTACAAGTCTCTCATCATACATCAAATCGTAACACTAACACCCTTAGATGAGGACTACATGCATAAAATGTATTATTTGACACTTTGAATTGATTGTTTTTGTATCTCAATGATTGAATGCACCTCAGTCTTGCATTACACTCTGCCTGTTGCATGTGTCGATCCATTGTTGTACACCTTGCCTGTTGCACGTGCACGCTTTCACATGTTCATAAGTATAGTTGTTACTGCCTTTACTACAGTAGATGTATATGACATACACTCTGCCTGCTGACATGCACCATTTCCAAACTTTATGTAAGGACTAGTTGTGACATGGAATTTCTTAACAATTATGCAACGGTGATACGAATAATAAATTTACCCTTTCACATGTAAACGTGGATGGGAAAAAAAATGGTTGTGTGCTGTGTGCAATTGTGAGTTTTCAGTGGGCGTGTGCGGAGAGCAATTATAGGGTTTGAGTCATTTTGTGCGATGAGCAATAACCCCATCCCTTTATGCGATGCGCCGTACACGGGTTCAACATTGGCCCCCGTGATTCGTTCTCGATTATAAACGCGGATCGAGGCCGACTGATAGGTAATTTCCTTTAATATGGCACGGCATTCGAAGCATCGAATTTGGATTAAGGCCGCCAAAACCTTTCGCCTATCTCAACCGTTGTTTTTGCCAAAATTTCGACACGTTTCGCTCATCTTGTCCGTTCGTTCGCGTAATAAAAGAAATTGGAGGTGAGGCCAATGGCTTTAGCGCTCCGAGGAAATCTGATCATCTTATTATTTCTTCCAGAAACAAAAATGGCGGGAGGAGCATACAGAGAGTTTACTTCAGAGATGGAGCGGGCCAATGAAGAAGGCCATAAGAGGAAGAGGGCAGAGGAGGAAGAGGAGGAAGAGGAGGAATGGGAGGAATGGGAGGAATCGGAGGAAACGGGGAACCGCATGCTGGAGTTGGGGGAGGCTGGATGCTCCTCAAGTCAAGCTGCGCGGTCTTTGAAGGCGGCTCCTTCTGATCCTCGAGATGGGGGCGCATCGTCCTCCAGCATGCCACACGACGGGTGGCCATACGAGGACATTGATCCTCCGGTCCCTTCCGTCGGCCCCATACCTCCAGAGTTCGGCCACCTTCTGCAGTCGAACCGCATTGGGTCTGACCATCATGGGGAGATTCACGGGGAGACCTATCGGCCACCGTACGTTGTGGGGACGGCCGAGTCGGCCCTCCTGGACTTTGGGACGGGGGCTCGTCTGGCGGAGAATATCACTCTGCCAAGGGATGTCGATTTCCTGAATGGGGTCGACCTTGAGACGATGGCCAACTGCTTCGTTCGCAGTGGCCTTCAGGTTCGTTGCCAATGTGCATTCCGAATTTTGCTTCCCCTTCTGGTTTTGCTGATTGTCGCCATCTGCAGGTGACCATTTTCGGGGCAGGTCTGCGCCGCAGGGCCCGCGAACTGATCGAGGGGCAGCGCCGGGTGGCGGATGCCGAGAACGAGGCTTCTGATCTCAGAGCTCAGGTGAAGAAGCTGGAGGAAGATTTGGGGAAGATAATGGCCGCCAAGGGCAAGTCAGATTGGGCGGCCTCGGACGCGAAATCAAGCCTCGCCGCCTTGTCAAGCGCCAAGAAGCAGTTGGAAGATCAGTGGGGTAGGGAGCGTTCTCAACTCCGAGCTGATCTTGAGGCATCGAGGAAGGAGGTTGCTGCCCTTCAGGCCAAGCTTCTCGAGAAGGAGCAAGAGGTCGACGCTTTCAAATCTCGTGTCACCGCCAAGATGGAAAGGGTGGGGAGAGCGATAAAGGACCTCTTTACAGCCGACGGTGCGTCGTCTTCCTAAATTTTGGGAATCGTTACTTTTGTAAGACTGCTGCTCGCGAGCGAGTCATATGTAATTTTTTTTTTTTTGGTACTTAAGTCATATGTAATTTTTTTAGAATTTAATGAAGGGGATTTTTGCAACAGACACCGAGTGAGAGCGTTTACTTCCTCCCCCTGATTCCAGGTCGACACCCGGGAACCCTGTTGGACGGCCGACACGGCCCCGTCACCGAGGACGAGACTGGCGGGAGAATGACCTTCCGTATATGATCGCGATGAGTAATTGTGTGTAATGTGTAATTGTATACAGTTTAGCTCCGAGCGCACAACGGATTGTTAAATATCACCGTTGTGCGCGACGAGCAAAACTCGGTAATTGTAGAAAGCGTTGCTTAGCGCGAACAACTTTCATTTCTGTTGCAAGTTGTGCACGCTGAGCAATTATGTGGGATGATTAATTAGTGTCCAGGGGTAAAAGGAAGCTGGTATAAACAAAAGTAGCACTTCTACTAAATAAAGGTCAACAGACGATTTCTCGTGAATATACAGAATAATCTTGTACCTCGTGTATTTATTGTATGTATTACACAGATGCTGTTCCCAAATAAAGATCCTCTGACGTGCGGAGCGATGTGAGCAGAATCGTTGGCCTCGATCAAAATTTATAAACGCGCACAACGTTCATGCCGTTTGCCAGTTGTGCGCGGTGTGTAAATATTTGTATATTACTTTTCACTAATTTTTCCCATTAAAATTCATTGTTGGAATTTGATTTAAGCAAGCATCAATGTATATATCACTAATCACAAGTTTGTAATGGGCTGCAAATGTATCACATTAAATGACATTGTATTAAGGTCTGTGTAATGGGCTGCAAATGTATCACATTAAATGACATTATATTGAGGTCTGAATTCCAACATACTACAACATTTATGCATTCCAATGAACATAACACTCCATCTCCGCCATTCTCTTGTTCGCTACATCTTCTGCTTTATACTTCTTTGACTCAAGGAACATCCTTTCAATCTCCTCCTGGGTCTACGTGGCACTTATCGTTAGTGATAGTGATCTTATTTTCTGCACACATACTTTCCTCTGTAGAGGCATTCAAGATACCGTCGGCATCTATCTCAAGGCAAACCATGACACTTCGAACACCCTTGGGAGCAGGAGGGATACCAGCAAGTACAAACTCCCCTAGAAAAAGATTGAATAAAAAAGTAAATATAATTAGACTTAGATAGATATAAGATAGAACAGTTGTTATCATCAAGCAGTTATGTATGCAATGATTCTGAACGGAACTTACGAAGGGTCAAAGAATTTTTGCAAGTTGGCATGGACGAGAATGAAGCTGTAATGATTGCAAGAACATGCGAAGAGAAGCAAAAGAACATCTTCGCGACGAAAATGAAGCTGTAATGAAGAAGAACAGATCATGCGAAGAGGAGCAAAAGAACATCTTCGCCGCCATATAAAGGTGATGTATACAATTTCTGCATCACGGCACTTGCCGCTAGTATATTGGCCATCTTTGTGTGCTGTAGACGACGCACTCATGAACAACAACAAAATTACAAATTTGAAGAAAAAACAATGTATTAGAAGAATCAGACAGAATCAGTTAAAGGAACTATAATCACCTGGGGTAGTGGTTGATGAGGTCTGGTGGGTACGGAAACCATATACAGACGAGTTGGACTGACCAAGTACGAGGATGGAAACACCGTAGAGTAACAGTTCGTGCTCGTGAATATATGGCAGATGGATACCAGCCAGACGTTGTTCCAACTAGTATCCGAGTGCGGTGGTGCGCGAAGAGAAAAATTGCTTGAAGGTAGACCTTTTTATACTCAACGCGCACAACGGCAAAAAAAACATCTGGTTTCGATTACCAAAAGAGAAAAATCTAAATACACCGATACTCTTGCGGTGCATGTCCAAGTTTTTCCAAAAAAACATACAGCATCATATCAGAAGACAGTAACTGTGACAAATCACAGTATAGTTAATATTTTTGCTTAGTGGACACAAAGGTCACTACTTTTGGACGCAGGGCGGGCTGATTAACTTTGAGCAATGGAATACAGTTTTGCTCATACGACAAGTTCTCATGCCGTGACCGTGTCTCCTGGGGATATTGCAGTTATGAGCAGCTCCAATAGAGATTCTTCACATTTTTGCAGTTATGGCACGCGTAAGAAATTCTTCTGAGCATGGAAACAAATGAGGATGCACAGTTTCAGAGAAGATTGCGCAGTTTGAGAGCCGATACCTTGGTGGCACCTTCAGGCTGATGGCAATGTGAAGCATTCGAAAACATCGTGTGCTTCTTCTGAAGGAGCCAACACCATCGTTGATGATATCTGAAGTAGCAGACTCCATCTTTGATGCCCATATAAATGTGACGAATTCAATTTCAGCAACACGGCAATTGCCGCAAGTTTATTGGCTATCTTTGTGTGTCGGAGACGAAGCATTCAGTAGTAAGAACAAAAATGTAGCATGTAAAAGAAAATATAGTGTATAGGTATAACCATATAGAACACTATCATCGAGAGGAGTAGTGGTTGACGATGTCTAGAGGGAAGTGACTCACTTTATATAGACGAATTGGACTGGGTATGGTCCGCATGGATGAGGCTGAGACTACAGTTGGGTTACTGTGGGCTACAGAAATTGACGCTAACAAAATTGATTGCCTCTAAGAAAATTGCTCAAAGCGCAAAACGGGTAAAAATATGGCAGTTGTGTGAGTTGAGTAAATTATTTATGTTTATACAATATTACTCATAAATCCATTTATAGCGATGTGAACGCCCCAAATCAAACAGCGTGACCCATGAGTATCAACACTTAAATGTCCGTACACCTTATTCTGTACACCCATCCATTTATATCTTATTCTGTAAACAGTAAGATATGTGTTTCTTATCACTTAAATGTCTGTACACCCATCAGTCTGAATATTATTTAATTCTCCCCCAATTTTGTGTTTTCTTTATTATTGGGATTTTTTATTGAACGTTGTGCACGCTGAGGTAATTAATTATGGGAATTTTGTATAGAACGTTGTGCGCGCAGAGTAATTATTCGTTACGACTGTTTTGCTCAACGCGCACAGCTGGGTGTATTTTGATCCGATGTGCGCGCTGTATTATATTTTATAAATGTATACCTTTTTAAATACCATGCACAATCCGCACTAAGACGCAAATTTAAACAAATCAAAGAAATGTGAATATTTTTGCTATCTTATTCTGTAAACTGTCGGATATGTGTTGTCTTATCACGTAAATGTCTATATACCCATCAATCAACTGCTCCGCATTTTATTTGCATCAATTTTGATTTTTTTAACTGGCATGTCAGTCTCAACATTAATTAATTCTCCACCCAATTTTGTGTTTTCTTTATAATTGGGATTTTTTATTCAACGTTGTGCGCGCTGAAGATATTAATTATGGGAATTTAGTATTGAACGTTGTGCGCGCTTGGTAATTATTCGTTACGACCGTTTTTCTCAACGCGCACAGCCGGGTGTATTTTGATCCGTTGTGCGCGCTGTATTATATATCCAAAATGTTTACAATTTAAAAACCCCGCACGGTGCGCACTAAAACTAAAATTTTAACAAATCAAAGAAATGTGAATATTTTTGCAGTCTTATTCTGTAAACTATCAGATATGTGTTGTCAAATCACTTAAATTTCCTTACACCCATCAATCAACTGCTGCCATTATATTTGCATCAATTATAATTTTTTTTTCTTGATTGTCATTATGAACAGTAATTAATCTACAAAAATTTTGTGTTTCTTCTTTATTATTGGGATTTTTAATTGAACGTTGTGCGCGCTGAAGTTATTAATTATGAGGATTTTGTAATGAATGTTGTGCACGCAGAGTATGTATTCATTACGACCATTACGCTGAACGCGGACAGCTGTGTATATTTTGTTCCGTTGTGCCCGCTGTATTATATATTCTAAATGTATACCTTTTTATATACCTCGTACTAAGGGACAAATTTAAACAAATCAAAGAAATATATATCTTTTTGCTGTCTTATTCTGCAAACAGTCGGATATGTGTTGTCTTATCAATTAAATGTATTGAACGTTGTGCGCGCTGATGTAATAAATTATGGGTATTATGGGAATTAAATGTATTGAACGTTGTGCGCGCAGAGGAATTATTCGTTACGACCGTTTTGCTCAACGCGCACAGCGGGGTGTATTTTGATCCGTTGTGCGCGATGTATTATATTTTATAAATGTATACCTTTTTATATACCCCGCACTAAGGATCAAATTTTAACAAATTAAAGAAATGTAGATATTTTTGCTGTCTTATTCTGGAAACGGTCTGATAAGTGTTGTCTTATCACTTAAATGTCTTTACACCATGAATCAACTGTTGCGCATCACATTTGCTTCAATGGTAATTTTTTTAACTAGCCTGTCAGTCTGAAGTGACTCTGAACATTAATTAATTCTCCCATAATTTTGTTTTCTTCTTTATTATTGGGATTTTATATGAACGGTGTGCGCGCTGAAGTTATTAATTATGGGGATTTTGTATTGAACGTTGTGGGCGCAGAGTAATTATTGGTAACGTCCACTTTGCTCAATGCGCACAGCGTGGTGTATTTTGAGCCGTTGTGCGCGCTGTATTATATATCCAAAATGTATTTTTTTTAAACAAATCAAAGAAATGTAGCTATTTTTGTTGTCCTATTATTTAAACAGTAGAATATGTGTTGTCTTATCACTTAAATGTCTTCACACCCATCATTCAACTGCTGCGCATCAAATTTGATTAAATTTTGATTTTTTAAATAATGTCAGACTGAACATTATTTAATTCTCGCCCGATTTTGTGTTTCTTTTATATTTTGGGATTTTTTATTTAACGTTTTGCGCGCAGAGCAATTATTCGTTACGAACGTTTGGCGTGTAATTTGATCAGTGCTCGCAACCTTACCTTATGTTGCCCATATGACGGGATGATTAACTGTGGGTAATGGAGCATGTAATACAGTTTGCTCAGCACGCACAACGGTCATGGCATCTGACTGTTGTGTGCGATGGTCTATTGTGTTTAATTGCATACGGTTTGGCTCTGCGAGCAAAAGGGTCACATCTACGTCCAGTTGTGTGATTTGAGTAATGGTTGATAACAAGATACTGTTTTGCTCATCGCGCACAGCGGTCGAACAAATCATTACGAACGTTGTGCATGCTAGTAACTGTGTGCACACGAAAATAGTTTATCACAACATATAGCATGAGCCTGTTGAGCGCCCTGGGGAATTTATAGTTCGGTGAACAGTGTTTGATCAGAATATCTATGTCGGACATTGATTCAAGTAAGCATCAATGTATATATCACCTTATATCAATTTTGTATTGTCCTGTAATTGTATCAAATTAAATGACATAGTATTAAGGTCTGAATTCTAACAAACTACAGCATTATGCATTATAATGTACATAATGCATAAATGTTATTTATAATTCGGAAAACAATTTTGCTCAGTAATATCAACGTCGGACATATATATCACCTATATCATTTTTGTATTGTCCTACAATTGTATCAAATAAAATGACATTTTATTAGGGTCTGAATTCCAAAATACAACATTTATGCATTATTCTGTACATTACACAACAAAGTTGAAACTACAGCTAAACATTTTGCAACTTCACAGTTTGGAACTGGTATGAAATTCAATCAGGGGAATATCTTAATGGTACATTGAATCCCACTATGAAAAACTCTTCACAGTGACAGAGTCATGCTGAACAGCTCAAGAAAGATGGCATTTATGATCAGCTCCAATAGCACGCACCATCATCACTAGCATCCAGATCGTCCATAACGGTATAAGTAGCCACTCCTTTAACGAAGTTGGCTGATCTGGATTCTTGAGCGCATGCCACTGTATGCGTTGAAGAAGCATCAATTATGAACGATAAAAAGCATATTTAAGTAAAAAATAGGGTATAAAGACATGCAACTTTACGTTTAGGCACTGACATAAAAATATATCACGGTTGCTTCTTCTCGGAAGAATTCAGCTGCTGTAGTAGAACATATGAAGGAGCAAATAACATCTTCCAGTACACGTCAATTGCGGGTAGTACATTGTTCATCTTTGTGTGTTGAAGACGAAGCAGTGATGAACAACGGGAAATATTTAGCATTGTGAAGAAAAAATAGTGTATGAAGTAGAAACAGATAGAATCAGTGGTTGACAAGGTCTAGTGGGAAGAGAGGCTATTTATAGACGAATTGATTTCCCAGGATCAAATCCGAGCCACTCTTTATCTTGTCCTAGTCAGCCCTAGAATTCAAAAAACGTATACCTTTTTTTATACCTCGCACTAAGTGACAAATTTAAACAAATCAAAGAAATGTATATCTTTTTGCTGTCTTATTCCGCAAACAGTCGAATATGTGTTGCAATTAAATGTATTGAACGTTGTGCGCGCTGATGTAATAAATTATGGGAATTATGGGAATTAAATGTATTGAACGTTGTGTGCGGAGAGGAATTATTCGTTACGACCTTTTTGCTCAACGCGCACAGCGGGGTGTATTTTGATCCGTTGTGCGCGCTGTATTATATTTTATAAATGTATACCTTTTTATATACCCCGCACTAAGGATCAAATTTTAACAATTCAAAGAAATGTAGATATTTTTGCTGTCTTATTCTGAATACGGTCTGATATGTGTTGTCTTATCACTTAAATGTCTTTACACCATCAATCAACTGTTGCGCATCACATTTGCTTCAATGGTAATTTTTTTTAATTGGCCTGTCAGTCTGAAGTGACTCTGAACATTAATTAATTCTCCCCCAATTTTGTTTTCTTCTTTATTATTGGGATTTTATATTGAACGGTGTGCGCGCTGAAGTTATTAATTATGGGGATTTTGTATTGAACGTTGTGGGCATAGAGTAATTATTCGTAACGTCCACTTTGCTCAACGCGCACAGCTGGGTGTATTTTGATCCGTTGTGCGCCCTGTATTATATATCCAAAATGTATTTTTTTTTAAAAAGCAAAGATATCTGCTATTTTTGATGTCCTATTATGTAAACAGTAGGATATGTGTTGTCTTATCACTTAAATGTCTTTACACCCATCATTCAACTGCTGCGCATCAAATTTGCTTAAATTTTGATTTTTTAAATAATGTCAGACTGAACATTATTTAATTCTCGCCCGATTTTGTGTTTCTTTTATATTTTGGGATTTTTTATTAATGTTTTGCGCGCAGAGCAATTATTCGTTACGACCGTTTTGCTCAACGCGCCCAGGTGGGGGTAATTTGATCAGTGCTCGCAACCTTTCCTTATGTTGCCCATATGACGGGATGATTAACTGTGGGTAATGGAGCATGTAATACAGTTTTGCTCAGCACGCACAACGGTCATGGCATCTGACTGTTGTGTGCGATGGTCTATTGTGTTTAATTGCATACGGTCTGGCTCTGCGAGCAAAAGGGTCACATCTACGTCCAGTTGTGTGATTTGAGTAATGGTTGATAACAAGATACTGTTTTGCTCATCGCGCACAGCGGTCAAACATATCGATACGAACGTTGTGCATGCTAGTAACTGTGTGCACACGAAAATAGTTTATCACAACATATAGCATGAGCCTGTTGAGCGCCCTGGGGAATTTATAGTTCGGTGAACAGTGTTTGATCAGAATATCTATGTCGGACATTGATTCAATTAAGCATCAATGTATATATCACCTTATATCAATTTTGTATTGTCCTGCAATTGTATCAAATTAAATGACATAGTATTAAGGTCTGAATTCTAACAAACTACAGCATTATGCATTATAATGTACATAATGCATAAATGTTATTTATAGTTCGGTAAACAATTTTGCTCAGTAATATCAACGTCGGACATATATATCACCTATATCATTTTTGTATTAGGGTCTGAATTCCAAAATACTACAACATTTATGCATTATTCTGTACATTACACAACAAAGTTGAAACTACAGCTAAACATTTTGCAACTTCACAGTTTGGAACTGGTATGAATTCAATCACGGGAATATCCTAATGGTACATTGAATCCCACTACGCAAAACTGTTCACAGTGACAGAGTCATGCTGAACAGCTCAAGCAAGATGGCATTTATGATCAGCTCCAATAGCACGCACCATATCACTAGCATCAGATCGTCCATAACGGTATAAGTAGCCACTCCTTTAACGAAGTTGGCTGATCTGGATTCTTCAGCGCATGCCACTGTATGCGTTGAAGAAGCATCAATTATGAACGATAAAAAGCATATTTAAGTAAAAAATAGGGTATAAAGACATGCAACTTTACGTTTAGGCACTGATATAAAAATATATCACGGTTGCTTCTTCTCGGAAGAATCCGCTGCTGTAGTAGAACATATGAATGAGCAAATAACATCTTCCAGACTCCAGTACACGTCAATTGCCGGTAGTATATTGTTCATCTTTGTGTGTTGAAGACGAAGCAGTGATGAACAACGGGAAATATTTAGCAATGTGAAGAAAAAATAGTGTATGAAGTAGAAACAGATAGAATCAGTTAGAATACTATCATTAAGAAGTGGAGTGGTTGACAAGGTCTAGTGGGAAGAGAGGCTATTTATAGACAAATTGGACTGGCCCATTGATGAGGACGATAGACTACAGTAGAGTCACTGTGCGTGATATTGTATTGGACATAAAGACGAGTGAATCTACAACATACTGTTTCAGCCAGATGATGTTCCCAAGAAGGTTTGGAATTTACGGTGCGCGTTGAGCAAACTTGAAGGCCAATAACAAAATTGCTCAATGCGCACAACGGGGAAATTAATGGCTGTTGTGCAAGATGAGCAAATTATTTATGTTTGTACAATATTACTCAAGGCACTTTTAATTATTTAATTTGTTGTTCCGCTAAATTGTTTTACACTAAATTTTTTATTTTGTTTAATTTAATGGATCATGCTTCTACATAATCTTTCCCAAAGCACTTTTTATTTCAAAGTTTAGGTTTCCAAGGCATTTCCCCCCTAAATTTAATCTTCACAATCTTTCCCAAGGCACTTCTAATTTCAAAGTTTAGGTTCCCAAGGCACGTCCCCCCCAAATTTAATCTCCACAATCTTTCCAAAGACACTTCTAATTGCAAAGTTTTGGTTTCCAAGACACTTTTCCCACTAAAATTTAAGTTTTCCAACATAAAATTTCCATAAAATCCAATCTCAGCCATTGATTTCTCAGGATCAAATCCTAGCCACTCTTTATCTTGTCCTAGTCAGCCCTAGAATTCAAAAAACGAGTTTGGCTCCGCGCGCAAAAACGGTCACAAATACGTGCAGTTGTGTGAACTGAGTAATTGTGGATAATCAGATACGGGTATGCTCACAGCCCGCACATCGGTCAAACACATTATGTGACTGTTGTGCGCGCTGAGTAATTGTGCGCAAACGTAAATGTTTTATCACAACGTATATAAGGACGGTCACAATTTATGCCCGTTGTGCTCGCTGGGTAAATCATATAACGGTAAAAAGTTTTTACATAGGTAATTTCAATTTCGGACATTGATTCAAGTAAGCATCGTTGTATATATCACATATGTCAATTTCGTAATGTCATGCAATTGTATCAAATTAAATGACAGTGTATTAAGGTCTGAATTCTATCATACTACAACATTTATAAGTTACACTGTACATACCACAACAAATTTGAAACTACATTTCGTACATAATGACATAAAACACCAAAGAATATCTACCCACAAACACTCTTCTCCGTCGATGATCAAAAATACAATATAAGACAAGAGAAAGGCTTGTGCTCCAAAGGCCCGGCCAACTCAAAAACCTGGAGGCGGAGGCGGAGGCGGAGGTGGTGATGGTGGGGCAACAGTACGGATGTCTCTAAGAGAGGGCACCAGAGTCTCCATCTTCTCTTGTATGTTCGACATTATGAGCATCATAGTGTCGAAGTCGCTACGCATAAGTGAGATCGCCAGATTGGTGTTGGAGAGATGGGTTTCAATTTCTCCTAATCTACGAGTAAAGTTCACCGGTTGATGGGAGGATGATGAAGCAGCAGATGCGGGGCTTACATTGCCTATGAGTATATCCTTAAGCTGACGTTGTTCATCTGTAAGTACAGAGACAGACGTAGTAAGCTCCTCGAGTTTGCTACGGAGGTTGTGCAGAACAGAGTCCTGACGGCGAGACATCCCATCTGTCACGACCCGCTTCCCTAAAATGGAGGCGAGACGTGAAAAGGTCCGCACGGGAGAGGAGCGGTGAAGCCCCAAACCCGATAAGCGTCAACCTAGTATAAGCAGGTCCATGTAATTGCAATCGAAACAACAACAATAATAATATAAGACGGATATGAAAAACCAATCCCAAAGTTTGTCCACAAAGTATTCAACATCACAGAAAAGCCACCGGGCTAAAGGAAAGAGTCTAAGGGCCCAGAACAAGGCCAAACAAAAGCAACGACATAAATAAGTATAGGTGCCACGCACCGATAACGAAACAACTGTCTAACAAAAATAAAACACAACGGAGACACTAGGACTGGTCCCCAGTGTCCACGTACTCCCCGTCCAACACGGGCTCAAGCTCGGCGTCCGCAAACACCTCACCCTCAGCAAGCAACTCAGGCTCAGGGTCTAACATGCGTCACCCAAAAGAGAAAGGGGCACATGTCAGCAAGTCTAAAAGACTTGAGCAAGGAAACTGAAAGTAACTAGCAACCTAGCACTTATAATATTAAGCAATGATATGGCAGTTAAGTATGATGCAACAGTTTAAAAGAGAGGCAAGCACGCACGATGTAGCGAAAGCTAACAACTCACTAATTCACGAATCACTTATCACTGTTATCACTTGTGCACTAGAGATTTCGCCTGCTGGCTGGAGTGGCGGATCAGGCCATCTCGTGCTCAGGTGGTCGCATATCTCTTACCCCACCCATATGTGTATCGAGCATTGGCAATGCCAACACACTGGCTCGCTTCTGGATCACGGGCCAGGAAGTGTATTTGGCATAGGGTTGTGCCCACGAAAAGTGGGTGCCTAGCCGGTATCCGAGCGTTGGGGTTTCCAACTACAGGGCTCGCTTCTGGAACACGAGCCAGGAATATAATGTTGTAGCGTGTGCTACACAATCACAATAATTTATCACTATGCAATGACATGAACATATGATTGCGTACCGTTAATTGAATTTAAACGTGACATACAAGCATGATGAGGGTGACGGACCAAGCTTCGTTGTCAAGCTAGGTCAATGGCATCTAAACGGCTATCCTTTCACCGTTTAGTCTCTTTTACGCTAAAACAAGGTAATGACCTAAGTCATGGCCCAAATCAAGAGACGCAAGTTTCACTTGCCTATCACCGGGGATGACGGTTACGAAAGTTCGTTTCCGCGGATGCTAGCCTACGGGGAATCGCTGTTATGGGGAACAATCATCAAAACATAAGTATTTTATTAGGGTTTCATAAAATTACAATAAGATAAGAAAACAACGGTAGATCGATTTCTTACCGAGAGGAGGCGGAAGAAACACTCCGGGGAACCCTAGGACCAGATCTGGAAATGATTGGGGAAGTTTGGAGAAACTAGGGTTTTGGGGGATTTTGGGGATTTGATGGGTTTTGATGGAGATTTGGGGAAGATGAGAAGTAGATATGGTGAATGGATGGATTGGATGATGGTTTTAGGGTTTGGAATGAAGGATTGAAGCTTGGAGGAAGATGGGGGCTTAATGGGGGAGAAACTAGGGCTTAGGGTCGTGTTGGAGAAGATGAAAACGTTTGGGTTGGGTATTTATAGGTTGAGCTGGCGGCTGCCCAGAAATTAGGGTTTTAACACAGACTAGTCGGTCAAAGAACAACCACTGACCGACTAGTTTGGTAACTAGTCGGTCGGTCGACCAACGCAGACCGACTAAGTGTAAACAGTAACTCCTGAACGAAAATAGGATTTAGAGTTAGTCGGTCCATGAACAAGTACTGACCGACTAGTTTAGCAACTAGTCGGTCGATGAACGTTCTTAGACCGACTAAGAGTAAACAGTAACTCAACTAAAATTAAGATGATGTGTTAGTCGGTTCAAGAAGCATTGCCGACCGACTAGTTTGCAACCTAGTCGGTCAACAACTCTTCTTAGACCGACTAACGATAAACAGTAACTCCTGAGAAAATTTAGAAAGCTCACTAGTCGGTCCAAGAAGGATTACCGACCGACTGGATCGTCATCTAGTCGGTCGGTGCCCCTTCTTCTACCGGCTAATGAGCACCAAAAGTTCCGATACGGAGCGCGAGGCCCCGTGATCGAATCCTAAGACTCCTAGGCTTGATCTAATAGTTAGATATAACCGTTATGAAGCCCATCACAAACGACGTACTTCGAAATCGACGATCCTAAGGAAGAAACGAGAAAATACGACGAATCGATCGAAAATGAAAACTACGGAGACGAAAACCACGCAAGAGGAGAAAATCCATCAAAACATATATTATATTATAATAAATTCAGATACAAGGAAACCAGTCGTTACATCCTCCCCAACTTAAGAAAAATTCCGTCCTCGGAATTCCCAAATACTCACGAGTCCGGAAACAAAAGTGGGTAGCGCTCTCGCATCTCATCCTCTCTCTCCCAAGTGGACTCTCCCGGCGAACCGTGTCGCCACATCACCCTCACAAGATTGACAATCTTGTTCCGAAGTGATTTCTGACGCCTGTCCAGAATCTGCACTGGATGCTGGTCATACGTCAAATCTGAGCGAACGGCGATCTCCGAGAAATCCACGGCATGAGATGGATCGCTAATGTATCGACGAAGCTGCGACACATGGAAAACATTGTGTACTCCTTCCAAAGATGGCGGCAAGGCCAAGCGATAAGCTACCTCGCCAACCCTCTCCAAAACATCAAATGGTCCAATGTATCGTGGGCTCAACTTCCCACGCTTCCCGAAACGAATCACACCACGATTCGGGGAAATCTTCAAAAACACATGGTCGCCCGGCTGAAACTCCAAAGGACGACGTTTAGCATCCGCCCAATGCTTAAAACGGTCCTGAGCAATCCTCAACCTCTCCCGAATATTCCTGACGATCTCCACGGCCTCCACAATCATCTCAGGTCCCAACAACTCCCGATCACCAATGTCATCCCAACTCAATGGCGATCGACATTTCCTCCCATAAAGAGCGGCGAAAGGCGCCATGCCAATACTCGCCTGGAAGCTGTTGTTGTAGGAAAACTCTACCAGATGTAGATGGTCCTCCCACGAACCCTTGAAATCCAACATGCACGCCCTCAGCATGTCTTCCAAAATCTGAATCGTCCTCTCGGACTGGCCATCCGTCTGCGGATGGTACACCGTGCTGAAACTCAGACGCGTACCCAAGCTCTTCTGCAAACTCTGCCAAAACTGAGATGTGAACCTCGTGTCTCTGTCAGACACGATACTCACGGGGACTCCATGAAGTCGCACAACTTCCTGCACGATTCATGTTACATCACTATCCAAACTAGGAAAAAGGAAATAGAACGGAGAGTAAAAGGATTTTACCTCCATATATCTCCTCGCTAGCGCCTCAGTGGACTGCCCCACTCAGAACGGAATAAAGTGCGCAGATTTGGTCAATCGATCTACGATCACCCAAATCGCGTCATTCTGCTTCGGACTCCGAGGTAGTCCAGTCACAAAGTCCATAGTGATGTGCTGCCACTTCCACTCCGGAATCGGAATCGGTTGTAGCAACCCGGCCGTACGCTGATGCTCCGCCTTCACTTGCTGGCAAACCAAGCACTTGGCCACACTCCGAGCCACACTCCTCTTCATACCATGCCACCAATAATTCAGACGAAGATCCTGGTACATCTTGGTGCCACCAGGATGCACAGAATACGGTGAACTGTGTGCCTCCACCATCAACTCCTCTCTGATATCCCCAGCCGGCACACACAACCTGGCTCCAAACCTCAGCGAGCCATCCTCATGAATCAAAAAGTCAGTCCGCAGAACGGCTTCCACCTGCTCCCGAATCCTTACCAACTTCGGATCTCCGGCCTGGCCAGCCTTAATCCGATCCACGATCGTCGACTGTACCTGCATGTACATCAACGAAGAAGCCTCCCCATGAAGAACAATTTCCACTCCAGACTCGCAAAAATCCTGCTGCAATCTCCACTGCGAGGTCAAAATCATCACCGCTGGAAGCCTACTCAAAGCATCAGGAACCACATTCACCTTGCCAGGGTGATACTGCAAATCAATCTCATAATCCGCCATAAGCTCCAACCATCGACGTTGTCGCATGTTGAGCTCCTTCTGAGTGAAAATATACTTCAAGCTTTTGTGATCGGTGAAGATTTTCACTTTCTCACTCAGCAAGAAGTGCCTCCAAATCTTAAGAGCAAACACAACGGCAGCCAACTCCAAATCATGCGTCGGATAATTCTTCTCATGAACCTTAAGCTGACGTGACGCATACGCCACAACATGCCCGTGCTGATGCAACACACAATCGAGACCTTTGCCAGAAGCATCGCAAAAGATCTCAAATCCACCGCTGCGATCAGGCACGACAAGAATAGGGGCACTCGTCAACCTCTCCTTCAGAATACCAAAAGCACTCTCGCAATCACCCGACCAAACATAAGCAACATCCTTCCACGTCAACCTTGTCATCGGCTCAGCAATACGGGAAAAATCCTTAATGAATCGCCGATAGTAACCAGCAAGTCCAAGGAAACTCCGAATCTCAGACGCAGACGACGGAATAGGCCACTCCCTGATGGCCCTAATCTTCTCGGGATCCACAGAAATACCATCTCCAGTCACCACATGCCCCAGAAAAGCAACTCGATCAAGCCAAAACTCACACTTCGAAAACTTAGCATACATACGATGCTTCCTCAAAATTTCCAACACCGTCCTCAAGTGCGATGCATGCTCTTCCTCCGACTTCGAATAGATCAGAATGTCGTCGATAAAGATAACGACAAACTTATCCAAAAAGTCGTAGAAAATCAGGTTCATCATATTCATGAAAACTGCGGGCGCGTTAGTTACGCCGAAAGGCATAACCACAAACTCATAGTGTCCATACTTCGTCCTGAACGCTGTTTTCGGAACATCATCCCTCTTCACCTTCAACTGATGGTAACCACTCCTCAAATCCAGTTTAGAAAACACCCTCGAACCTCCAAGCTGATCAAAAATATCATCGATGCGAGGCAATGGGTATTTATTCTTAATGGTTACCGCATTCAATCCCCGATAGTCCACGCACATGCGACGCGAACCATCCTTCTTCTTAACCAGCAACACCGGTGCTCCCCACGGAGACACACTAGGATTAATATAACCCTTCAGCAATAGCTCATCCAACTGCTTCCGCAACTCTTCCAATTCAGCAGGTGCCATACGATACGGCGCCTTCGAAATCGGCTGCGCACCTGGAACCAGATCAATAGAAAATTCCAAAGCTCGATCAGGCGGCAGACCAGACATCTCCTCGGGGAAGACGTCGCCAAAATCTCGCACCACAGCTGGCCACTCCAGCTCCATCTGCATAGTCACAGCCTCCACCGGCATGGCCCGAAATCTGACAGGACCAAGCGAACTGCTACCATGACTGAACTCAAATACTGGATGTCCGGGAATCTCAAACACCACCTTCTTCCTCCTGCAATCGATCGTAGCATCGAAGCTCACAAGCCAATCCATCCCAAAGACCGCATCGTAGTTGGTGATGTTGTGGACAATGAAATCAGCATAAAGCTCATGTCCACAAACCACCACAGAGCAAGGACTGCACCCACGATGCACCGTGACTACTCCATTCCCTGTGACGATGTTCCAACTCTTGGAGAGAGGGGACGTCGACAAGGAATGCTTCTCCACGAAGCTCTGGGCCAAAATGCACATTGACGCACCTGAGTCAAAGAGGACTCGGGCAGGGAACGTGCAAACCAAAACCACACCTAACAAACAGTCTAATCGATCAAATCTTATTCTAGCAACACCATACACAAGCATTCACATAATTTAACAATCAATTAATTAAGGAAGGAACAATCTAGATCGAAAGTTACCTGCAATGACCTCATCCATGGCCAAAACCTCCTCCTCAGTCATCAGAAATGCCTGCCTCCTCGGCGGAGCGGCCTGCCGAAAAGCCTGCCCCTGCGGAACGAGGGGCACCCCACGACCAGCGGGCACCGGGGCTCTCTGCTGCAACGGCGGGGCAGCAATAGGCGTCCACCAAGGTTGCCTCAACTTCGGGCACTCCCTGAGAGCATGGGCGGGATCTCCACAAGCAACACATTGCCCCAAGAACTTCCTACACGATTCCTTGATATGGCCCTCCTTGCCACAGAAATTGCAAGTCCTCCGAACGGGCCCTCCTGGCCTCTTGAACTGAACCGGCTGGTTCGGCCTGAATCCAGGTCGAACCACAGCTCTCGCCTGCTCCACAGGCCTCTTCCCAGCACCAACAACAGACCCCTTCCTCTGGTTCACAAGCAGCTCCTGCCTCTTGGCAGCGACCAAAACCTTCTGATAAGATTCCCGGTCAGAAGAGGTCACAAAGCTCTGGAGCTCTGAAGCAAGCCCCTGCAGAAACCTCTGAGCTCGCTCCTCAGCGTCCTGCACCATCTTTGGTGCAAACCGACTAAGCCTCATGAACTCCTGGTGGTACATGTCCACCGACGAGTTCCCCTACTTCAGATCGATAAAACGCTGCAGCATCTCTTCCCTGGCAGCCTTCGGGAAGAACTCACTATCAAATCTGGCCTTGAAGGTAGCCCAGACGATCGGCTCTACCAACATCCTTTCCTCAGCATCCCACCAATTCCTGGCGTTATCCCTCAGCTGACGCTTCGCCAAGTCAACCCAACTAACTTCGTTGACCTTGGACATCTTCAGGTTGTCCTCGATATTCCTCATCCATTCATCAGCAGCTAGCGGACCTTCGGTTCCATCAAAATACGCAGGACCCAGCTCTCTGAACTGCTTCTCCCCGGGCTCAGGGCGAGGGGTCTCCACCACCCGAGCAGCTCGAGTCACCGGAGCATTCTGCACCTGCAGAAGCACACCCTGCTGAACCTGCATCATCTGCAACATCATCCTCATCATCTCCCCATTAGTGGGCTCCCGCTCAGGCTCCTCGTCATGAGGGGGCGCACCACTACCACCGCCACGGGTGATCTGCCTTCCTGCCATCTAATGACGCAGAAAACGAAACAATTAGACTCATAGCTTAGGGCTCAGAGGTCGAAAATATTTGTTGGACAATCTTGCATTATTATCGTTATCCCGATAATTGCAGTTACAGAGGACCTGCATGGGCCACCACTAAAACCTGTCACGACCCGCTTCCCTAAAATGGAGGCGAGACGTGAAAAGGTCCGCACAGGAGAGGAGCGGTGAAGCCCCAAACCCGATAAGCGTCAACCTAGTATAAGCAGGTCCATGTAATTGCAATCGAAACAACAACAATAATAATATAAGACGGATATGAAAAACCAATCCCAAAGTTTGTCCACAAAGTATTCAACATCACAGAAAAGCCACCAGGCTAAAGGAAAGAGTCTAAGGGCCCAGAACAAGGCCAAACAAAAGCAACGACATAAATAAGTATAGGTGCCACGCACCGATAACGAAACAACTGTCTAACAAAAATAAAACACAACGGAGACACTAGGACTGGTCCCCAGTGTCCACATACTCCCCGTCCAACACGGGCTCAAGCTCGGCGTCCGCAAACACCTCACCCTCAGCAAGCAACTCAGGCTCAGGGTCTAACATGCGTCACCCAAAAGAGAAAGGGGCACATGTCAGTAAGTCTAAAAGACTTGAGCAAGGAAACTGAAAGTAACTAGCAACCTAGCACTTATAATATTAAGCAATGATATGGCAGTTAAGTATGATGCAACATTTTAAAAGAGAGGCAAGCACGCACGATGTAGCGAAAGCTAACAACTCACTAATTCACGAATCACTTATCACTGTTATCACTTGTGCACTAGAGATTTCGCCTGCTGGCTGGAGTGGCGGATCAGGCCATCTCGTGCTCAGGTGGTCGCATATCTCTTACCCCACCCATATGTGTATCGAGCATTGGCAATGCCAACACACTGGCTCGCTTCTGGATCACGGGCCAGGAAGTGTATTTGGCATAAGGTTGTGCCCACGAAAAGTGGGTGCCTAGCCGGTATCCGAGCGTTGGGGTTTCCAACTACAGGGCTCGCTTCTGGAACACGAGCCAGGAATATAATGTTGTAGCGTGTGCTACACAATCACAATAATTTATCACTATGCAATGACATGAACATATGATTGCGTACCGTTAATTGAATTTAAACGTGACATACAAGCATGATGAGGGTGACGGACCAAGCTTCGTTGTCAAGCTAGGTCAATGGCGTCTAAACGGCTATCCTTTCACCGTTTAGTCTCTTTTACGCTAAAACAAGGTAATGGCCTAAGACATGGCCCAAATCAAGAGACGCAAGTTTCACTTGCCTATCACCGGGGATGACGGTTACGAAAGTTCGTTTCCGCGGATGCTAGCCTACGGGGAATCGCTGTTATGGGGAACAATCATCAAAACATAAGTATTTTATTAGGGTTTCATAAAATTAAAATAAGATAAGAAAACAACGGTAGATCGATTTCTTACCGAGAGGAGGCGGAAGAAACACTCCGGGGAACCCTAGGACCAGATCTGGAAATGATTGGGGAAGTTTGGAGAAACTAGGGTTTTGGGGGATTTTGGGGATTTGATGGGTTTTGATGGAGATTTGGGGAAGATGAGAAGTAGATAGGGTGAATGGATGGATTGGATGATGGTTTTAGGGTTTGGAATGAAGGATTGAAGCTTGGAGGAAGATGGGGGCTTAATGGGGGAGAAACTAGGGCTTAGGGTCGTGTTGGAGAAGATGAAAACGTTTGGGTTGGGTATTTATAGGTTGAGCTGGCGGCTGCCCAGAAATTAGGGTTTTAACACAGACTAGTCGGTCAAAGAACAACCACTGACCGACTAGTTTGGCAACTAGTCGGTCGGTCGACCAACGCAGACCGACTAAGTGTAAACAGTAACTCCTGAACGAAAATAGGATTTAGAGTTAGTCGGTCCATGAACAAGTACTGACCGACTAGTTTAGCAACTAGTCGGTCGATGAACGTTCTTAGACCGACTAAGAGTAAACAGTAACTCAACTAAAATTAAGATGATGTGTTAGTCGGTTCAAGAAGCATTGCCGACCGACTAGTTTGCAACCTAGTCGGTCAACAACTCTTCTTAGACCGACTAACGATAAACAGTAACTCCTGAGAAAATTTAGAAAGCTCACTAGTCGGTCCAAGAAGGATTACCGACCGACTGGATCGTCATCTAGTCGGTCGGTGCCCCTTCTTCTACCGGCTAATGAGCACCAAAAGTTTCGATACGGAGCGCGAGGCCCCGTGATCGAATCCTAAGACTCCTATGCTTGATCTAATAGTTAGATATGACCGTTATGAAGCCCGTCACAAACGACGTACTTCGAAATCGACGATCCTAAGGAAGAAACGAGAAAATACGACGAATCGATCGAAAATGAAAACTACGGAGACGAAAACCACGCAAGAGGAGAAAATCCATCAAAACATATATTATATTATAATAAATTCAGATACAAGGAAACCAGTCGTTACATCATCCATAGAGAGGAGGCCGTTACTGTTGTCCTCGAGTGGGGCTTTTTCAGCCGGAGATGGAACTGATGAACCTGCATGTAAAGGAGGAAACCCAGTAGGAGGCAACAACACATTGTGTTCACCATGTGTTGGACCAAGCGAAAGCAAATCACGCAGAATGGGTCTATAGGCCGGGAACGATGAGGGAAGGGGATCATTAGGGATGGCAATAATGGCCCGACCCGCCCGGCCCGACCTGGCCCGACCCGGTTTTGACCCGGCCCGACCCGGCCCGCAGCCGGGTCGGGGCAAGCTTGGGCTTTGTATGCGCCCCGGCCCGACCCGACCCGACCCGGTAAACTATAGAGGTTTACTATTTTGATGCGGACCATGCAGTCAGCGAATAACCCATAACGCATACTCTATTCCACGGTTCTCCTAATTGGGTTAAATTCCCAATTCCAAATTACCAAATAAATCAAAATTCTCACAATTCACAAATAAAATTTTTATTTGGGATGCATATAGATGGCACTAATGACTTGACCCGACCGGCCCGACCCGGCCCGACCCTGTTTTGGTAATAAAGAACCCGCCCCGCCCCGGCCCGCGACCCGCCCCGCCCCGGCCTGTAGATGGGTCGGGGCAAGCTTGGGTAGTTAAATACCCGCCCCGCCCCGCAATATTGCCATTCCTAGGGATCATCGTGTTCAGGTGACGGTGAATCATCATCACTAACTGCCCAAGGGTCAGAAAAAGTCGACTCACGAGATCGTTTTGGCGGCATGAAGAAACCAGAGTACGAAATGCGAGAGTGTTGAGATGAAGAAGAAAACGGAACGACAGACCAAAGGAAAGAGGAATGAAATTTTCCGCGAAACCCCTCGGCTACTGACTCCACATATATATAATGATTGGTTATTTTAATCTAGGCCGCTGGATTACATATGGAAGTGGAACTGACTAAAATGATCTCATCAGACGGCTGGGGTAAAGCATCCGTTCGGATGGGCAAAAAAATCGTAATGAAGGGCTTACACGGAAACCGAGGTTCTACTTGACTCATTCTCTAGTTACCACACGTGAACATTGTTGAGAAGAAAGCAGAATCATTTACTGTCATCATTACGTACCTCCGAAATAAGAATGTACGAGATGGCGGTTGTACTTTCATCATTACGTGGCATACCGATTACGTCTCGCAACCGATCTATAAATATCTATTGTTTAGTAGCCACTGCACGTTCAGGAGCGATGTGCATTCAAACGAAAAGCAAATGCCCATGAGGTGCACGTATATCGGTCGAGCCTAGAGCCGCCGATTGGCACCCGATCTATTACCTCGGGCTCCACCTTTACAGCAGTAGTCCTCTCTATTGACAGGGATTCATGAGTAACAGGCGGGAACTGATATAATGGAGCCGGTGCAAAGGCAGGCGCGATGTGTATTCAAACGGAACGTGAATGCCCATGAGGTGCACGTATATCGTTCCAGCCTAGAGCCGTCGTTTGGCACCCGAGCTATTACCTCGGCCTCCACCTTTACGGCAGTAGTCCTCTCTATTGACAGGGATTCCTGAGTAACAGGCGGGAACTGATATAATGGAGCCGGTGCAAAGGCAGGAGCGATGTGTATTCAAACGGAACGTGAATGCCCATGAGGTGCACGTATATCGTTCCAGCCTAGAGCCGCCGTTTGGCACCCGATCTATTACCTCGGCCTCCACCTTTACGGCAGTAGTCCTCTCTATTGACAGGGATTCCTGAGTAACAGGCGGGAACTGATATAATGGAGCCGGTGCAAAGGCAGGAGCGATGTGTATTCAAACGGAACGTGAATGCCCATGAGGTGCACGTATATCGATCGAGCCTAGAGCCGCTGATTGGCACCCGATCTATTACCTCGGGCTCCACCTTTACAGAAGTAGTCCTCTCTATTGACAGGGATTCATGAGTAACAGGCGGGAACTGATATAATGGAGCCGGTGCAAAGGCAGGAGCGATGTGTATTCAAACGGAACGTGAATGCCCATGAGGTGCACGTATATCGTTCCAGCCTAGAGCCGCCGTTTGGCACCCGATCTATTACCTCGGCCTCCACCTTTACGGCAGTAGTCCTCTCTATTGACAGGGATTCCTGAGTAACAGGCGGGAACTGATATAATGGAGCCGGTGCACAGGCAGGAACGATGTGTATTCAAACGGAACGTGAATGCCCATGAGGTGCACGTATATCGGTCGAGCCTAGAGCCACCGATTGGCACCCGATCTATTACCTCGGCCTCCACCTTTACGGCAGTAGTCCTCTCTATTGACAGGGATTCCTGAGTAACAGGCGGGAACTGATATAATGGAGCCGGTGCACAGGCAGGAGCGATGTGTATTCAAACGGAACGTGAATGCCCATGAGGTGCACGTATATCGGTCTAGCCTAGAGCCGCCGATTGGCACCCGATCTATTACCTCGGGCTCCACCTTTACGGCAGTAGTCCTCTCTATTGACAGGGATTCATGAGTAACAGGCGGGAACTGATATAATGGAGCCGGTGCAAAGGCAGGAGCGATGTGTATTCAAACGGAACGTGAATGCCCATGAGGTGCACGTATATCGTTCCAGCCTAGAGCCGCCGTTTGGCACCCGATCTATTACCTCGGCCTCCACCTTTACGGCAGTAGTCCTCTCTATTGACAGGGATTCCTGAGTAACAGGCGGGAACTGATATAATGGAGCCGATGCACAGGCAGGAGCGATGTGTATTCAAACGGAACGTGAATGCCCATGAGGTGCACGTATATCGTTCCAGCCTAGAGCCGCCGTTTGGCACCCGAGCTATTACCTCGGCCTCCACCTTTACGGCAATAGTCCTCTCTATTGACAGGGATTCCTGAGTAACAGGCGGGAACTGATATAATGGAGCCGGTGCACGGGCAGGAGCGATGTGTATTCAAACGGAACGTGAATGCCCATGAGGTGCACGTATATCGGTCGAGCCTAGAGCCGCCGATTGGCACCCGATCTATTACCTCGGGCTCCACCTTTACGGCAGTAGTCCTCTCTATTGACAGGGATTCATGAGTAACAGGCGGGAACTGATATAATGGAGCCGGTGCAAAGGCAGGAGCGATGTGTATTCAAACGGAACGTGAATGCCCATGAGGTGCACGTATATCGTTCCAGCCTAGAGCCGCCGTTTGGCACCCGATCTATTACCTCGGCCTCCACCTTTACGGCAGTAGTCCTCTCTATTGACAGGGATTCCTGAGTAACAGGCGGGAACTGATATAATGGAGCCGGTGCACAGGCAGGAGCGATGTGTATTCAAACGGAACGTGAATGCCCATGAGGTGCACGTATATCGTTCCAGCCTAGAGCCGCCGTTTGGCACCCGAGCTATTACCTCGGCCTCCACCTTTACGGCAGTAGTCCTCTCTATTGACAGGGATTCCTGAGTAACAGGCGGGAACTGATATAATGGAGCCGGTGCACAGGCATGAGCGATGTGTATTCAAACGGAACGTGATCGTCAAGGTAATAGGTGCAGTCAAGAGAAAGGGCTTTCTCCTCTCTTCCAAGAGAGTCTTCAACACACAACACACTTCTCCTTCAAATTCTACTTCAAGGCATATGGGATTGTAAGTGCTGCTTTCATAATTTCATAACTTTCGTTATTTTGTTTTTGTGCTAGGTTTGCGAGAGCGGTTTGCTTACTCCCAAGTTGTAGGAGTGAAGGACATCGATTGTATTCGATTTCACTTGTTGAGTTGCTACAAGTGGGTTTAAAGGCAACCTCAAGTTAGTGTTCTAACTTGAGTATCCGGAGGTATCCGGGTGGAAGGGACGTAGGATAACCGGGAACAAGGCGGGAAGTTACTTGGGTAATCTGAACACTTGAAACATAATTGCGTTTGGATTTGTTTATTATTTGGGTTTAATTTTAATTCCGCACTATATTTGTTGATCATATATCATATATATGTGTGAATTTTGTGATATGGTCTCCATGTATGCTATATCTATATATGTTGTGATTTGAGACGTTAAGTTTCATTCGTGTATGTTAGGATTTATCCTGGGTATCCTTGAATGCGGGCTTGTCATATGTGGCACTGGAAGATGTTGGACATTTTGTTGAACAGGTTGTTGTACCAGGATGTTCAACAGGCTAAGACCTTTTGCATATATTGTCTGCTCAAAATGATGTGCATCTGGCGTCCGCGTATTCTATTAGTTTCCTACCTAACTCATCAGACCCTTATGGTGGTTGTTATCTGTTGTTAGATTTGATTGGGTACAATCTCTTGTTACCTTATTGCGATATGGTTGGAGAGAGATTTTCGCCAAAAACAATTCCTGAGTAACTACCACTTACGGATCTTTAGGGATCTCGTTCCATCTATGGGATACGGTTATTGCTGTTATTAAGTTGCTTCCAGATTGATTGATCTAGCGCTGATTATTCGGCGGTTGTTTTGGGAGGACCGCTTAAAAGGGCTTGAGGGCTTTGGCGGCTAGGTTAAGCACTTTGGCAAAAGAAGTTCTTGTTGATACACTCCGGGAGGGAGGCCGACGACAACTTCTTGTTGATATACTCCGGGAGGGAGGCCGACGTCTGCGCACGCAGGATCAAGGGAGTTGATCTAGTCGGTGGTGCAAGGGGAGCTTGCAGGCAAGGGGAGCTTGCCAAGAATACTTCACGGGGTTGATTGCGATCACCCCTCACGGTTTGTTTTAAGGATGAGTGTGTTCTTCCTTATAGAAGCGTGAATTGTAGAATCTGTATTCTCTGATCTTTATAGTGAAGTATTCCATTTTTCTCCCCGCAGATGTAGGTGTGCGCACCGAACTGCGATACCAAGTCTCGTGTGCCCTTGCGTGCTGTGTGTCTTTATTGTTGTTCGTTATATTCTTTACTGCGTACTGAAATTCATTGTATCTCAATGTTGATATTGGACTTTCGTTCCTCTTATCACCTAAGTTTATAATGTGGTTTTATGATTTTTTGGATTTTATATATATTTAGATTCTTATTTGGCACGATTGTTGTTATTTTACTGCCTCCTTTTGGATAATGCCATAGGGGGATCGAAATAAACAAACAGAATCGTAATGAATGTTCTAGGTATGGTCTAATAAACAGACATACAAAAACCGGATGTAGGTTGCTACACTGTTTTTTTATACATCGGAAGTTGCTACATTGACTCTCCAAATTTGGATGGCCCTGTAGCAAACCGGCAAAATGATTCCAGTTTTGCAGGGCGGTTGATGGAGGGAAAACGCCATATTTGGCGTGTTGTTGCAGTGTGGTTTGGAGATGATATAACCGGCCAACTTCCGCTTAGACTTGCATGGAGTCGTCGAATATTGCTTAATTCACGTAAACTAAATATGGCAAAAAATACCTAATTAAATGTCACATCATCTACCAACTAGATTCAATGGGGTTGGATAGTGGGGTGTCGAGACTCGAGAATATATTGTCGGGCCCGCTAAACAATATGTGGACCTTCGTGTTCGAATTTGCAGTAGGTTTCGCGTCGTTCCGCTGTGCTGCGTTGAAAAATTCTATCTTTTTCCATCTGTGGGCTCCACTTTCATGTGTTACTATTAATAAGACGAAAAGCGATGGTACGTAGAGATGGAAATTGCGGATGAGGTGAGAGGTTGGTGGGACCACAAACAAGAATTCGACCGGTCATCTACTCATCCAACTGCCGAATTTGCTGGTACTTTGTTTGAGATAAGTTTTTCACGTAAGCGCCATATCAGCGAATATTTGTATCCATTCTGACAAGTAAAACATTTTAGTCGTTTAATATATCTCCTCACACAACTGTATACAGTAATGCCATATGTGCCCGATGAGGAAATTCATATAATAAATCCAAATATTCGACCGCGCACAACTATCCCTCATTTGCGCATATACTGCACGTGACTAAATTATGTTTGCTCACCGCGCACATCGGTTCAAATTTTGCCCCGTTTTGCGAGCTCAGTAATTAATCCGCCGTTTGTTTATACTTGTAATAACAAACGGAAGAGCGAGAGAGTCAAGAAGCAAGATGGCCACCCATAATGCAGGGTCCGGCAAAAAATTTGAGTTGTCGCCAAACTCGGAGTATTAATGTAGCAGACCGCAAAAAAACGCCGCGAAGACCACAGAAAACCCCGCCATGCGTCCGGTCAAGTGGAGGATATCTATCCCACCAAATTTGGGGATATATCACCATTCGCCATGATTTGTGCCTTCACTGCAGATATGGCTGAGAAATCGTGTCACTGGGACGAAGAAACTTTGCAAGGCCAGTCTTCAGAGGGAAGAAGAGACGGTGATGTAGCTGATAACCGTTCCCTTCATGACAGGGGGGATGTGCGGCCGCAGTTGCCTGAGACTCCCCTAAGGGATACGTGGCCATGGGGAGGTCTCGTTCCGGCAGGCTATGTCCCCCCGGCGTACGAGGGGGCATTGCTGTTGAATCCGCCCACTGACGTTCCATCGGAAGGTACTAGGGGGAACCGTCACCGACCCTTCTTCCCCGTCTGGGACGGTGAGTCTGCATTGGTGGATAGGGGGTGGCCAGTCGGCTGGTGGAGAACTCCATCCTTCCCATTGACCAAAGTGTCCTGGGTCAAATTGACATTGAAAGGCTCGCTAACTCAGTCGTTTATGGCAGTTACCAGGTTAAGTACTAATGTCGTCTCGTTGTGCTGTTGCCTTACTCTTACAGTCTTACTTATCCATGATTCCCTGCAGACATCATTGGTCGGGGCGGAACTGCGTCGCCGAGTGGTGCAATTGTTGATTGCCGAGCGGAAAAAGGCGGTTTCCTTCGAATCTCAACTTAAGGATTTGAAGGAGCAGCTGATGAAAGAGAGAGACCGCAGATCTCAGGCAGAGTGGGAGGTTGCGAAAGCTAAAGATCGGGCGGCCTCTATGTCAGCGGTTCGGAAGAGCTCCGAAGAGCGATGGTACGTAGAGAAGAGCAGTCTCCTGGCTCGTATAGCCGAGTTGGAGAGAAACTCGCTTCCTCCAAACTCGATTGCAGACGTGAGGCATGAGGCTGAGGCGAGGAAGCGTCAGCGATCTGGTCGGGAGTCCGGTGGTGGATCGGCCCAAACGTAGGACGGTTTGGCTACCAACGCCCCCTCCAGCGAGGCGTCTGTGTGAATCGTGACCATCTTAGTACCCCAAATGGTTTTCATATTTTGAGAGGTGAACATGTGATGGTTTACGCGTTAGTAATGAACCCCGAACATTCAATTGGCAATGAACACCGTCTGGTCCAGTCTTTTACCGCTTGTTAGTTTAATTATCTGTTTGCCAACCATTAGCGATCTTCGTACACCGATTGCTTAATTTCTTGTGGATATTAAAACTATTAGCATACAGCCATCACAGAAATGGTCAAGGATGGTGTGAAATATCGAAGTTTCCCGGGAATATACTTAGTGCACGTGAACTGCGTTGGAATTGAGCTTAGCATCACAGTGAACCAGATATACAATTTTTTTCTCATTGCTCACACCGGTCCCACCTTTTACCTGATGTGTATGGATGAATCTGATTTGTCAGTGTGTTTCATTGGAGTCATTTTATCCAGCATTCACATAGCCTCTACATGCATCGAGATTGTTACGTATAGAGTTTTCCTTTAAACGAACTTGGGATATTTGACTTATGCCATAGATTCAAGTAGACCATCGTCAAGGAGAGAAAGATTCAAGAATACGCAGAGGTGGAAATCACTTCATGCAACATAAATAACACATTTACTACAGTATACGGTCTTCAACATCAATAACATACCAAAGCACACAATTATGAGTCCAACTCTTAGCATTCTCCTTTATGTCCGTTGTGCGCGGTGAGCAAATTTTTAATGCTGTAACATAAATTGCTCAAAGCTCACAACGGGCAAAATTATGCCAGGCGTGCGAATTTAGCTACTGTATCCCATAACATAAATGTTCAAAGCGCACAATAAGCAAAGACATGATGGCGCGTTGAGTTCCCGTTGTGCAGAAATCCCATAGATTTTGTACAAAAATCCCAAAAAATTCAGTATATTCTTTCATTATAAACTCAGTCACTACATTTGCACAAAATTATAAATTCAATGCTCTGATGATACGGTAATTACAGTGGGAGATTTTCCTACATCTTTACAGAATAATGTCTCGAATTGTCGCATCCTCTCTTCAAGGCCTTCCACCCATCCTTCGGCCGCAGGCAGGCGGTTAGCCTTCCATTGCCTTATTACCGGTGGGACCGGGCTTCTATCTTTAAGTTGAATATTTACAAAGTGATTATTATTTACAAAACCTATGGTGAAGGGACCACGTTTCGTACCTTGGTGTGGTCCTGATCTTAACGGAAAAAATGAAAGACATTGTTGCATTGACAGCAGATGTATTACACAGTTATAACGACTTGAGATAATATGTCCAACTTCAGGGAAGGTCATCCAATATTGCATCGGGGGGTGGTCACCCATATAGTTAATTGACACTACCTGTTCTTGTGCACTTTCCTCACCCATCACCTTTGAGTACACATCATAGTGGTCACGCAGCTCTTGAAGCAAGTCTCTTCTGACCACCTTCCACTGGTCCTCTCCCATCCCTAGATGTGAAGATATAGCCATGTAACCACAGTTCCCATCTGCCGTCACATCTGTGACGTTCGATATATATTTGGCGATTGCAGCGGGGAATTGATCAAGATAAGGTATGACTCTTTGAACGGCTCTAGCGTCCTTTGCTTCATAATTTGCTGCTGCAAATGAAGCTGTAGCAGAAACCCCAGTCATACTGCCAGATGTCGCGGCTTTGCCAGTTGGTTTCTTTCTAGAAAGTTGAGGAGGAATGGGTGGGGCAGACGTATTTTTGATCCTTTGGGACCGTCTCGGCTGGACACGGCCGACGCTTTCTTGTTTCGATGAGACTTCAGGAGGAATTTGAGCAGAGCAACTAGCCGCATCGCCGAAGTCATGATCAAAATGAGCAGGATGAATGGGGGTGGCTGTATCTTCATTTGTCATATTATTATCCCTTTTTCTTCTTCCATTGAACACGACATTAACTTGCGGCTCTGTAATCAGATTTGTCGCCGGGGTAGCTAGCTCCTTCAACTTAATTAACAACTCCTGCTTCATCGGCCCATCAAGTTGAGCATAGAGCATGTGTATGCGCTCTAATTCAGCATGTATAAGCCCATCTTCTTCAGACATCAATTCCGGCTTAGCCTCCATGTCTAGCTGCTTCCAATGAGAATTTACGGCATCTAAGGGAATGGGGCGATTTTCCCTTGTGTATTTGCCAATCTCATTGGCACATGGTAACCATAAATCATTCTAGCTAGACAATCACCTGTGCATTGGTCCGTTCCCATAGGGTCAGATTTATCAGCTTCCACAGACATTATCTTCAACGCCGCAGCGGCTGTAAATCCTATCAGCTCCTTGAACAAGAACCCATGCACATTATGTTGCAACATGATCTTAGATTTCTCGAATGATGCCTTGATCTCGATATGCTGCCCCTCTAATGATTCATGTATGGTTGGCCAAGAAGCGGATAAACTGAAGGCCGATGAACCCAATGCCCTTTTAAGCTTAGAATGTTCAGTCTGTGCTCTTTTGGTCTGCCCTCTGTCGGTACTGACATTTCCAAAGTGGAGATTGCCATCTGTCCATACAGAAATAAACTTCTCCTTGTACTTGTCCAACCAAGATGTCTTCACATAGCTCACGACCCTTGTGTAATCTTTGTACTCGGTCTCCAATGCCTTCAGTTTAGCAACATACTCCTCCTCCTTGCGTGCCCCCACCAATAAATTCCAACTAGAGATGAAACCTAACCATTTTTCTTGATCTTCAAAAGAGGGCTGGCAATTTTTGGCAATATTTTTGGATATGTGCATTCTACATATTTGGTGCACCGCAAGGGGAAATTCATGGCCAATGGCATTCATAAGTGCTGGCTCCAGTGCTGACAAAATTACACGTGGCATCCTGTATCCCTGCAGCAAAGAGCTCAACTTCCCCAAGGCCCACAAGAAGTTCTCCTCACGTACGGCCTCCGTGTAACAAAATGCCGCTGCGAACTGAATATCTGTGGACGTCACCCCATACATCTCCATCAATGGTGGCATGTTGCGGTTGGTCTTCAACGCGCAGTCCATAACCAGAATCTCTGGAAATTTTCGTAATAACTCAACCGACTGCGGATGTGCCCAAAATATAGTCCTCACTGCAGTTGTCACTTCGTCCACTTCATGATACACAATGTAATTACGCTGTGTCAGTAGATTAAGGAATAGCTGCATTTCTGCTCTCCAGGCCATTTCCCCTGCCTTCATCCTCTGTCTGGCTTTATAAATAGTGTTGATTGTGGTAGATGTTGCATTATCCTTTTCCTTCAGGTATTTCAAGATTTCCCTTGGCCTAAGCAGTCTATGTGACAAGTCTCTCACCGTGGCCATCTCCCCACCTCCGAACCTCCTCTCATCTGGATGTCGCTCGATGTACATTGCGGGTTTATGGTTGTGATTGCCACGTACAACTGTCAAAATCCACTTATCTGTTGCCACACCATTAGCCCTCAAGTAGAAGGGACATGAACACTTCTTGCTTCGAGTTGATTTTTTGGCCGATATATCAGGCATGTGTGGCCGATATGTCCCACTTCTTTCACAACAAAAATAATAAGTTGGGACCCTATTGCCCTTTGTACTCATATTTGATGATTTTGTAACAACCAAATTCCCGGTTTTCACACCGACCCCTTTTACCCATTTACCAAGCTCTTCTATGCTGGGGAAAATTTTATTTGTTGTGAACTGATTTGTATAATCTTCATTAACCTCTGAGCCTTCAACAATACGCTGAATTAAGTCCCAGATACCAATATAGTCACTAAATGTTAAGCTTTATTTTCTAGTAAATTAGTCAGTTAACAAAGCAAAATAATTTCAAACATTTGCTTCTTTGTCCGCTTCATCCCAGATCCCCTCAATGTGTACTGAGCCCATCTCAATCTTCGTAATTTCTACGCAATCATGTTCCAAATGTACATTGCAGCAATAAATTTCTGAAATTATTAAAAAATACCAAATTAATTAGCATCAATTAATGGCTTACCAACTTTACGATGCAGTGCGGCCGTAGTCGACTATTTTAGGGCACCCCAACCCAATGACACAAATCTTTTGCACTGCCTTAAGGACCTTCGTTTGATATAAGCAGGAACTCTTATAGTCTATATACCTCAGCGAATTAGAATAATTTCTGTTGATCAAACCCTATCTCGTTAGCTTTTCCCGCCTTAGGTCACAAAACTGATCGCATATGGAAGCTGTTACGATGCATTTGTATATACGGATGCGTAGAAATAGTGGTTCATAGTGTAAATTACTCATCGCGAACAGTGGGAGGGCAAAAATGTAAATTGCTCTCCTCTGTAAACCGTCCAGCAGTTTGCCCACCGCACACAACCGCGCAAAACACGGACTTGCTCAGAGCACACAACCACACAAAACTGGGAATTGCTCACCGCTCACAGCCAATCAAAACACGGAATTGCTCAGCGCACACAACCACGCAAAACTCGGAATTGCTCAGCGCACACAACCACTCAAAACCCGTAATTGCTCACCGCCCACAACCGTTTTGGTCAAGTCCACGTGCACATGTGGACGGGTTATTTGCTAGTAATATTTCAAACTAGACTTGTTTACTCAACCAGCACAACGGGTAAATTATTGTAGACCCGATATGACCCGGTAGGACCCGAAATTGTCCCGTGATACCTTCTGCTCGCAGCGAATTGACAGAGCATTACACAGATTGCTCACGGCGGAATTTCAAACGGCAAGTATTTTCAAAGATCGCTCCAGTCGCCCAGACCGAAATCCAAAAGCTTTGATTTTTATTTAATTGCTCGAAGGATACATCACTTAGTCAACTGGTGAGATCAAACAAAGAGCTGAATCGAGAGAAATCGATTTAGGGGGTTTTGACCTAAATTTATCAACATCGACTCTTTGGTACGTCTATACTTTTAAGTACAGTTTATCTGCCTTTCTTATTTTGATTTTACATGCATTCATCCACGGTTGAGGTTGATGAAGTCGGTACAAAAATCCAAGGTAATATTGATTTATCTTCTCGGTAATAATGCATTAAATCTTTGAGGATCAGGTTATGAATTGTTTGATACAGGATACTATGGATTTTACAACCGACTTTACCACCAATCAACTGTTCAAGGATAGAAAAGAGCTGTTTCAGTGGATACAAAACGCGGGTTAAGTCATGGGCATGTGATTGTTACACGTTCGGGGAGATTAAGTAAAACGGCCAAAGGGCATCATGCTGTGTACTTTGCGTGTGAAAGAAGCGGTGAGTATCGGGGACACCGAAAGCTAAAAAAGACCAACCAGCCTGTTAAAACCAAGAAGTGTTCATGTCCTTTCTCATTGCGTGGTTATATGGTGGGCGTGGGCGTTGAGGAGTGGAAGGTAACAGTCGTTTGTGGCAGGCACAACCATGAAGCAGCTAAATATGTCGATGGCCATTCCGATGACAGGACGTTGCAGGGAATGGAGATGGAAACAGTGCGTGACTTGGAGAATAGCAAGGTTCGGCCAGCTGAAATTTTGAAAGTACTGAAGGCAAATAAAAACTTCAGTGCTACCTCAATCAAAGCAATTTATAACGCACGAAACCGGTTACAACGGGGGAAGAAGGTTGGTATTGTAAAACAGTTGAAGGAGTTAGCATCAGGTGATAAAATTGTGGGTGCTGAGAATGTGAAGGCTGTGAATAATGAGGGGGGGATCAGAAGGTGGGGGAGGCGTTTTGGGAGAATGCAGTGCCTGCTGAGTTGCAGGAGGAGGATCATACTGGGAAGATGGGTGGGGAGGATGATAAGGTGGATCGTAATGAGGCGGAGCAGACTGCTGGGGAGGAGGAGGATGATGATGAGAATGCAGTGGCTAAGGCCTTTGAGAAGGAGCATGAGGTTCTACGTCTTCAAATTTCTACCCTGGTAGCGGAGATTGCTAAGCAGCATGCTGAGATAACGGATACGTCTACATTGACGTGTAAGCCGGGTAAGGGAAGAAGTAGACCGTTGTGGAAACATACAATAAAGAAGCCGAAACAATCAATTTCACATGATGATAGTGACGAGGACTTGGCTGTCGACATAATAATACCATATTGGAACGCTTTTCCTGAGTGTCTACGACCCCTTATAGTGCATGTCGTATATGTGAAAGCAGACGGAAACTGTGGGTATAGGGCTGTGGCAGCTCAGTTGGGACTGGGTGAGGACGAATGGAGGCAGGTGAAATATGACTTGCGAGAAGAGATGCAGAACCACGACGGCTTGTACCGGCAACTTATGGGTGCCGTGGAATTTAAAAAGAATGTAGTGGCACTGGGCCATTTATTAGACCGTCCAAAAGCTAAATGGTGGATGCAGATGCCAGAAATGGCACATGTCATTGCCTCATGCTACGAATGTGTAGTACATATTCTTGCACCTCATCAGTGTGTGACATATTTTCCTTTAAGAACTCCTCCAGTACCCCTATCATCCAGACGCCACATAACGTTGGGTCATGTGAACAATAATCACTTCGTTATTGTTAAACTTGCCCCATATGGTCATGTCCCTCCGACTTCAAGTATGTGGCTAAGATACCGTTCCGATGTGTCAGCCGGATGGCCGGCTGCTTATGAGGATAGGATGCAACAATTCCAGTCAATAGTATTTGGGCACGATATTGCAACCGTTGACGTTATTGAAATATTGTAGGATAAAACGTTGTATCATTTTACTGTGGATTGTTTATTTCATATTGACAGATTGGTAGCATGAAATTTTATCATGTCTGCCTAAATGTGCAAATGTTATCATCTGTATGCCGTGCTTTGGTGTATGGTATCTATAAGTTATGTCCAACGATAGACCTACTAATCAAGTTTGCCTCTTACTAACTTTTTGGTGAACGGGTACATACTGATATATACTGGATTTTGAATGCTTAATAACACACGCAATCTATCCAGATTTTCTTAAGGGTGTTAATTAATACAACTAATGATAGTTATCACGTTGGTATTATATTATTTTATACGTATCAATAATGTTGTTAACATCGGCATAAGAATATGAGGAATCCAATAGAATAAATATTAAAAACAAAATTTAGATCTCCTCAGCGCGCACCGCGGTCAAAATCGTTCTCAGCGTCGCGATTAATAACGATTACCGTTACTAATGTCAAGCCTGACAATCCATGTAATATTACTCAGCGCGCAAAACGGTTTGGATCGTGCTAAAATATAACCGTTGTGCGTGCTGAGTAAAATTTTGCCAACTAACCCACCGAATTTACTCGAAACGCGCAACAGGTTAAAATTTTTACCCGTTTTGACCCGTTTGGACCCTCTTTCATCCCTTGATAAATTCTGCTCACCGCTCACAGCCATAACCTTCCACAGAATGCTCAAGGCGGAATATCAAACGGCCAGTTTTTCGTAGATTGCTCAAGGCGCACAGACGGAAATTCCAAAGATTTGATTTTTATTACTGGGCTCGACATTTACATCACAGTGGCAACTACTGCGTTCAAACATATCGGTGAAGCGAGAGCAATCGATTTAGGGGTTTTCGACCTAAATTTGTCGAAATCGCGATTTGGTAAGTATACAATGTTAAGTACATTTTATTTGATATCCTTGTTACAATTACAATGTGTAGAAAGAGGAGGCGAAATTTTTGGTTTTTAATTTCCCGCAGATACAGTTGAGATCGATGGAGATGCTAAAAAATTCGGAGGTAATATTGATTTTTCTTTACGTCAATAATGTAACTAATGTTTGGTTCCCGGTCCAATTAGTTGTATGAATTGTTTGATACAGGTGTATATGGATTATACAGCCGAATTTACTACGCTTCAACGTTTTAAAAGTAGAGACGAACTCTTTCAGTGGATAAAGAGCGTCGGACGACAACAGGGGCATGTGATTGTTACCAGTGCGTCGAGTATGAATAAATCGTCCAATAGGACTCCCGCTACCTACTATGCATGTGCAAAAAGCGGGAACTACAGGGGACACCGACCAGTACGAAAGAGCAACCGGCCAGTTAGAACCAACAAGTGTGGATGCCCGTTTAAATTGCGTGGTAATGAGGTGGGCGATGGCGGTGAGTGGAGTTTAACGATCGTTGATGGCAGGCACAACCATCAAGCTGCTAATTATGTCGCGGGCCATTCCGACGACGGGGTGTTGCAGGGAAAAGAGGTGGAAGCATTGCGAGACTAGGCAAATAGAAAGGTGCCGCCATCAGCAATTTTGAAAGGCCTGAAGGAAACTAAATCCTTCAATGAAACACCAATCAAATCAATTTATAATGCACGTTCCCGATTACTAAGGGGGCAGAGTGTGGGTATGGTAAACAAGTTGAAGGAGTTAGCATCACCGTGTAGAATTGTGGGTGATGAGCTTGTGGTGCATGTGGATAATGTTGAGGAGGAGCAGAAGGGAGATGAGGAGAAGGTGGATGAGGCTGAGGAGGCGACTGCATTGGCTGCTTATTGGCAGGATGATGTGGTGGATCGTAATGTGATGGAGCAGGCTGCTGAGAAGTTGGCTCTTAGTGGGCAGGAGCATAATGCTGCGGAGGAGGATGAGGTTAATGCAGCGGATGAGAATGTGGAGCCGAGGGTGCATGATGTTTATGGGGATGATGAGGCTGAGAATGCAGTGGCTGCTGAGTTGACTGTAGATGATTATGTTATTGGGGAGATGGTGGAGACGGAGGAGACGGTTGCCCTTAACGTGGAGGTGCAGAATGCTGAGGAGGTAGTGGTGGAGGATAATGCAGCGGCTGAGACTGTGGAGCCGAAGGTGTATGAGGAGAAGGCGAACGAGGAGGATGATGATAAGGAAGTGGCTACTGATTTGATTGCTGAGGAGCATACTGGGAAGTTGGTGGATACGGCGGGGACGGTGGAACGTAATGTGGCTGACCAAACTGCTGAGATGGATGAGGGGGAGAATGCAGCTGGGGAGAATGAGGAGCCGCAGGAGGATGAGGCGAATGTGGAGGATGTGGAGGATGAGAAGATAGAGGATGCTGGGTTGATGCAAGCTGAGCTTGCGTTGGAGTTGGGGGCGACGGTGGAGACGGGGGATCATAATGTGAATGCGCAGACTGCTGGGAGGGAGGAGGAGACGGCTGTGGCCTCGTATTTTGATGAGCACGAAGAGATGGATGTCATGCTTAACAACTTTCTCCCCTGGTTGATGAGATTTCTCATCATTTTTTGGATGTGACGGAGAAGCCTACAGTTAGGAGGAAGCCTGTTAAGGCTCCACGGTTGCATTCAATTGCGGAGCATACGGCGGCGGCGAAGGAGAAGCCTAAATGGAAGAGGCGGCCTTCGAAGGAAAGTAGTAGGCGTCCGAAACTTCAAATAAAGAAGCCGAAACCTTCGTTTCCCCCTGATGATTATGTTGATGATTTGCCTGCCAACTTCCTCATACCATATTATTTGGATTTTCATCGCACGCTACAACCCCTCATGGCGGGCGGCGTAGACGTGGATGCAGATGGCAACTGTGGGTACAGGGCTGTGGCAGTTCAGTTGGGCTTGAAAGATTCCGAATGGGGGACTGTCAGAGCTGATTTGCTCCGTGAGATGCGGACATACAGCGGATTGTACAGGCGTGTCCTGAGTGAGGTTTCATATAATAATAATTTGAAGGCAGTGGACTATTTTATTACTGATAAAGGTCCAGGACGGGAAAATTGGATGCAGATGCTAGACATGGGACATGTCATTGCCTCATGCTACAACTATGTAGTACATTTGATTTCAAATCGTATGTGTGTGACATTTTTTCCATTGAGAAGTCCTCCAGTAAACCGAGCCTCCAGACGCCACATAACGTTGGGTTATGTGAACGGAAATCACTTTTTTATCCTTCAACTTCAACCAACAGGTGACGTCCCTCCGACTTCAGTTGTGTGGACAAGATCGCATGACCCTGTGGCCGATGGATGGCCGGCTGGTTACGAGCAGAGGATGCAGTCATTCGTTGTTAGGGTAAAAGATACGAAGATTGCTACCGCTGATGGTTTTTAGTATCTGTAAGATAAAATGTTTATCAATGTAATAAGTTTTTTTTGGTATAAAAATGGACCACTTTGGCGGATGAAATTTTATCATGGCTTCCGAAATGTGCAAATGTCATCATCGGTATGGATTGATGTTGTGTATCATACCAATTACACCGAGCGCAACACTGCAGTAATATTGCCCGTTTTGCGCTTTGAGTAATTAAGTCTTTACCTACCAAATTGCTCAACGCGCAGAACTGGCAATATTAGTGCCGGTTTTGCGCTCTGGGTATTTTTAATAACATCAACCTTTGTTCCAAATTGTTATGCGATGAGAATGTGTCATTGTTAGAGTGTCCAATACTCCAAGTGAGAGTAGGGTTATTGTATCATATATGTTATTGTCTGACAAAATTGCTTACCACAAACTCCCATTGATAAGTTTTGCCCGTTGAGCGCCTTTATTAGCCAATTTGTTAGTGGTTACTACAATTGCTCACCATTCACCACGATCAGAACAAATAATTTTGGCCGGTTGTGCGCGGTGAGCAATTTTGTTAGTGCGAAAAAAACTCCTCCTCTTCCACTCAATAAAATTTGCTGATATATCCACATTTATTGCTGCTCGCACCGTGCAAATTTTAATGGCTAACAGAAATGCTCACAGCGCACAACCACGATATATTGGAACCTTTGGTCTTACTAATATTCTAAGAGACCCCTCGAGTCTGCAGATCAGTGTTGGTGAACATACAGAGCAGGGATCGTTAATATACAGCGGATTGCTACCAGCCGGATGTTCTGCTCTATAATGATTAATGCCTTTGCGCGTTGGGATAAACTGTAGCCTCTTAAAAAATAGCCCAACGCGCACAACGGGCAAAATAATGCCCTTAGGCTCGGGCAAAATTACGAGCACAACGGGAAAACAACGCGCACAACGGGCAAAAATTACGCGCACAACGGTCAAAACAACGCGCACAACGAGCAAAAAGGAAAGCCGGTGGTTCGCTTTTTGAGCATATAAAAGGTAGTTTATCAACAATTGTTAAACGCGCACACACCTAGTAGCCTTATGCCCGGTGTGCGCGTTGAGCAAAGTTTCGACGATAGCCCATTTGCTCAACGCGCCCTGCACGGACTAATTTTGCCAGTTGTGCACTTTGAGCATATTTGTTGGATGCTGTAATTTTTGTTCCCACGGTTAATCATTCACACTCCTATTTTCATCATACTAAAATTGTGATTCCGCCATATGCCAACAGTCAAACTTCGCTTAGAAACTTTACCTAATTGTGATTAAGGCCAATACTTATTCATTCTGAAGACATTTTATATAAAATCTGATACCTAGTCAATCTGATTCAGAAACTGCATGCAAACCTTTAGATTAACGCTGATACATATTCAAACGGTGACCATTCCAAAATGGCCAACCCATTCTAACATACTGAAGTACGTACAGATACAGATCCAAACAGATACATATCCCTTTACTCTTACAAACTGATACATTTGAGTGTCTTCACAGATGTTTGCAATGAAGTGGCGCATGATCTGCATGTTTCCCCCTTCAACTTCCGCGAGTTCATCGGGCGCACATCTTCGTTGCGTTTATTAACGTCCTTGTAACCTGCAGTCAAGTATGTAGCCGTGTCAAACACAACGCCTGGAACCCCGATTCCCCTGTGGCGATGTACGACACGGGCAATGCGCTCCACATCTACGTTGCAGTTGCCGAATTTCTGCCCTGATCTGCTCAAGATGATTGTCATACCAGATGTTTGCAATGACGTGGAACTTTGTCCTTTGTAGGAGACGCTGTGAATTAAAAAGTCGTCAGACCGTTTCGCTTATTACCGTCATTGATGTCGTCGTTGTAACATGAAGTCAGGACAAAAGACACCGATTGGAACTCCGTTACCGGAGACAATGTAAAACAACACAGGGTTGCATAAGAAGTTGTGTTTAGGAGTGTAAGAGATCGGAAAGGATAGGATGGAGTGTCTGTGCGTCAAAGATGATGTATAGTGAAACGATGAAGGGTTTGATGGAGGAGATGGAGTGTAGAGATGGAGATGGATATGGAGTGTATAGCAAGACACGCAAAACAAATACATAGCCACAATTCATAATAGGAGGGAATAACAATCTATCATGGTACAACACCCAGCAGCTTACCTGAAACATGTGAGACAGCATAGCCAATATCACCCCAAAAGAATATGGTATGATCATCGAACACATTTTTCATAGTGTTGTTTGGGAAAAATTTTCTCAACGCAGTTGCAACACCCCCCAGCATTGTCGGGGATGCTTGATTATAAATGGACGATAGCCCTTCGTTGCATAAGTTTCCAACATGAACCATTTACCTTTACGTGAAAAGAGTACTGGATGAATGCTATCGTCCATATCTATATCAAGCATGCACGAACAGCTGAAGAACTTATTGTTTCCATACGGAGGTTGTGTGGGCAAATAAAGAAGATGATAGAAGAAAGTAGACGAAGTTTAGAGAAGATGAGTGCTCGTTGTCCGCCATTTATAGGGGAAATTGGACCAATCATAATGAAGCGTATAAAAAGTCCGTGATCCTACAGTAATGCAATGGATCTCGGGAATCGACATTTAGAGCATCTCCAAAGGGGCTCCCTAAATTATTTTAGAATGTGGAAAAAAATAGGTTAATTACTCTCCGCGCAAAACCATGAAACCCTACGGTTTTTCGCCTTGATGACATAATAGGAAAATTACACTCAACAATACTACTCTCCACTAAGATTTTTTAATACATTATATTCGCCGTGCACACCGGGCTAAATAATACAGAGGCGAGTAACTATCATAATTGCTCACCGCGCAGAACGTTTAGAAAACAAGAATTGCTCAATGCGCAAAACGCAGAACGCATGACAGCGAATTGTATTGATGAGAAGAAGTAGAGTTAATGTGTGGCTACATCGAAGACCCCGTCGTGCTACAGAGGGGTTCTCGTGAATATACAAATGACTGCTCATCTACAGCGGATTGATGTCAGAGAGATGAAGAGACGTTAATTGCGATGGGAGAGAATTGATGTAGCAGGAGCGATTTGAAAGCTCTCAGGGAGACCTTTGACCCGGAAAATGACACAAATGTCCTCAAAGGCAAGAGCAATTGTGACCCAGTGGCGAACTTTGTGGCAGTTCACCCTCACTGCGACAAAATTGGTTGTGTGTGGTGAGCAATTCTGAGGTTTGAGTGGTTTTGTGCGCTGAGCAATTCTGATTTTTGAGCGGTTGTGTGCGGTGAGCACTTCTGAGTTTGAGTGGTTGTGTGCGATGAGCAATTTTGAGTTTTGAGTGGATTTGTGCGCTGATCAATTCTGAATTTTGAGTGGGTTTTGTGCGGTGAGCTTATTCTGAGATTGAGTGGTTGTGTGCGGTGAGTAATTCTGAGGTATGAGTGGTTTTGTAGCCGCTTACTTAATTGCTCAACGTTGAGACATAATTGATCAAAGCAAAGAAAGAAAAGCCCCCGTATTCGATCTCTCCTCACAATCCCAGGGTGTTGGGGCGATTTGCCTCTAGACACTCCTCCCCTCTCAAAAGAAACCTCCCGTTGGCCCGATCGTTGGATAGGCCCTCCTTTGATACCGGACCTCTCCTTCCCGACGAATTCTTCGTCTTACAGGCGGATCGCCAACGAGTTATTACTCTTACACATGGAGCGGCCCGTCTTCCACTCCCCGACTTCCCTTGTAGAACTTACACCAGGGGACTTAGGGCGGACCGCTCCTCCCCTCCAACGCCTACTCCGTGACGACCTCCACCTCCGGGGGCGGCGTCGCCGAAACCTCCCGCTGGCCCGATACCGGACCTCTCCTTCCCGACGAATTCTTCCTTTCTCAGGCGGATCGCCGACGAGTTATTCGTCTTACACATGGAGCGGCCATCCTTCCACTCCCCGAATTCCCTTGGAGAACTAACGCCAGGGGACTTAGGGCGGACCGCTCCTCCCCTCCAGCGCCTACTCCGTGACAACCTCCACCTCCGGTGGAGGCGTCGCCGCCCACGGGGTGTCGGTCCAAATCACCGGTGAAGGCATCGCCATGCCAATCACCCCACTGGGCACCACCGTTCCCAGACAACGGGTCCCTCCGCCATCCAACGGTCTGCCTTCCACTCATCGACCTCCCGTCGCACATCCTGAAGTGGAACGAAACCCCAGCCCGCCATCCTACGGCATGCCTTCCACTCCTTGACGACCCGTCGCACATCCTGGTGCAGGTTATAGTAAATTGGAACGAAACCCCCGACCGCCATCCAAAGGCCTGCCTTCCACTCCTCGACCTCCCGTCGCACATCCTGATGCAGTTTACAGTAAAGTGGAACGGCCCGCCATCCAACGTCCTGCATTCAACCACTGGCGTCGTTATCGACGTATTGTAAAGAACGCGAAAATGTCCCTCCAAGCAAGTTGTTAAATTCCGTCTATGATAAAATTAACTTGTTTACATGCAAACTTTTAGATTATCTCTGATACATAATCAATCTGAATTCTGATGACATTTTAGATTAAATCGGCGACATATTCAATCGACTTCGTATACTGATTGAAAATTTTTAGATTATATCTCAGACATATTCCAATTGATGACATTTTCAAAATGACCCCGCCATTCAACTATATGGATGTACATACTGATACAGAACAAAACATATTCATTACCCCATGCTCTTTACAAACTGATACATATGATTGTCTTCGTAAGATGTTTGCAATGAAGGTGCTCTTTACCGGATCTATTGTCGGCGTGATCTGCGTGCTTCACCCTACAACGACGCCTGCAATGACGACACTCCTATCCTGCCTACGGTTGCCGTAAGTAGGCAACGACGTTAACTAACGCAACGAAGCGACCATCTTCGTTGAGTTTATGGACGTGTTTGCCAACTATCTGCCACCGTAGCCCTTATAGGAGTGTCGTCATTGCAGGCGTCCTTGTACCCGGCTGTCAAGTATGACGACGGTTCAAAGACACCGAAAAGAACTCCGATTGCCAAGATGCGGTGAACACCGACACATGGTTCGTTATAAATAGAGGATCTATAGTACAAATATGAAGGGGATGGAGGAGAAGATAGTGTAAAAGAGGAGATGGCCGTTCCACGTGAATGCGTGAAAAAAGTACTGGTTGAATTCTATCGTCCATTTTTATCTCAAGCATCAGGCCCGAACAGTAGAAAACCATCTCATCTTTACACCCCATATCCATCTCCATCTCGTCCATTTCTACCTCATGCATCATGCTCGAACAAAAGAAGACCTTATTGTTTCCAGACGGAGGTTGTGTGGGCAAAAAGAAGAAGATGATATAAGAAGTTAGAGGAAGTTGTGGGAAGATGAGGGCTCCTTGTCCGCCAATTTATAGGGGAATTGGACCAATCAAAATGAAACTAAACGGTTTTTCGCCCTGATCAACAATGATGCCAATTGGAAAATTACTCCCAACAATACTAATCTCCACTAATCCTTTTAAAAACATTTTATTCGACGCGCACACCGTGCTAAATAATACAGGATCGAGTAACAAACTAACAATCAGAATTGCTCACCGCGCAAAACGCATGGAAAAATGGAATTGCTCAAGGCGCACAACGCACAACGCATGGCAGCGATTTTTATTGGTTTATGAGGATGCGACCGAAGTAGAGTTAATGTGTGGCTCCATCGAAGACCCCGTCATGCTACGGGAGGGGTTCTCGTGAATATACAAAAGACTGCACGTCAATCTACAGCTGATTGATACCAGACATGTGCAGTTCTCAAGAATGTTTGACCGGCCGGTGGGAGGTGAGCTGGAAAAATTAATAGCTGCTAACATAATTGCACAAAGCTAGGAACAAACAAATTTACGGTCGTTGTGCGTGATGAGCAAATTTTTAATGGTTTAAATAATTGCTCATAGCGAACAACAAGAAACGACAGGTGTAGACGCTATGAGTCGTTGTGCGCTTTAACATGTGTTCGCTTTGAGCATCTAAGGTATTTTATAGACAATGGTTTAACGAGCACAACCAATCTGAAGACATATTCAATCGAATTCAACTATATTGATGTACATACTGATACAGACCCAAACTGATTCATTAGCCTATGCTCTTACAAACTGATACATCTGATTAAGCCTGGATGGCGGCCCTTGGTCACATAGGTTGGCGGTGGATGGCTACTGTCCCTTTGGCTCTGAGGCACAAGCACTCCTTCCTGTTGTTTTCGATCTCTTGTCTCGCATCCAAATTGAAGAATAAAATGAAGCAGAATCGCGTCGGAATACGGAAAAAGGTGAAATTCGTGTAAGCATCGATCCAGAGGTTCTCGAATGCTTCATTGGCTGCGAGCCCTTGCGGTGTACATCGACCACGTTTACAGTTACCGTGCTCAGCGTATTTGTCATGCAATTCGAAGGCATCTGCTGATCCCAGTATTCTAGCGCTGAAGCTTCCGGGTCTGGAAAATCAAACATTTCATCCTGGTAACAAAACAGAATGCTTAATGCCATCATACATACATACGTAGTTTTGAATTATTCAGAGGAAATAATTAGAAAAGTTGTACTTACTCCAATGACTAGATCCTCCAGGTTCGGGCAGCTATTCAGCAAGCATGACAGGATTGAAAACGTCGTTGTTGTGCAGGGTATCCGTCTGAGGGTGAGTTCTTTCATCTTCGGCAAGAGACACCACAGAGTAATGGGCATGATATAGATATCTGATATGGACGATAGCATTCATTTAGCTGTTCGTCCATTTATAATCAGGCATGCCCGAAAAAGGGTTTCCAGATGTGAGGATTTTGCCTTCCACGAACAGCTGAAGGACTTAATGTTTCAATAGGAAGGTTGTGGGGGCAAATAAAGAAGAAGATGATGGAAGAAAGTAGATGAAGTTGTGAGAAGATGAGTGCTCCATGTCCGCCAATTTTATAGGGGAATTGGAGCAATCAAAATGAAGCGTATAATAAGTCCTTGATCCTACAGTAATGCAATGGATCTCGGGAATCAACAATTATTTACTCAACGCGCAAACCGCGGAATACCAACGCGAAAATCACGTAATCCCAATTATTTTAGCATCTGGATCAAAATTGGTTAATTACTCTCCGCGCATAACAAGGAAACTCATCGATTTTTCGCCTTGATCAACATTGATGCTAATAGGAAAATTACTCCCGACAATACTACTCTCCACTAAGATTTTTTAATACATTTTATTCGACACGCACCCCTGGCTAAATAATACAGAAGAGAGAAACTATTATAATTGATCCTCGCGCAAAACGCATGGAAAATGGGAATTGCTCAATGCGCACAACGCACAACGCAAACGCAGTACCATATTAACTGTGGGGCTACATCGAAGACCCCGTCAAGCTACAGAAGGGTGCTCGTGAATAAGAAAATACTGCTCCTGAATCTACTGCTGATTGATACCAGACATATGATTTTCCCAAGAATGTATGACCAGTGGCAAGTGAGCTGGCAAAATTTATATTTTGGCCGTTGTGCGCGGTGAGCAAATTTTTAATGTTTTAAAAATTTGCTCAAAGCGCACAACAAGTATCGCCAGATGTTCACTTTGACCCGGTGTGCGCGTTCAGCAAATATAATGTTGTACATACATACTGATACAGATCCAAACTGATTCATTAGCATGTGCTCTTACAAACTGAAACATGTGATTGTCGGTGTGATCTGCGTGCTTTCCCGTCAACTTCCGCGAGTTCACCGGGTGACCATCTTCGTTCCGTTTATTACCGTCGTTGCAGATTTTCTGCCATCATCGGCTGGATATGAGTGTAGTCATAGCATGCGTCGGTGTAACCTGCAGTCGGGTATGTAGCCGTTTCAAAGACACCTAGAGAAACTCCGATTCACATGAGGCGTCGAACAACACCAACAGATCAAAATACTAAACACCGCTGGTCTTTGAACAACTTACAAGCTCAGATGCAGAACTGCATGCGGCGATGTGTTCCAGTAAGAGAATACTAAACCCTGCATGCGGCCCCAACCTCGTCGCATCTCTTCGTTACAACCTCCTCAAGATCTGCTAAGGCGCACGTAGGTGGAGGATCTTCGTTGTAGACAATGAAGGCGGATCCTACGGAGAACACACTGGCATTTGATGCGTCCATCACCTGGTCAACATTCATCCGGACGGTTCGACCGGCAGCTAGATCCACCTTTTCGAGGAAGCCCCTTTAAGGAGGCTCGAACTGATCGGTGAAGTAAAAGCTTAATCCAGAGAAGATCTTCACCGCCTGTAAGAGACCAATATAAGAGACAAATATGATATGTGCACTACTGGACATGGGCCTCCGCACACGCATACACAAGGAAAAGTGTTCATAAGATGGCTTCCTCCGATAAGTATCCAAAGACTCAAATAGTTCAAAACATTTTCCAATTCAAATAGTTCAAAGGCACGACATGCCATCATTGGCGTGTCATTACAGTCACTTCCCTGCTCGTTTTGTAATTTCTGTCGCTTTACTTGAGCATCATCACCATCATCTGTTCGGACGAGGAAATGGATGTGTGACTCTTCACATCATTTGATTTTCTGGAAATCTGAGACAACCATGCCTTTTGTGTTTCCGCACAGGTTCCAGGCTTCCAGCTTCTGCATTATGAGACAATTATGATCTGCTTTATCCACAGTCAGATTTGGCCAATATGCCTGCGAGCCAAGAGAACGAAAAGAAAGGAGGGAGTGCTTGTGCCTCAGAGAGACGGTACCCATGCACCGCCAACCTAATTGACCCAGAGCAGCCAATCAGGGCGCAAAGGCCCGGGGGGCCATTCTTCTCTTCGCAGACCAGGGAGAGAAGCATATTAGGGAGGCAACTGCATCAGCCTGTAGTCCTCCGATTTCATACGTTTCTCCACGACATTCACGATCCATTTATCCTACAGTAATGCTAGGGATCTCGGGAATGAACATCTTATTTACTCAACGCGTAATCCCACCGAGAAAAACGAGTAATCCTAAGTATTTTAGGCTCAGCTGAAAAAGAGGCAATTTACTCTCCCCACACGACAAGGAAACTGAACCGTTTTGCGCCTTGAATTACTCTCCGTCAAAGACTCGAAAAATTATTTATTTTCTAGCGCAACAAAAACAATCAAATTGTTTCTGTTATGCGTGCGGGTTAATTGGTTCCACTATAAGCCCTTGTGTGTAATGTGGAGTCCTCAGATGTGAGACCATGTGTGTACAGCGGTTGGATATTGATTTAACACTATGACTTTTTAACCACCTCGCACGACGCGCACGACGGCTAATTGATATCAGCCCTTTGTTGCGTTTATTAACGTCATGGATTGGTAACGGCTATTTATTACAAATATTTTACAAATAACGTGACCAAATTTAATAATTTTAGTACCGATGGAAATATCTCAATTATACATACTACATGAGACCAATATTGGATATTTTTCGAGCAAATTTAAAATATTTACAACATTACAAGAAATACTAAATACTTAAAAATTAAAAAAAATTAACATTGAAGAATAATATTATTTATAGTTTTCTTTCATGCAGGAACAATGTATTAGATTAACCCATTATAACGATAAATATTTTTCATTAGTAAAGCTTAAACAAAGAAAAAATAGGATTTGAAGATGGTGGGTTGGAGTTGCCCATCCTCAAAAATAGCATCTTTTAGAGATATTCCATTTTGAAAGGGGGTTTTTAGAGATTTGTGGTGGAGTTGCTATATGGAATTGGAGCGATCAAAATGAAGCGTATAATAAGTCCTTGATCCTACAGTAATGCAATGGATCTCGGGAATCAACAATTATTTACTCAACGCGCAAACCGCGGAATACCAACTCGAAAATCGTGTAATCCCAATTATTTTAGCATCTGGATCAAAATTGGTTAATTACTCTCCGCGCATAACAATGAAACTCAACGATTTTTCGCCTTGATCAACATTGATGCTAATAGGAAACTTACTCCAAACAATACTACTCTCCACTAAGATTTTTTAATACATTTTATTCGACACGCACCCCGGGCTAAATAATACAAGAGAGAGAAACTATTATAATTGATCACCGTGCAAAACGCATGGAAAACGGGAATTGCTCAATGCGCGCAACGCAGATGGGTCAATGAGGATGTGACTGCTGAAGTACCATATTAACTGTGTGGCTACATCGAAGACCCCGTCAAGCTACAGAAGGGTGCTCGTGAATAAGAAAATACTGCTCCTGAATCTACAGCTGATTGATACCACACATATGATTTTCCCAAGAATGAGTCGTGCTTTTTACACCCCTATGCGTAGGGGTGTATGTGCATTCGTTTTCCAAAATTAGTAAAGTCTATTAATTTCAATGTCAAAATATTTTGGATCTTTCCTATTTTAAGATCAACTTGGCACTAAATACTATATACACCCCTATGAGTAGGGGTGTTTATAGCACATATCCCAAGAATTTATGACCGGTGGCAAGTAAGGTGGAAAAATTTATAGCCGTTACATAAGGGCTCAATGTTCAGTACCAAAAAATTGCTCACAGCGCACAACAAGTAAGGCCAGGTGTTAATTTTGAGCCGGTGTGCGCGTTCAGCAAAATTTGTAATGGTTAACATAATGGCGTAAAGCGCACAACATGCAGAATTATGCCGGTTGTGCGCGTGACGCAAAAGTTGCGTCGAAGACAAATTTGCTCAACGCCCCCACGGGAATAAATTTGCCTGTTTTGCGCTTTGAGCATATTTGTGAGATGCTATAAGTTTACTCCCACTGCGCGCCACCGCAGTGAATCAATCAAATTCCAAATTTCATCATACTTAGTCTGAATTCCAACCAACCCTACATCCAAACTTTTAGATTTAAGTCTTATTATACTTGTTCAATCTGAAAACATTGTAGATTAAACCGGATACTTATTCACTGACTCAGAAACTACATACAAACTTTAAAAATAAATCTGATACCTTTTCAATCTGAAGGCATATTCAATAGAATTCAGAAACTGCTTGCAAAATTTTAGATTAAATCTCATACATATTCAAATTGATGACATTTTGAAAATTAACCAGCCATTCAAATATATTGCTGTACATACAGACTGATACAGACCCAAACTGATTCATTAGCCTATGCTCTTACAAACTGATACATATGATTAAGCCTGGATGGCGGCCCTTGGTCACATAGGTTGGCGGTTCATGGCTACCGTCCCTCTGAGGCAACAGCAATCCCTCCTTTTGTTTTCGATCTCTTGGTTCGAATCCAAATTGAATAAGAAAATGAAGAACAATCGAGTGGGAATATGGTGAAATTACGGTAACCATTGATCCAGACGTTCTAGAATGGTTATAGATTGTTATGGACGCCTCCCCCAAGCTTTTAACAGTTCATTTTTTTGCTTTTAGCGATCGAGGATCATCTCATCCTTCTTTAGATCATCGAACTTTGTCCGCTCCTTCGGAATACCCTTCAAGATTGAAGCACGAACAACGTCCTCGGGCCCAGGAAGTATCGAAATTACGGTAACCATTGATCCAGACGTTCTAGAATGCTTCGTTGGATGCGAGCCCTTGCGCCCCCCTATGTTCCAGGTTCAAAAATCCATGTTTTTGAACCTGGAACATTGGCGGGCGCAACGGCTCGCATCCAACGAAGCATTCTAGAACGTCTGGATCAATGGTTACCGTAATTTCGATACTTCCTGGGCCCGAGGACGTTGTTCATGCTTCAATCTTGAAGGGTATTCCGAAGGAGCGGACAAAGTTCGATGATCTAAAGAAGGATGAGATGATCCTCAATCGCTAAAAGCAAAAAAATGAACTGTTAAAAGCTTGGGGGAGGCGTCCATAACAATCTATAACCATCTAGTTACCTCGGTCGACCATCGTCGTTGCGTTTATTATCGTCGTTGCCGACTGTCGGCAACAGTGAAACATGATAGGAGTGTCGTCATTGCACGCGTCGTTGTAACCGGCTGTCAAGTATGTATCATACTTGACACAATGTGCTGGTTATGTCCCCCTGACCAGTACTTCTTGGGCGGTTGACCTGGGTGCCCAGTTTCGGGGACGGTCATATGGAAACCCTTTTTCGGGAATGCCTGATTATAAATGGACGAACAGCTGAATGAATGCTATCGTGCATGCTTGAAAGCAATATCTGATATCTATATCAAGCATGCACGAACAGCTGAAGGACTTAATGTTTCAATAGGAAGGTTGTGGGGGCAAATAAAGAAGAAGATGATGGAAGAAAGTAGATGAAGTTGTGAGAAGATGAGTGCTCCATGTCCGCCAATTTTATAGGGGAATTGGAGCAATCAAAATGAAGCGTATAATAAGTCCTTGATCCTACAGTAATGCAATGGATCTCGGGAATCAACAATTATTTACTCAACGCGCAAACCGCGGAATACCAACGCGAAAATCGCGTAATCCCAATTATTTTAGCATCTGGATCAAAATTGGTTAATTACTCTCCGCGCATAACAAGGAAACTCATCGATTTTTCGCCTTGATCAACATTGATGCTAATAGGAAAATTACTCCCGACAATACTACTCTCCACTAAGATTTTTTAATACATTTTATTCGACACGCACCCCGGGCTAAATAATACAGAAGAGAGAAACTATTATAATTGATCCTCACGCAAAACGCATGGAAAATGGGAATTGCTCAATGCGCACAACACACAACGCAAACGCAGTACTATATTAACTGTGGGGCTACATCGAAGACCCCGTCAAGCTACAGAAGGGTGCTCGTGAATAAGAAAATACTGCTCCTGAATCTACTGCTGATTGATACCAGACATATGATTTTCCCAAGAATGTATGACCAGTGGCAAGTGAGCTGGCAAAATTTATATTTTGGCCGTTGTGCGCGGTGAGCAAATTTTTAATGTTTTAAAAATTTTCTCAAAGCGCACAACAAGTATCGCCAGATGTTCACTTTGACCCGGTGTGCGCGTTCAGCAAATTTGTTATGGCTAACATAATTGCGCAAAGCGCACAACATGCAGAATTATGACCGTTGTGCGCGTTAAGCTCTATAGTTGCGTCGATGACAAATTTGCTCAACGCCCCCACGGGAATAAATTTGACCGTTTTGCGCTTTGAGCATATTTGTGAATTGCAATAATTTTAATTCCACCGCCCACCAGCGCATTGAATCAATCACATTCCAAATTTCATCATACTTAATCACGCACAACCAGCAGAATTATGCCCGTTGTGCGCATTTAGGTAAAGTCATGACAAATTTGCTCAACGTCCCCACGGGAATAAATTTGACCGTTTTGCGCTTTGAGCATATTTGTGAGATGCTATAATTTTAATTCCACCTCGCACCAGCGCATTGAATCAATCACATTCCAAATTTCATCATACTTAAACACGCACAACCAGCAGAATTATGCCCGTTGTGCGCATTTAGCTAAAGTGTAGATTAAGTCTCGTACATATTCTAGTTGATGTTATTTTGAAAATGACCCAGCCATTCAAATATATTGATGTACATACTGATACAGATCTAAACTGATTCATTAGCCTATGCTCTTACAAACTGAAACATGTGATTGTCGGTGTGATCTGCGTGCTTCCCCGTCAACTTCCGCAAGTTCACCGGTCGACCATCTTTGTTCCGTTTATTACCGTCGTTGCAGATTTTCTGCCATCATCGGCTAGATATGAGTGTAGTTATAGCATGCGTCGGTGTAACCTGCAGTCGGGTATGTAGCCGTTTCAAAGACACCGAGGAACTCCGATTCACATGAGGCATCGAACAACACCAAATGGTTGCATAACAAATAGAATGAGCTTTTTATCTTCGCGATCGGAAAGAACAGGAGGGAGTGTTTGTGTGTCATAGACGAGGTATAGTGAAATGATGAAGGATTTAATGGGTTGGATGGAGTTTATAAAGAGGAGATGGATATGGAGTGTATAGTCGAGGAGTGGAAGGCGAAATGCTCACATATGGAAGGCATTCATCGGGCGTGTATGCCCTGGAGAAGCGTATGAAATCGGAGGCATACATGCTGATGCAGACGCCTCCCGAATATGCTTATCTCCCTGGTCTGCGAAGTGCGAAAAGATGAATGGCCCCCCTGGCCTTCCCTGGATGTCTGCACTGGGTCACATAGGTTGGCGGTGCATGGCTACCGGCCCTCTGAGGCACAAGCACTCCCTCCTGTTCTTTTCGATCTCTTGTCTCGCAGCCAAAATTGGAAATCCCCAGGAGGAAAGGGACAATTATGATCTGCTTCATCCACAGTCAGATTTGCCCAATTTGGCTGCGAGCCAAGAGATCGAAAAGAACAGAAGGGAGTGCTTGTGCCTCAGAGAGACGGTAGCCATGCACCGCCAACCTAATTGACCCAGAGAAGCCAACCAGGGGGCAAAGGCCCGGGGGGCCATTCTTCTCTTCGCAGACCAGGGAGAGAAGCATATTCGGGAGGCGTCTGCATCAGCCTGTAGGCCTCCGATTTCATACGCTTCTCCAGGGCATACACGGCATTCACGGTCCATTTATAGCGAAAAACGACCGATCAAATTGATGAGTATTAAGTCTGTTATCCTACAGTAATGCTAAGGATCTCGGGAATGAACATCTTATTTACTCAACGCGTAATCCCACCGAGAAAAACGCGTAATCCTAAGTATTTTAGGCTCAGCTGAAAAAGAGGCAAATTACTCTCCCCACACGACAAGGATACAAACTGAGGGGTTCTCTTGAATATACAAAAGACTGTTCGTAAATCTACAGCTGATTGATACCAGACATATGCATTTCTCAAGAATGTTTGACCGGGTCGGTGGGACGTGAGCTGGAAAAATTAATAGCCGCTTACATACTTGCTCAACGCTCAGTACCAACTAATTTATGGCCATTGTGCGCGTTGATGATATTTATAATGGTTTTTTTAATTGCGCAAAGTGCACAACAAGCACAGCCAGAGCCAGCTGTTCGCTTGGAGCATCTAAGGTATTTTATGAACAATTTTTTAACGCGCACAACCAGCAGAATTTACTCGTTGTGCGCGTTAAGCTGATGTTTCATCGATGACTAATTTTCTCAACACGACAACGTGAATAAATTTAATCATACTTATTCTGAATCCCAATCAAGGCTACATGCAAGCTTTTAGATTTAAGTCTTATTATACTTGTTCAATCTGGAAACATTGTAGATTAAACCGGATACTTATTCACACTGACTCAGAAACTACATGCAAACTTTAAAATTAAATCTGATACTTATTCAAGCTGAAGGCATATTCAATCGAATTCAACTATATTGATGTACATACTCATGCAGACCCAAACTGATTCATTAGCCTATGCTCTTACAAACTGATACATATGATTGTCTACGTAGATGTTTGCAATGAAGGGCTCGCTGTAGGATAACGGACTTATACTCATCAATTTGAATGGTCAATTTCACTATAAATGGACCGTGAACGCCCACAAAAATTTCGCTTTGTGTTTGAGATTACCCTCAAAAATTACTCACACCGCAACATCTGTATAGACTGTATATTCACGAGCTCAACAACTGTAGACTCACGGGTTCTTTCCATGACTCACAGTAAATCAACTGTAGTCTCATCCTCATCCATGGGCAGTCTAAATCGTCTATAATAAATGGCGTCTCATTCTTAAATGTTGGTAACTGCTAATTTGCTTGCAGCATTCAAAACCTCTCAATAAATACGCAGTTAAAGCCTCGCTTTAATACGCAGCATTCAAAGCCTATTTTAATACTCGTTTAATATTTGACCGTTTGAATTCATAACAGCTATTTTTTGAATTCTATTTATATCCCACTGCTTTCCTCAAGAAAATACACGGAAAAATTGCTTCCTCCAAAAATTCTTCTTTGCTTCATCCCGTTCTCCTGGGTAGCTATACTGTGCAAAATCCAAAGTCTCTGGCCAAGTGTGGACGCGGCCAGAGGCTGCTGTGTTAACCTTTGGGAGCAACCGGCAACAGCGATTACCACCGAGGTCGCGCCACAGCGGTTTCAATTACACCTGCCAAGTATTCTGCTTCTCGGATCTTCCTCGTATAGCCACGGTACGTAGCCAAGTGTGGACGCGGCCAGGGGCTGCTGTGTTAACCTTCGGGAGCAACCGGCAACAGCGATTACCACTGAGGTCGCGCCACAGCGGTTTCAATTACATCTGCCAAGTATTCTGCTTCTCGGATCTTCCTCGAATAGCCACGGTATTCTACATATTTTTCTTACAATATATTTGTTTCTCAGTTTAACCGGAAAAATTCTAACCATTGCTTCGTTCTACTTGATGTAGAAATATACCATGATAAATGGAAGATAAAATTGAAAGTTACTCCTGTTATTTCAATGTGGACCATTTCCTTCATGATGTAGATGCCTGTAAAGAGAATGGGATGGCGGTAGAAGATGACTCCAATGAAATCAGTCTAACTTCGCAACTAAAATGCACCTTCAAATCTTTCCAGAAGATCTCAGCGGTCAGCGTAGTAGCATTTGCAACCACAATGCACCTTCAAATCTTCCCAGAAGATCTCAGCGGTCAGAGGACCTTCTAGGATACATGAGCATTTTCTTCCTTTCTTGGGTGTGATAGTAGTGATTTTCGAGGTTTTCCATTTGGTAAGTATATACTTTTAAATACACTATAGGTGTAATTCTTATTCAATTGGGTGGAAAATGATGTAGAAATTTGGTGATTTTACATGCATGCAGATACGGTTGAGATTGCTCGAGAAGGTACAAAAATCCAAGGTACTATTTATGTCGTAAAAAAATCCAGCGTTCAGTGGAGGTTAACAGTCATTGAGGGCAGCTGGGCAGACACAACCATCAAGCTGCTAATTATGTCGAGGGCCATTCCGATGAAGGGCAGTTGCAGGGAATGGAGATGGAATCATTGAGCGATTTGGCAAATAGCACGCTGAGGCCGGCTGAAATTTTCCTGAAGGAGAATCCTACCTTCCATGCAAATAAATTTATAAATCACGTCACCATGTAAAAAGGGACAACAAGAATGTTGTCGCTTTGCATGTAAAACTTCCGATAGGATTCCTGCTGCCCTTCATCGGAATGGCCCTCGACATAATTAGAAGCTTGATGGTTGTGCCTGCCCTCAACGACTGTTAACCTTCACTCCTCACCGCCAACGCCGACGCCCACCATTACCACGCAATGAGAACAGACATTGACACTTCTTGGTTTTAACTGGCCTGTCGGTCGTTTTTTCCTTTCGGTGTCACCTGTAAACCCCGCTTCTTTCACATGCAAAGTAAACAACTTTGCATGTGAAAGAAGCGGGGTTTACAGGTGACACCGAAAGGAAAAAAACGACCGACAGGCCAGTTAAAACCAAGAAGTGTCAATGTCTGTTCTCATTGCGTGGTAATGGTGGGCATCGGCGTTGGCGGTGAGGAGTGAAGGTTAACAGTCGTTGAGGGCAGGCACAACCATCAAGCTTCTAATTATGTCGAGGGCCATTCCGATGAAGGGCAGTAGCAGGGAATGGAGATGGATCATTGAGAGATTTGGCAAATAGCACGCTGAGACCGGCTGAGATTTTGAAAGTCCAACCTTCCACGCAAATCAATTTATAATGCACGTCACCGAGTAAAAAGGGACAACAAGAATGGTGATATTGAAAAAAATTCGGTATAAAATTGATGTTAGGTTTTGTGCAAAATAATCACTTGTTGTAAGAAATTAAAAGATATGTTTACCCATATTGCTACCTTCGTATGGAAATTTCACCACACTTGTCACTTGTGCTTTTTAAGCCCCGCGGACGACGTGGTTATTTTGCCCATCGTCCGCGCGGATGGAAATTGCTTCACACTTGTGCGTTTTAACCCCCGCGGACGACGTGGTTAATTTTGCCCTTCGTGCGCCCGGATGGAAATTGCTCAACACTTGTCCTTTTTAACCCACGCGCACTACGGGGGTAATATTGCCCGTCGTGCGCGCGGATGGAAATTGCTCGACACTTGTGCGTTTTAAACCCCCGCGGACGACGCGCACGACGGGGGTTATTTTGCCCGTCGTGCGCTTGGATGGAAATGGCTACACACTTGTGCGTTTTAACCCACGCGCACGACGGGGTTAATTTTGTCCGGCGTGCGCTCGGATGGAAATTGCACCACACTAGGCGTTTTAACCCACGCGCACGACGGGGGTAAGTTTGCCCGTCGTGCGCGCGGCTGGAAATTGCTTTACAGATTGCGTTTTCCCCCTCGCGCACGACGGGGGTAATTTGGCCCGTTGTGCGCACGGCTGTAAATTGCGCCACACTTGTGCGTTTGCCCGCACACGACGGGGGTAATTTTGCCCGTCGTGCGCGCGGATGGAAATTGCTCGACACTTGTGCGTTTTAACCCCCGCGCATGACGGGATTAATTTTGCCCGTCGTGCGCTCGGATGGAAATTGATCCACACTAGGCGTTTTAACCCACGCGCACGACGGGGGTAAGTTTGCCCGTCGTGCGCGTGGCTGGAAATTGCTTTACAGATTGCGTTTTCCCCCTCGCGCACGACGGGGGTAATTTGGCCCGTTGTGTGCACGGCTGTAAATTGCTCCTCACTTGTACGTTTGCCCGCACACGACGCGCACGACGGGGGTAATTTTGCCCGTCGTGCGCGCGGATGGAAATTGCTCGATACTTGTGCGTTTTAATAACCCCCGCGGACGACGCGCACGACAGGGGTTATTTTGCCCGTCGTGCGCGCGGATGGAAATTACTGCACACTTGTGCGTTTTAACCCCGCGGACGACGGGGTTAATTTTGTCCGTCGTGCGCTCGGATGGAAATTGCTCCACACTAGGCGTTTTAACCCACGCGCACGACGGGGGTAAGTTTGCCCGTCGCGCGCGCGGATGGAAATTGCTTTACAGATTGCGTTTTTCCCCTCGCGCACGACGGGGGTAATTTAGCCCGTTGTGCGCACGGCTGCAAATTATTCCACACTTGTGCGTTTGCCCTCACAAGACGCGCACAACGGGGGTAATTTTGCCCGTCGTGCGCGCGGATGGAAATTGCTCGACACCTATGCGTTTTAACCCCCGCGGATGGAAATTTCTTTACACGTTGCGTTTTCCCCCTCGCGCACGACGGGGGTAATTTTGCCCGTCGTGCGCGCGGATGTGAATTTCTTCACACTAGGCGTTTTAACCCATGCGCACGACGGGGTTTATTTTGCCCGTCGTGCGCGCGGATGGAAATTTCTTTACACGTTGCGTTTTCCCCCTCGCGCACGACTGGGGTAATTTGGCCCGTCGTGCGCACGGCTGTAAATTAATATCCACTTGTGCGTTTGCCGACACACGACGCGCACGACGGGGGTAATTTTGCCCGTCGTGCGTGCGGATGGAAATTGCTCGACACCTATGCGTTTTAACCCCCGCGGACGACGCACACGACGGGGGTTATTTTGCCCGTCGTGCACGCGGATGGAAATTGCTGCACACAGTAGGCGTTTTAACCCCCGCGGACGACGGGGTTAATTTTGCCCGTCGTGCGCTCGGATGGAAATGGCTACACACTTGTCGTTTTAACCCACGCGCATGACGGGGTTAATTTTTCCCGTCGTGCGCTCGGATGGAAATTGCTCCACACTAGGCATTTAAACCCACGCGCACGACGGGGGTAAGTTTGCCCGTCGTGCGCGCAGATGGAAATTGCTTTACAGATTGCGTTTTTCCCCTCGCGCACGACGGGGGTAATTTAGCCCGTTGTGCGCACGGCTGTAAATTATTCCACACTTGTGCGTTTGCCCTCACAAGACGCGCACGACGGGGGTAATTTTGCCCGTCGTGCGCGCGGATGGAAATTGCTCGACACCTATGCGTTTTAACCCCCGCGGATGGAAATTTCTTTACACGTTGCGTTTTCCCCCTCGCGCACGATGGGGGTAATTTTGCCCGTCGTGCGCGCGGATGTGAATTTCTTCACACTAGGCGTTTTAACCCATGCGCACGACGGGGTTTATTTTGCCCGTCGTGCGCGCGGATGGAAATTTCTTTACACGTTGCGTTTTCCCCCTCGCGCACGACTGGGGTAATTTGGCCCGTCGTGCGCACGGCTGTAAATTAATATCCACTTGTGCGTTTGCCGGCACACGACGCGCACGATGGGGGTAATTTTGCCCGTCGTGCGCGCGGATGGAAATTGCTCGACACCTATGTGTTTTAACCCCCGCGGACGACGCACACGACGGGGGTTATTTTGCCCGTCGTGCGCGCGGATGGAAATTGCTGCACACAGTAGGCGTTTTAACTCCCGCGGACGACGGGGTTAATTTTGCCCGTCGTGCGCTCGGATGGAAATGGCTACACACTTGTCGTTTTAACCCACGCGCACGACGGGGTTAATTTTGCCCGTCGTGCGCTCGGATGGAAATTGCTCCACACTAGGCGTTTAAACCCACGCGCACGACGGGGGTAAGTTTGCCCGTCGTGCGCGTGGATGGAAATTGCTTTGCAGATTGCGTTTTCCCCCTCGCGCACGACGGGGTAATTTGGCCCGTCGTGCGCACGGCTGTAAATTGCCCCTCACTTGTGCGTTTGCCCGCACAGGACGCGCACGACGGGGGTAATTTTGCCCGTCGTGCGCGCGGATGTGAATTTCTTCACACTAGGCGTTTTAACCCATGCGCACGACGGGGTTTATTTTGCCCGTCGTGCGCGCGGATGGAAATTTCTTTACACGTTGCATTTTCCCCCTCGCGCACGACTGGGGTAATTTGGCCCGTCGTGCGCACGGCTGTAAATTAATATCCACTTGTGCGTTTGCCGGCACACGACGCGCACGACGGGGGTAATTTTGCCCGTCGTGCGCGCGGATGGAAATTGCTCGACACCTATGTGTTTTAACCCCCGCGGACGACGCGCACGACGGGGGTTATTTTGCCCGTCGTGCGCGCGGATGGAAATTGCTGCACACAGTAGGCGTTTTAACCCCCGCGGACGACGGGGTTAATTTTGCACGTCGTGCGCTCGGATGGAAATGGCTACACACTTGTCGTTTTAACCCACGCGCACGACGGGGTTAATTTTGTCCGTCGTGCGCTCGGATGGAAATTGCTCCACACTAGGCGTTTAAACCCACGCGCACGACTGGGGTAAGTTTGCCCGTCGTGCGCGTGGATGGAAATTGCTTTACAGATTGCGTTTTCCCCCTCGCGCACGACGGGGTAATTTGGCCCGTCGTGCGCACGGCTGTAAATTGCTCCTCACTTGTGCGTTTGCCCGCACAGGACGCGCACGACGGGGGTAATTTTGCCCGTCGTGCGCGCGGATGTGAATTTCTTCACACTAGGCGTTTTAACCGATGCGCATGACGGGGTTTATTTTGCCCGTCGTGCGCGCGGATGGAAATTTCTTTACACGTTGCGTTTTCCCCCTCGCACACGACTGGGGTAATTTGGCCCGTCGTGCGCACGGCTGTGAATTTCTTCACACTAGGCGTTTTAACCCCCGCGAACGACGGGGTTTATTTTGCATGTCGTGCGCACGGGTGGAAATTTCTTTACACGTTGCGTTTTCCCCCTCGCGCACGACGGGGGTAATTTTGCCCGTCGTTCGCACGGTTGGTAACTTCTCAACACTTGTGCGTTTTAATCCCACGCCGCGCACGACGCATAGGCTGTAGCGCGTTGTTCGCGGGGAGTAATATACTCCGTTCTGGGTCGACGCGCACAACGGTGTCGTATAGTGTAAACTATTTCTTTGAAAAGGATATAAAGGGCGGGATGGTAATTGCACCAATAGTTCTAAAAAGTTGCTTTCATAGGGGCTATAAGGGCGGGATGGTAATTGCCCCAAAAGTTCCGGGCGTGTAAGGGCCCGTTGGTAATTGCACCAAAAGTTCCTCATGTTCCGCTTTTAACAACAGCCGTGGGATCGGATCGGACGGTCAGGAGGGGTCGAGCGCAGGAATCCCATCTGAGCACGAGCTCAGGCACATTTTACCCTCTATATATATATATATATATATATATATATATATATATAACACAATAGGAAAACATTAATTTACTATGGGGGAGTACACTCATTCAAGCCCACGCACACAACTTAGGTACATGCACTACGACTACATCACAAGGTCCAAGGGCCTACTAACAACTTAGAGTTGACACAGGCATTGACGGGCACTAAAGCTTAAGCAATAGAGGAAGATTAGAGGTCGAAAGCGTGACGAGTGAAGGATCGATAAGCACGAGTTCAGATAGGACGAATACAAGGAGACAGTTTAGTTAGGTGAAACAACGATGTACTTGTGAATGCTTAGGTAGGGAAAAAGGAGATGTAGTGATACTTTTATAGGATACAGAAAAGAAAATAGGGTAAATAGCACAAGCTAAAATACGCGAAATTTGAAAACTGTTGTACTTCAAAAGTTGTAATCCTCGTCTGTATAAAAATATTTGGAGGTCGATAAAATGAGTTGTTCAAAATAAGTTTGAGTCGAATATTCATAATAAGAGAAAATGTTTTATTGGCTTATCGAAAATCATTAAGAAAAGGAAGTAAATCATTCACACGAACATTAAGGACGTAGTTTTTAGAAAATATTATACGGCAGTGATTTAATATAATTTTGGCAAAAATTTTGGAAATTCAAAGAATGAAATTAAGGTAACTGAAGAAATTAAGCTCGTGTTAAACGCTTTCAAAGTCTTTAAGCCAGGGAAGAATTTAAAATAATCAATATTGGAACTACTTTTAGAGGAACCAGGATGTGCCAAAAATAAAGCTGGTTTACACAAAGCTTTTAGCATACGAGCACAACGAGCCTGGCACGGATATAAAAATAATTGAAATTCAATTTAGTTTAGAAATTATTCTAAAAGTATGTATGGTGAGCGGAAAGATAATAATAATGACTTAATAGAAGAATTATCAAAATTGATAGAAAAGCTTTAAAATCAAATCATGGTGGGCCTAAATCAGGAAGTGGTTATGAAATAGTAATTCTACAAAAATCTGAAGTAGAGAAAACGACGAGCATAAAATCGACTTGCTGAAAGCTGAATTTCCATGTGACTTGAAAAGTATATTTAAAGTAAGCGCGATGTGTCATTTGAATGGCATAAATAAGAAGGGAAATTACAAGTTGAATTGGTCAAAATAAAAGTACGGTTCAGAAAACAATTAATACATAAAAGGAAAATGTATTTTCATAGGTACAAAAGTGTAGGCTGGGAAAATACCATAATCTAGTATTCAAAATTTCGACCAAAGTTTTAAGAATTCAAGTCAACTAAGGAGTATGAAATATAAGATATATATATTAAAATTTGAACAAATTTAAACTTAGGGAAAGAGGAAATCGAAAAATACTTTCAGAAGGTTCAAGGTTTGTAATGGAGAGGTTCGAAAATTGATGACAATCGTCAAGAGGCGATCTCGTAAATCGAGGCAAGGAAAATGGTCGGATGGTCATACATACATACGCCTAGGATATGGACCAGGAAAATCTACGGGGAAAACTCCTACAGTCGACCAACTAAGTATTAAGAAGCTAAGCGCTAAGACTCTTTAAGGGCTAAACTGTAATGGAACGCGTTCAGCTTGATCCGAAATCGATGAACCCAAACGAACGACCAAAGAAATTCTGGAAGTCTAATATGGTCAGAGTTAGACAAGAACCACTAAGGTAACTCCTACGACAATTAGATCACTTGCTAGCAGTGAGTCTAACTAACAATCAGAGGCCTCTAACTAGCAAGCACAGACGTCTAACTAAGTCTTCTTACCACCTAGTGTCATAAGAAAACGACTAGACTCAAGGCTTATGACTCGGATGTTGCAATTTATTTAATGGACATTTCGTTATTATCGTTGTTCCGTTAATTCGCAATTGCAAGACGGGACCTGCATGGGCCACCAACAAAACCTGTCACGCCCCGCTTCCCAAAAATTTGGAGGCGAAGTGTGAGAAGGTCCGCTCAGACTTGAAGCTGCAAAGATGCAAGTCCGATAAGCGTCAATCAACTTTAAATAGCAGGTCCTTGCAACGCGAACGAAACAAAGATAATAATAAAATGAGTCAAAAGAGATATCTCAGAATATCCATAAAATAAGTTTCAACATCATAGAAAAAGCCACCAGGCTAAAAGAAAAAGAGTCTAAGGCCCAAACATGACCGACAAAAGTACAACGTACAAAACAAAGGTGCCACGCACCGACAACTAACAGAAATCCTAAAACAAAAGGAGAACTCAGCATGGTCACTAAGAAAGGTCACCGGTGTCCGCAAAACTCCTCCTGGACAGACTTGGGCTCAGGCCTAGCGTCAGAAACAATCACGTACTCAGCTACGGTCTCTGGCTCAGAGTCTAAATGTGACACCCAAAAGAGCAAGGGTCACATGTCAGCAAGTCTACAAGAGACTTGTGCAAGGAAACTGAAAGTGCAGGTAAACAACCTAGCAGTTCTAGCATGATGCAATGACATGGCAGTTAAAGTAATGAGTGCGACAAGTAAAGTAACGTAAAGTACGAGCATGGCATTTAAACATGGCATGGATGACAAGTTTTACATGAATCATTCACAAGGACACGTACAAGTCAAGTAAGCACCTCGTGCACAGAGATTACGCCTTTTGGCTAAAGTGGCTGATCGGGCCAACTCCTAAGCTCAAGTGATCGCTTATCCCTACCCCTCCACGTGTATCGGGCATTGGCTTTTGACCAACACATGAGGCCCGCTTCTGGATCACGAGCCAGGAAGTGTTTTACCATGATGACATAGGGGTGCACCTAGCCGGACAAGGAAGTACAAGTACAAGTATTGTAGCGTGTGCTACGAATGCAAGAATCAACTTGGATGACATGTAGAATGCAATGCATGGCAGTTAAAAGTGCGTACAGTTAAGGAATTTAAACGTGACAGATATCAATGCATGCATGACATGGCAGGGTGACAGATCTAGCTTCGTTGTCAAGCTAGACCTTAAAGTTGCGTCTAGACAGCTATCATTTCACTGTCTAGTCTCTTTTACGCTGGAAATAAGGAAGTGGCCTAAAAACATGGCCCTACACAAGAGTTGGCAAGTTTCACTTGCCTGCAAGTATCACATCAAAGAAACACCGTCCAACGAGTTCAAAGTCACAATATCCTACGTGCACAAGTCCACCGGCCTACATCCGTTTTATTAATCTTGATTAGTGAATTCTAAAACATTTAAAATACTTTAAAAACATTGATTTTAGTCTTGATTATCAGGCAATGGGTTGGGGGTCCTAGGGGTGCAAAGCGTTACCTCAACACGACGCGAAAGCTACACTGGCGTCGGGTAGCGACGCCAGTGGTTGGAATAAAAGAACGCGCTCCAAGTCCTGATTCCAAAATAGATTCCTCGCTGGAAAGTTCAGAGCAGCAACCGGGGCAACGAATCCAGATTCCAAAGCTAGCATGTGCGACGACGGCCTACGACGTATCGCAACGTCGTACGCGGCAAATCGTCGGAGAGAAAGCACCTAGGTGGGGCCCACAGTAGTCCTAGGGACCAATAGGGGACCCACAATACCTCTGGAGAACTTGGGGGGCCCACGGTGACAAGTGGTGTGATGGGTGCGGGGTTGCGACGTTTGGCTCTCGGTCAGACATGCTTGGTTCGAGGAGATCTCTCGGTCGGGCACTAGGGGAGCGGGGTTGCAGCGATTGGGGTGTGCAGCGGAGCGGGGATGTGCTTGGTGCGGAGAAAACCCCCGGTCGGTGCGGGAGACAGCACCGGTCGAGTGCTTGGGCGGGGTCGTTGCAACGTTGCAATGTTGCAACGAAGCGGGGCTTCGGTCGGGGCGGGCGGGCGCCTCGGTCAGGCACGGTGCGGAGCGGGCGAACGGAGCGGGGGCTTACAGCGGTGCGGGTGCGGAGCGGATCGGGGAAAACTCTCGGTCTGACCGAGAGATTCTCTCGGTCGGACACGGGGATGCGAGCGGGGGCGATGCGGAGCGGCTGTGCGAAGCTTGGTGCGGGCGGGGGCTCCGGTCGGTGCGGGGGTTTTGGGGTGATTCCTTCGGTCGGTGCGGGTGACGGCCATCGCAACGTTGCGACGAATCGTCGCAAGCGTGAATTTGGGTTTTGGAAGCGGCTAGGGTTATTTTCTTGCGAAAATGAGTCTTCTTAGGGGTTGTTTATATAGTGTAGAGGGGTTGACTTGGTCTAGGGCTAAATCTAATAGGATTAGGAGTTTAAAATAATTTAAAATTCAAATCTCTCCTTCCTAATCACATAGGGATTGGGTGCGGCCAAGCTAGGGGCTAAGATTTGGCTCAAAAATTGTTTAAAATGTTTTAAACTTAAATAAATTTTATTTGGCCGAAAATAATTTAAAACGTAACTATTAAAAATATTTAAAGCCTTGTAAAAAATGTAAAAGCGATCAAATGAACTCCAAAAATTATAAAATAAATATCGGGGTGATCGTGATGACGAAAGGAAGCTAACTAAGAAGTCGGATCTCAATTTTGATGTCGGACGACGGAACTAAAAATAGAAACGTCTCCCGTCAAAAGTGAAAATCACAACGTCTCTTCGAATAAGATCAAATCGTGGGAAAACGACTCGAGAAATGTCGTTCCAAGTTAGTGCCATAATTTACTACTCTTAGAGACGTTCACAACGGCATATCACACTAGAGTGTTCACAAACAAACAAAGTCTAAAATTAATACGTGCACGATCAAAAGCACGTGCACGAACAACGTACAACGAAAAGTGGTCGTTACAAACATTATTTGACTAAATATCGATAGAGACTAACCAAGTTCAAGCTAGTAGGCTTGACAATTTACCGTATTCTAGGCTTGACTAAGAGGCATAGTTTTGACGAAGAGACTAAAACTGCGGTATTCATCACAGACACAGTCAGGGTGGTCCCGACAATACCCATGTCAATGAGTTAACCACATACACAGAGTGAGACCTTCGTCAAGTAATATGTAGAAATTAGAGAGAATATGCATTTGATGTAAGGGACAGAAAACTGCAAAGAGTTTGTAGTTAGCTTACGGACTCGGGATAAATGATCCTGAGTTCAAGTGGGAGATGTTGATGGATGTATGCCCTCAGTTCATTTGTATTTGATGCAAATGGTTTTTTAATATTAGATATGGGAATTTTGCATATGGTGCAAATGAAATTAAATGCATCGTAAATTGTTTACGTGCATATTTAATATAATAAACACGTAGAAAGGGTTACCTCGATGAGGGATCGTCCCGGTCTAAACGCAGGTTTAAACCGTGTCAAAAATGGACGCCAAACGCAGGATTTAGAGCCAACAGCTATGGGGTCTTTTTGAGAGATCCAGCCCAGTCCCAAGGGGACTGGGCACACCCAGCCCAGGGGCGGGCCGCCCACCCAAAGCTAGGTGAGTCAGGGCCCGCCAATAGGGCGGGAGCCTGACCTACCCAACGGGCGGGTGGCCCGCCTGCCCCCTGGGCGGGTCAAGCCCGCCTGCAGCATGCGTGCCCGCGCCCGCTTGCAGGCTGGCAAGCGTGGGCCCCACAATAAGGTTTCGTGCTCAGTTTTGTGGCGGCTCAGTTTTTTGCGAAAAAACTTGGTTTTGGCCAACTCTAGATGCTCGTGGGTCAAACAGACTCGAAAGGGAGTGTCGTTTCTTCCTACGCGTTCACTGTTCAACCCTCTTCGATTTGATAGGTTCTATCACTTGCGAAGCTCAATGGGGAGGGAGGAAAAATTCGCTAAAGTTTGGGCTTTGTGTAAGGCAAACTTTAATTAAATTTTCCTCCAAAACTTTTAGTCCCACATCGGATATGGAGCGAAGGGGAGAGGTCAGCCGCCTATATAAATAGGGGCCTACTCCTCTCCTTGAAACTCGTCCCAAGCTCCAGATCTGAGTAGCTCCATTAAACGTGAGCAAGCCCGGATCTGAACTTAAAGTAAATATTCTCTCTTTCTCCCTAAAATTCTTCTTTGCTCCTGATCAGGCTCTAGCAATGCTACGAAGGAGCTCGGATCGGATCCGAAGTCTTGATGAAGGATCCACTCAAGGTGAAATCTTCTTCGGCATGTGGTTGGCTCGACGACAAGGGTGTTGATCGCCTCGGAACGCGGTGCAATTCGGGAAGTGGTTCGGCTCGGGATGAGGTGCGGCTCGGGACGCGGTTCGGTTTGGGAGTAGCGGCGCGGGGGCCAAATAAATGTTGCTGAAAATAACGCTTCGTATTCTGCGGAAACGAAGTGAAAGGTGTGTAGTTTAAATATTCATGCATTTATAATTGTAAATGTTAGATAGATCTATCCTTAGGGGTTGGTCGGACCCAACCCCGGGATAGTAGAGATCTTGACTAGGGTTAATTTCTTTAGGGCTTAAACTTAAAATTGTTTTAAGTTAATTTTTTCGCTGTTAATTTTGATATCTTGATCCGACCGACTTAGGCCGGACGTTGAATTTATAGCCATAAGGACCCAGAAACCCCTTCAATCCCATTATGTTATCACTACCCCCACTTCTGTGGTGCATGATAGAACTACCTAACCCATATCGATACCAACTTTCGTTGCGCATCGATACACGTTAGGTGCATTACATCCGACAAATACCATCAATCATCTGCCATGCCACTTCCATTGATTAGGATTCCAGTCTAATCGGTGCCTGATAGAACTACCTAACCTGTATTGATACCAACTTCCGTGGCGCATCGATACACGTTAGGTGCATTACATCCGACAAATATCATCAACCCTCTGCCACGCCACTTCAGTAGATTAGGATTCCAGTCTATGCTAGGAGGGCTCTAATCGGTGCCTGACGCTCGTCAGCCGCATCAATTGTATGGAGTGATATAGAGATTGAAACCCCAGATTAGCCCTAACTCCAGTCATCGATTAATCCATTTATCCACGAAGGGGGATATCAATGTGTATCAATAATAATCATCCTAGCATATCTCTAATCACCAATCATCCAACAATTAATTAATTTCAATCAACACATAATTAAATCCACAAATAGGGCTACACCATTACCCTAGATCAAAATCTACTCACTACACATGTATAGAATCACAGAGATTAACGCAAAGGAATAACAAGAAAGCATAAACAAATAAGAATTACAAAATAGAGAAAGAAAATACTTAGCTTTGGTCATGCAATACAAAGTATCCAAGGTTACACATGCATCCACGAAGGAAAACCAAGCCAACAATCTAATCTAACATATCCTTACCCCTAAAACTAAGAAAAGAGATGACAAAGAGATGAACAACACATCTAGCCGTTGTCTCCCCTTCAAAACGGCACACAAAACCCTTAAATAATCCCCCAGCAGAAAACCCGACCCGAAACGACCGCGTGGAAGTTCAACGTGGTCGCGTTGATTCTACCCAAAAACAACAATTTTACGCACTTGTAGCGACGCGGTCGCATCAATTCTGACGCGGTCGCATCAATTCAGCTCTGCACCATAGCCCTGTCTTCCAAAAAATATATAAAATCGATCCGATCTCAGAAAAATACAAATAAATATGCATTGGAATCGTAACGAGACACTATTATATGGAAAAATAAATACAAGTGAAGATAATCACTGAATTGTGAGAAGATCTTCAGTCTTTGCACTTTCTTATGGAATCTCCTCCACGCGTTCATGTGGGGTAGCCATGTGACCACGTGGCTCCTCTTCTCTTTGGCTTGGGCTGAGCTCTTATACGTGGTCGCTTGATGGATCGACACGGTCGTTTGATGTAATCGACACGGTCACGTCAAGAATCTACATGGTCGCGTCGTTTCTTGGAAGTTACGCACATTTTGGCTTTCATGTATGTTGGGTCGACGCGGTCACGTGGGACATGCCCACACGGTTGCGTCGAATTGCTCTGCTACTCTTTTGGCATCTTCTTTTCTTTCTTCCATGCGGTGGTGTGAGGTATCGCACGCGATCACATGCAGCTCTTTTCTTTTGGATTCTTCTTATTTTGGCCACATTTCTTTGCCAAGTTTCTTTCTTTTGATTATTTAAGCTCCATTTATTTCCTCTAAGCTTGGTTTTGACCTAAAATATGCATGGACACCCAACGAGTGAAATGTAACGATAATACGATAAACGACGCATAAAGTCGGAATTTGTACAATATAATTCATGAGTAATCCCCACTAAAAGCGTATAAAATATTCACTCATCATGGCATTTTGAGAAGGGGGTGGTTGGACCCACTTGATGAGGAGGCCAAACCATGTTCACCACTCTATCAACCTCTTTGTCTTAGGTGGAAGACTTCACCCGCAAATGTATAGTAGAAATTGAAAGATTCCACCCTCAAGAAAGTACTCGTGCACAAAGTGCACGGGCTCCAGCAAAATCCCCTTCAAATCACATGTCGTGGGCCCCACCTGGGAGTGGGTCTTTTTGTGGATGCGGAATTGGGTGCATGTGATTTTGTGAGAAGAGTGAGTGTATGTGTGTGGGGCCTTTGGTGCATTTAGTGAGAAGGGGATGGTGGGGACCACTTGCTGAGATGGCCAATTCATGGCCACCACTCTATAAAGAAGGGGTGGCGGGACCTACACGACAAGGTGATCAATTCATGACCACCACTTGATCAACCGCTTTGTCCTAGTTATACGTGCTCAAGCAAACCCCACTCACCATCCTATGACGCAGGCCCCACATCAAGGTGGATATTTGTGTGGATGCGAAAACGGGTGCATGTGAGTATGTGAGAAGTGTGGGCGTATGTGTGGGTGTGGCCTGGGGTGAATGTGGCTTTTTGAGAAGGGTGAGGTGGGACCCACAAGATGAGCTAGCCAAATCCTGGCCACCACTCTGTCAACCTCTTTCTCCTAGATGGAAGTTTCCTCCCTCAATTGTAAAATAGAATAGCAAAAACCCATGCACAAAGTGTGCGGGCAGACTAAAAACGGGAACCTAAAAGAATACCTCCAAACAGAGTGCGGGACATATGCCAATGTGTGAAGGAGATAGAAGAGTAGGTGTGAGTGTGTGTATTGTGTTGGGGATAAAAGTAGGAAAAACTGGCATTAAAGTGCAAAAGGCTAGGGGGTTAAAGCGAAAATGTGGAAAATTCTGGGGTCAAAGCAGAAAAAGGCCCAACGACAAACTTGTAAATTCTATGCAACGGGATGTGTTTCTTGGTGTGGGGGTTTTTTTGGATGAGGGGGTTTCCCCACATGCGACGTGACATTGCCACATAGGAGTGCACAGGCTCCAGCCAAACATCCTCACCATCCCATGACGCGGGCCCCGCCTGGACGAGGGTATTTCTGTTAGTTCGGAATTGGGTGTAAGGGATTTTGTGAGAAGTGTGGGTGCATGTGTCGGTGTGGCCTTGCGTACATGTGGATTTTTGAGCGGGGGATGAGATCCACATGATGAGGTGGCCAAATCATGGCAAACACTCTATTAACACTTTTGTCCTAAATGGAAGATTTCTATCTCAATTGTAATATAGATTTCATAGTAGAAACCATATCTTCTTCAAACTTAATGTGAGCTTCATCAGACTAATTGATGTAGGCCCAGAGAGAGGTGGGAGTTAGAGAAAATATATGATAGAGAAAATACAAGAGAGAGGGCAGTAAAGGAGTATAATTATTCAACATTCCCCTTCTTGTCTCTTTCCTTCTCTTTTTCTCTTTGAACTCGTTTTCCTTCAGGAAGCGCGTCTGTGACTCCCTAGATGGAGGAAGGTCAGCATGCTGAAGGAGAGAGAGAGAGAGAGAGCACCTCTTTTGAGATGTGAGAGAGAGAGAGAGAGAGAGAGATCACCTCTTTTGAGATTTTAGATAGAGGAAGCAGAAGCAGAAGCAGAAGCAGAGATTTTGAGAGATGGGGAATTGCTTGGGTTTACTATGGAAGTCTATGAGCCCATCAAACACAAGGCCAAGCGGTCCAGGTATCTTTTTTCTCTGTAGCTCGTTTCCATTATTTTCTTTTCTGATATAAACTGCTGGTAGAAGGTGAATTTCTTAGAATTCTTACATTGGCCTTTTCATAATTCTGCTCAGAGCTGTTCAATTTTGAGGAAACGTTCAATCTTTTGGTGAAATGAAGTCTGCCCGCGCTCCAATTTTTGTTACTTTGTGGTGTTATATCTGTTCAAATTTGTGGTGTTATATGGTTAGAACCCAAAGGCAACAAGAAATTGATTACAATTCACGCCAATACGCCAATTCCTTTAGCTTAATGTGCAAAATTTTGCAATTTTGCAATTCCGATGTTAGTATCGGGTGATCCTGTAAGACAGTTGATTTGAAAACCATTCCCAATTGGTCTAACTCTGATTAAAATTTTCTTCCTCTGGGTAAATAATTTGGGTTAGATTTTTCATTCTTTGTGATGTTAGTGCTTGTTTGATTCCATTGTATCCAATGTCAAGTTTTGGGTTTTACCTTCAGTTCATGCATCCTTTTGATCTAGCTTTCTTTACTCTAGATGATATATGAAATTTCTTTGGTTTTATGGACATCTGAGTTTCTTGATTTGGATGGCGTATAAGGTTTCTGATGCAAATTTTGGTTACTAGAAGGTAGATTATGATTCTAAACTTGTTTTCCATTAAATATCTAGGTTTTACCCTCCAAACAATGAGTAGCAGCACCTTTGGGCAGTCTACTGGAAGCGGCGTGAGCATTGATGATGTCTGTTCTGATGGTCGGATCCTTGAAGTCCCGAACCTTCGGGTATTTACCTATGATGAGTTGGAGAGCGCCACAAAGAATTTCAATCCTGACACTGTTCTCGGAGAAGGTGGATTTGGGAAGGTGTTTAAGGGATGGGTCGACGAGAAGACTCTGAATCCTACAAAGAGTGGTCTTGGTATGGTGGTTGCCGTGAAGAAACTAAATGATGAGAGCATGCAAGGATTAGAGGAGTGGCAGGTGATTGCTTAAACTCGTAGATTTTATCTGATATAAGAAATTAATTGCCCCGTTGCACGTGTGCTTCTTGTCCCTGTATTTTTCAGTTTCTATTTTGTCTCCACTGCAAGTCTTTGGCCGAGTTTGTCGTTATACCTTTACTCTTTACACATTCTATGGACGAAGACCATAATATTCCCCTTTCTCGTTATAGGTATTGTAGTATGCCTAGGTAATGGTACATTAATCTGTTCTCTGATTTCCTTTTTATTGTTGTTCTATGCTAATACATTGATTGAGTAGATATCCATTCCCTTAGTGATGCTTCCCTTTAAATTTCGAAATAAGTCTGGGACATCTCGTCATGTCACTTGCCATAGTGTGGTGGCACTTTGATGTTCATCTTGTTGCACATTTCACCAAATGTTCCAAAAAGGCGCCTTTCAGGGAGCATATTTTCAGTTTTGATTATTTTCCCGTGTGACATGTTGCGTACAGGCCTATTCCAAAAAAGGTGAAAGTTTCTTATGTTTGTTTCGTTATTTTTGTCCAACCATGCGTAGTCATGTGTTGCCATATAACATTAATTAAGGTAGGCTATGTCAGCATGCAGCTCTCACAGTTTAATGCACTGTTTCATTTAGGATAATGTGACAAATGGGCATACATGCAATTAACCCAGAATTGGATTAAGCATTCAAAACATAGTATCGTTGGGGGTAGGGGTTTAAAATATATTAGCTTAAAAATAGAACAAATTCTCTATCTGGTCTATACTTTTTGTTCAGTCTCAGCCATTGGATGATTGTTTTAGTCCTTGCAATAATCTTTGCTGAGTTAGTTTCTCTTTTCCTTTGTCATTGCAGGCTGAAGTCAATTTTCTTGGGAGGCTGTCACATCCAAATCTTGTTAAGCTATTGGGCTACTGTTGGGACGATGAGGAGCTCCTCCTTGTATATGAGTTTATGGCAAAGGGGAGTTTGGAGATCCACCTTTTTAGGAGTGAGTGTTTCAGCATATTCTGATTTTATTGCTTTGATCATGCAGTTGGCACACGAACAAATTCACATTGCTGTAAGCCAGTCAATATAAGGAAGTAAAATTTATTGAAATTTTCATGAACCTGACTTAATCAGGAAATCATAACAACAAACTCCAGTGTCTTTTCTACTCCACATTTGTTATCTATTTATAGTCCATGTCAAAAATTATAATAAATATTGCATTTTCTGGGGCATACCTTGGACATCTCTAGGTGTTTAAGGGAATTATAAAAACAAATTTAAAAAAGGAAGGAAATTAGAGTAACTGAAATGAAAATGTTGATATGAGTGGATGCATGCTAACATCGGATGAGAAAAGAGTATGATAAGGTTATGGAAAATGTTTGAGGTGGTGTGTACATGGGCAATGGAGACAGGAGTTGCACGTCAGGAGTAATTGGATGGTAGTTACATAGTAACAAAGGCTGGGAAATTGGGAATGGACCTAAACATTGATTAGGAATGGACCTAAACAACATTGGCTGAGACAGTTAAAAAAACCTGTTAACAGAGCTGAGTGTAGAAATTAGATTCATGTAGTTGACCCAAATATTTTTTGAAAAGGCCTTGTTATTGAATGCAGATATAGAATTATAAGGGGTTCTGTGTTCTTTTTTCATTCTTTATTATTATTTTAAGAACTGATTCTGTTTTACTTTTATCCGATGACAGTTTATGAGTTCTATGCCTATATATATTGGAATTCTACTATTATTAAGATACTACTCTTTCTATTCTGGATATATTAAATTAGCTTATTTGATAGGTAGCCTTATCCTGATTACTTTTTTCCTTACAGATGGGGCAGCTTTTGAACCTCTCTCATGGAGCCTAAGGCTTAAGATAGCCATTGGAGCAGCCTGAGGACTTGCATTCCTTCACTCATCAGAGAAGCAAATCATCTATCGTGATTTCAAGGCTTCCAACATCCTTCTTGATTCGGTAGTGTTTTGCATTTAGCAACACTTATCAGGATATGATTATTTATCTGATTCTGCCCACCTAATCTTGTTTATTTTTCCTCTCAGAATTATAATCCGAAGCTCTCTGACTTTGGCCTGGCAAAGCATGGGCCAACTGGTGGAGAGTCGCATGTCAGTACTCGAGTCATGGGCACCTATGGTTATGCGGCACCAGAGTACGTAGCCACCGGTATGTATCACTTCAACAATGAGTCATACCACTGATTTGTATGATTTGCTAAACAAAACAATTTCAAAGTGCCTTAATAGATTACGAATTTAGTTCGTGGAGCCTCCCCCCCCAAACAAACAAAAACAAAATATTGGAATTTGAGGGCTAAATGAAGCAATTACACCCATTAATGTGATACATAAGTTAATGACTTAGAAAATGTCACAATTATATTAATTAATTGGTTATTGTGTGGTTCTATAACTACGCAAGGTAGTTATAGGCAGAAATTGAAACTCCCACCAGGTGGGAAGGCTATAAATAGGCCACCCTCTTGTTGGAAAAGAACACTTGAAGTAGAGAGAAACTACTTGCATTTAGTCTTCATTTTTCAAGAGAGAGTGCACTAAAAGAGTGAGTTTTCCAACCCAAATTTTTGCACCAAACAAGAGAGTTTTAGGTGGTGGAAATCCGTAGATTTTCCATCGTGTGATCATCTACAACAACCAGTGTAGAGAAACCTTGGTGATCGATCCTTTCGCTGCATATTGAAGGTAATTAGTAAGTTCTCCTTTGGAATATCCAATCCCTATCATTGGTACCGGATCTATTTGGTTTCTTCTCCTGTTGCAATCATTCTCTTGCTATATGAGAGAAGATTGAGTGTTAGTTTATTTGATTCTTTTAATTCATTTTAATCATATGTGATTATTATGATTTGTGGCTATGTTGATAGCCCTCTCAACAAGTGAGAAAACACAAAAAGAATCATCAAAACCCGACTTAAAATTGCCAAGTTATGGCTGTTTGAAAAAATTGCCTAAAATCTGGCCTGAAAATTGTCCAGTTGCCAATTAGCAGGCTAATGAAAAAATGTTGGTTGTCTAATTTTTTTCAGACAAGTTTTTCCTGAAAATTTTATTTTAAGACTGTGATTAGTATACTAATAAAAATTGTTAGTCAACTATCCTTTATAATTATGATTTCATGTAATTTTAATTTTAGTTTGTGGCTCTACTCTATACGAGACTAGCTTTAATGCTCTACTCGATAGAGACTAGCCTTAATAATATGCTATACTCTATATGAGATTAGCCTTATGGATCTACTCTGTAGATATTAGCATTTTTATTTGAGGCTCTACTCTAGACGAGATTAGCTTAAATGCTCTACTCTATAGAGACTAGCCTTAATTGTACTCTACACTGTGTGATGTTGACATTCATGCATATAGGTTGAGTTGTATGGTCTTAAATTCAAAGATCCTACCGCCGCTCTGCCTACAGTCAACTAACCTGTGGATGCATGACGTGGTCAAGTGATCTTTGCAATTACCATACCTATTTCAAATATATTGATTTGATGTTCAGTATACTTTTACACAAGTTATTTGGATTAGAGGCATATTAATTTGATCTTAGATAGTGATTGGGAACATAGTGAACTTTCCAATTCTAAGACTTATTAATATGTCGCATTAATTCATTTGACGAGTGTTGAAGTATTCAATTTTTGTATACTGGATATTAATGCCGTTCATGTTTCCTTCTTTGTAGAAATTTGTAATCAAAAAGTCTGTTGCTGCTAAGAATATTGTCGCTAAACTTAGCAAAGGAGAAAAGTTAAACGGCAACAATTACACGATATGGAGCATGAAACTTCAGTATGTGCTCGAGGAACAAGAGGACCTTGAGGTCTTAAACGTTATAATGAAAGTGCCTGAAATAGATACCACGGCCCAACATAAGAGGGACCGTGAGGCCTATGACTCTTGGAAGAGGAAAAACTCAATCGCTCGCATAACGTTACTGAGCAGCATGGATGATGACATCATGTGTGAGTTTCGTAAGTATGACCTTGCGAAGGACATATTGTCCTTGCTTAAGGCTAAGTTTGGAGACACTTCGGTCACTAAACTAAGGTCCATCATCAAGTTTGACACATACAAGAAGCACCCAGATCACTTAATGAAGAAACATCTGAGGCACATGTCAAACATGATTATAGAGTTGAAGGACTCCGGTCATACTTTGACCGATGAACTACAGGTTCAAGCGGCCATCCGTTCCTTGCCCAATACATGGGAACAAATGAAGATGCATCTCACTCAGAGAGCATCGGGACCCTTAAAGATGTTTCGCGCCACCTCGAATTAGAGGTAGAGAGGCAAGAGGCCTTTAAGCATACTGCAAAAGTGTACGTGGCAGGATCTAGTTCTCATGAAGGATTCAAGCGCAAGCATCGTGGGCGCAAGGGAAAGGAACATGAAGAGCCTCCTAAGAAACTTAAGCATTACCAACATGGTCAGAAAAGACATAACAAGAAGAGAAATATGGCCAAGATAAAGTGCTTCAAGTGCAACAAGTGCAACAAGTTTGGCCATATTGCTCGTAATTGTACTGAGCAGGTATCTTGTTATGATTTTGCTAAACTTTATGTGTCTATCTCTGTGTTTTTGGCAGAATCTCATCCTTTGTGGATTGTAGACTCAGGTGCCAGCGACCACAGCAAGGGATCGTGAAGCCTTCGTAGATTTCCGACGGATTTCGCGTGGTGCAAAGTGGATCTATGTAGAGAGCAACTCAAGGGTTGAAGTGAAGGGGATTGGCATGTGCAAGTTAGTCTTGCGTGGCGGCCGAATTTTACTCCTGCATGATGTACTGTTTGCTCCTGATATTTGTTGGAATATCATATCTATATTGGTATTGCTTAAATCTGGTTTGAGTTGGAACTTTCATTGTAATAATGTAGACATTTATCTTCGTACTTCTTATTTCGGCTCAGCCAATGTAATAAATGGATTCCTTGTTTTAGATACAATATATGATTCTGATTGTAATATTAGTTTTTCAATGATGTCTACTTCACATGACTATACTGGTAATGTGAATTTATGGCACTCTAGACTTGGCCACATCGGTTTAACTAGAATCAGTAGACTAGCTAAGAAAGATTTATTAGCGAACATTGGCAAAGTTGAAATGTCAACTTGTGAGCATTGTCTAGTAGGAAAGACTTCAATGAAGCCATTTTGTACGGAAACGAGAGCCAGATATCCTTTGCATTTAATCCACTCCGTTATATGTGGTCCCATGAAAATAAGGGCAAGGCATGGAGCATCCTAATTCATCACATTCATAGACGACTTCACTCGGTTCGGATACGTCTACTTGATTTCTCACAAGTATGAAGCAATAAGTTGTTTCAAAAATTATATGACTTTAGTTGAGAATCAATTAGACCAAAAGATTAAAGTCGTAAGAACCGACCGAGGTAGAGAATACCTATCAACTCAATTCAAGGAGTTATGTGATGAAAATGGAATCATTCATCGGTTGAGTATTCCATATACTCCGCAACAAAATGGTGTTGCAGAGAGAAGGAATAGAACACTACTTGAGATGAAAATATCAAATGATGGCACAAGCTAACTTGCCAATTACTTTTTGGGGGGATGCATTATTGACTGCAACTTACATTCTCAATAGAGTGTCTACCAAGTTAGTTGAAACCACTCCATATGAGTTATGGACCGGTCACAAGTCTAACCTAAATATCTTAAGACCTTGGGGTTGTGCAGGCTATGCACATGTTTCCTTCCATAAGTATGGAAAAATAGGTCAAAGGGGGAGGAAATGTATCTTCATAAGATACTCAGAAATCTCAAAGGGATGTGCCTTCATAGATCAGGATGATGGTGGGAGTATAACTGAGTTTGAATCAAGAGATGTTACATTCTTAGAGGAGGATTTTCTTAAGCAGGGAGAGATAGGACAAGACCTATCCCTATTTGAGATTATGGATCAAATAGGATCACCTCATTCGAGTCGGAGGAATTTGGATAAGGAATTAATTCTTCATCCCATAATGATCATATTCCACCATCTCATCTGAATGAAAGTGCGAATGAAAATGATCCTGGTCCAAGTGGGAGTCCATTAAGACCTAACCCAAGTGGTAGTCAAGCAAGTCAATTAGATATTGATCCAAGTGGGAGTCAAGTAAGGATTGACCCAAGTGGACCAACCTAAATGAGAGTCAAATGAGACTCGATGAATCTCAACAAAGATGTAGCTGTCGTGTAAGTATTCCACGTCGACGATTTGAGATCGAAGGTGGAGAAGCTTTCATGACTAGTCTATTGAAAGAGGATGAGCCAAGAAATTTGAAAGATGATCTCCATTGTCCTGCTAAGGGAGAATGTGCTAAGGTAATGGAAGAGGAGCTTGAGATGCAACAAATTTTGGGAATTGGCTGATCTCCCAAAAGGACAAAGAGCCATTGAGAACAAATGGGTTCTCAAGATAAAGCATAAGGCTAATGGATCAATAGAAAGATATAAGGCTCGACTTGTTGTGAAGGGATATACACAACTGGAAGGGATTGACTATGAAGAGACTTTCTCACCTATTGTATGCTTTACCTCGATTCGTCTAATTTTAGCTATAGTTGCAAGCTTAGACCTAGAATTACATCAAATAGATGTAAAAATTGCATTTCTCAATGGAGAATTAGATGCGGAGATATATATGGATCAACCTATGGGTTTTGTTAAAAAAGGCCACGATCATAAGGTTTGTAGACTTTTGAAGTCTATGTCCTTAAACAATCCACAAGGTAATGGTATATTCACTTTTATAATGTAATCATGTCAAATGAGTTCATTATGATTGATGAAGCTCATTGCGTTTATACCAAACGGTCTACTGATAAGTTTGTAATTATGTCACTATACGTAGATGACATACTTATAGCTGGAAATGATAAGGAGTATTTGTTTAAAGTCAAAGCTTGGCTTTCACCCAACTTCAACTTTGAAATTAAAGATATGTGTGAAGCCGCATATATTCTTGGGGTTAAGATCTCAAGAGATCGTTCAAAGAAACTTTATCTCTTTCACAAGAGACATAAAAACGTACTTGAACGATTCAATATGCAAAATAGCAAGCCTTTTGACACTCTTATCAGTAAAGGCGATGCCTTAAGTTAAAGTTTATGTCCTAAAACGGAAGGACTTAATGAGTAAGATTTATTATGCTAGTGCAGTTGGTAGTCTTATGTACGCTATGATGTGTACAAGACCAGACATCTGCTTTGCAGTTGGAATGGTAAGTAGATACCAATCCAACCATGGCCAAGCACATTGGAATGCAGTTAAGATAATTTTGAGATATCTAAAGGGGACTACTGATTATACACTCTGCTATCAAGGAAGTGATCTGTAACTGAAGGGATACACTGATGCTGATTAGGGAGGAGACCTTGATGAAATGAAGTCTACCTCTGGATATGTCTTCTTACTTAACAATGGTGCCATATCATGGAGTAGTAAGAAACAATCATGCATAGCATTATCAACGATGGAAGCATAGTTTGTAGCATTCTCTGCGGCAGCTCAAGAGACTGTTTGGTTGAAAAGGTTCTTGGATCATTTAATTGCCGCAAATGATTCCGATCCAGTTATGGTTAACTGTGATAGTCAGTCGGCTATTGCATATACAAAGGATCCAAAGTACAATTGCAAGACCAAACACATAGATATCAAATACAAATTTGCTAAGAAGATGGTTGAATGCAATGAGATAAACATGAAGTACATATCTACGTGGGATATGATAGCAGATCCGCGTACTAAGCCTATTCCTAGAAATGTATTTTTTGAACACTCAAGATCTTAAGGATTGCGTAGAATATGATGTACTTCTCTTTTGTATTTCCCAATGTTTATATATTAATGTCAATATATTTGATAGCATACAAAAATTATGAATGTTATATGGAGCATTCTTGATTAAAAAGTATGTCGGACAAATGTAAGGTTGGTCTTCTCACACAGGTAACCACCTCCATCATTTAAGAAATGAATGGAGATGAGACGAGATTTTAAGTTAATTGTTAGACGGATAATTATGAGTTCGGGCTTAACATCACAAGTCGACTAATGACTAAGGAGTCATTATGGTTATAAAGGTGAATTTAAGAATGCACATCATCGGTCTTAGATGCCAGATGTGAGTCTTAGTGGTTTAATATGAGTAGATTGGATGACTCAGAGTTAGACATAGTGATGTCTAATTATCATTTGTACAACACTATATGTTGAGACATACACTTCATGGGAAAGGAGAAAGTGTTGTATCACATGTTTCATACCATGTGCAGTGTTCTAAAACAAGTTATATGCGGCCGCATATAAGGATGCGGCCTTTGACCGCATGAAAATTAAGATATGCGGTTGAATTATGCGATCGGTCACATAATCGGTCGCAAAAATGTTATGTGACCGCATATGCGAATATGCGGGCGCATAATCGGCAACTAAAAAATCCCAACCCATTAAGAAACACGACCAGTTAAACATAAATATCAGTTTTTTAATTTTAAAGTGCTTATGTTTGACAAGCTTTTGCTTTAGACGTAAAACTAAATAGTTATGTTTTGTGTGTAGATTGCTTTAGACGTTAGACGTTAGTTATTTTATGTATTAATCGTCATAATGGCGCATAAAGCAACCAAAGGGTTTAAACGTAAGTTTTGATCTCAACTTACTGTTGTGTGAGACCCTGAGGCCTTGAGAGCCTTAATCTAGTACCCTCAAAACTCCGATCGAGTTCTTGAGACTTGGTTTGATGTTTGCTAACTTGAGATGTTGCCAAGAGATCGCAATGGATTCGGTCTGACGGGACATACTTGGAAAAGCGAGTTAAGCCATGTTCAAGAGAGCCACAAGAAGAGGAAGATCATTTTGAGTATCACATTGATTTGTTCTCACCGGTCGACCAATTGAGCTTATACGAAGTTCAATTGTGAATGCAAAGTATATTAGATCAAGGAATGATACTTAATGTGATTAAATGATCTAAGGTGATATATACTTCTAAACTACTCATATGAGTTGGTATATACTCCTAACCGTTGTATAGCAATGAACTCATGCAGTATGCTAGTTGCACGACCTATTTCTCTAGTATGAATTGGTACAGGATAAAGTAAATGCATTTTCTTATGTGTCTCATTCATGTGTGAGTGGGAGATGTTGGAATTTGAGGGCTAAATGAAGCAATTACACACATTAATGTGATACCTAAGTTGAGGACTTAGGAAATGCCACAATTATATTTAATTAATTGGTTATTGGGTGGTTCTATAACTACACAAGATAGTTATGGGCAGAAATTGAAACTCCCACCATGTGGGAATGCTATAAATATGCCCTCCCTCTTGTTGGAAAAGAACACTTGAAGTAGAGAGAAACTACATGCATTTAGTCTTCATTTTCCAAGAGAGTGTGCACTACAAGAGTGAGTTTTCTGTTAAACCCGGCAGGTCTAACTAGCCGGCCCATTCATGGGCCGGGCCTTGTAGCCGTCGGCCCCCCTTGGGCTTTGGTTTATGCGCGCGCCCATTAGCCTAGGAAAACCCTAGTTTCTTCTATTTATAGGACTAGCCGTCATTTGTGATTTTTATGCTTGATAATTGAGATATTCTCTATTGAGCGTCCTTAGGTTTAGGTCTTAGATTAAACGAGTGCGGACGTCCTCTAGGCGTCTTGGGAGGAGAATACACCTTTTTGTATTCAATTATCGTGTTTTTGGGCTACTTTTATCTATAAAAATCATCTTTTTATCTTGGATCCTAACATTTTGGTATCAGAGCACGTGACGATCCATGGCGGCTACGACAAGATCCCACGACAAAATTGAAGCTTTGGAGGCCAAATTCACGAGCGAAATCGACGGGATTAAGAAATCTTTGGCGACCAACGATGAATCCATGGCAAAATTGACGGCTTCCATCGACCAATTGACGGCCAATCAAGCGAAGCACGACGACCAATTCGCGCAAATGATGGCAACCCTAAAGCAATTGGCGGCGAACCACAAAGGGGAAGAAAACCCTAAATCGGGGGAAAAGGCGGCACCTTTGAAGAAGGAGAAGGAGAAGGAGAAGGAGAAAGTTGGAAGCTTTGACCCAAAAAGTGATTTTTTGGTGGAGGATCTGGCCGACGATGAGGAGGAGGAGCCGTGGAGGGTTGATTATCGGGAAGAAGTTAGGCGAAAAGCCGCGGAAGCCCAAGGAAGGACCGGCAACCACGACGAACCCCGTGCGAGGGCGCACGAAAGAGGCGGGGGGCTACGGGCCGCTACCCTCCCAGGGGGTCGCCGGCCCCCAGGAACTCCGGGCGACCCCGGCGAACCTCCCCTGGGGTCGCCGGGGTGCGACGGCCCACCCTAGGGGTCCGGCGAACCCCCCGACCTTGGGGGGGCCGCTGGGGCCCCCAGGATCACGGGGGGGTCCGGCGAATCCCCCCGGGATCGGCCGGGGGCGCCGACCCCTCCTGGGGGTCCGGTGACCCCCGCCGACCCCCGGGGGGCCGCTGGGGCCCCCAGGATCACCGGGGGGGTCCGGCGAACCCCCCTGGGTTCGGCCGGGGGCGCCGACCCCTCCTAGGGGTCCGGCGACCCCACCGACCCATGGGGGCCGCTGGGGCCCCCAGGACCTTTCCGGACTCCTGCGCGACGCGACATGGGCTGTTGGCGGCAACTTCGGGGGTTTTCAGCAGGTTCCGCCACGGCGAGAGGCTCCGGCACGTGTTTTCGAGGAGGATTTGGGACCCGGAGACTTTCAGGGGCACGGAGACTACGGCGAGGACTATCGGGATCCTCCCAACCCTCGTTTTGATGTTGGGAGGTGGCATCCACCGCTCCACCACCAGGAGAGACGCACATCAGGCACCGAAGGGAGATACGGAGACTACCAGGAGTGGCCAGAGGGCGTGTTTGGAGGCGATGGGGAGCACGGAGACCTAGGAGACTATGGGGGTCGCGGAGGAGGGCCACCCAGGCGTTATGAGACCATGGGCGAGAGGCGTCAGCATTATCGACCGCATCACAGAGAGGAGGGGAGGCCCGAGCAGGGGCACTTTGGCGGAGATTGCAGAGTCCGGAAGCTGAAGATGTCGATCTTTTCTGGGGAGGATCCACGCGCCTGGTTGTTCACAGCGGAGAGGTATTTCACGGCACATCACATGACCAAGACGCAGAAGCTGGAGGCGACGGCCATCTGCATAGAGGGGAGAGCTTTAGGGTGGTTCCAGTGGAAAGAGAGGAGGCAGCAGATCCGTAGCTGGGCGGAGCTGAAGGACTTGGTGCTGGAGAAGTTTAGGGACCCCCGCCTGGGGAACCTACACGAGCAGCTATTTGCCCTCAGGCGGGAGGGGCCGGTGCGGGAGTACATTGAAAAATTCGAGACGCTGGCGGGGTGAGTTCATGGGATGTCGGACGAGTCGCTGGAGGGCACCTTCTTGAAGGGGCTACGTCCTAGTCTTCGAGCTGCGGTGATGCCATACAAGCCTCGAGGGCTTTCAGAGGTCATCGAGATGGCGCAGATGGTGGAGGACTCCCGAGCTGAGGATAGGCGAGGCGGGAGTGGCTACAGTGGGCAGATACAGCGGGTCACCACGACTGGGATAGGCGGAGCAGGGGTCACTACTGAGACAGTTCAGACAGGGCTTGAGAAGACGGGTGAGCAGAACCCGCTACCGACCGGAGGTCCATTTCGAAGGATGACCGATGCGGAAATGAGGGAGAAGAGGCAAAAGGGGCTATGTTTCAGATGCGACGAGCGCTTCTCTCCCGGACACCGTTGTGTGGATCGGAAGCTGCAGGTATTGATAGCGGAAGCGGACGAGGATGATGACCTGGAGGACGAAGGCATTAGAGGGGAGGACGACTTCCACTCGGAGTAGCACCGCCGGTACTTCCACCACCTTGAGGACAAGATGGTTCTTTGGGGAGAGTATTGTTAAACCCGGCAGGTCTAACTAGCCGGCCCATTCATGGGCCGGGCCTTGTAGCCGTCGGCCCCCCTTGGGCTTTGGTTTATGCGCGCGCCCATTAGCCTAGGAAAACCTTAGTTTCTTCTATTTATAGGGCTAGCCGTCATTTGTGATTTTTATGCTTGATATTTGAGATATTCTCTATTGAGCGTCCTTAGGTTTAGGTCGTAGATTAAACGAGTGCGGAAGTCCTCTAGGCGTCTTGGGAGGAGAATACACCTTTTTGTATTCAATTATCGTGTATTGGCTACTTTTATCTATAAAAATCATCTTTTAATCTTGGATCCTAACATTTTCCAACCCAAATTTTTGCACCAAACAAGAGAGTTTTAGGTGGTGGAAATCCATAGATTTTCCATCGTGTGATCATCAACAACAACCGGTGTAGAGAAACCTTGGTGATCGATCCTTCCGCTGCGTATTTAAGGTAATTGATAAGTTCTCCTATGGGATATCCAATCCCTATTACACAAAAACTAAAAAAAAAAGTAGAAAGTAAAAACCCGCACAGAAGAAAATCCCATTATTGAAGATTTATTTAGAAGACCAGCATGCCATTCGCCATCCATCAACCTAGTGGCTCACCTTGAATAGTAGTCAAATGATGTGCTTTTTGGTGGAGGGGACGCTATTGCAGATCCTATATCATTCACTCCCTTGCTGACCCTTATCATGTACCTACATTTTTGTATGGAAAATTAATGCTCAGTCCCTATAATGACCCATGTTTTGCCTACTAGTTTCAGTGAAAGGCAACAATTGCCACATCTTTCTTCATGTTTTTATTTATTGTCCTTTTCTATCATGTGGATTCGTACACACATATTACACAAATTAATGGACCATAATTCACTAATGCATGCAAATTACTATTCCACACAGACTATTTATTAGCTACAGGAGTCTAGCATTCTTTGATGGTTTTGGTACATTTACGAACTGATACCTGTATCAGAAATTACAATAATCAGATACACGCATCATGCTGTCTTGCTACCAGCATCACCGGCAAGTATATATAGGGACTCCATAGCCTGCTGGTTCATCTCTACCCAACAAAAAATGCTGTGCACTTGAGTTTTTGTGCATGTGTTTGTTTGTTTGTTTGGGGTTTTGGGATTTTTTTTTGCTTTTTGTCCTTTTTTGGGCTGGGGGTAGCTGGAGGTGGGGGGAGTAGCTCCCATATGGTAGAAGAAAACCCTTAAAATGTTAATGTAATCTATAATACATTTGATGACTGTTTTTGAATCATATGGCTGACTAGGACAAGCTGACTAGGACAAAAGGGTTGATAGAAGAACGGCTGATATTTAAGTTTGGGAAATCAATGATTGAGATGAGATTTTGTGAAAATTTTGGAAGGAAAAACATTTATGGGAATATGAAAGCTTATATGGAAATGAAAATTTTTTGGGAATCAAAGTTTCTAGGGGATAGCAGAGTGCACGCAATTAATGCATTTGGGAAAAAAACTTTAAATTGCACTTAATGCTGCAGATCGAATGATCTCTCCTTTAACGTTGGGCCACCATCTATTCGACGCATGGGGCAACAACATGAGGATAATTTCCCGCCCGCGAAGGCGCCCGCGCTAAATTTTTTACGCTCATTTGTTGTTCCGCGTTAAAAACACCCGCGCCGAATTTTTGTTCCGCGCTGAAGGCGCCCGCGTTGAATTCGTTGTTCGGCACCAAAGGCGCACGTGCCGCAAAATATTTTTACGCTAATTTGTTGTTCCGCACAATTTTGGCGGTGGAAATAATTTTGGTTAACAAAGATTTCGCGTGGGAAAATCTATATTACATTTGAGGACTTTTTTTGAATTCTAGGGCTGTCTATGACAAGATGACTAGAACAAAAAGGTTGAGAGAAGAACGGCTGAGATTTAATCTTGAGGAATGAATGGTTGAAATGAGATTTTGTGGAAAGTTTTGGAGAAAAAACATTTATGGGAAAATGAAAGTTTATATGGAAATGATATTTTTGGGGAATGAAAGTTTCTGGTGAATAGCAGAGTGCACGTAATTAATGCATTTGGGAAAAAACTTTACCTTGTATTTAATGAAGCAGATCGAATGCTGCTGCAGATCGAATGATCTCTCCCTGAACGCAAGGCCCACCATCTCTCCGAAGGCGCCCGTACCAAAGGCGCCCGCGCCGAATTTGTTGTTCCGCGCAGAAGGCGCCCGCGCTGAATTTGCTGTTCCGTGTCGAAGTCGCATGCACCAAATTTGTTGTTCCGCGCCATGGCGCTCGTGCCGCTAAATATTTTTACGCTAATTTGTTGTTTCCCACAATTTTGGCTGTGGAAATAATTTTTGGGTAACAAAGATTTCGCGGGGGAAAATCTTAAATGAACCGTGCCCGTGGGCACTGGTGATGACTTTTTGGGAAATAAAAATTTCTGGGAAAATGAAACTTTTTGGGAAATAGAATTTTCTGGGGAAATGAAACTTTTTGGGAAATGAAAGTTTTTGGTGAATAGCAGAGTGCACGCAATTAATGCATTTGGAGAAAAAACTTTAACTAGCACTTAATGCTGCAGATCGAATGCTGCTGCAGATCGAATGATCTCTACCTCAACGCGGGGCCCACCATCTCTTCGACGCATGGGGCAACAATATGAGAATAATCGCCACCGCCGAAGGCACCCGCACCATTTTTTATGCTAATTTGTTCCGCAGTGAAAGCGCCACGCCGAATTTGTTGTTCTACGCCGAATTTGTTGTTCTGCGCCGAAGGCGCCCGCACCGAATTTGTTGTTCCGCGCCGAAGGCACCTGCGATGAATTTGTTGTTCCGTGTTGAAGGCGCCGGCTAAATTTTTTTACGCTAATTTGTTGTTCCGCGTCGAAGGCGTCCGTGCCGCTAAATATTTTTACATTAATTTGTTGTTTCGCGCAATTTTGGCTGTGGCAATAATTTTTTGGGGAACAACGATTTTGCGGGGGAAAATCTTAAATGAACCGTGCCTGCGGGCACGGGTTATGACTAGTGCACTATTATACCAGGAAATGGCTATGAGCTGACAACACATTTGGCCAAAATGACCTTGTGAGGTTTTTTGTGTGGTTTGTTTGTTTTGGTTTTTTTGTGGGTGGTGGTGGTGGTTTGTTTTGGCTAAATGGCTGATAGCTGATATCAAACATTTCCTTCGTATTATCCCTTAAAATGTTAAATTCAATTTAAGAACTTCAAGAAATTTAAAATTATAGGTTCACTGGATAACCAATTCGAAATTTTAATTGCACATCTGTAGAGTGAGAGGTCTGGCATAGCCTCTAATGTGCTAGATGTAACTACATACATGAGCTGAATGCTAGTGTATTGCTGGAAAAGATTGATATGGTACACATCTGATACGATCTTCACCCAGAGACACGAGAAAAGAAGGATTTTTATAATGGAAAGATGAGAAAGATGGTACTTTTATTTATTTAAAGGGGGATACAAGGTATATGTGGCCTCTTTAAGAGAGGAGGCCGCTCTCCAGGCTTTTACTTCGAGATTAAAGCGTAAATCTCCAAGAACTAGGGTTTACTCCTAGAAGGAATCTTCTTCATCATATTCAACATACCCTCCCCCTCTCATCTACTCCGTTATTTATAATAATACTCCCACTAATTAGGCAATTAGTCAAAAGGACTAAATCACCATACCTATTTAAAATATTGGCAAATAAAGTCCTAATATTATTCTTCCATTAAATTACACGATTCTCACATTAAATCATTTCCAAATGAGATCACATTCATGTTCGCCACATCGTTCACATTCGTCGCACCATCTGCGGTCGACGCATCATCCACGTTCACGGAACCCCATTCGAATGATTACTCTGCCCCCGAAAACCCACCTTGTCCTCAAGGTGGTGCATGAAATCCGACTGATGGATCGCGTCTCCTTGCATCCTGTTGGATTAAAAGGCCAACCACGAACTCCGTCCTTGAAATGTTGCCTCAGGAGTGGTAGTGCGTCTGTAGCTGAGTCAACTACGCACTGGCATTTTTCGTTCTGAATTTGGACTCCACACGGGCCCGGAATCGTCAAAATTCGAAAGCTGTGCAGAAAATCCACCGAATAGCCCATAAATTCCAAAAAATTCCCGCAGTTCACTGTTCATCCGCTGACCAATCAACGACTCGGGCCGGTGGCTCAGCTTAGCCGGCTCGGGCTGGCGGCTCAGTGGAGTCGGCTCGAGCCGACGACTGATCCACGAGATCGGTTGGATCGAGCTGCCACTGTAGTGGTGTCGGCTCGCCGGCGCCAATCACATTTTCCGACGACTCCGACAGTCGTTGGCGGCGAGATTTGGTCCGATGCATTCGGTCAGCCGAGACGAAGTCGGTGATGGTGGTGTCAGTCCTAGATCTCGATGTCAGCGTCGTCGGCGAAGGTTGGAAAACTTTGCGGTGGCCCTCCAAGAGTTTGCTCGCCTCGGGGCGGCCCTCCGGGGGGTCGCAGGGGTCAGGACGGCCCTCCGGGAGCTCGCCCGACTCGGGGTCGCCCTCCGAGGGCTCGCAGGGGTCTGTGCGGCCCTCCAGGGCTCAGCCGACTTGTGGCAGCCCTCCGGGGGCTGCCGGAGTCGGGGCGGCCAAGGAGGCCGCCGCCTCCTCCCATGGGTGTGTATCATCCCTTGCCAGCGTCGAATTTGAGTTGCCGACATCTTTAGGCTTCAGATCTGTGTCGTTTGCCTTCGTCTTCTCCAGATCTGCACCGCTAGACTCATTTTTCTACAGATCTGGTGTTGGAATCTTCGCCGGACGGCGGCAAATTTCCGTGGTCCTCTCCAACGATGCCGAAATGGAGTACAACATCTCCAACATCCCTAGCCTCTTTTTCTCTTTCCAAATCAGTGCCATGGATTTCTTGCTCTGATACCAATTTGATACGATATTCTCCGAGAGATACGAGAAAAGAAAGATTTTCATAATGGAAAGATGAGAAAGATGGTATTTTTATTTATTGAAAGGTGAATAGAAGAGATAGGTGGCCTCTTTAGGAGAGGAGTCAGCTCTCTAAACTTTAAATTGAGACTAAAGACTAAATCTCCAAGAACTAGGGTTCGCTCCTAGAAGGAATCTTCTTCTTCATATTCAACATACCCTTCCGCTCTCCTCACCTCCGTTATTTATAATAATTCTCCCATTAATTAGGTAATTAATCAAAAGGATTAAATCACCCCCCCTATTTAAAATATTGCCAAATGAAATCCTAATATTATTCTTCCATTAAATGCCATGATTTTTGCATTAAATCATTTCCAAATGAGATCACGTCCACGTTTGCCGCATCATATACATTCGTCGCACCGTCCACGTTCAACACATCGTCTACGTTCGCCGAACCCCCTTCTGTATCATTACTCCGCCCCTGAAAAAACCACATTGTTCTCAAGGTGGTGCATGAAATTTGAGTGTTGGATCACGTCTTCTTGCATCCTTTGGATCAAAAGGCCACCAACGAGCTCCGTCCTCAAAATGTTGCCGCATAAGTGGTAGTGTGTCTGCAGCTGAGTTGTCTACGCACTGACGCTTTCCGTTCTGAATTTGGACTCCAGACGGGCCCAAAATCGTCAAAATTCGAAACCCACACAGAAAATCCACTAAAAATCCCGAAAACCCACCGCGGCTTACTGTTCATCCTCTGACCAACCAATGGTTCGGGCCGACGGCTCAGCTTAGCCGGCTTAGGCCGACAGCTCAGTGGAGCCAGCTCGAGCTGACGACTGATCCACGGGATCGGCTGGATCGAACCGCCACTGTAGCAGTGGCAGCTCACCGACACCAATCCCGTTTTTCGACGACTCCGACGGTCGTTGGCGACGAGATTTGGTTCGATGCGTTCGTCCGACTGAGACGGAGCCGGTGGTGATGGTGGCCAAGGAGGATGTCGATGCCTCTAATGGATGTGTATCGTCCCTTGCTGGCGTCGAATATGAGTCGCCAACATCTGTAGGCTTCAGATCTGCGCCGTTTTCCTTTGTCTTCTCCTGATCTGTGCCGATGTACTCATTTTCCGGCCAATCTAGTGTTGGAATCTTCGTCAGACGGCAGCAAATCTCTGTGGCCCTCTCTAATGATGTCGAAATGGACTGCAACATCTCTAATATCGCTAGCATCTTTTCCTCTTTCCAAATCGGCACCATCTCTTGCTTTGATACCAATTTGATACGATCTTCACCAAGAGATACGCGAAAAGAAGGATTTTTATAATAGAAAGATGAGAAAGATTGTTTTTTTATTTATTGAAAGGGGGATACAAGGTATAGGTGGCCTCTTTAGGAGAGTAGGCTACTCTCCAAGCTTTAACTTCGAGATTAAAGCCTAAATCTCCAAGAACTAGGGTTCACTCCTAGAAGGAATCTTATTCATCATATTCAACATACACCCCTCCTCTCCTCCGTTATTTATAATAATTTTCCCACTAATTAGGTAATTAGCCACAAGGACGAAATCAATCTTCCTATTTAAAATATTGCCAAATAAAGTCCCAATATTATTCTCCCATGAAATGACACGATTCTCGCGTTAAATAATTTCCAAATGAGATCACGTCTGTTAGATGTATATACTCCTTTTGTATAGGGTCTTTTGTGCTTATTTACCATTCACTGTACTCTATATATATCGGGCTATTGCCCTTGGAATAATACAAGAGAGTTTATTCCTAACATGGTATCAGAGCTAGGTTTAACCTAAACCCTAGCCGTCTTTTTGCTCTCTCCCCCACAGCGTCTCCCACCCGCGCCGTCCGCCCGCGCCAGCGTCTCCCACGCGCCGGCCCCGCGTCGCCTGCGCCCACGCGCCCACGCGCTACGCCCTGCGCCGCCTGCACCCACGCCCCGCGCCGCCTGCGCCCACGTGCCTGCCTGCGCCACGCGCCGGCCCCGCGCCCACGCGCCTGCGCCCACGCGCCGCCTGCGCCCGATCCGCGTCGCGCCCGATCCGCGCCGCGCCGCTGCCGGTGCCCCCTTCATATGGCGTCTCCTACGGATCTACCTCTTCTTCATCATCATGTTGCTATCCCTCGGTGTTCGTTGATTTTTGATGGCCTTAATTATAAGGAGTGGATACCGCACATTCGTCTCCATATGCGCGGTCAGCGCCTTTGGGACCTTCTCACCGGCGATCGTCCTTGCCCATCGCGACCGATGCTTCCCAGCGAGACACCACTCCCCCCACTGTTGATGACACCGTCAAGAAGGCGGCAACCGATGCGTATGCGACTGCTGTTGCTGCTTATTCCACTCAGGATGTTCTCTATCGGCGGTGGTGTGATGACGATGCCCGTGCCGCCAACATCCTCATCGCTAGCATTGATGTGTCCCTGACTGGCGACATTGTGAGTTTGGCGACGTCTCAGCTGATGTGGGATCATCTTCGCTCTCACTATGAGCCTACCGGTGACTCCCTCTACCTTGCCGTCGTCCGACAGGAGCAGGCTCTTCAGCAGTGTGATGCCACGGTAGATGAGTTCTATGCACAAATATCTGCTATCTGGCGTCAGCTCGACTCTTTGGGACCAGCGATCTGTCGTATCTGCCAGTGTTGTCAGCATCAGCACTCCCACCTGCAGCTTCATCGGGTCTATGACTTTTTGACCCGACTTCGGCCTGAGTTCGAGCAGATACGTGCCCAGCTGCTTGCCCGTCACCCGCGCATGACGTTCTTGGAGGTTCTTGCTGCTATTCGTACTGAGGAGACTCGTCTTCGTACTGCTGGTCTTGCGGCACCTTCTGCTTCTGTTTTGGCGAGCCGTGCTCCTGCTTCTTCTGCTCCTATCACACCAGCTCTGCCTTCTGCTACAGCACCCGTGCGAGGTGACACCAGACGCTGCACCTACTGCCACCGAGACAGACATGTGGAGGCGCAGTGTCACAAGAAGCAGAGGGATCAGGCTGCTGCCAAGAAGAAGAAGGAGACTGACACTGGGGGTTTCCCCTATCAGAGGAGCACTACCCCATCTGATACTGAGCAGGAGCTTCTCCAGTTATTTCGTCGGATGTCTGCTTCTGGGGCATCAGGCTCTGCTTCTTCTGCCAGTCAGCCTCCAGGTACTGCGACACCATCTTCCACCACCTCAGGTACCTCTCCTTGGATCCTTGACTCTGGTGCTTCATTTCATATGACTCCTGACTCTACCACTTTACATTCCATTAATACTCCCTCCAGCCCTGTCACAGTTCTCACTGCAGATGGCACCCCACTTTCAGTTACAGGGCTAGGCACACTTTCTAATCCCACTTTTCATGTCCCTGCTGTGTCCCTCGTTCCAAAACTCACCATGCAGCTTATGTCGGCAGGCCAACTTACTGATCATGGCTGTCGTGTTATTCTTGATTCTGACTCTTGTACTATCCAGGATCGTCGCACGGGCAGTCTAGTTGGTTCTGGCCCCCGCAGGCGTGATTCTCCGCGTCTTTGGGAGCTTGATTGGCTTCATCTTCCTTCCGCTGCCTCTGCTAGTCCTCCCATCACCACTATTGCCTCCGCCTCTGCTGCATCCTCCACCGGTTCGTTTGCCTAGTGGCATCATCGCTTAGGACATCTCTGTGGTTCGCGTCTTTCTTTTTTGGTTCGTAGAGGTTTATTAGGGTCTGTCTCTGGTGATATGTCTTTAGACTGTATGTGCTGTAAACTTGGCAAACAGTTACAGCTACCTTATCATACTAGTGAGTCTGTCTCTCAGAGTCCTTTTGATCTTGTTCACTCAGATGTATGGGGTCCGGCCCCCTTCGTTTCGAAAGGGGGTCATCGCTACTATATTATATTTATAGATGATTTTTCTCGCTACACTTGGATATACTTTATGTCCTCTCGTACCGAGGTTTTGTCTATTTATAAATCTTTTGCTACCATGATCCGTACACAGTATAGCACTCCCATTCGGGTTCTTCGTGCTGACTCTGCTGGAGAATACTTATCTCGGCACCTTCGTGCCTTTCTTGATACCTAGGGCACTCTCTCACAGTTTTCCTGTCCTGGGGCTCATGCCCAGAATGGCGTTGCTGAGCGCAAGCATCGTCATTTACTTGAGACTGCTCGTGCCCTTATGATTGCTTTCTCTGTTCCCCCTCAGTTTTGGGCTGAGGCTGTATCTACTGCTACATATCTCAGCAACATGCAGCCATCTTCCCTTCTTCAGGGTGCGATTCCACTTGAGCGCCTTCCTACACCACCTCCAGATCTGCTGTCTTATCCTGAGCTTCGTCTTTTTGGTTGTGTCTGCTATGTCTTGTTGGCCCCTCGTGAGCGCACCAAGTTGACAGCCCAGTCTGCTGAGTGTGTCTTCCTTGGATATAGTGCTGTGCACAAGGGATATCGGTGTTGGAATCCTGTAGCTCGACGGATGCGGATTTCTCGTGATGTGACTTTTGATGAGTCTCGTCCCTTCTTCCCTCGTCCTTCTTCATCTTCCAGTCCGGCTTCTATTGTTGAGCCTCTCTTGTTTCTCATTTTTCATGATAGTCCACTATCCACCATTCCACCACCCATCCCTTCATCACCTGTGCCCTCAGCTCCACCACCAGTGCCCCCTGTGCCTCCGGTCACCTCTACACCTACCCCAGGACATGTTTCTCCCTTTCCTCTTCACTACACTCGTCGTCAGCAAGTCGAGGATCCTCCTGCAGTGCCTTCTCATGAGATGCCCTCCATCACCAGTGACCCTCCTGAGTTGCCCTCTTCCTCCAGTGACCCTCCTCGTTACCACCTTCGTGATCGTGAGTCACTACGCCCTCCTGGTCGGTTTACTTCTCTGGGTGCTATTCTTGCCGATCCGACCTCTTATCGGGATGCCGCTACTCACCAGGAGTGGCAGCATGCTATGGCAGAGGAGATTGCTGCGCTTGAGCGTACTGGTACTTGGGATCTTGTACCCCTGCCTGCCCGTGTTCGTCCTATCACGTGCAAGTGGGTTTACAAGGTCAAGACCAGATCTGATGGTACTCTGGAGCGCTACAAGGCTCGTCTTGTAGCTCGTGGTTTTCAGCAGGAGCATGTGATAGATTTTGAGGAGACTTTTGCTCTTGTTGCTCATATGACTACTGTTCGCAGTCTTATTGCTGTTGCTGCTGTTCGTTCATGGTCTATTTCCCAGCTTGATGTCAAGAATGCTTTTCTCAATGGCGTTCTTGATGAGGAGGTTTATATGCGACCACCACCTGGTTATTCTGTCCCCAAGGGCATGGTTTGTCGCCTTCTTCGCTCTCTATATGGTCTTCGGCAGGCTCCACGTGCTTGGTTTCAGCGGTTCTCTTCTGTCGTCACTGCTGCTGGTTTTATTGCGAGTGATCATGATCCTGCTCTCTTTGTTCATACTTCATCTCGTGGTCGGACGCTTCTCCTTTTGTATGTGGATGATATGATTATCACTGGAGATGATCCCCAGTATATTGCTTTTGTGAAAGCACGGCTGAGCGAGCAGTTTCTTATGACGGATCTTGGCCCTCTTCGTTACTTTCTGGGGATTGAGTTTTCCTCCACACCTGATGGCTTCTATCTCTCTCAGGAGAAGTATATTCAGGATCTTCTTGATCGGGCTTCTCTTGTTGATCAGCGTACCGCTGATACACCGATGGAGCTAAATGTACATCTTCGCTCTACTGACGGTGAGCCTCTTCCGGACCCCACTCGTTATCGCCATCTTGTTGGCAGTTTGGTCTATCTTGGGATCACTCGACCGGATATTTCATATTCCGTGCACATCTTGAGCCAGTTTGTTTCTGCACCTACTCAGCTCCACTACAACCACCTTATTCGTGTCCTGCGTTACCTGCGCGGGACCAGCCACCGTCGATTATTCTTTCCACGCTCTGGTCCCTTACAGCTACATGATTACTCTGATGCGACTTGGGCCAGTGATCCTTCTGATCGTCGGTCTCTATCTGCCTATTGCGTCTTCCTGGGTGGCTCTCTCATCACTTGGAAGACCAAGAAGCAGCAGGCGGTTTCTCGATCGAGTGCAGAGGCTGAGTTGCGTGCTATGGCCTTGTTGACAGCAGAGATTATTTGGCTCCGTTGGTTACTTGAGGATTTTGGCGTCTCTATTTCCACACCTACTCCTTTGTTGTCTGACAGTACAGGTGCCATCAGTAGTGCTCGTGACTTGGTAAAGCACGAGCTCACCAAGCACATTGGTGTGGACGCCTCTTTTACGCGTTCACAAGTACGGGATAAGGTTATTGCTCTCCAGTATGTGCCTTCTGAGTATCAGCTCGCGGATTTCTTCACAAAGGCCCAGACTAGAGCACATCACAGTTTTTATCTTTTCAAACTCAGTGTTGTTGATCCACCATGAGTTTGAGGGGGGGGGGGGGTGTTAGATGTATATACTCCTTTTGTATATGGTCTTTTGTGCTTATTTACCATTCCATGTACTCTATATATATCGGGCTATTGCCCTTGGAATAATACAAGAGAGTTTATTCCTAACAACGTCCACGTTCGTCGCATCGTCCGCATTCGTCGCACCGTCCACGTTCGCCGAACCCCCATCCGTATCATTCGTTCGCGGAACCCTTCCATTTCAACATCCTTTCATGTTGAAGTGCAACATTTGTTGCTCTAGTCTATGTGAATCTTGTTGGTTGCCGATGGTGGGAAGCATTGCCATGTGGTTTGCCACCAGAACATCCAGGTGTTTAATCATCAGTAGTAGACAATGGTGCGCTTTTAGGTCGATTGAGATACTGATGCAACTTTCACTTCCACTCATTTCTCCACTGAAGGTTATCATATGATCTGGAAGATCTTGAGGGGTTGGGCAAACCATGCAGAGTATGTGGAATGACCCCGAGTTTTCTTATTTGTGCAGAATGCAAGTACCCAAGTTTTTATCCGTGCACAATGGAAGTACCCAAGTTTTCATATCAGTACAGTATTCTCTCTCTCTCTCTCTCTCTCTCTCTCTCTCTCTCTCTCTCTCTCTCTCTCTCTCTCTCTGTGTGTGTGTGTGTGTCACCAGCCCGACAAACACACACGTGTGCTTATAATTTTTTTGTAATGCAAATACCAGCCCTTTGGCAACTGGAGTGTCATCTGTTTGGCTATGTTTGGTTTGAGAGAAATTGAGAGAAAGAAAAGTGAAATGAAAATGAAATAGAAATAGAAAGAAAAGGAAATGGAAATCAAATTCTTTCTCATGTTTGGTTATCAAAGAAAATCGGGGAAATAAGTTAAAAAGGAAACTGTGGAAATTATTTTTATTAGGTTGCTCATTGAAAATGAATAAAAAATAATTTAACCGTTTACGATGTGAATTCAAATCCTTCTACCATCATAACAAATTAAAATTTATGTTTAAATTAAAAACTTGTTTGTTATTTTAAAAAAATTGTTAAATTAGCAAATAATTTGTGAATTGTAATGAATAATTCACTAACAATATAAATATTAAGATTCGTAGATAATATGTTATTAAAAAGTACACGAATAATTTAAAGATTTTGTTAAAAAGTTTGAAATAATTCGCACGCTATTTGAAAAATTCGTGCATGTGTGATTTTTGCAAGCAATACACATGAATAATTCGCAATTTATTTTTAAAATTGTGAATTATTTGCTAATTTTTTGAAGAATTCATGAATGAATGAATGAAAATACGTTAAAGAGTCGGAATTTATTTGTAAAATTAGCAAATTATTTGCGAGCTATTTGAAAAGGCCGCGAATAATTCACGATTTTTTTAAAGTTCGCGAATTCGCGAATTACTCGTTACTTTTTCAAACAATTCGTAAATGAATATAAAATAAAGGTGTTTTTTTTTTGAAAAATTCGTCAATTTTTCGTGATTTATTTGAATAATTCATGGATAATTCGTGATTTTTTTCAAACAATTCGCGAATAGAAAGTTGGTAATGTTCATGATTTTTTGAAAAATTCACGAATTCTTCATGTTTTTTTGATACTAAAGTATGAATAATTCGTGAATTCTTTAAAAATAAAAACTAATTATTTTTGCTTTAAAATACAAATACATGAATGTGAGAGAAATTAGTTTAGCCCACTTTTCCCTCATTTTCCTTGTGCCAAGAAGAGGAAAAATTTAAACAAAAGTCTTAATATGAATTTTCCTTTGTTTTCTTTCCTTTTCCTTATCATTTGTTTTTTCTTTTCAACCAAACAATGGAAAACAGTTTTCTTTCTAACTTTCTTTCATTTACTTTCATTTTCCTTCAAACCAAACACAGTTTAGACATTTACCATTCCTTGTGGAAACTTGCACTTACACATTTGTTAATACATACAATGGAATTGCTGCAACATGTTCTTTACCTAAATCCAGGGAGTTATTCATTTGATGTACATGATGATACAATCAGGTCATCTGCATGTGAAGAGTGATGTATATGGGTTTGGGGTGGTGCTCCTCGAGATGCTCTCTGGTCAGCAGGCCATGGACACAAACCGCCCCAGCGGGCAGCACAGGTTGGTAGACTGGGCTAAGCCTCTCCTAGCAGACCGCAGGAAGCAGGCCCGCCTGATGGATCCACGGCTCGATGGGCAATATCCATCCAAAGTAGCTCGCCAGGCAGCTCAGCTCACCCTGAGATGCCTGGCCGAGGATCCAAAGAGCCGGCCTTCAATGAAAGAAGTCGTAGAGACGTTGGAACATATCGAGGCCATGAAAAGCAGGGTGAGGCAATCCCAATAGACTGTTTCTCAGCACGCAGCACGCAGACATGGCCATGTACCATCTTGCTGGAGGCCTGCATCGCTAGCCGCTTCATGCGAGGCAGGACGTTGCAGGGCCTGGTGCCGGGGCGGTTCACCACTCAGCCAAAAGCTGTTGTATGTAATTCTGTTAGTATTATTAGTATTGTTTCTTTTCTTTTCCTGTGTTTATTGGGGGTTTGGAGGAATTTGTGATTATTTGTATTCATGAACAATATTCATGAAGACTACATCTTGATTGATGGATTATTGCTATTTAAATAAGAAAATACTAGGTGAATATAATTAGTATTACAACTCATATTTGCTTATTATTTGGTTCTTATCCTAAAAATGGAAACTACAGTTGCTATATCTAAACTAATTCTAAATTAGAAATGTATTATTTTAACACCCCCTAAGTTGGAGAATGTCCCAATAGCCCTACATTTCCGACATTGCCACAAATAAATTAAATTCAAACCCTTCACATCATTTGCCAATGGTCTTATATGTTTGAATCTTTTGAAAATAAATTGTTGTTCTTTGATCTCCAAAGCGGCTTCCTTCATGCCAAATCGTTAAATTTGCGACTGGTGGATGAACATGTAAAATCTCTTGAGTTCACCCAATATTCGGTGTTTTGGTGTTTTAGAATATGTAAATCAAAATGAATTGTTTTTTATCCTCTAAAAAATTTGGTGAGTATGTAGTTTTGGATGCATATATAAGGATTAGCCTCATATGTCATATGGTACCAATTATTCACACACACACACACACACACACACATTCAGTTATGTTACGTCTATTTGGCCGAAGCCCGAAAGACACGAGCCCAGAAACTCGACTGCCGATCGGAAGCCCATCTGCGCGATCATGCCCGCCCGACAAGGCCCCCTAGAGGACCCCCGAACATCGATCCGACCCGGCCCCGATAACGCGCAAGTCACTCGCCCACTCCAGTGATAACCGTTCCCCCAGGCCCGCTACCACTTAATGGCCGTTATGGGGAGGTGCTGGGATGGCGCAGGGAGCGGCGAGGGGGAGGCGGATTGAGGGGGCACGATTGGGGACGGACGAGGGACGTGAATCGTGGGTAATCACGACGGGAGGTCCATAAAAGGGCCAGAAGGACGACTGCACCAGGGACCGCATCTCAGGTAACAAAACCTAAGGTACTCCATCAACGACCTAATTCCCCCATTTCATCTCCTTCCCCCCGCTCGCGCCGGAGGACGTCGTTTCGATCTCCTCTCGAGTCGAACCGTCCCCGCCGAGCCTCCTCTTTCAGATCATCATCTGACTTAGGCATCGGAGGGGATTTGGCCGGAACCAAGGTCCGGCCCCCCTGACGAGTGTTCTCGTCTGTTCAGGAGGACGTCAGATCCACGGGCCAAGGCCTCCCCTCCGCTCCACGCCGGCAACGCATCAAGTAAGACGACCGAGGCTACCCCTCGTCGTCCGACCGACCGAGGCCAAGCGCATCCATCCGAGCCGAGGCTTCCCCTCTGCTCCGCATCGACCGAGCGTCAAAACAAGGCGACCGAGGCTACCCCTCGTCGTCCGACCGTCCGAGGCCGAGCATCTCACACCAGGCCGAGGCTTCCCCTCAGCCCCCTCGAGGCCGAGGATCCAGACCCGGCCCAGCTGACGTGCTCCACGTCGTCTACAACTCCGATCCGTGTCGCGTCTGCACGGGCTCGACGCACCCAAGGGACCCAAGTCAGCCCCTTGACCACGTTGACCGGGCAGTCCACGGTCAACGCTTTTGTAGTGAGAAAACACTCTGAAACATCTGGCGCCGTCTGTGGGAACCGAACCATCCCACGAAAAACAAACCACACCTGCAATGACACGGCCTCCCCCATCACGGCGAAGGGAGGGCAAGGCACAGGCGCGACACGACAGGGCCCGCCATGGTTGGCAAGAGAGGGCCCGGGCCCAGCGCGAGGAGGACCGTGAGGAGAAGACCAAGAAACCCTCACCGGCCCTACCGGTCGGGAGGACGGGCACGACAGTAGCAGCGCGCAGGTCGGACGTAGCTTTGGTGGTGTCGGTGATCATCGACATAACAATGGTACAGCGGCTGCTCGTCGACACCGGCAGCTCCTGCGACGTCCTCTTCATGTCAACCCTGGAGAAGATGGGGCTGCGGAAGGAAGACTTGCAACCTCACTCGGGTCCCGTGGTGGGATTCACGGGTCATTCCACCCCCATCATCGGCACGATCCATCTCCCAGTAACACTCGGAGGCCCACCAAACTCGGTGACCCTGGCGGTAGAATTCGTCATATTGGGGATTGGGTCGGAGTACAACGGAATCATCGGCCGACCCCTTCTCAACGCCATCGGCGCGGTTGTCTCGACCCTTCATCAGACTATCAAGTTCCGAACGCCCAGGGGGATGGGGCAGGTCGAAGGCGACGCGGGGAGACCGAATACCTGCTACCAACTGGAGGAGGAAGGGCCCGAAGATCGTTTAGTCGACCAGATGGCCGCGCTCGACTTAAGGGGCGGGCCGAGACCCACCCCTGCGGAGGAACAAGAGCAGATCCCGGTCACGGACATCGAGGGCAGATTCGTCTCAATCGGGCGAGGGCTAAGCCCCGACCTGAGGGGCCAACTGGTCGAGTGCCTGGAGGCGAACCTTGACGCCTTTGCTTGGTCACCAGAGGACATGCCCGGCGTGGATCCCCAGGTGATCGTCCACCAGATCAACACCGACCCCAACTTCAAGCCGGTCAGGCAGAAGAAGCGGAACATGGGTGGCGAGAAGATGAAGGCGGCCTCTGAGGAGGTGGAGCGTCTCCTCGACGCCGGCTTCATACGAGAGGTCTGGTACCCGGAGTGGCTATCGAACGTGGTGATGGTCAGAAAACCCAACGGAAAGTGGCGAATGTGCGTGGAATTCAGTGACCTCAACAAAGCTTGTCCCAAGGACAGCTACCCCCTGCCGCGCATTGACCACCTTGTGGACAATGCCTCGGGGTACGAGATGCTTAGCTTCATGGACACCTACTCAGGGTACAATCAAGTCCAGATGGATCCCCGGGACGAAGAGATGACAGCCTTCACGACGGACCGGGGAACATACTGCTATAAGAAGATGCCCTTCGGCTTGAAGAACTCAGGAAGCCGACTACGTCCTACGGGAGGTTCACGAAGGGATCTGCGGAAATCACCACGGGGGCAAGATGGTCGCACAGAAGATCTTGAGGCAGGGATACTACTGGCCGACCCTGGTCCAAGACGCAACGAACTACGTCCAAAAGTGCCAAGAATGTCAGAGGTATGCCAACCACACCTCAACTCCCCCGTCGGAGCTCATCCCTATCGTGAGCCCCATCCCCTTTGCGAAATGGGGGCTCGACATCCTCGGACCATTTAAGCCGGGCCGGGGGCAGCGGAAGTATCTGATTGTGGCGGTGGACTACTTTACCAAGTGGATCGAGGCTGAACCATTGGCCACCATCACGTGGAAGAAAGCGAAAAGCTTCGTATGGAATTCCATCATCTCCAGATTCGGAGTGCCACGGGCCATCGTCACAGACAACGGGAAACAGTTCGATTCTGCGGGGTTCAAAGACTTTTGCGCGGAATGGGGGATCAAGCTTCTCTTCGCCTCTGTAGCGCACCCCCAGACCAACGGAATGGCGGAAGCAGCCAACAAATGCATCATAGAGCCCCTCCGAAAGAAAGTGAAGGACGCCGAAGGAAACTGGCCAGAAGAGCTCCCCGGGATACTCTGGTCATACCGGACGACCCACAAGGAGGCCACCGACGAAACCCCGTTCATGCTTGCCTACGGGGCCGAGGCGGTGGTACCGGTCGAATTGGGTGAAGAATCTCTCCGCCTCAAGTGCTTTGACGAAGACAGGAACTCGCAAGGTCTGGAGCTCGGTCTGGAGCTCCTCGGCGAGCGGCGGGAGCAAGCCCTAGCCACCATCATCCGCCAGAAGCAGAAGGTGGCACGATACTACAATTCTTGGGTCAGGGGAAGAAGCTTCCACCTTGGGGACCTTGTCCTCCGGAAAGCAAGCTTCAACCCGGATACTGCTCGCAAAGGGAAGCTTGCGGCTAAATGGGAGGGGCCCTACAAAGTCATCGAGGTCCTCGGACCTGCAACCTACCGTCTAGCCAATATGGAGGGGAGGATTCTCACTCACGCCTGGAATACGGAACACTTACGCAAGTACTTTCAATAAATGTATTGTTTTCTACGAAATAAATTTATTTAAGTTCGTTCCTTTCCAGATAAGCAAAAAGATGTACAGAGAGACGCACGAAGAGGCCGAGGGGCATTCCCCTCCCTCATTCATCTCCAGGGGCACCCGTGGAGCCACAGGCTGGCTGTCCACTGGGGCCGCCCCCATGCTCCGTTCGCCGTCAGAGTGCATCCGGAGATCCTCGAAGTTGACTCCCGAGAGCGGGAACTTCTTCCGGATCTCGGATTGACACCGGGCGAAACCCTTCTCGAACGCCTCAGCCAAGGCAGACTCAACGAAGGAGGTGGCATACTCATCCACGGCGTCTTGGGCGATCCGGGATGGATCCACCTCCTCAAGCCCACGCACCCGAACCTCTAAGGTCTCGATCTGGCGTTGGTGCTCCGCCCTCTCCACCTCGATCTCCTGGGATCTCTCGCCGAGTTGAACAAGGAGAGCCCTCACCTGCTCCTCCTCCGCCTCCAGACGATCGGAGAGCTCCAGGGCCTCGGGGGCAGCAACGGAGACGGGGATCTTGTCGGCTCCCCCAGACGTGTCGGCGTCTCCCAAAAGCTCGGCGACCCGCGCCTCGGCCTCTGACTTTGCAGTCAAAGCCAAGGCTCTCTCCCGGTCCGCCTCTTCCAGGGCAAAGGACAGCTCAGTTATGCGGGTCTCCCAGGACCTGACCCGCGCCTCATCTAACTGACCTGCCTCCCCCTCGTCACCATGGACATCAAGATCTCGCCCGGCGTCGGACCTGGCCTTAGGAAGCGCCGCAAACTGGCGCCTCATCGAAAGACCCACCGAGGACAACTGCACCAAGGCAACAAAGGTAAGATGGCGAAAGCAGCTGGAGGGAGGACAAGCAGAGACACTCTACCTGTTGGCCGGCCTGAATCACGAAGGTGGCCAAACAGTCACCTCCAACTCCGTCCAGCGCAGCCTGGTCAGGAGGGAGGCAACTGTTCTCGGCCACTCGAGCGACAGCTCCGCGGCTTAAAAACACCGATTCCTTCTCCCCCACCGGGAAGCGTGGGCGAAGAAGGCCTTCCCCTGATGAAGGAAACTCGCCTGGGTCGGAGCGGAACGCACCTAGATACCGATCGTAGGCATCAGGGAGAGAACCGCCCGGGAGAGGCGAGGGGCCAACCCACGGCCAGGCAACCTCAACGGGGGCAGGTCGGAGCTGATCGGCGGGCGGCGGGACGTCAACTTCCTCGACCCCCTCGCGGATCCTCTTGGAAGACTCCAACAAGGGGATAGAGGGAGATGGCCCCTTCTTCCTTTTGGAGCCAACAGCCGAGGTCACGGCCCGCTGCTTCTTCCGGACCTCCAGCACATGATCCCTCTTACGCGGGTCCGGATCTGGGGCCTGAACGTGAGTGCTGGCGGGAGAAGGACCGAGAGGGAATCCACTTGTACCCAAAGAAGAAGTAAGAGGCCGGAAAGAGCCCGAGCAACCTCAAATGGCGAATATTCGGAGAGCTTACCCAAGGGCCACACCGTCTTGCGCAAGTTATGGTTACTAAAGAGGACGTCGATCATCCGCTCCCTCGAAGGAATCGCCAGCAGGGCCTTCGCCGTCTGCAGCTCGACGGCAGTCGGCTCACCCAAATCGAGGATGACCGCACCGGCCGTTCCCCACCGAACTGGGAAAGGTACACTCGACGGGAACGTGACAAATACATACTCCCCCTTCCAACGTTTCAGGGAGCTCAGCAACCCCAGCACCAGGGTCATCTTCGGGCGGGCGCTGATGTAAATCCACGCCCCCGATTGGTGATGACTCAAGCGGTAGAACTGGGCGAAGAGACGGAGGGAGGGCACCACTCCCCTCAGCATGCAGAAGACGACGAACCCGACGAGGAGCCCAATGGCGTTGGGGCAGAATTGGCACAAACCCACGTTGTGGGCTTGAAGGAACTCGACGATAAAGGGGTGGAGCGGGACACGGAGCCCGAAGCGGAAGCACTTCTCATATATTCCAACCTCGTTGGGACCGGGAAGGCAGATCCGCTCGTCGGACCCGGGAGCGCGAGCCGAGTAAGGCGGAAGCAGGTAGGCGGAGCGCATACTCCCGATGGCGGTGGCGCAGACCGAAGAAGGCCACGCTAGGACCTCTGGGGGCACCCCTGAAAGTTCACCCCCGTGCCGACGAATCGCCGAAGGAGGACTATCCACCAGGCCAGGAGGGACATTACGCTCCGGCCGACCCGAACCAGTGGCAGAGGAAGACGACATGGGGGAGAGCTCGGGCAGGATCAAGATCAACACAAAGAAGAAGATGACGGGATGGCGGCTCACAACCCACCCGGCTTCTCTACCTAAGGCGACCCCGCGAGCGATGGGGATAAACCCGCAGTTACACGTGGCAGCATCAGGGGACCGACGGTGCTTCGGAACCCGCGCCTTAAAAGTATCGAACGGACCAACTCATGATGACGACTAATTAATGAGTCGGCATCGACTGACGAGCCTGTCGAAATCGACGGAAGTCACATCGGCCGAGCCGAACCGGCCGAGGCCGATCGACCCGACCAATGGGGGCAATTGTTACGCCTATTTGGCCGAAGCCCGAAAGACACGAGCCCAGAAACTCGACTGCCGATCGGAAGCCCATCTGTGCGATCAGGCCCGCCCGACAAGGCCCCCTAGAGGACCCCCGAACATCGATCCGACCCGGCCCCGATAACGCGCAAGTCACTCGCCCACTCCAGCGATAACCGTTCCCCCAGGCCCGCTACCACTTAATGGCCGTTTTGGGGAGGTGCTGGGATGGCGCAGGGAGCGACGAGGGGGAGGCGGATTGAGGGGGCACGATTGGGGGCGGACGAGGGACGTGAATCGTGGGTAATCACGACGGGAGGTCCATAAAAGGGCCAGAAGGACGACTGCACCAGGGACCGCATCTCAGGTAACAAAACCTAAGGTACTCTATCAACGACCTAGTTCCCCCATTTCATCTCCTTCCCCCCCCCCCCCCCCCCCCCGCTCGCGCCGGAGGACGTCGTTTCGATCTCCTCTCGAGTCGAACCGTCCCCGCCGAGCCTCCTCTTTCAGATCATCATCTGACTTAGGCATCGGAGGGGATTTGGCCGGAACCAAGGTCCGGCCCCCCTGACGAGTGTTCTCGTCTGTTCAGGAGGACGTCAGATCCACGGGCCGAGGCCTCCCCTCCGCTCCACGTCGGCCACGCATCAAGTAAGACGACCGAGGCTACCCCTCGTCGTCCGACCGACCGAGGCCAAGCGCATCCATCCGAGCCGAGGCTTCCCCTCTGCTCCGCATCGACCGAGCGTCAAAACAAGGCGACCGAGGCTACCCCTCGTCGTCCGACCGTCCGAGGCCGAGCATCTCACACCGGGCCGAGGCTTCCCCTCAGCCCCCTCGAGGCCGAGGATCCAGACCCGGCCCAGCTGACGTGCTCCATGTCGTCTACAACTCCGATCCGCGTCGCGTCTGCACGGGCTCGACGCACCCAAGGGACCCAAGTCGGCCCCTTGACCACGTTGACCGGGCAGTCCACGGTCAACGCTTTTGTAGTGAGAAAACACTCTGAAACAAGTTACACATTCATATTTCCATGTCTGGTCTTGGAAAAGATTGCATATATGAACTGTGAAATCTACGTACTTGCTCTGCTCTGGTTCTACGTGTTGGGGTCGTGTGGATAGCAAGTAGAAACACTAAAGGGTGTGAACAGTGTTTCAAATTCTACCAAGCTTGACCTACGTCCATTCCCCAAACAAATTCCACTTGAGAGTTTCACTATTCACTTGCAAACCCGCAAGAATAGTACAAACCCCTTAACACTACAACTCGATGCTAAGAACCAACCATCTCGAACAACGTCGAGAGAAAAAAACCTTAACTTTCTCTCAAACTATATAAATTTTTTTGTAGTTTAGAGTCGTGGTTATTATTGATTGAAAAAAACCGGAAACATATGTTATGTCAGTGTGTCACCCTCTAAATCCCATATTTTTTGGAAGTTTGGAACTATTCATTTTGATCTTCACATTCAAAAATCCCAAAACATCAAATATAAGGTGAACCCTATGGGTTTTCTATGTTCATCCACCCGTCGCAAAAAGTTCTATTCACGTGAAACCATTAAATTGGAACGGATGAATGAACGGGCAAAATCCCTTAGGTTCACTCAATACCTGGTGTTCTAGGGGTTTAGACTATAAATATCAAACTGAAAGGTTCAGATCGTCCGAAAATAAAAGACGAGGATGTACTTTTAGAGGCGCATATGTCCACACATGTCATATGTAGTGCACGACGCACACAAACAGGATGCGGTGAATGCGCGCAACCGAAAAGGAGTGGGAAGTGTGGATGCGTGTCGGTATCGTCGGCAGGTAAAATGTGCGAAATCTGGGGGTTAAAATGCAAATAGTATTGTGGTTATATGGTAAAAAGACCCAATGACAATCATGTAAACAAGTGGGCAGGGTTTATTTTGGGTTCTATTAAAGAGAGTAGCCCACTTGTAATTAAGAGTAAGATGTGAGCCTTTTTTGTTGGGAAAAGCCAGGTGGCATGCCACAATAGGACAAACTTTGTCCATATGGGGACAAAGATGAGACCCACACTTTATTCCATTAGTACAAAGTGCTCATTTCTGTAATAGATTATTTTCGCTAACGAATACACCATGGTGAACTCAAAGAGAAATTTTTCCGGGAGGAGTAGGAAAAGACAGCAAGTAAATGTGCTACAACTCTGAAAATCATTAGGGTTGCAGCCCATAAAATTTTTATTAAACATGCATATTGCAAAATTTGAAATTTAAGACTCCATGAATTTCAAAAGAATGCTTTGGAAAAAATTTCTTGAGAATTATCTATATTGCCAAATTTCATATAAAAAACCAGCAAGGTAAATATGCATTCAAATTTTTTTTTCTTCGTATCTTTAGAAAAATGACAACCAGATTACAAAAGACACCATATTAGTTACATTTTTTGATCCATCGGAAAGCAGGAAAAATGGGTCGTGGAACACGGGTCGTGGAACACGGGTACACCCGTCCAGAACACGGAGAAGCCGGGTATCAATCGAAGCCCTAAAACATGAAAATAAAGAAAATAAAAAAGGATATGGATAATAGGAATCGAACCCGGACCTCTACCGAAGCAGACGGTGATTCAACCACTAAGCTTAGCACTGGAGCTCATATTAGTTACATTTTGATTTTGTTAGTGTTACGCCTATTTGACCGAGACCCAAAAGACACGAGCCCAGGAGCCCGACTGCTGGCCGAAAGCCCATCTGCGTATACAGGCCCGTTCTACAAGGCCCTATAAGGGACCCCCCCGACTATCGATCCGACCCGGCCCCGGTAACCCGCTGGTCACTCGCCCACTCCTGCGATAACCGCTCCCTCGGTTCCGCGACCACTAAATGGCGGTAATGGGGAGGTGCGGGCATGGCGCAGGGGGCGGCGACGGGGGGGCGGATTGAGGGGGCACGATTGAGGGCGGGCGAGGGAAGTGGGCCAGAGGCAATCACGCTGTGAGCTCTATAAAAGGGCTAGGAAGACGACGAAGCAAGGGACCGCATCTCAGGTATCTAAAACCTAAGGTACTCCATCAACGACCTAGTTCCCCCATTTCATCTCCTTCCTCCCCCGCTCGCGCTGTGAGACGCCGTTCCGATCTCCTCACGAGTCGAACCGTCTCCGCCGGGCCTCCTCTTTCAGATCTCTGTCTGACTTAGGCATCGGAGGGGATTTGGCCGGAACCAAGGTCCGGCCCCCTGACGAGTGTTCTCTTCTACGCAGGAGGACAGTGGATCAACGGGCCGAGGCTTCCCCTCGCCCCTCGCCGACCACACACCCAGTTGGACGAGTGAGGCTTCCCCTCACCGACCGACCGCCGAGGCCGAGCACATCCTACCGAGGCCGAGCGTGTCAAGCAGGGCCGAGGCTTCCCCTCGCCCTTCGCCGACCATGCATCTAGCTGGACGACTGAGGCTACCCCTCGTCGTCCTACCTCCGAGTCCGCGCTCATCCGTCCGAGGCCGAGCGTCTCAACCAGGGCCGAGGCTCCCCCTCGCCCCATCTGCACCGACTCGAAGCCCCCGAGGGACCCAAGCGGGCCCCTTGACCACGTTGACCGGGTTGTCCACGGTCAACGCTTTGTAGTGAGAAAACACTCTGAAACATCTGGCGCCGTCTGTGGGAACAAACAGTCCCACGAAGAAGCAAACCACACCAGCAATGACACGAGCCAGCAATGGTAGGAAGCGCATGCCCCCCATCCCGGAGGAGGGGAATGGCGCACCCAACGGCCACCCCGAAGATACGCCCGACAACGATCGCCCCGCCCCCTCAACCGAAGAGACCGGCGGGTCGGAACTGGCCACACAGGGACAGCTCCGAGCCCTGGCCCAGGAGACCAACGCGAGCCTCCAGACGTTGGTCGCGACGGTACATCAGCTCGTCGGCCCTGCGCCATCCAACGGGGGAGCGTCGGGCGATGGCCATCGCTGGGCGGGGGGTCCCCCGCTCTTACGGTCCGCTGTGGTCGACGACCACGGGACCCAAAAACCGAACGCGGATCGTCGGTTCACGCTGTCCGGCTCCCGTCAGGCGAGATCACGCGCCTCCTCCCCCTATCGTGAAAGGAGCCGAAGAGAAACCGAAGACACGGAGGATGAATCGGTGACCGCGTCGTCTCGTCGGCCACGGTCATCCCACCACAGGAGAAGCGATCGACGCCACTCGAGAGACCGATCACGGCGGAGCGGGAGCTCCCGCCGGAGGAGCCGGGAGCGCCGGATCAGCCCGGCCCCCAGTGTGGCGAGGGTCGCAGAGCCAGCCCCACCGGCGCCTGTGCTCCCTCCACCACCGAGCGAACCGGCGGCAGGCGACTGTCGAATTCCCGGGGGCATCCTCGGAGACCGGTGCCCCCTATCGCGGAGAATAACCGACGCGCGGGTCCCCTCTCGATTCAGGATCCCGGCACTGGGGGAGTATGACGGGATAGGAGACCCGGGGAACCACGTGATGGACTACGAGGGGGACATGTCCTTCCAAGGAGCCGATGACGACTTGCTTCGCCGGGGCTTCTATTCGACTCTTAGAGGAGCGGCGAGGACCTGGTACCGCAGCCTACCCAGCCGCTCCATCGACAGCTTCGAGGAACTCACCCAGCTGTTCTGCAAGCAGTTCATGGCGGGGAGGCAGATAAAGCCTGATGCTGAACATCTGTTCAACATAGTGCAGGGCCCAGCCGAGCCGCTCCGACAGTTCATGCGCCGCTTCAACGCGGAGAGGCTGAACGTGAACAGCCCTCCTGACCTTGTGGTCCAAACGGCCCTTAAGAAAGGCCTGCGCCATAGAGGCCTCAAGAAGTCTCTGCACAACGATCCCCCGAAGGACCTCCCTGGGATCATGGCGAGGGCCGAGCGCTTCATGTTGACCGAGGAGGCCTTGGCCACTGACGCAGGAAAGGCCACTCGAGGGAGCAAGCGCGGCGACGGCGGACGAGGCAGCCCCGAAGAGTACCGGACCGAGAAGAGGCCGAGAAACAGACAGCGGGGAGAAGGCGCAAGGGACACCACCCCAGACGCCGTCCTCGCCCAAGTACAGAAGGAAGAGCGAGCTGATCGCCCCCCCACCGAAGGCAAAAAGAGGTGGGAAGAACAGGGAGAAGTACTGCAAGTACCACAAGGACGATGGCCATGACACTGAAGACTGCTGGCATTTGAAGAAGGACATTGAGAAGCTGATGAGCCGGGGGCACGCCAGGAGCCTAGCCGACGAGCCGGCCCACGGAGAAGGGACCTCCACGCAGCTAGACAAGGGGAAGAAGATCAACACCGTGCAAGGACCCCTCCGCATCATAGAGTGAGCGGGCGAGGTCTCTCCCCCCGGTTGCAGCCTAGTAGGAGGGAGTTATCTAGGTTTACATCCCTCTATCTAGCATCATTTCCTTTTTTCCTTTTCCTCCAAATGTACTAGTCCGACAGGACACTTAAGAGTACAATCGCATTCCCTTTGGTCTTTTCTTAAATCCTCGATGGAATCAACGTCTCACTAAGGGCGTGAAAGAATGAAGACCGCTGCCTTACTGGAAGGGAGGCGCTCATAAGTCTGGGGGCGATCCCCCCGGCCAGTGCGGACGCCGATCGGTCCTAAGTCAAGGAGTTTTTGCCCTCGCCGACCGACTCTTGCGCTCGTCTGGGGGAAATTCCCCCAGTCAGCACGGACGCCGACCGGTCCTAAGCCGAGGAGCCTTGCCCTCGCCGACCAATTCCTGCGCACATAAGTCTGGGGGTGATCCCCCCGGCTAGTGCGGACGCCGATCGGTCCTAAGTCGAGGAGTTTTTGCCCTCGCCGACCGACTCTTGCGCTCGTCTGGGGCAACTCCCCCAGCCAGTGCAGGCGCCGACCGGTCCTAAGCCGAGGAGCCTTGCCCTCGCCGACCAATTCCTGCGCACATAAGTCTGGGGGCGATCCCCCCGGCCAGTGCGGACGTCGATTGGTCCTAAGTCGAGGAATTTTTGCCCTCACCGACCGACTCTTGCGCTCGTCTGGGGCAATTCCCCCAGTCAGCACGGACGCCGACCGGTCCTAAGCCGAGGATCTTTGCCCTCGCCGACCGGCTCCATCGCCCGTGAAGTTAAAGGCAATTCCCCCAGTCCTAGACCGAGGACGGGACAGCAAAGCTTAATATGCGAGAAATCCGAGTAAGTCAATTTCGTTTATAATAGTTAACCAAGATACAAAATTGTGTCTTATTTACAGGGAATCAAAGAGTGAGGGAACCTCTCGACAATTAATCCACCCTCGGCGGACAACAAAGTTCATCACCAACAGAAACTGGGGCGACACCAACAGAGCGAAATTGGTTGGCTAAGGACCCATAGTTGTTGGCCTCAGCGAACATCCATGCAACCAGCAATTATTGGCTCTGAAGCGGGAAGTCGATAGCGAAGCCGGAGGAGATGGCAGAGGCAGGGACCCATTTCAAGTAGACTGGCCCAAAGCGAAGCGGATGCTAAAAAATTGGAGGATAAGGCCATAGGGGACGACTTAGGGAGCCCGGGCTCGAGAGGACACATCCTCGGGCGCTTCGCCCTGCTCGGAGCGAGGAGGATCGACTGGCGGAGGGGCTTGCCGAACGCGCTCCGCACATTCCCGGAAGGAAGACTGGACGACATCGACGATCCGAGGGGCGATGAGGTCTTCATACGTACCGAATGCCTCCCTAAGAACCTCGAAGATTCTCTTCCCCAGGGTCCCAACGACGCCCCTCTCCACCTCCTCCGCGAGCCGCGTCACCTGGCGCCGATCAGACAATTCCCTCTGAAGTTCCTCCCTCTCCAGGCGGAACGACTCCGCCGCTTCCTCAGCCGACTGCAGGGCGTCCTCCAACTTTCCCTGGAGATCACCCACTCGTCCCTCCAGCTCGGCCACGCGGAGCTGGAGATGCCGGGACTCCATCTGGGCCTCCACCATCGCTACCTCCGCCGCCCCAGCTCGCTCTTGGGCCCTCATGGAGGACTCCTCCAGCTTCCTCAAATGGATGGCTCGCCGCTGCAACTCCACGGCGAGCGTTGAACCCTGGAAGACGGGACATGAGCTAAGAAGAGAGTGAAGGAAAAGAAAGGACTGCAAGATGGCCGAACCTGTTGAAGGGCCCAGACCAAAGAGTCCGACACCTTGTCGGCGGGAATCTTCTCGAGGGTGCTGCGGTCCCGGGGGAAGACGGAGCTCTCGGCCACCTGCTGGGCCAGGGCTCGGTCGACGAACACCGAACTCCCGGGGGCGACATCGAGGGAAGCCATATGGCCCGCCAACAGAGCTCCGATTCCCGGAGACGGAAGCGGGGACGCTGCGACGGGGGTGGCTGTCAGAGCCACCTGAAGATCCCCGGTGGTAGCTGCAAGAGGCACAGAACAGGCCGGGCGGGAGGGCTCCGCATCCTCCTTCCTCTTCTTCCCTCCGTGAGACTCCACGAGCGACGAAGGGGAACGCTTCCGCCTTGCCACATCTCCACTCTCGAGGACGGGAGGGGACGCTCCAAGGGCAGGAGGGACTGCACCGGACCCATCATTACCCCCTGCCTCTCGGGCTGATGGGGTGGGTCCGGCCCTTACGACGCCCCCGGGGAGGAGATCGCCAGAAGAAGAGGCGGGAGGCACGGCCGCTACCTTTCCCACGGAGGGCTCGGCTCGGCGCACCTCCTCCTCAACGGTCCGTCGAGGCGCCCTTCCGGAGGTACTTCCTCGGCTCCGAGCGGCTCCACGACGGATCAGCTCATCGACGTCACGAACGAACTCGCGGCATGCCATCCCTGCAAAGGAAACCGAAATCAGGATGAGTCACAGGGCGATTCGAGGATGAAAAAGCGACCTACCCGGAGACCACAAGACGGCCTTCAGGAGTAGGACGTCCAACAAAGACCAGATGGACTTCGATTCCAAAGGAAGAGCCGACAGCAGCGCGGCGGCTGCCTGATCAACGTCAGAAAGGGCTAGCGGCGGGCGAGGCTGGGCAGACGCGCCCCAACTTGTCAAAATCTGGGCATCACCGAAGAAGACCACAAAGACATAATCCGAGCTCCAATCCCCCCGACCAGCGGGGTAACCCGATCAGGCATTCCCTCCTCGAACGGGCTCGGAGTTGCAGCCATGACCCCGGCCCGACCGTCTGGACCTGGTAAAAGTGGAAGAGAAGGGGGAGAGACGGCTCCAGACCGCGGGTACAGCAGAGCGTTACGAAGCCCGTCAGTACCGCGATCGAACAAGGGGTGAACTGGCAAAGGGATACCGTGAGATGTTCCATGACCTGGATGAAGAAGGGATGGAGCGGGAAACGAAGACCCAGGCGGAACATCTCGACGTAGGCGCCGACCTCATTGCTTCTCGGAAGGCAAATCCGCTCGTCGACGAATGGAACTCGAACATCGTACGGGAAGCAGAGATACCTTTCCCGGATCTCCGTGGCTACCGAAGGAGGGGTCCCCGACGGCGTACGGAGGACAACCGGGGGCACATTAAGCCGCACGGCAACCGACGCCACGTCATTGTAGGATCCTGCCAAAACAGAGTTAGGATCGATAATTAAAGTTGAGACTTACGCTTGCGTATGCTGCACGGTAGTCTACGAACTTCGCCTTCGGATTCGCCACGACGGATCGAGTCTACTCACGAACGGAGTAAGGCTACTAAATCCACAATCTAAATCTCTACTTTAGATTAAGAACTTGGATAGAGGGAGAGGAAGGATTTCTGCAGAGCTTCGCTAGAATGAAGATGCATGCATGAATTTCATGCAAAAGGTGTAAGAAATGGCTTACCCTTGGGTCTTATTTATAGCCCCCAAGGTAGTTATTTTAGGGTAAGTTGTTCCTTTGGAACAACTTAATTAAGGTGTACCATGATACATGGCACATTATAAGCTTAAGTTGTACCATATGCATGGTACAACATAAGCTTAAGATATTCCCCCTTTATTAGCCATATGTCGCATGCACTTATGCATATATAATGCGACTTTCCCATCAATCTAGAGATCCTCTCCGCAAGGGAACATATTCCCTTTGCGTACGACTTCATGTACGCGACGTTCGGGGTCCGTATTCCCTCGTACATCCCCTACAAGGGTGTACTAACGTCTTCCATATCCAACATCTCCCACTCACACTTGAGGGGATTGTAAGAGAACGTCTTTCTCTTAGTTCTTTCATCTATCATACCGAGAAATAGACCGTGCGACCGTCATGCGCGTAGAGTCTGTTGTTGTGCACTTGTTAGAGATACACAACGACCTCGAAGGTGCAAAGTTGAGTAGTTCAACGCATGCTTTACCCTAGATTATTTCTTCACATTTTCTTGTACTTTATATTCAACAATTGAATCCCATCTGGATTACAATTGGCTGGCCAGCTTTGAATCATTAAAGTCCAAATGCAAATATGAAATCAATCTTCCTCTTCTTGCGAACCTTCTGATCTTGACTAGACTCGCTTTTCTAACGTGCCCCACCGAGCCGAATTATCATAGCCCATAAGTAACACGCTAAGATAGCGATCATCTCGTCAAATCTAAAGGAACCAATTGGAGTCCTTGAGGGTAAGAGTTAAGGCCCATATGGCCTTTGAGTCTCACATAATAGCAAACACTATTGCTACTAACTCAGTGGTCGAAATGCATACGTGGTATGAACACGTATTACAACATCACTCCTTTCCCAGGGAGAGTATGTCTTAATGATGTTGTACGGATGAAAGATCAGACACCACAGTGCCTATCTTTTGAGTCCCTTTACTACCCATGAAATATTCCGGACTCTCATCCTGCATAAGACAGATAGGATTAAAAAAATCCAATGAGATCTTAATATCCTTGTGATACAGATCTCAGATCTTTTGTAAGCATCCATATGATGCAGATCTTTCATTCGACTATCTTGTTAAAGTCATGACTCTAAATCATTCGTCTAATGATTTTGACTTTAAACTAGTCTCATCTCTATCTTATCCATCTGATAAGATAAGGCGGTTGCTCATGTGAGAGAGTCAACCTTAATCTGTCCGACATACACACAATTCAGCTGAGATTTCAAAAATGTACACAAACATTTCTTAAGAAATTCATATGCAATGTTGGAAAAAGAACTTATTCTTTTATTAATTTTGATCATTTACAGACATGGGAATTTACATTGGTACAACTCAGCTCTTACGCAATCCTTGAGATGATAAGTGTTTGTAAAACACATCTCTGGGGATCGCCTTCGTAAGCGGATCCGCTATCATCTCATGCGTAGATATGTACCTTATGTCTACCTTCTTGGTCTTATCATAGTCTTTTGCAAATTTGTAGCGGATATCTATGTGTTTGGTCTTACAATGGAATTTCGGATCTTTGACATAGGCTATAGATGCTTGACTGTCGCTGTGTATAGGTACAGCACCTGAGTCACTTGCATTAATTAGCCTGTCTAAGAACTTCCTAAGCCAAACAGCCTCTTGATCTGCCATGCTAAATGCTACAAACTCGGCTTCCATGGTTGAAAGTGCGATGCAGGATTGTTTCTTACTACTCCAGGATATTGCACCAGATCCGAGTAAAAAAACATATCCTGAGGTCGATCGTCGCTCATCGAGATCACCCGCCCAATCAGCATCAGTGTAGCCTTCGAGCCTCAAGGCATCTCCTTGATAGCATAAAGCAAAGTCTGCAGTTCCTTTGAGATACCGCATTATCCTCTTAACCGCTTTCCAGTGTACTTGCCCTGGGTTGAATTGGTAACGACTTACCATTCCAACGGCAAAACAGATGTCCGGTCTTGTACACATCATAGCGTACATCAGACTACCAACTGCACTGGAATATGGAACTTTTTCCATAATCTCCTTCTCTTTTTGGTTCTTCGGACATGATTTCAGACATAAATTGTCGCACTTGCTTATTGGAGTATCAATGGACTTGCAGTCCTGCATATTAAAACGTTCTAGAACCTTCTTTATATAAGTCTCCTGTGAAAGAGAAAGAAGTTTCTTCGAACGATTCCTTGAAATCTTAACTCCAAGGATATATGCGGCTTCTCCCATGTCTTTCATCTCAAAAATTGATGAAAGCCAAGCCTTGATATCCATCACAAAGCCCTTGTCATTTCCGGCTATTAAGATGTCATCTACATATAGAGACATAATAACATACTTGTTCTTATTCCTCTTGATATATACACAGTTATCTTCATCAAGCATGGAAAATCCATTTGATAAGACAACCTCTTGAAATCGTATATACCACTGCCTCGAGGATTGTTTAAGACCATATATGGATTTAAGAAGTTTACAAACCTTACGTTCGTTTCCTTCTTTTACAAACCCTGTTGGTTGTTCCATATAGATCTCCTCGTCCAATTCTCCATTGAGAAAGGCAGTCTTTACATCCATTTGATGTAATTCGAGGTCTAAGCAAGCTACCATTGCCAGAATCAGGCGAATTGAGGTAAAACGAACAACAGGTGAGAAGGTCTCTTCGTAGTCTATCCCTTCCTGTTGCGTAAAACCTTTCGCGACAAGGCGAGCTTTATATCTGTCAATAGAGCCATCAGCCTTATGCTTGATCTTGAGAACCCATTTGTTCCCAATAGCTCTACGTCCTCTGGGTAAGTCAACTAAGTCCCAGACTTGGTTAACTTTCATGGATTCTAACTCCTCTTGCATCGCTTCCATCCATTTGTCTTTAGCAGGGCAAGATACGGCCTGTTTGAAAGTAGCAGGCTCGTCATCTTCTTATAGTAAAGTCACAAAGGTTTGCGGAAATTCATCCTCAAATCTTAGAGGAGCCAACCTTGTACGACTACTACGTCGTATTTGAGATTCTTCAAGTCCTTGTTGACTTGAATTTAGAACAAATTCTAATATCACTCCCACTTGGAATGTCGTTAGAATTGCTCCCACTTGGATCATTATTCCCGTATGGAATAGGATAATCGTCATTCGTATAATCCATTGGTGAAGGTTGAAACGTATTTTCATTTTCACCAAGAATTCTCCCACTCGAATGAGGTAATCCTTCTTGATCATAAATCTCAAATAGAGATAAGTCCTGACTTATCTCGCCCTGTCTTGGAAACTCGTTTTCCAAGAAAGTGACATCCCTCGACTCAAACTCAATTAGCCCACCATTGTCTTCCTGACTAACAAAAACATAACCTTTGGAGTTTTCTGCGTATCGTATAAAGATACATTTCCTTCCCCTTGGCCCAAGTTTGCCATACTTATGGGAGGAAATATGTGCGTAGGATGCGCAACCCCAAGGTTTTAAAATGTTTAAGTCAGGAGACCTTTGGTTCCACAACTCATAAGGAGTGGAGCTAACTGATTTCGAGGGTACACGGTTCAAAATGAAAGTGGCCGTCAATAATGTATCACCCCAAAAGGTGATTGGCAAGTTAGCTTGCACCATCATTGAACGGACCATTTCCATTAAAGTCCTATTTCTCCTTTCTGCAACACCATTTTGTTGAGGAGTATAAGGCATAGTTACCTGATGTACTATGCCTTTTTCATCACAAAGTTCCTTAAAACTTATTGATTGATATTCACCGCCCCTATCGGTTCGCAAGACCTTAATCTTGCGATCTAATTGATTCTCCACTAAACTCATATAGTTTTTAAAGCAAGCCAAAGCTTCACTTTTGTGGGATATCAAATAGATATGTCCGAATCGGGTGAAATCATCAATAAAAGTGATGAAATAGGACTTTCCGCGTCTTGTCTTGACATTCATCGGACCACATATGTCCGAATGGATAAGCTGTAATGGAACCTCGGCCCTTGTGCCGGTTCCAAACGGCTTGCGACAAGATTTCCCCACAAGGCAATGTTCGCAGGTCGACATTTCAACCTTTGAAACATTGGATAGAAGGCCACGTTTGGCAAGTCTATCCATACGCGTTGGTCCAATATGACCAAGCCTTGCGTGCCAACAATTCACATCAGACTCATAAGTCTTAGAATTTGCAATAAGGAAATTTTCATTACACGAGGAATCATACATTGTACTCATTACAATAAATCCTTTAAATACAAACCCAGTACCAATAAGAGTATTATTACAACTTAAGTCCACATTACAATCATGAAAAAACCAGTTATAGCCAAGACCCATTAATACAACCACAGAAATTATATTCCTTCGAATATCTGGAGCGAAGAGGACATCATGAAGTAGGAGAGTGCGGCCGTTGTCCAAGACTAGCTTGCAAGTCCCAACGCCTTTCACTTCAACACGTGTGTTGTTTCCTACATAGATCCACTTCGTTCCTTGGGGTATCCGGTGATACTCCACGAAGGACCGTCTGTCCCTTGTTATGTGGTCGGTGGCACCTGAATCAATTATCCAAAACGGATTAGATTCCACAAGAAATATCGAACTAGAAACACATATGTAACTAGTATATTTACAAGTTACCTCGTCCCCTCCACTCGTACACGAACGAGCATAGTGACCGAGCTTGTTGCACTTGAAGCACTTGATCCTCTTCAAGTCTTTCTTCTTGTGCCATTTCTTGTGCCCACCCTTATGTTTGGGTTTCTTGGTAGACTCAGGTTGCTTATTACGTTCATTAGCGAACTTCGAACGATTTTTCCGTTTCTTTCCCCCGTGTGAGGAACTAACAACCATGTGCACTTCTGCACTTGGTTTGGCAGCCGCAAGCCGCTCTTCCTCTAATTCGAGGTGCTTGGAAACATCGCTGAAGGTCTTGATGCTCTCATTGTGAGTGAGATGCATCTTCATTTGATCCCACCCATTTGGTAGGGAACGTATGACTGCTTGGATTTGTTGCTCATCCGTGAGCACATGACCTGCGTCCTTTAACTCTGAGATAAGGTTCGCCATATGTCGCAGATGTTTCCCCATGGAATGATCTGGACGTTTCTTATATGTATCGAACTTTATAGTTAAGGCGCGAAGTTTGGACACCGATGTGCCACCGAACTTCTCCTCTAGCTTGGACCATATGTCCATGGCTAGGTCATGTTCTCGGAAGATGCGCATTATTTCATCAACCATACTGCTTAATAACGTAATGCGCGCTATCTTATTCTTCCGAGACCAAGCATCAAAAGCTTCCTTGTCTCTTCGGTGTTGGGCCGTAGTGCCCAACTCCGGTTCAATCATAACGTTCTTTAGAGTTTCGAGCACTTCTTTCTCCTCTAGAACGTATTGTATCTTAATGGACCAAAGTTTGTAATTATCTTCGTTGAGTTTTTCACCTTTGTTTAACTCAGCGACGATATTCTTTGAAGCGGAAGACATTTTACTTTTAAAATGCTGCAAAAGACATAAAAACCGAAGGTTCGATCAAAAACACATTGCATAAAATTCTTAAAATATAACTCCCACTTGAAATTATATTATATTTGATAAGTTACTTTCGAAAAATATTGAAGATGTTGTTCTAGAATCGAAAAGGTCTCTTTGATTCCAATCACCATCTAGAACAACCTTCAATATTCCCCCATCACTTATCAAACAATAGTACTCTTATAGTACTAGCAGCGGAAGAACGAGTTTGAAAACGTATTTTTCAAATATAATTCCCACTTGAAATGACAATAGAATATCCCATATGGATAGTTCTAAAATCAACTCCCACTTGGAATGATATTCATAATTTGATAAGTTACTTTCGAAAAATATTGAAGATGTTAATCTAGAATCGGAAAGGTCACTATGTTTCCAATCACCATCTAGAGTAACTTTCAATATTTCTCCCTCACTTTATCAAATGTTAGTACTCTTATAGTACTTTGCAGCGGAAAAGCGTTTTTGAAAACGTATTTTTCAAAAGATTTAAAATACATTGGCTAATCTCCGTAGAGTAGAGCACAACGTCATAAGTACATTGGCTAATCTCCGTAGAGTAGAGCACAATGACCTGGCTAATCTCGCATGAAGTAGAGCACTATGGCTAGTCTTCAAGGAGTAGAGCCCCAGTTAAAAAAAACTTTATTAAAACGTTAGTCCCGTATGAACTAGTCGGCACTGTGGTTAGCCCCGTATGGGCTAATCGGCACATTCGAGTTTGGCCAAGGCCTTTTGTCACCCCGTATGGGTCAGTTGGCAAGTTTGCAGTCGACCCAGACCTTCTGCCAGATTGGTCGACCAAAAACACCAAATTGGTCGACCAATTTTGGTCTGCAATTTCTTCCCGGCCAGGGCCTCTGCCCTGGCCGGGGCTTGGCCAAGGGCCGGCCAGGGGCCCTGGCCGAGGCCAGGGCATTGGCCCTGGCCTCTGCCAGGGCCGGCCAGGCCCTGGCCGAGGCCAGGGCGCCGGCCCTGGCCTTTGCCAGGGCCGGCCAGGCCGGCAGGCCTTGGCCAAGGCCGGCCATTGCCGGCCTGGCCCTTGGCCGGCCACTGCCGGCCTGGCCATGGCCGGCCATGGCTTGGCCATGGCCGGCCATGGCCAAGGCCATTTGGCATTGGCCGGCCATGGCCCCTTTGGCCATGGCCGGTCACCCCCTTTGAATGGGGTTGCCGCACATACTCCTCCCCCTTGATGGGGTGGTCGCCGGTGGTTATTGGCCGTAGCCAACCCCCTCCGCTTGGGGAGGGGGGGGGTGCATGGCCTTCATAGCCCATTTGGCCATGGTGCACATGCACCAAATTTCCTCTTACCCGATGGAAATAACTACCATCATCTTCCTCGATGAAGCACCCGTTCGTCGATGAAGCACCCGTTCGTCGAGAAATTAGTTATTTCCTAATGGCCGTGTGCCAAAAATGAAAAATAACATACTACGTGAACGGCCGGTTCTTCCCGTCACGGAGAGTTCCTACCATATCCGTAATGATAGGAGACCCTAACGTGAAAAGAACAACCGCTGCGTTCTCTCCGTCACGAAGCGTTCCTACTATATCCGTAATAGTAGGAGACCCATTCGTGAAAAAGACAACGACTCGTTCATAGTTTCGACGGGGCGGCGGTTTGACCGGGGCGAACCCATATGGCTCTGATACCAATGTAGGATCCTGCCAAAACAGAGTTAGGATCGATAATTAAAGTTGAGACTTACGCTTGCGTATGCTGCACGGTAGTCTACGAACTTCACCTTCGGATTCGCCACGACGGATCGAGTCTACTCACGAACGGAGTAAGGCTACTAAATCCACAATCTAAATCTCTACTTTAGATTAAGAACTTGGATAGAGGGAGAGGAAGGATTTCTGCAGAGCTTCGCTAGAATGAAGATGCATGCATGAATTTCATGCAAAAGGTGTAAGAAATGGCTTACCCTTGGGTCTTATTTATAGCCCCCAAGGTAGTTATTTTAGGGTAAGTTGTTCCTTTGGAACAACTTAATTAAGGTGTACCATGATACATGGCACATTATAAGCTTAAGTTGTACCATATGCATGGTACAACATAAGCTTAAGATATCCCCCCTTTATTAGTCATATGTCGCATGCACTTATGCATATATAATGCGACTTTCCCATCAATCTAGAGATCCTCTCCGCAAGGGAACATATTCCCTTTGCGTACGACTTCGTGTACGCGACGTTCGGGGTCCGTATTCCCTCGTACATCCCCTACAAGGGTGTACTAACGTCTTCCATATCCAACAGTCATCACGGGCGTAGTCTGGGAAAAGCTTCCCCTTCCCCTTATCTTGAAGGGAACGACTCCCGGCAGGGGAACCTGATCCCACTAGCCGGGGCTCGCCCCACCTGGACTCCGGAGGACCCCTCGCCCCTTGACCAGAACCGCCTATCCTAAGAGCAGCCATAAGACGAAAGCGAGGAAAGAATTACCTTTTAACTAGTTTGGAGAAGACAAGGAAGCGAAGGCGACGGGAAACTCCGAGTTGTGGAAAGCTCAGAACAATGGGAAGAGCAAGAGAGAAGTGGAGATCAACACGGCAGGAGATCTTATATACCGGGCGCATGGGTGAATTCGAAGCGACTGACAAGAACGCGTGGCAGGCCTCGAAGAACTGGCGGCGTTTCGAAATCGGCGCCAAGGGAAGTCCAATCGATCCGCCTCATCATGACCTACATTTATGACCACGCCTCGACTGAAGCGCCCCTCGGAACCCCAGGAGGCATAGCGGTTGTACCGAGCTAGCCGAGGCCGATCGATCCCACCGATGGCGGCACTCGAACCCCTCAGCTTCTCAACTGAAGACGACCCCGCGAACGGTGGGGATAAGCTTGCAGCTACACGTGGCGGCATCAGAGGACCGACGGCGCTTCGGAGCCCGCGCCTTAAAAATATCGAACGGGCCCACTCATGATGACGACTAATAAATGAGTCGGCATCGACTGGCGAGCTTGTCAAAATCGGCAGAAGTCACATCGGCCGAGCCGAACCGGTCGAAGCCGATCAACCCGACCGATGGGGGCAATTGTTACGCCTATTTGACCGAGACCCAAAAGACACGAGCCCAGGAGCCCGACTGCTGGCCGAAAGCCCATCTGCGTATACAGGCCCGTTCTACAAGGCCCTATAAGGGACCCCCCCGACTATCGATCCGACCCAGCCCCGGTAACCCGCTGGTCACTCGCCCACTCCTGCGATAACCGCTCCCCCGGTTCCGCGACCACTAAATGGCGGTAATGGGGAGGTGCGGCGGGCATGGCGCAGGGGGCGGCGACGGGGGGGGGGGGGGATTGAGGGGGCACGATTGAGGGCGGGCGAGGGAAGTGGGCCAGAGGCAATCACGCTGGGAGCTCTATAAAAGGGCTAGGAAGACGACGAAGCAAGGGACCGCATCTCAGGTATCTAAAACCTAAGGTACTCCATCAACGACCTAGTTCCCCCATTTCATCTCCTTCCTCCCCCGCTCGCGCCGTGAGACGCCGTTCCGATCTCCTCACGAGTCGAACCGTCTCCGCCGGGCCTCCTCTTTCAGATCTCTGTCTGACTTAGGTATCAGAGGGGATTTGGCCGGAACCAAGGTCCGGCCCCCTGACGAGTGTTCTCGTCTACGCAGGAGGACAGCGGATCAACGGGCCGAGGCTTCCCCTCGCCCCTCGCCGACCACACACCCAGTTGGACGAGTGAGGCTTCCCCTCACCGACCGACCGCCGAGGCCGAGCACATCCTACCGAGGCCGAGCGTGTCAACCAGGGCTGAGGCTTCCCCTCGCCCTTCGCCGACCACGCATCTAGCTGGACGACTGAGGCTACCCCTCGTCGTCCTACCTCCGAGTCCGCGCTCATCCGTCCGAGGCCGAGCGTCTCAACCAGGGCCGAGGCTCCCCCTCGCCCCATCTGCACCGACTCGAAGCCCCCGAGGGACCCAAGCGGGCCCCTTGACCACGTTGACCGGGTTGTCCACGGTCAACGCTTTGTAGTGAGAAAACACTCTGAAACAGTTAGAAATCAAAGGAAATAATCTTAAAATGTTAAATGAGAGAATGACATTATAACAAGGCTGCAAATTACTACGCGGCCTATTCGGCCCGGCCCGTGTTATCTCTCTCGTTACCATTGCCAGATGCCTTACTTCATCCTCTGGCGATTAAAAATTTAAAACCAGCTTCTGCCCACATTCCCTGGATGCGGGAACATTTTCTATACGGATGGATTACCGTACCTAATTCCTATGCGTAACGATAAATCTACCGTCCAAAGTTTCTATCAAATCACATCGACGGTCGGTCTTCACGACTCACCACATAGACGCGGCAGGCGGATGTCACGTGAGCTGCACTGCTTCCGTCCAAAAAGTCCCGAGGCCCGAAAGCCCAAAAATTTAAAAAAAAACGCAAAAAAATCGCCCACCTCTATCTAGAGAGAGAAACAGGGGAGAGGAGGAGGAGAGAGAAAAGTTTTCCCGAAATGGGCAACATGAAGCAGCCAGTAGAGACGAAGAAGAGGAAGAAGAAAGGCCGGCCATCTCTGTTAGATCTCCAGAAGCGAAGCATCCGCCTTCAGAGACAGCAGGAACAGCAACACCATAAGCATAGCAATCGAAACCCTAACCCTAAATCTGCTCCCACTCACAATCCCAATCCATACCTCAAATACCCCAGCCGCCGGAGCACCCGCCGGAACCCTAACGCCAATTCGGGTGAAGAAGAAGACGATGACGAAGAAGAGGACTCCAATGGTAAGCGCAAGGAGAAGAAGCTCAAGCTCGTCATGCGGATCCCTAACGGCGGGTCGGATTTGGGCGAGTGCGGATCCGATTCTGACGCAGACGGCGGGGGATCGCGCAAGAAGAGGAAGATCGACGCAGTTGAGGTGCAATTACTTGGAATTGGTTTGGATTAGCTTGGGTTTTGATAGGTCGGATTGCTGCTGTTTTTGAGATGCGAAGGTGTTTTGTACTGTTTTGCGGACGGATCGGGAATTTATGCGCTTGATTTTCCAGATTGGGAAAGGTTTCATGATTTGACCCGGTCAACCGCTGCATCGTTTCTTGAAAATTGGGGCTTTATTTAAAATTTAATTTAACTGTTTTCTTACTTTATGGGTTGAAATTATCCGGTGTTTTAATGAAAAGTTCAAGCTTTGCCCATTTCCCTCGCTTTCTTATAAGTTTTGCCCAACTTTGATGTATAGATCTTAATATCTAATTGCAGCTTTTCAAAATTTACGCCTTTTACTTGGGGGGTTTTTTTTTGGCTGATTTCGGGATTTGCTACCTTGTCAGCAGACAGCGAGACAAAATTCCATTTCGAAAGCGACGGAGGAGGCTCCTGAAGGTTTGGGTTTCATACATTTATTTCAACGGAGGAGGAGATTTTTGTGGTTAATTAGAGTGTAAATATTTGTTTTTAAATTATTTAAATTATTGCTATTGGAACAGGGGATCCATCAGATTCGGGGCCCACGACTCCTCTGCCCGACAACAAGTTGTTGGTGTTCATCCTCGACAGGCTTCAGAAGTGCGTAGTTGGTGATTTGTTTTCTCTGAAAAAAGAAGGGGGGAAAAACTCTCTTTTTTAGTTATGCCCTTGCTGTGCCCTTTTGATTTCTATGCGTCTTTTATGTTTTTGATATGTTATTGTAGTCTGCTAACTTCAGGAAAGATACTTATGCTGTGTTCTCGGATCCTGTTGATCCTGAAGAGGTAAGAAAGGAGAGACTTCAGAGAGATTTGGAGTTCGGTTTTGTGTATGAACTGATGTGATGGTGATGTGGTTGATTTACGTAGTTGCCGGATTATCACGATATCATCAAGCATCCCATGGATTTTGGAACTGTTCGGAAGAAGCTGGATAGTGGTGCTTATGAAAACTTAGAGCAGTTTGAGGTTAGTTACTAGTAGTGCACATATTTGGTTGTTATCGTTTATTATCTACCCCCTCTTACTGGGAAATTTGAATGCATTCTTCCATTCTGCATTTAGTTCTGTTTGGTAGTTTGATCATGGTGTTGCTGAATATTAACATTTATTGTCTTTTCATCCTTTATTTAGTCAGTTATGCTTTGTTCGCAAACCTTTGATTTCATTATGTAATTGGTAATGTATGGCTGCTTGTATCATAACTAAACGACATGTTTTGGGGTTTGAAATTTTTGTATCATAGTCAAGACAGTTGTGTACAGCTGCACTATGGAAATGTATGATTAATTGTGTGTGCTCCCAATTTATGGGGCTTGGAATCACCTGAGTTTTCAATATTTATTCAAGATATAACAGTTATTAGTTAATGCTTAAGGCAATGACAGAGCATATGATTTCACAATTCCACAATGTTGCTTTTTAAAGTCGGCAAAAAAATTTCGTTGCTTCTTTTGTCAATTTATTTATTTTGTTGGTTGGTTTGATATTATTACTTCATATAATTTGCCTTAATGGCTGCTTCATGGAAGTTAATTTAGGATGGTTTGAGGTGCAGAATAGTAGCTGAATTTTGTAGGCATCATGTTTGGCTAGTTTTCTGTTTCAAACATGTAGTTGATGTGTAGTGGATGGAATTGTTTCTAATGGTGGATGTGCTCTATGGTTGGACTAGTCATTATCCGTGCACATAGTGCACGGCGCAGACAAAATCCCCTCAAAATATTTGTTTTCCCCACCAATTATTTCTCTCTACAAAATCTAAACGAACAAAAACCTAGCTTCGGCGTGCCGCGGGTGCCTTTGGCGCCTGTGTTAAATTTGCAGTTGCATGAAATTTGTGTTTGTATAACCAAACGTGAGTTGGGAAGGAACATGCAATGTTTGCGGTTATACAAAATGAAAGGATTTTTTTGATTTTAAAAAACTGTGATAAGAAAAGAGCATGGAATTTGTTAACACATTGCACTACAGGCACATGCAATGTATTAACGATTCGATCCGGCCACTGACTAAAATTTTAGGGGTTATTAATGGGAGTTGGGAAGGAGAAGTGCAATGTCTTTGCGGTTGGTTATACAACGTGCAAATTGTTTACATTCAAAAAAACCGATTGCATAACTAAATCCCAGTTTGCATAACTAAATCGGTGTTTGCGGGCAATGTCAGAAGGAGAAAGTGGGGAAGTTGTTAAAGTTTTATTGTGTTTTAAAAAATTATCATAGTCAGTGTCCCAGTCAGCAACTCAAAATATGACTGGGACAAAACTGACACGTAGGACAAAGATTCAAAAACAATAGTGAATTGTATAATAGATATTTTGATGATGTTATGCCAAATTAAGTGTTTTAGTTTGCATGAGCTCTTCTATTTCTCTCTTATAAATATCTTTCCCCCAAGGGTTGGGAAGGTGTTTCTTTAACTCTTATACGATGATTGTATTTGGTCTTGTTTTACGAAGTACACTATATACACACTGGAAGATGATTGCTGGAATTTAGGACACGGTTTAGCCTTGTTGAGTGAGGAAGTTTTGAATTATGCATTGCTTCCTTTATATATATTTCAGGATGTGGTTCTGTTCAAAACTCGAAGAGAACTGTAGGAAAGCTATGTGCAGAAGGGGCTAGTTTCCTATTGTCCTTGAACTTAGTAAAGAAAATTAATTTGAGTTGATCGTGCAGACAAAGAACTTTAGCACATTTGTATTTGATGCTTCAATTTAATAATCCTATTGCATTTTATATGCCCAATTCAAGATCAGATGGGTTCACGAAAATGAGGGAACAATGGAGTAGTATGGTGAGGGATTTTGGCTATGAGAAACAAACCAGTTGATGCGGATTTACAACCATCAGGTCTTATTTTTGTCCACATGTGGCTGGTACATTACATCTTTTGGTTGAAGTCATGGGGAGAACAAGTTGGTTCATTATGTTTCATTATATAGTAAGCATGTAAACATCAAATAAGTGAATAACCATGATGACCTATTCTATCTACATATGAAGGCATCTATTTCTTATGCCTTTCTAGCAAAAAGAAATCTCTCCCGGAGGATGGAATAGAAAGCAATGAAAAAGTAATCAATACCCCCCTTTACATGGTGCTGCCCTTGTTTGTAATAGTTCTCTACAACTGATTTTCCCCACGTTTCACTTGCGTCTTAGCACTGGCATTGGTAAAGAAAATATTTCCTGAAGCAAAATAACGTTTCATGAAACCAACCCTTACTTTTAGGCACTGTATCTAGTTCTGTAACTCATGTTTCTTGCATTATGTCAAGTGTATTTGGTTCCACTTCATGTTGCCTAACATAACCATTATTTCTAAATTACATCCATTGACCAACTCAGATTATTTGTTAAAATCAAAGTGAAGTCGTTTCATTTATGGTTTAGTTATGGGATGTACTCCACACTCCAGAAACCCAAAAATGACACTGCTAGCATTTGGATTGATTGCATGATTCATATTGTTACTTGAATTGCCTTCGAAAATACAGGCAGTGTTATTATTGCAGCATGGTTGATTAGGGTTATAAATGTTACATTGCGTGTTATCCCAAAATTGCTGTTAAAGTTGTCATTAGTATTTGGCAGATCAGATCATGACCTGATCTGATTATGATTTAAAACTCTGATCTACTTTCCAACCATCGTTGCTAGACAAGGAAAGATTCCAGCTAGACTAGGAAAGGTGACTAAAACCGCTGCACGGGGTCCCAGCTTCAACTTTTTAAGGCGTGAATATGGAATTATGAAATTTTCAGGGATGAATAGGGCAGACAGTGCTTTTTGATATGAAAAACCCCTATTAATGCCAAATTGAAGAGTATACCTTTATGTTTTTCTATGCCAAACTGATATGTAGACACCTAATTTCTCGTGCTTATGGCAGTATGATGTTCCTAGATTAAAGTTATATTTATACCTAAGAACAGAAGATGACGTTGTTTTGGACATATCAATCATTCCCGGTATGTGACATTGCATTTATAGGGAATGAAAATCCCAGAGTACTCTGTGTATGCTGCTAGTCTATAATGGCGTCATAGATTAAATGGACTATGAGAATTTATCACACTTCCTTGTTTAAGTTCTTCATAAAACCGAGGTTTCCTTTAATGTTAGCTTCAAGTGATGATCAATGGAATAATACACTCACTTATCCCAATGCTCAATTCTGCGTGTAGGCTTGCATTTGGGCAGTGAATTTGTGCCTATGTGTTCTGTAGAAGCACGATGTATTAAACACTAAGCATATAGCACCATCGACAAGATATGCTATATGATTCATTTACCTTTTACCATTAAGCATATATCTTCTTCAACAAGCTATGATATTTGAATCAGTTGCCTTCGTCTGATGCATGCACATGATGATGTGATTAAACTGATTGAAAAACTTTGGTATTATTGTAAAAATTCCTTCTTAGTGCTATATTTTCCAGCTATGTTGCATGGATAGAATACATGCCGCATCGATATGACACAACGACATTTAAGTAAATTTTAAAAAGTGTATTGGATTGTGTATGATATGTGGGTCCACACGACACAACTCTAAGCATATAGCACCATCGACAAGATATGATATATGATTCATTTACCTTTTACCATTAAGCATATATCTTCTTCAACAAGCTATGATATTTGAATCAGTTGCCTTCGTCTGATGCATGCACATGATGATGTGATTAAACTGATTGAAAAACTTTGGTATTATTGTAAAAATTCCTTCTTAGTGCTATATTTTCCAGCTATGTTGCATGGATAGAATACATGCCGCATCTATATGACACAACGACATTTAAGTAAATTTTAAAAAGTGTATTGGATTGTGTATGATATGTGGGTCCACACGACACAACTCTATGGTTAGAATGTCCATACGACCGTCTCTTCAAGGGATTGGTATATTTGTTATACGCATCGTCAGACAACCTGTTGGTCAATAACTATAATTTATTTCATAAACAACATACATGCATAACGGCTAGTGATTGCTATAATCTATTAGACATTGGGTTATTGATTAAGATTACCAGATATGCGATTTGATCTATGAAACAATATGTGATTGTTTCAATGAATTAAACATTATGTCTTGCTTTAGGTTACTGGATTATGTGATTTGAGCTATATTGCATGGACATGGACAAGGTCATTCCAAGTTACGTCACATGGATATGCCAAATCTTGAAAGCTTCCAGGGTAAGGAACATTATGGACATAGCAACAAAAGAAAATTTAAAAAATAGATTGTGTTTGCACATGTTTGCACATGTATCGTACCTGTTAAATTGGGAAAGTTTTTGATGGGTCCTAAACCCAAGTTACATCATGTAAACCATGAAATCAAAACATCACAACCATAGAATATACAAACAACATCCCGGAATATACAGACGACCATAACTTGCAAGGACTATAATATTTACAAAGAACTTGAATAACTTGTGACTTGGGAGTTTGTTGTGTGAACCAAACTGGATGCAGCAAAGGAGCGGAAGACTCTGAATTTGAATAGGAATATAGTGGCTGCTTCAATGCAACTGTTTATGGAAAGGGGGACATAGATGGGGGAAAACCCGAGGAGGAGAGGAAGAGGAAACCAATCTATTCAATTTGGTAGGAAATGATAGTTTTGAACTTATTAATATTTGGTCTGGGTTTAGGACCAGATTCGTTTGCGGTTTAAAATGAGACTTCTGCTCTGGTTTTAAATTAAATGGTATTAGGTTCAAACTCTACCCATTACATGCCAATGTCATGACTAGCTATTTCCCATGTAACTGCTGTGCCTAACCTGGTTTTGGACATCCGTACAAATGTGTTCAATATACTTGACTTTGACACGTACCCAACGACACGCCTTCATATAGCATGTGGGGGCAACCTAGTATTTGAGATTTTGCCAGCTGATAATGCTATATTTCGCTTCTTTAAATTTCCATCTAGGTGGCAATGCCTATGAGAAAGGTAAAAATTGGGTTATCATTATCACTGAATGTAGTTTTAAAACTTAACAACTAGCAGAATATAGATGATGAAGCTTTTCTTGGTGAACGTATACAGACACGATTTATATTAAACAGAAATCAATTTCTACACTTTTTGGAGTAGTGGACTTTTACTTTAGAACTGTGTTATGACGTTTTACTTGGATTAACTCTCTTCCTGTGGGTGAAAGGGCAATGGTTATATAAGGAATTTAGTTTTGCTGCCAATTTGAGGTAGCCCTTTCAAAATAGGGAAGAAAAGTCTTATGTGATCTAATCAAGATACCCTAGAGGGTGATGATTGACTATTTGGGTAGTAAAGAAGGAATGGGAAAATAATGGTAGGTATTAGTCAGAGTTAAGGTCCATCGTATGTTGGTTTCATTAGTTTTTGCATTAAAACTAAGATCAAAGAACAATGAGTAATGCTCAGCATCCATAAACCAATCGCAACTCCTCACCCCTGCTATAAGGGAACACACACTTAAAGACTCATAGGCAACAAGGTTAGTATGTTATGTTTCTTGCATAAATTACTGCCAATATATTGTGCAAATGTCTGCATTTACAGACAGGTCTTGATAATGTTATAAGTAACACGGGAAGTGTTATGGTCATTTCTATAGTTTTTAAAAGTAAATTGAGTGCTATATTAAATTCTATCTCAAGCACACTGATAAAATAACGAGTTTCTGATTTATATTAAAATGGCGGAATTATTTCTGGTCAAAACTATATATATCAAGTTCTTTTTTATTTAGAGCACCTTCCTATTGTTATTTCTGTTACCTTACGACACTACCACTGTTAATTGACATTAACAATTATGTCTTGTTCTTTTGGTTCTATGGTTTTCAATCTTTTTGGTTGTCTGTACTTGTGTTGTTAATAGTTGTCAATTTATATGGCTGTCAAATAATAGTCATGAAAAGGCAATGGATGTTGAAATTTATGTTAGGATGTACTTGTATTAAATGCATGCAGTTGACGTTCCATGTGTATGCTCTTTGTCTTATTCAAATTCAATTGTGGCACTGTAGAAGCTCCAACTCTTACAGTTGCAATATTTTTGGCACATGGAAATGCAATTGTAATTAAATTGAAGATGCATGTAATTTGTTTGTAGTTTTGTGCTTTACCTACTAATAGTATTCCAAACTTGGAACTATATTAGTAAGTGCATGCAATGACTATTTCCTAGAATATGTAAGTGGGGGAGAACATTTGTGACACCATATTGAAATTAAATTAAAACCTAAATTGGAGACACCCAAGGCTCTGTGTTATGAATCTTATGATGGTAGATAGTATGCTCTGTAGACATTCCATAGAATGAAAGATTTCACGGTAATAAGCTTTTTGCGGGGGTGGTGAGCATGGAATCAGTCAAAACTTCTTAGGGTTTTGGGACTTAATGATTTCAGCAATGCTGATTCCTAGTTATTTGAAACTGTTTTAGTAAGTGATATATGGTTACCTCTCCCGCTCTTACAATAGACCAGGTTTCATAAATACTCAGTTTTCATTACCTGGAGTTTCAGTCGATTGTAAGAAAGAAGATAAGTGAGCTTTTAATGTTTGGTTAATCTCGTGTAGATAATATCTAATTGTTCTTCAGTCTTATTTTTCTTTTTTGAAGTCTTAATTTTATTCTCATTACCTCACCAATGGCAGGGGCCCTTTCAGGTCGCTTCTTCAGTGGATGCTTTACTGCTTTCTTCTTCTAAAATGTATCAATTTGCGTCAACACGTCTTTGACGAATTTCACTTCTACTTCCATGCTGGCACATTGTCATTCACATGATTCTACATCCCGATCTCAGTAATAAGTATCTATGGAAAGATATTGCTCCTGGTCAATCAACTAAAACTTTTTACTGCCCACGATGGTCCCAGGAATGCTATGTACCTTTTAAAATGGGTTATCATAGCTTCTCCTGATAGACACGGAGCTTATGAAAATTGTGAAATGTGAATTCTAATTGGTGTTGTATATTAATTTATCCAACCCATGCAGCGCCTCTACCCATCCATAGGTTATTGACCAACATCTGTAAAATGAATCAGTAGAGTAGCCAAATGCGACTTAGGAAAACGCTGGATATGGATACGAGAGTGTGATGCGATTTTGATATGATGACATGTTGTATCAGATATCATGAATATATAAAAAATATATGTTAATATATCAATATCATATGAGATAATTTCATATCTAAAATGTTAACAATTAAATAGAAATAATTTCTCAGAAAAAAATTAAGCAGAAATAAATTTATGACAGATACCATGCAAACACCAAAATTTTTTGGGACAAATTCTCAAGCGTGTAAGCGTGTAATGACATCATAAGGTCACCAAACAGACATAATAGATAAGTTTTGATTAGGGAGAGAATGAGCAGTGAAGAAAAGAGGGAATGGTAAAAAGACTGCATCTATATGGAAATAATTGGACGTGTGAACTACTGGTACTGCAGCTATAGATTCTTCTATCAGTTTGCTTCCACATATGACTACTTACTGCCATCTCTTTGAATACTGGAAGGAGATGTTGTTAGGATTTGGGCCTGGAGTGAGGTGAAGTTGAGATGGCAGGAAGAAACGAATTAAGGTGGTTTGTGGCTTTAGATATTGGCTGCAATTACAGTGGGACAAGGGCTATGTTCATGTTTCTTCTTGTTTCAGGTTTGCATGCTTGGTTGCTGCCAGAAATTCCTTTGTATGAGGGGGGGGGGGGGGGGGGGGGGGGGTGTGTGTGTGTGTGTGTGGTGGGTGGGTGTTTTTTTTTTTTTTGGGGGGGGGGGGGGGGGGGGGGGGGGGGGTGTTGGGGGCGGAATTTGTTATATCCCAACTCAAAAGTAATTGTTTGGGGGCGGAATTTGTTATATCCCAACTCAAAAGTAATTAAACAAAGTTAAACTTTACAAAACCTTACAATTTTCATATTGATTTTGTGCATATTTATTAAATTTGTATCATTTTAACATGATGCAACTGGAAAGAAATCAAAGAATACATTAATTTAACTGGACAGAACACCAATGTAGCTATTTGGAAAACAATATATTAGAAAAAATTCTCTTAGTTAAATACTTCAAATGCAATTAGGTATAGAGATCCAACATTACTTAGCTTCTACGATTTGGACATGGACATTGGTATCGCATTTCGACACGGACACTGGATGTTGGACAAGGTAATTGTCCAAACTCAAGACATAAAAACCTGGTTATATATGTATATTTATTTTGCATATATGCATGGCTAACTCATATTAATATTGACTGTTATTCATATAAAAAGAACTATATTTTTAGCATAATGATTTATAAAGCAATAGCTTATGTCAAGAGAGGGCATACCATTCTTCATATGGTAAATTTTTAAAAGGCAAATAACAATGTATATATTTGTAAGTGTCAGACACATGGACGTGTGTCATATCGAGTGTGTTGGACATGTCATATTTTTGTTGGAAGAAGTGTTCTGCATGTCATATGTTAGCTTGTGATTAAGTATCATGTTTATCCAAGTGTGTGCATAATAGAAACGAACATGCCAGTGTCAGCATGACCATGATTCTATGGAATACTAGACAAGATAGGATTTTATATAGAGTTATAGATCGGTTAACCTTTAAATTATGGGGGATGGAATTCGTATTTAAATTTCAATTAAGATAAAGATGACAGTGTCCTGGCAACTCAATTTTGCTATTTGAGGTCAGAGGCTAATTTTGAAATGAATGCCGGCTTTTTATAGGCAATAGCAGGATGTATTGGACTTTATTTGGTCGAGGGTGGTGATCTGTTAGGATCCCAAAAATAGTCCGACATCGGAAGTGCAAAAGAAAAAGAAATAGTTTAAGTATTAGATGGTCTTTCCACCTAATACCAATTGGTTTTGGGTTGGATGCTCAATAATACTTAACAAATGGGGTGTGAGCCCAGTGTTATGGGCCTAGTATGGGATGTGCCCTTAGTAAGGCTATTGTTAGAAGCCTAGTATGGGATGGATTTCTAACAAATGGGCTAGTGTTGGAGGCCTATTATGTGATAGGTCTCTGACAATTGGTATCAGAGCCAAGTTTAACAATTTGGTATCAGAGCCAATTTTTTATCTTGGATCCTAACAATTTGGATACACCTTTTTGTATTCAATTATCGTGTTTTTGGGTACTTTTATCTATAAAAATCTTCTTTTTATCTTGGATTCTTTAACAATTGGTATCAGAGCTAGCCCCATGCTACGACCCATGTTGCGGAAGGGGCGACCTGGGGAAGGGGCGACCTAAGAGGGGGCGACCTGGGTGAGTCCAGAGTGGGCCACTTAGAGTGGGCACCCCAGAGTGGGCCGTCGTGGCGGTGGTTGTCGAAAGCAGGAAGGGGCGACCTGGGGAAGGAGCGACCTAAGAGGGGGCGACCTGGGTGAGGCCAGAGTGGGCCACTTAGAGTGGGCACCCCAGAGTGGGCCGCCGTGGACGGCGTTGTCGGAAGCGGGGGTGGTATGTTAGGATCCCAAAAATAGTCCCACATCGGAAGTGCAAAAGAAAAAGAAATAGTTTAAGTATTAGAGGGCCTCTCCACCTAATACCAATTGGTTTTGGGTTGGATGCTCAATAATACTTAACAAATGTGGTGTGAGCCCAGTGTTATGGGTATGTGATGTGCCCTTAGCAAGGCTATTGTTAGAAGCCTAGTATGAGATGGATTTCTAACAAATGGGCTAGTGTTGGATGCCTAGTATGGGATAGGTCTCTAACATGATCTTCCCCCTCGATCCTAGGATCATTCATGTTCTCATACCAGGTCAAAGCTGAATTTATTTTTTTAATTTATTACTATTACTGATATTATTATTATTATGTTGGTTGGGTGGGGGAAGAGGGGTTGGAACAAAGATGGAATATTTAACTTACAGGCTGAATTTGGATTTAGTTATAGGGCATGCAGCACTGATTAGAAAAATGAATATTTGTTTGGTAAATTTTTAGTTTGATATATCTATATGCATACTTGCTAGAGTACAAAGGATATCTAGCCACATTTTAGATATATTCCCTTGCAGACAAATCTTCTCTCTTGTTATGGTCACTTTATATCTTATAGTATGCTTTCCTTTTTTTTTATTACTCGGCTGTCGAAGCATTTGAAAATTTTGTACTTGTGACCTCTTCAAAGTTTGATCTAGTTCTTCCTTCCCTGTTTGAGACTATAAATGATTATGAACTGTAATTCACGTTGCCGTAGCCTGATTTGTAAGATGTATTTGCAGAGCGATGTCTTCTTAATATGCTCAAACGCTATGCGCTACAATGCCCCGGATACAATTTACTTCCGACAGGTATGGGATGTAATTCACGCTATGCGCTACACTGCATGCCCCCCCCCCCCCCCCCCCCCCCCCCCCCCAAAAAAAAAAAAAAAAAAAAAAAAAAAAAAAAAAAAATTAAAAATTAAAAAAAAAATTAAAAAAAAAATTAAAAAAAAAATTTAAAAATAACCCAAAAAAAAAACAAACAAACAACAAACAACAACAACAACAAACAAATATATTTTACCTATGATAGAGGATGGATTGATGAGACTGTGTGTTATAATCAGTGATTCTTTTTTCTTTGGCAAAAAATCTTCCACAGGCAAGATCCATACAAGAACTTGCAAAAAAGGACTTTGAGAATTTAAGGCAAGAAAGCGATGATAATGAACAAGAACCAAAGACTGCACGAAGGGGTAGGCCGCCGATTAAGAATGTTATGAAGAGAATTGGCAGACCTCTGGTTGATCGCACTGGTTCTGATTTCTCCTCTGATGCAACACTTGCTAACGCTAGAGATGGTATCCACAGCTCCAATTTGCCGCGCGATGCATTAAGGAGAGGATCATCATTGGACAAGCCCAGCGTCATGGATGCACATAGGGGGAATAGCCAGCATAGATCAGAGAGAAATGAAGCATATTCAGGTCTGCCTTACAAACTAAAGGATGAATAGAAAAATGCTTTTTCATCAAGTTCAAATTTTCACAGGTTTGCGGAGAATTTGAAACCAATTCTTTTTGTGGCAACTGCTTATGCTCTAGGTTCCCCCCTTAAAGGGATTCCAATGAGAAATTGGAAGAAATTTTCAACTATAGATGAAAACCGTCGAAATACATACAACCATTCCCTTCAGCCAACCTGTGTTCAGGAACCATCAGTTTTAACCGCATTTGAAGGGGAGAGGAAGCTGCTGTTGCCAGTAAGTCTCTACGTTTGGGTGTCTCCGTATTTTCACTTGTATGGTTAGAATTAAAATTCCATTATCAAGTTCATTCTTTTAGTTGGAGAGCAGTAACTGGATGATTTGTTAGAATCTAATATCCATCTCCAAGCTTGGTGTTTAGGTTCAGTGTTGACTAATTTTGAGATATTCACATCGTTTGTGGAAATTTTTTTCTTATCTCCAGTTTCATTCATACTGTCTATAGGCTATTTTGGATATATTTCATAACAGACACACTTCCACATGTTGTTTTAATTATTCTTACTTTTTAGTTATCCATACATAGCTAACCTTTGATCTACATTGAAATTCCAGGTTGGTCTTTATATGGAGCATGCATATGCCAGAAGCTTGGCTCGGTTTGCCGCAAACCTGGGTCCTGTTGGCTGGGAAATCGCTGCCAAGCGAATAGAAAGGGTGCTTCCTCCAGGGACAAAGTTTGGTCATGGGTGGGTCGGGGATAGCGAAGCAGCATCACACAAGTTTCAACCGCCCCATTTGTCATCATTTTCAAATCCCACATCTCAAACAAAACTACCACACTGTGACACCGTATCAGGTGGAGATAAACTTTTGGAAAGTCACGACCTGACCTTGAAGAACTCTATTGCCCGTCCGCGATCAGCCTCAGCTTCTGCCGCCACCATGACTACAAGTAGGCCAGTAGATTCCACGGTCAGTAGTGAGAGTGGTAGGACAGTAAAGCATGAAGGAGAAGTTTGTTTATTGGGTTGTGATATGCGCCCGAAAAGCCCTTTGCAGCGTACAGTAAATGGTTTTATCCCGTCGTACGGGTTCAACCTTCCGTCTCAAGCAGCGAATATGAGTCCTCATACAAGGTCATCTGAGGTGGCAATGTCACACAGCCATGCGTTAGACATGGTGTCTAGGAGTGGCGGCAACAACAGTTTCGGGAGTCATCAACAAGCACCCTTCACCCAATCTGATGCAGGAGATGCATCAAGCCCGGCGGCTGGAAATCCAAATGCAATGAACTTGGAGAGCTCACCGCCGGATTCAAATCGTAAGTCTGAAGGACAGTGCCGTGGCGGTTCCCTAATTCAAACGCCCGGATCTGTTCCTCCGGATTTGAATGTCGGATTCCATTCTCCCGGATCACCGGTTGCGGGCGTGTTCGTAGATTCAAAGCAGCAGCAACAACCGCCGCCAGATTTGGCATTGCAGCTGTAATGATTATATATTTTTCCCTTCAAATTTTTTTTAAAAAATTCAGGTATTTCATCGTTAATTTAGTTGAGATGGAGGTGATGCAAGGATAGCCCTTTGGGTTCTCACAACCATTCAAACAGCAGTAACCATTATAAAGAGGGGAGACGTGAGGGAGAGAACGAGGGTTGGCGGGGTTTGTACAGCCTAATTTATGAATTGAGAGTGCCAGTTTCCAGCCGAAGAAGCTGGCAGCCTCGCCTCTATTGGCATTCGAAAGCAAAAAGGAATTCATCTACAATCTGTATGTACTTTGCACGGTGGTAGGTAGCCTTGTCTATACTTCATTTATATACAAAGTTTGCTTGAGGAATGGTTTCAGGCAACAATCTGTATGTACTCTGCTCCTCTGTTTCATTTATATCTCTCTCTATCCAAAAAAAAAAAAAAAATGAATCCAGTTTTTAGAAATTGTATTGTTTGGTATTGTTTCGTATTCTATGATGATCTTGTTTGTTCCCAAGCGAACGTCCCGGTTGGGCGGGAGAACCACCGGTGGACGAGGTCCCTGAGCCCGGTATCCCTGACGTGGCACCTCGGGCTGGCCCACCATGAGGGCTCCGCACGGTCAGTGAAGCCCAATCCAGGCGCCCGGTCCCTGGACCCTTGGTTCCGCTTGTCCTTCCAGTCCGCCACGTAGGCGGACGCCCTCCGCCGGAACTTCAGCTTGAACTCGCTCCACGCCTGGTACTTGTAGTGGTTCACCACCGCCCCTTTGCCGGCCTTCTTCGTCTCCCACCTCGGCCCCAGCTCGAAGTGGTGCACCGAGTTCCTCAGCCCGTGCCCCACCGCCTCCAGCCTCACCACCGACTTGTGCCTCTGCAGCCTCCCCTCCTCACGCGCCCTGCACGTGTACCCCTGCGTCACCCCCGCCGCTGGGTGGGCCCTCTGCCCGCTCGGCCCAAAGTCCACGCACCTGACCTCCACCTGTCCCACCACCCCTTCCTCCGCCCCTCCCGTCACCGCCCCCGCGATCATCGACTTGCTTGGCGCCGCCGACTCGGACCACGACGGCGAGTACAAGAACTCGTCGACGTCGACGAACGCCATCCACTCGCACGCGTCCCTCTGCGACGCGGCGCAGTGGGAGAACCCGGCCTCCTGCGTCTTCTGCCACGGCCAGTACACGCTGCTGACGTCGTGCCCCTCTGCGGCGAGCTCGGCCACAGCGGCGGCGAGGTCGTCGTCGCTTCCGTTGTCGTAGAGCACGAACCTGTCCACCCCGATGGCCGCGTGGTACGTCACCCACTCCCTCAGGAACTTCCCCGCGTTGTACACCATCGTGCAGGCGCACGTTAGCCTCCTCCCACCGCCAACGCCATGAACGGGATGATGGCGGCGGTAGACGGCGAGGGACGGGATCGGGGAATCCTCTCCGGCGACCCTGATGGAGACTCTGACATCGGCTCCGCTGCCTGCTGCCATCGAATGGAAGGGCGTTGACGGTGGGTGGGGGCAGCGGAAGACCTCCTGGGCGGAGCTGGAGGAGTTGGCGACGGCGACGACGGCGCCGTTGACGGTGAAGACGCAGGAGACGTCTTCCGCGGGCCGATCCTTCCCCTGATTCCTGTTAACCCCCTTGGCAAAGACGATGACGTCGTCCGCGGTGGAGTATGACTCGTAGGCCAGGCGGTTCCACCGCATCGTCTCCGTCATCCGATCCGACCCGACAGCCACCAGACCCGCATCCGTACCACCCGACGCGGAGGCGACGATCTGCGGCGTGCGAAAGGGTCGTATGCGCTGGACGCTGGGGGGCATCCTGCAGAGGAAGCCGTGGCGGCCGGAGGAGGGGACCAGCCCCGTGTAGTTGGCCGGAGACGTGGAGCCATCGATGAAGACGCAGGCGAAGTCGGAGTTGGTCCGGCGGTGGTCGACGCCGGGGGGGAGGAGGACGAAGACCTCCCAGTCGGGGAAGAGGACAGATTCGGTGTCCGCCGGCAACGAGGGCAAGGGGAGGGGTCGGGGCTCGTGGACGACGAGGCTCTGGCTCACGAAGACGAGGTTGGGCTTGATGAGGGCGGAGGCGATAGGATCCCACGGCGGCAGAGGACGAGAGACGACGGCGAATTCGTGGGCGAGGTGGCGGCAGAACTTGGCGACGACGAGGACGGCGAGGAGGGAGGTGAGGATCAGTAGAAGCTTGTTGAGGTCCATCGCACCGCGGCCGGAGCTCGTCGGAGTTTGTTGTGGATGAGGAGGATTGGGGGACCGAGAGGTTTTTGAAGGGGAACGGCGTGTGAAGGGAGCGAAGGAATAGTCGCAGGATTTGGTTGGCGCCCTTTTCTGAGAAGCACCCAGCAATACTTTCTGCGGGACCCACCGAATTTCCTAGCGGGGTGAGAGCCTGGGTGCAAGCTATGGAGGGAGGGAAAGTGGAGGGAGCGGTCAAATGAACCGGCGGATGTCATTAGACCGTGGGGTTTTCAATCCAATGCTTGTCCGAATCAACGCACGCGTTGCAATTGGTCGTTTGGAATTGGACGATTTTTGCAATAAGGTGAAATTTTAAAAAATATTAATAAAATCGATCAACTTAAAAACTTATTACGAAAACCGACCAATTTTTGGTCAGCTCACCGCGCGCGCTGCTTTTCCGTTTGGACGCGGTTTCAAACCGCGGCCAAATTGAAATTTGGACGCGGTTTGAAACCGCGGCCAAATCTCCGCTCCAAATCGCCCATCAGTTTTCCTTGAAACTTATTTTGAGAATTGGTCGTGGTTTGAAACCGCGTCCAAATTTCAATTTGGCCGTGGTTTCAAACCGCGGCCAATTCTCAAATACGTCCCCGTGCTGATCTAGCCAAGAGTTGGTCGGTTTTTGTAATAAGTTTACAAGTTGGTCGATTTTATTAATATGTTTTAAAAATTGGCCTAAATACAAAAATCGTCCTTTGGAATTTTTTTTACCTGGACACGTGTTATTTGACTTGGCACCCAATTTCTAGTGATGGACTCATTATTCAAAAGATTAAAATTAATGACGATTATGATGATCATACGCCAAGAATAATTCCACCATTAATAACCATGCTTAACCTGCAGGTAACTAAAGTTGAGAAGACTCCCAACATAAAATCCCCATCAATAATGTTATAATAATTTAGGCTGAAAAGATTAGAGTTGACATAGGCACAGACCAAGTTGATTTGCTCTCATCCCGTTTATTTACAAGTTTGCAATTCAAAATCGGGGTCTAATGTTGCGTTAAAACAAATTAGTGCTGGTGCCAAACGACTAAACCGCTAATTTCTCCGAGAAAGCCCAGTCTTTGAACCCAAGTCTAAGGTTTGTATTTATTCCCATAAATTCCCCCTCCTCTCAAAGTCAGTCGCATTTTTTTTGAGTGAAGTCTACGATGGTCGACATTAAATTGACGCTGCACCAAAATTTACGGCAGGACGGTCTGCACCACCGAGAGGCGAAAATCTTGCAACTTTAAGCAGAACGTTTCCAAACGTTTCTCGATAAGCTCATGCATGTCTACTTTTATCCCATTTCGTTTTGGCCCTAGTGTTTAGCTTCTAACATGTGCAAATCCTTTGCGGCTTGGGTGCTTCTGTTGCAACAAAAAGCTGGGGTGTTGTTTTGCCACGCCCCGCTTCCCATTATACTTGGGAGCGAGAACGCGAGCGGGTCCGCATGTGCGTAAAGCAAAGAAGGTGTACTTATTTTTTTCTCTCTTCTTTGACTTAAGCACAATAAGCGTTAATTAGCAAAAGCAGGTCCCTGCACGCGAATTTCTCAGAAGCAGCATACATAGTCATCACATTACAAATACCAGCGTTCAGAGCAAAGTACAGAAGCAATTAAGGCCTAGCATGTCAGTACAATCTGCTGCAAGCAAACACACCCGAAAAAAACAATTTAAATAATACAACTGAATAGAAATAGCCTGCTCTAGCCTTCCGCAGGGAGGATCTCAACGTCTTCGTAGCTCTGATCAGTGGGGTCCACTTCTAAGATAGGATCCTCAAAAGTAGGGTCCTCAAGGCACTATGTCTCTAAACCTAACATACATTTCATAAAACATTGAAATATATGTCAGCGATAAGCTCTGCAAGATATTTAAAGTAATGAAACGAGGAACAACTAGAAAAGGACTAAAGAGCGTTAGTACACAGTTATGAATAATAAGTGTACATGCATGAATTTGCAGTTAAAAAGTGAAATAGTTGTATGTTGAGTATTTGATTATTTGTACACGTGATAAGTCCATGCATGGGTAGGTAAAATGTTCTCGAGACACCTTATCGCTGGGGGTTTAACGTGACGCTCCCAAATGGCTTGCCTCCACCGGAGGGGCTGCAATCGTGTTCGAGACACACTTGCGAATCCTGCTGCAATGGACTAACCCCACCCAAAGTGTACCGCCATATACTGGAACACGAGCCAGACTAGTCATATGTGACCCTACTGGAACACGAGCCAGACTAGTCACATATGACCGACAGGAGTAGCCAACCCGGCTCTTTGTGTATGTCTATTCACTGACTAAGTTCCATTACATCTGTGTTCGATGCATGGTTTCATATATGTTTCCGAGGGTTGTGTCACACCCTCTGTTCCATTTGGGTTCAATTTAATGACAAGTAAGAAAGGTTATTCTTTTAATGAATAAACATAAATAAAATGTTCATTTCCTAACTAGATGAACAGGTATAGTAAGAGCATATTAAAAATGGTATTTTGCACTAATTTAAGCAGCTGTCCCAAATTTAATTACAATAAATACTTGCCTTGATGTGGGTTTGGGTGTCTAGATGGTCGTAACGTGAGGCACGTTTTATCTGCGTCAATAGATTGTGATATCAGGCTAATGGTCAACAACTAATAAGATAAATAAAACTAACTTACTAAAATGTAATAGTAACTTAAGAGGACTAATCATTAACTATAACTTAACTTGCTTATATGATAACATTAACTATATTAATACCAACTTAACTTATACTAACCTAATTATTAATAACATAAGTAATACTTTAGCTTTATATAAACTAACATATAAACTAATATGAATTTTTAACTTAAACGATTTAATTAACAACTTATAACATCAACTTGATTAATACTAACTTATAAGGATTTTATAATAACTAACTTAAAAAATTTATAATGTTAGAAGAGGATTAACCATGGCAAATAGCCATGGTACTATATTTATAAAACTCTCATGTTGAGTTGGGAGTCCAAGGGCCTCCCCACTAACTTAGTGGGGAGTAATGGAGAGTGATGAGGGGAGGGAGGCCTTTGGCCTCCATCAACTCACAACACTCCCCCTCATCTCTCCATTACCTTGGGTTAAGCATATAAATACTTCAGGATTCAGTATGCCAATGTGGTGGATACTTCTGGATCCAGAGCCACTGTGGGTGCCTCGTTAAAACCTTAGCTGTGGAAAACCCAGTGGGAAAAACCAGCAGCTTAAGGGAAAAGAGTACAACTATCGAGGGACTCCCCCTAATATGTACAAGCTTCAGGCTTGCAGATCTCCTATGTATCTATACAATCATCTCCTATTCGTCTATACATCCATCATGTTCTGAAAGAAAATACAATTATCACTCATCTACACAAGTTTCACTCATCTAGCAGCTCTTGGAAGGCAGCGTCGCTCTGGAGTGTAATGCTCTTCGAAGTTGGTAGATGACTCCACTAAAGTATTCTTTGAATCAGTCTTCAGTGTGTCTGCAAGGTACTGCTAGACCTGGCTGAGCGTTTTCAATACTTGCTTCTTGGATGATGAGCTTCTCAGAAGATGTAGACATTGGATGATGATGTGTATATATTTAGGAGGTGGCCGGCCTATTGTGTTTCAGTCATCGCGATGATCTTTAAGCCAGCATATGCAATATATATTCCTTGACCCTTGGAAGTTGCGCAAAAGCAGCTTATCCTTGGTCTAGTGTTGCTCTCCAGGACAACACTGTATCTGGTTAACAACTTTACTGGAGACGTTCTATTAAAGATACGTGCAGTTGGCCAGATAATACACTAGAGCTAGGCTCTTCGGGACCTAGGATGTCCTCCCCCTCTTTTAGCCACTGAAAGGTGTCATAAATAATTATCCATTTTTAATAGGTTGCAAAAAGGACATCATTCTTCATAAACTCCAGGTGTATGAAGAATATGAAAGGGTTCCACCACGAAGGTGTTTAATATGTAAGCCGAGACATCTTCGACATGATTAATAATAGTTCATCTTCAGGATGTTTAATGTCATCTTCAGGATGATAGTTCATCTCCAGGATGATAGTTCATCTTCAGGATGATGGTTCATCTCCAGATGATAGTTCATCTTCAGGATGATTAATGTCATCTTTAGGATGATAGTTCATCTTCAGGATGATTATTGTCATCGTCAAGATGATCGTTATACCTAGGTTTTTCATTTCCAAGGTACGCTTTAAAGCTATCTGAAATCTCAATGGTCTATGCTGGAGATCCTATTAGCTTTAAGTTGACCATATGTAAGGCAAATATAACAAATCCTGTCAACGATCTTTCGAAAAAGATACAAGGGCAGAATATTGCTTAAGATCAACTAATGATCTTTGTAGCCTTTATTGAGAAGACGTTTCTACGTTTCTCTTTCATCTCTGGGGGTAGAGTATACCATTCTGGAAGTTTTATATAGATCTCTATATCTATATTGCCGTATATATATGCAGTCACAACGTCCATGAGCTGCATGTATTGGCTTTTGCAGAGAAGTGTAGGCTTAGTAGGAAAATGATCACATTTCCTTCATTTCAATTTCTTTAAGAAATTCGAATTATATTCCTCAGATTTTTACACATTCAGGTGTATGGACTACTGGTCCAAAGACTTTGCTTTTCAAGAGTGAGTCCAGCTCTACTCTTATTGCCTCGTCCCACTTTGGCCATTCTATGCGTTTACGCTATAGAAAAGTGGGTAGACGTCATCGTCGTATTCAGCGACATGAATGGCAATAGCGAAAGCAAAACCGTCGTCGACGACTGTGATATATATGTCCAGTATCTCTCCAGTACGTACGTAATATAATGATGTTTCTCCTGTTGTTTCCTCTGCAGGGGAAATTAGGAGGGGAGAGGTTGCTGGTCTGAGCTCAGCATCCTGTGGTTGGATCATTTTTATATATCCAGGAATCTTCCTATTATGAGGAAATTTTTATTTTGAACCTGGCCGGCGTCCTCTTTTCAAATGAGGTACAGCCAATTCTGCTGCCGGTGGATTGCATCCATCTTTGGGAATGTCAATCCTAGCTGGCGTGTTGGCAGCAGGGACGTGTGAACGAACAATCTTCTGGTTGTCCGCAATTTCATCCGTCAATTGATGTACTTTAGTCTGAATGTGAAGGATCTTCTGGATCTCAACGTCACACAGAACAAAGTATGCGGATCATAACGAGATGAGGACTTATGTGTCCTATGATATGGTCTCAGAAGCTTCAAGCTTCTTTAGACTGCGTGCCTATTACAATGAGACTTTACTCATCAAATTCACATTTATCAAGACTTGGTGGTAAACCATAAGGAAGCGGCATCAGCAATAAGATATGGTCACAAGCGGGCCGTATCGTGATAAGCGATGCAGAGTGCAGCTTGTTGGTCCCTAAATATCAAAAGGCAACTGGAATCTAACAATGGACGTGAAATCCATTGGAGTCTCTTTACCAGAGACTCTGATAACCCATTCTGAGTATGAACATGCTACAAGATGTTCAATGTCAATGCCAGTTGCTTGGCAGAAGTCTTGAATGATATGAGTAGTGAATTCACCCTCATTATTAGCTTTGAGAAAGCTATGTTCTGAGTGAATATGAAGGCACACAGAAGACCATCTAGTAGATGCATATATCAGTACAGTAATGAAGTATCGAAAATGGTCCATTTGCGGGGTGAATAGGCCCGCAAAAGGTCACCATGTATTCTCTCAATGAAGCCATGAGACTCTAAACCCACTTTCAGGAGGGAAGGTCTCTCTCTAAGTTTTCCCTTATGACAAAGGGGGACAAGGAAACTCAAATTTTTGAAGAATCTTCAGGTTCTCCAATGTATTCATTTGATGATGCGTTCATCATCACTGATCCAGGATGACCAAGTCCATTTTGCCAGAGTTAAAAACTATGGCAATGAAAGGCACTTCTGGTGCTTAGTCAAGTTGGCTTTCTATAGGATGAATATCTGTAATTATAGGGGCCCGACGGGGGTCCAATGAAATCGTAAGTAGATGGTCTTCTGGCCATTTTCTTGACGAGTTACATATTGATATTCATTATATATTATCCACAATTTTCAAGTTATTTTCTTTAAAAGAAATATCCTTGAAAATTGGAGATTTCCTATATGTTTATGAGGAGAATTTGCATCTTATAGTCTCGTTGTATGTGGGAGCAATATCAATGCTACACCAGTGCAACGAGGCACTGTCCACAATATTCCATACTTCATCTATAATTAAAACGAAATTTTATTTAAGTCAATGAAAAAGACGAACTTAAGCAAATTAAAGATGAAGTACCATTGAATTTTAAATGCATGGATAAAATATGAAGCTTAATTGAGCAGGTCGTCGTTCTCGAAGTCTATTGCAGTGAACATCATTGGTGGCTGAACAGCCGCCAAGTTTGTTTCAGGCAGAGACTTCTGGCTCGCCTGATATAGTTCCTGGAGGTGGCGAGGAGTACGGCAGATTCTGGACCAATGGCCAGTCATGCCGCATCTATGGCATTTATCCTCCCAGTTCTTCTTAGGAAGTGACACTTGGTCAGTGTTCTTTTGCTTCCATGTGAAGTTTCTTTTTTCCTTTATTGTTGTTGGACGGGGGTTCTGCTCCTCGTCCATTCTTCATCACATCTTTCCATTTGTTATTTTTAGCCTTCTTCATGTTTTTCCACTTCCGGGGAGAAACGTGGTGGGCTTCAGGGATAGGGGCAGTACCAGCTGGACGTAAATTATGAGTGGCGAGCAGTAAATCTCGATTCTGCTCCGCTCTAAGGAGGTAAGAGATCAGATCAGAGAATTTCGTGAAGTTGCGTTCACGATACTGCTGCATAAGGATTGCATCTTTCTCGTGAAAAGAGGTAAATGTCTTTTCCAACATATGTTGCTTTGTCACTTCTTCACTGCACAACTACAGGCGTGGGGTGAAATTATGAAGTGCAGAATTATACTCAGCGACGGACTTATAGTCCTGAAGTCTGAGGTTTTCCCACTCATAACTGACACGCGGTAATATTACATCAATTTGATGTTTATACCGTGCCTCCAACGCTGTCCACAGCTCCATTGGTTCCTCTACCGTTAGGTATTCGGCCTTTAAGGTCCGATCTATATGTTTCCTAATATAGATAATGGCTTTCACCTTATCTACATCGGAGACAGTGGTATGAGTGCTGCTAGATGTAGCAGTAGCATCGGCCGCTGCTGGGGCCGATGAAGGAGCCAAAATTGAGCCAAGGAGGGCCATCGAACGCAAGTGGAACTTCAGGTCCACTCGCCAACTCAGGTAATTTTTTCCTGCAGCATCAAGGACCTTGAAATCGACGTTTGCCAATTTTGCCATTTATCTATGCAATTTAAAACAAGCATGAATTAAATAAGATGTAAATTCATGCATAAAAAATAAAATAAGTAAAATGTGGGGATCGACCAGATACCCAAAAACGTTCAAAGTCCAAAGTCCGAATATACAGTCCATAAAGAAAAGGAAAAAAAATACAATTTGGAAACCCAGAAGGGGTCCCTATCAATTGAAAATTTCTCCTCCGTCTTCATATCTGGGTACACCGGTCTTTGGCATTAATACATTTAATCCTCACTTACAAATTCTCACAAAAAGAAAATAAAATTGCAAGGAAAAAGGTATCAAACTGGCCGATCCCAAAAATCACATTTTAGCTTATATAAACATCCACGCAGTTTATAATATGCTACAGGCACAAAAGGAGCAACTACGCAGTTTATATAACACATGCATATATAATATGGAAAAAGAGACTATAAAATATAATAATCTCTCGGACCACGGGGAGACGTCATACACCGTTAGGTTAGTTGACTAACGGCAGAGCGGTCGCAGGATCCTTAAGAAAATTATATTTTGAAAGATCCTAATATTCCATAAATTATTAATGATGCAAGAATGATGTTGTACATAATATTAGAAATCTGACTAACTGGGCTACATGCCCAAACAAGAATTAAAAATGAATTATTATTATGATTGGGGCTGCAGGCCCATAAGTAAAATAATAATCATTTTAATAATTAATTTAATATTTGGGCTGCAGGCCCATTTACAAAAATTTAATTATCCATTTTGCAATTGGATTAACTGAGCTGCAGGCCCAATTTAGGATTCAAAATTAATAATTAATCTCAATGGGGCTGCTGGCCCATACAACTTATATTCATTGTTATAAAATGGGCTTCAAGCCCAAATTAGAACAAAAAAATTAATAATTATTCTAATATGGGATGTAGGCCCAGAAGCAAAATGAAAATCATTTTAACAAGCAATTTTATTAACTTGGCTTCTAGCCCAATAAGCCAAATTAAATTATTATAAATATTTGGGCATCAGGCCCAGTTGAAAAATTTTAATCAACTGCAATTGGATTAACTGGGCTTCTGGCCCAAATAAACAGACAAAATAAATTATTGTTCTAATATGGGTTGCAGGCCCATAGGCAAAATAAAACTAATTTTAATTTTCATTGTTATGAACTGGGCTTCAGGCCCAATAAACAACCAAACTAATATAGTATTAAGATTTGGGCTTCATTATTCAAAAATTAATTTTAACATAAGCCATATATAACAAATTTGAGGGTATTAGTTAAAGAATGTAAAAGGCCCCCAAAACCCTTCATTTTACAGATAGTGTCCCTCTCCCTCCCATGTCAATGTAAAACAGCGCGCTCCCTTCTGGAAGGGGCGACAGCCGAAACACCCCCTCGCTGCAGGGGGGGTGGGTGGATGGGGGTGCTTTTGGACGCTGCCCCCTCCCCCCGAGATATGGGCGGCACAGTGGGAGGAGCACCCCATCGGGGGGGTGGGTGGGTGTGTGTGTGCGCTTCTGGATGACCCCCCTGCCCCTGAATACAGAAAAGCAGAATACAGAAATATTGTGTATTTACAAGCATGGTAAATTTCCAGGCATTTCCAGGCAGAATACAAAAAAATTGCTAATTCATTTATTAAACCACAGTCTAATAAATTTATTAATTCATTGGTCTTCGCATTACAAATTTCCAGGCATTTACATGCACAAAAGCTAAAGAATCTAATAGCTTTCAAAATTCTGAGCACGGTGGGTTGCTAACATATCATTAGAACAAAGTCACGGCACTAATGATGTGGTGATTACAGTTGAATCCTTCTCTACATCAGCCATAATCTATGATTTTACCAGTAACGGTGGCAAATTTAACAAACAAACGTTTGAGAAATAGTTATTGCTGCAAGCAAAAGTATATTCTGGTTGAAAATTGATTGAGTTCGCGGTGTTGAGATATATTGTTTGGAAAAAAAAATTATTCCATTTTCAGATGAAATCAGAATCAACATTATAATACTCAGTATGGTTCAAAGATCAAACGTGAGCCGTGAGCAGATCAAAGCCCCCTTCGGGGTGGGGGTGGGGGTTGGTGACTTGCAGAGGGATTTTTTTTTGTTTGTTGATGTTAATATATTCTTTTTTGATATGTTGATTTGAGTAATACAATCAACAAAAATAGAATATGGTCCATAATCTAATCTATGGGATAAGAATTTTTACCTATAGATCAATGATCTAGGGGAGAGCCAATAAAATCAGCAGATAAAAATATAATCCCCGCTCCTGCAATGCCGTGAAGTTAATCAAACGATCGTCGATCGTCGTCGCAAGAGCTTTGCCGCAACTACAAGATTCCTTCGCAAGAGTGAAAATTTGTGGGGAGTATGAAATTTTTTTGTGGAACAAAATTTTTCTAGAGTTCATTCATGCTGATAACGTGTTAGAAGAGGATTAACCATGGCAAATAGCCATGGTACTATATTTATAAAACTCTCATGTTGAGTTGGGAGTCCAAGGGCCTCCCCACTAACTTAGTGGGGAGTAATAGAGAGTGATGAGGGGAGGGAGGCCTTTGGCCTCCATCAACTCACAACATATAATAATTAATTTTATTAAACTTTATAAAAACTTACCCTCTCTCACTCACTCCCTAATCTCCTTCTGTTCTCGTTCGTTTCTCCTTTTTTTCCTTTCTTTTTTTTGTGCTGAGAGCTCGGGCGGCAGACTTGGGCGGCAGATCGAGGGCGCGACGGGCGCTTGCAGCGGTGGCGGGCGCTGGCAACGCGCGTAGCGATGGCGTCCCAGGCAGATCGACGACGACGACTGCACGCAAGCGGTCGGCGACGATTCCGAGGGTGTGGCTGGGCAGATCGATGACTGCGGCGGGCCGGGGTCCGACAGCGTGCGCAGTCGGGCGGTGGGGCATGCTGATTCGGGTTGAATATTTCTTATTTAACCCCTCATCCAGCAATATTTTTTGTGTAAATGATGTTTAATTGGTCTCTAATACGTTCGTATATTGTATACCATCATTTATTAGAGATTTATTTGTACACAAAGTATGAATTTTATTGAGTATTTTTGACTTTTAATATTTTTCATGGCTTGGTCTCGATCTCACGATTCCAACGACTATTTATTTGTATTTTTCTGAGATATGTGCTAATTACTGTGTATTTTTGAATGCGGAATACCATTTAATTGGAGAAATACGACGGAAATACGACAGAAATTACAAAATACGGTCGCGTATACATACAGTCGAGCTACGTGGACCGTCGGATTAAGATCCGACGGCCACGAACGAAGCGTTGCATCACGAGCGGGCGGAGATTCCGTGGGCCACGTGGCCAGATCTCATTCATTCCCACTTGCATCCAACGGCCACGACGAGGCCCGCTTGTAATCAGATACGGGGCGACGCCTCGCCGTTGGATCGACATCCAATGGCCCAATTTCGCCCCGTAATTTGAAAGCGAGGCAGCTGAGTTCGCTTCGTCTCGAGGACACGCGGCGATCATCGGAGGCGTTCCCGCGCGATCCAACGGCTCAGGGCTAATCGAGTTCGATCCGATATCGAAACGAAGTGGGCGCACGAAATTTAAAGGACACGCGACGATCTTTGGTTAAATCCTGCACGGATGTGCGGCTATTATTTGCGCCGCTCGAGGATTGTGGGTTTAGGCGATATCGGGTGCGGGTTTAGACCAGTTAGCCCCATTAAACCCGCAATGTGTGTATTTAAGGTATTCCTAGGGGGTTTGTGATGTATTCTTGGAGTATTTGGGCGATTTTGGCGGCGATTTTTGCAGATTTTCCTGAGATTCCAGAGATCAACCTGGGTTATTTTTCAGAGAGTTTTTAGAGGAAGAAGAAGGGCTTTCTTAGGCTAAAAGAGGGTGTATTTTGTGATATCTCTTGAACTCTATTGCGTATTTTCAATTCTATTTACTTCTATTGCTTAGAACTATGTGTAATATGATGAAATCCTTGATTATTTTCAGTATGTGTGGCTAAATTTTGATTGTGCATGGTATGGTGTAGTTAGGGGACATGATGCGTATTTATTTGGTTGAATTGTCACGCTAAAATTGTTAACGTTGATAAAGTTGTAGTCTTTAGTTTAAAATCTCCTCTTCATCTTCTAAAAGAACATGATTGAGTTGATGATCACCTCACAAGGGTGAGTTTTGATCTCCCCAAAAGGGAGTTTCCATATCTTATATTTAAAAGATTATAACTTTAGCAACGATCGTATTCAATATTGTGCTTTAATCCCCACAAGGGTATTTTCCGATGAATTTCTCTCAAAAAGAGGTTTCATTGAGTTATCTTTAATCAACCAAATTAATACAAATATGGACCCTAATGAACCCATACAATGTGCATACTTCTCATAGATATTTTTATAAACGAAACTTTCTTTTGCTCGTATTGTTCACAAATTCAAAACCACGATCAAATCCCAGTCAAACCATCATCATTAAAAGTGGTTGGTCTCTTTATGTTGACTTTCAATTTGATTTAAGCTTTATGGTTGCAACAGATTTTCTCCCGAGGATTCGACATCTGGACTCCCAGATCTATATTACTTGCACGGACTCTTTCGCTTGAGAGAAGCACCATTTTGGGCTAAGCTAGTTTTTGGCGCCGTTGCCGTGGAGAACGGTTTATTACCACAGTTTATTTCATTCAGAGGACCTTCGGTGAGATCTTTCCACTTTACTGTATATAAACTTTTGCTTATTTTTGAAAAAAAACAAAAAATATATATATTGTACTAGTTTATGTGGCGTAGGACTCCTAGGACATAGAGGTAGACTAGACGCTTTGAAATGACTGCTAATAATAACACGGATGAAAATTTTAAGCAACAACAATGAAAATAATGTGCAACCTGGAGTTTCTAGAACTTTAAAAGATCTTCTCAGACCTACTAGGACTAGCACAGCTTCATGCTTTATCTTACCCACTGATGCAAATTCTTTTAATTTCAAACCAGGGGCAATCCAACTCTTACCCACCTTTCATGGGTTAGACAAGGAAAACCCTTATCTTCATATAAAAGGATTTGAGGAAGTGTAACTGACATGTTTTGATGGAAAAACTAGTGAAGACACGATATATCTGAAATTGTTTCCATTCTCACTAAAAGATAAAGCTAAGAATTGGTTAAATGCATTACCATCACGTTCTATTACTACATGGATTGACTTGTAGGCTGAGTTCCTAAAGAAATTTTTTCCTATTCACAGGACACAGGGATTGAAATGGCAGATCATGAACTTTGCCCAGAAAAGAGAGGAAACATTCTACCAGGCTTTTGAAAGGTTCAATGAGCTATTGCTAGCATGTCCACATAATGGCTTCGACAAAAGCAGGATAATTGGCTTCTTCTACGATGGACTGCAACCTCAGATGAAACAATTTGTAGAAATGATGTACAATGGGGGATTTTTCGAGAAAGAGCCAGATGAAGCTTGGACGTACCTGGAGGATATAGCAGAGAATGCACAAACTTGGGATACTACTTCAGAGTACGACAGGGAAGGACACTCTGTACCTTCCCAGCCAACACGTGGAGTGGTATACAATTTGAAGCCAGAGGATGTGTTGGAGGCAAAAATGGAAGCAATGATTACAAACAAGCTTCAAGCTCTAAATTTGAAAGAGGCCAAAGCAGTTGAGATAGAGCAGAGTTGTGCACTTTGCGATGTTGGTGGCCATGACACCAGTGCCTGTCCCACACTTCCAGCTTTGAATAGCATGCTAGGCAATCCAACAGGGATGAACCAAGTATCCACAAACTACCAGGGCTTCAATTCCAACAACAAGGGGTGGCACAACAATCCTAACTTAAATTGGGGCCCCAATCAGCAACCTCAGCAACAGGCTCCTCCTCAGTTTCGACAATCTCAATACAACAATAACAACTACCAAGGGGGGAATTAGGGCTGTTGACGAACGAGCTTGAACGAGCTTGAACGAGTAGCTTCGTTTTGTTCATGAACAAAATCTATGTTCAAGCTCTGTTCGTTTACTAACCGAGCTCTAAAAACCTGTTCAAGCTTGTTCGTTAAGCTAACCAAACAAACATAAACGAACGTAAACGAACATTTACCGAGCTTGTTCATGAGTAGTTAATCGAATATTCTGTTCGTTAACAAGACTTATCGAGCTTGTTCGTGAACATGTTCGTGAACACAAATTAATTTTGTTCATGAACAGATTTTCAAACAATCAAACGAATGTCAATTTTTTAATCAGGAACAATAATATTTAAACATTATTGCCAATGACTAAATCAATTAAATAAAAGGATAAAATATTTGCAGGACAAAAACAAACAAATCCAGCATAATAGCTACACATATTCCATTATAAGCATCCATTCCAAACTTAATAAAAATATAGTATTTGTCTAAATTTACTATTTTCAGTACATGTTCGTTCACGAACACTTAACGAGCTTGTTCATGAACATCATTTAACGAGCTTGTTCACGAACACTTAACGAGCTTGTTCATGAACATAAATGAACGAACACAGTTATGTTCAAGCTCTGTTCGTTTACTAAACGAGCTCTAAAAATCTGTTCAAGCTTGTTCATTAAGCTTCCTAAACGAACGTAAACGAACATGTACCGAGCTTGTTCACGAGTAGTTCGTCGAACGTTCTGTTCGTCAACAGCCCTAGGGGGAATCAAAGGAGGGACCAAGGGCCAATGCAACAACAGCAGATGCAACCATTTGGAGATGCACTTCAGCAGCTTATTCAATTGCAGCAAGCCTAAATGCAACAACAGCTGGCTCAGTTTCAAGCTCAACAGGCTCAAAATCAACAGATGAGCGAAAGCTTAGCTAGGCTTACGGCAACATTGGAGAAAGGTAAGCTTCCATCACAATTGTCACTCCCCGCTTCCCAAAAATATGGAGGCGAAGCGTAAGAAGGTCCGCTCAGACTTGAAGCTGCAAAGCTGCAAGTCCGATAAGCGTCAATCAAATTTAAAACTGCAGGTCCTTGCAACGCGAACGAAACAAAGATAATAATAATGAAATGAGACAAAGAGATATCTCAGAATATCCATAAATAAGTCTCAACATCACAGAAAAGCCACCAGGCTAGAAAGAAAAAGAGTCTAAAGGCCCAAACATGGCCAACAACAGTACAACGTACAAAACAAAGGTGCCACACACCGACAACTAACAACAAAGCCTAAAACAAAAGGAACTCGGCAAAGTCACCAAGAAAGGTCTCCGGTGTCCACAAAACTCCTCCTGGGCTATCATGGACTCAGACTCAGCATCAGCAAATCATCACGTACACAGCAACGGTCTCTGGCTCGGGGTCTAACATGTGACACCCAAAAGAGCAAGGGGCACATGTCAGCAAGTCTACAGGAGACTTGTGCAAGGAAACTGAAAGTAGGTACAAGTAAAGCAACCTAGCAGTTCTAGCATGAATGCAATGACATGGCAGTTAAAGTATGAGTGCAACAAGTAAAGTAAAGTAAAGTAAAGTACGAGCATGGCATTAAAATATGGCATGGATGACAAGTTTTACAAGTAACACTCACTAGTACAAGACAAGTAAAGTAAGCACCTCGTGCACAGAGATTCCGCCTTCTGGCTAGAGTGGCTGATCGGGCCACTCCTAAGCTCAGGTGACCGTTTATCCCTACCCATATCGGGCATTGGCTTTTGACCAACACATGAGGCCCGCTTTTGGATCACGAGCCAGGAAGTGTTTTTAACAAGTATGGCATAGGGGTGCACCTAGCCGGAAACACGGAAACACGGATTGTACAAGTATTTTGTAACGTGTGCTACGATGCAACAATCAATTTGGATGACATGTACGATGCAATGCATGGCAGTTAATAGTGCGTACAAATAAGGAAAGTAAACGTGACAGTTTAGTATGCATGATTAACAAGTTTAAAGAGTTGGATCTAGCTTCGTTGTCAAGCTAGATCAATTTAGGTGACGGATCTAGTTTCGTTGTCAAACTAGATCAAGCAGGCGTCTAGCCAGCTATCATTTCACTGACTAGTCTCTTTTACGCTAAAAGTAAGGAAGTGGCCTTAAAAAACATGGCCCTACACAAGAGTTGGCAAGTTTCACTTGCCTGAAAAGGGGCGTGCTGATAGTCACAAGATCAAGGAGTCCAGTTCTGCCTACGTGCCCAAACACCAATCATCACACCAACCTACAGTCCCGTATTCATTATCTTCAATTAGTGAATTAACCAACACAATGAAATTACTGTTTTTATCTTGTTAACATGCGGTGTGGATTCCTACGGATCAGATATACCTCAACACGACGCGAGAGCTACACTGACGTCGGGTAGCGACGTCAGGGTTGGATTCCGGTATCGTGCAAGGTAACGGCGTCGGCTCGGGAACGGTAACAGGTCGCGAAAGAAACATATCATATCTGCGACACGGATAACATCAATTACGGGAAATAATACCAAACACACTTCATGTGCACGGTAATTCACATAAGATTATTAATACCTATTAACACCAACTTATTCACTTAGATAGGTCACATATATAGGACAGGACAGGGCATTGAAACATCGTACTGTGACCTACCATATAAGTGCTAGCATATCCTAGTAATTGTTACTTAGTACATCAATAATAAATTGGTGTAATACAGGCCAACCTATATTATAACTAAACTAATGTGTTAACATAAACCAATAACTAGCATGCCAAACATGGGATGTACTAACTTACATGTATCCTGTCATTAGCTATTTGCTTGCATGGAAGCTTACATGCGCAGATGCCCCCGTGCCTGCAGGTGAGGTTGCTGCCACGCTCGGGGGTGGTTGAACGGAGCTCCGGCGTCGCTAGGGGGGTCACGGTGGAGGGTAGGTCGTCGGGCTGGCGTTGCAACGCCTGGAGGTTGCTGGCCGCGAGGAACGTCGGCGCTATCGCGACCTAGGGGAATCGGACAGGTCGGTAGCGGCCACCGTGGTGGTCGGAGGGAGCTACGATGAGGAGATGGCCGCCGGCGAAGTGTTTGGATGCGGGTAACGGCGGGGCACCGGTCGTGCTCAGGCGGGATATGACGGGAGCGAGGTCTGGCGGCACCGGAGGGTGTCGAGCGGCGCTGAGGACGGGTCGAGCGGCACTGAGGGCGGCGGCAGTGGCGTTGACAGCCGTCGCCGATGCTGCTGCTCTTCACCCGCGCACAGGGCGCGGAGGCGACGATCACTCTGCGGATAGGTGGCCGGAGAGCGGTCCGACGATGGTGTTAGGCCGCCGGGCGAGGGTTTAGGTCGGAGTGAGATGTGTTTGCACGAGGATAGAACATTGCGGTGCTGGGGGCGTTTGCGATATCAAAAGCCCTAGGCTAGCAGCGGTTTAAAAAGCTAGGGTTATTAGCTTGGGCCTCACGTGAATAGGTGGTGGGCCCCCATATGAATTGAGAGCAGGGAGGGTCTTATGCTACTAGGCTGTGAATGTTTTAGGTTTTATAAAAATTATAATAACCCTAGGTCTAAAGAATAGTGTAGGGGCTGATCACGTGGGAGTAGTTGAGAACGTGACTAGGCAACAAACGTGGGTAGGGCTTCACGTGTGAGGTTCTTTCTCTCTCTCTTAGGGTTAACTATTCCTATATTATTATCTATAAGATTTGAAAGTCCAAAATGTGTGTTGTGTGCTGGTTGGGCCAAGTTAAAAAAATAGGCTAGGTCAGTATTAGGGTGTATCTTATTATCACTTAATTATTAGGGGAAAAGAATCTGTGGTACTTAGGGTTAAACTAATATTTAGACGGGGAAAATGTGAAAGTGGGTCAAACGAAGTCCAAAAATTGTGAAATAAATACTGGGGCGACCGGGGCGACGAGAGAAAGAAGACAGAGAAGACGGATCACAATTTCGACAATGAGAGACGAAATTAAAAATAAAAAGGTCTAGCGACAAAAGTGAAAATCGCGACGTCTCTTCGAATAGGATCAAGTCGTGGGAGAACGACCCGTGAAATGACGTTCCCAAATAACACCACAATTTTAATACTCTCAGATAGGGTCACAACGGCATATCACACTATAGGGTTCGGTTACGGACAAGGTCTAAAATAAATACGTGCACAGTCAAAAGCACGTGCACGAACAACGTACAACGAAAAGTGGTCGTTACAACAATCAATTTCGAATCCAAATATGAGCTCATCTTCTTCTGCAGGTAATAATATGAAGCCTTGCCAAGCCGTGTCCACTCTGAGGAATGGGAAAGAAATTCAGAAACCTGACCCACCAAGCAGAGAAGCTGAACAAGAGGATGAAATTCAAATGCAAGAAAAGGTGCAGGAGGAGAGCACGGATGCGGGTATGAACAATAAAGTCATTGAAGAGAAAGAGCCCGTAACATATGTACCTGCAGCACCTTTCCCTCATCGGCTACTTCAGAAAAATAAAGATAAGTATCAATCTGAAATTCGTGAAATTTTTTCAGAAGTGCCAAATAAATATTCCACTGCTTGATGCCATAAATCAAATACCTACATATGCTAAATTTTTGAAAGACATGTGCACTAGTAAACGAAAATTGAATGTGAAGAAGAAAGCATTTTAACTGAACATGTTAGCTCTATTGTGCAACAAAATACACCACTAAATTTAGAGATCCTGAATCGCCCACCATTACTTGCACTATTGGCACTAAAAAGATTGGAAATGCTTTATTGGATTTGGGGTCTAGTGTTAATATCTTGCCATATCCTATCTTTGTGCAACTTGGGTTAGGAGTGCTAAAACCCACATCTGTCATATTGCAATTAGCTGATAGATCTATTAAAGTTCCAAAGGGATGCATTGAGGATGTCCTCGTTCAAGTGGACAAATTTTACTACCCTGCAGACTTTATAGTTCTAGACATCCAAGGACCCCAAACTGCCAATTCCAGTTCCATCATCCTAGGTAGACCATTCCTAGCAACATGCAATGCTTTAATAAATTGTAGGGATGGTCAACTTAAAATCACTTTTGGTAACATGACTCTGGATTTGAATATATTTAATACTTGCAAGTTGTCAAATGTGGATGATGAGGTTGAAAAGGTAAACATGATTGACTCGTTGGTGGATGATTATATTTGCTCTGAATTTTATGGTGATGCTAATGTTATTGAAACAATTGTGGAAGATACTGATGACATCTTTCTTATGCAGGAAAATGTGAAGGAACTCAACGCGATATGGGAGCCTAGGTTCGAGGCTTTGCCACCAAATGCACCAACTCAAATATCATCTGAGGTGGAAGATCCAAAACCTGAATTAAAGCCACTACCTAAATATCTCAAGTATGCCTTTCTTGGAAATGAAAACAGCTTCCCTATGGTAATATCTTCTAAACTCTCTTTAGAACAGGAAAGCTCTTTACTTGAAGTGTTGAAAAGGCATAGAGGGGCCATTGGTTGGTCCATTGCTGATATAAAAGGTATTAGTCTCATTGTATGCATGCATCACATTTACTTGGAAGATGACGCCAAACCCACTAGAGAAATGCAACGTAGGTTAACCCCACATTAAAAGAAGTGGTGAAAGGTGAGGTTCTAAAATTATTGGATGCAGGTATTATATACCCAATTTCTGACAGTAAATGGGTCAGTCCTACACAGACCTAAAAAGTCTGGCCTCACTGTGGTTAAAAATGAGAATAACGAACTTATCCCTGTTAGAGCCACCACAGGATGGAGGATGTGTATAGATTATAGGAAGTTGAACTCCAGAACTAGGAGAGACCACTTCCCTCTACCATTTCTTGACCAGATTTTAGAGAGAGTGACTGGACATGAGTACTATTGCTTTCTAGACGGTTATTCAGGATACTATCAGATTGAGATTGCTCCAGAGGATCAGGAAAAGACTACTTTTACCTGTCCCTTTGGTACTTTTTCCTTTAAGAGAATGCCGTTTGGTTTATGTAACGCTCCCGCTACTTTTTAACGATGCATGCTTAGTATTTTTGATGATATGGTTGAGAAAATTGTTTAGGTGTTTATGGATGATTTCTCTGTATATGGTAGCTCGTTTCATTATTGTTTAGATAACTTGGCTCATGTTCTTGACAGGTGTATTGAGAATTAAATTGGGAGAAATGTCATTTTATGACCACAGAAAGACTTGTCCTTGGTCATTTGGTCTCTAAATATGGTATTCAGGTAGACAGAGCCAATGTAGCAGTAATTGAAAAGCTACCAAGTTATGTGAGGGATATCAGATCATTCCTGCGTCATGCAGGATTCTATAGGCGATTTATCAAGGATTTTAGCGCTATATCTCGCCCTCTTTGCAACTTGCTAACTTAGAATGTGGATTTTATTTGGACACCTGAGTGTCAACATTCTTTTGAAACTTTAAAGAAGTTGCTAATTTCTGCTCCCATTTTGCAGGTCCCAGACTGGTCCTTACCATTTGAAATCATGTGTGACGCCAGCAACTACGCAGTTGGCGCAGTCCTAGGCCAAAAGAAGGACAGAGCTCCAGTGGTTATTTACTACGCTAGCAAAACATTGAATGCTGCTCAAAGGAATTATACAACCACAGAGAAGGAGTTGCTGGCAGTAGTATTTGCTTTGGAAAAATTCAGGAACTATATTTTGGGATCACTTATCTTGATTTATACAGATAACTCTGCTTTGAAATATTTATTGTCCAAAAAAGATGCTAAACCTCGATTGATAAGATGGATTTTATTGTTGCAGGAGTTCAATGTTCTAATCAATGACAAGAAAGGCGTGGAGAATCTAGTAGCCGACCACTTATCACGATTGACAGTAGGCCTTGATTCAGCAGATGTATCTTTGAAGGACTCCTTTCCTGACGAGCATCTTTTTAGCGTTTCCACCTCCCCATGGTATGCTGATATAATAAATTATCTAGTGACTGGTAAGAATCCTAAAGCTTGGTCACTTCAAGACTTTAAAAGGTTCAAGCACGAGGTAAAATATTTCTTCTTTGATGATCCGTACCTCTATAAATACTGTAGTGACCAAATTGTTAGGAGGTGCATTCCTGACCATGAGATAACCAGTGTGATACAATTTTGCCATGATAGGGTGTGTGGAGGAAACTTTTCTGCGAATAAAACTATGGAAAAAATCTTGCAATGTGGCTTTTATTGGCCAACTATGTTTAAGGATACATTTCATTATTGCAAGACTTGTGCTGCATGCCAACAGTTGGGGGGTATTACTAGACGTAACATGATGCCATTAAACCCCATCCTAGAAATTGAAATATTTGATTGTTGGGGCATAGATTTCATGGGACCTTTCCCACCTTCATTTGGATATGTTTATATTTTGGTTTCAATCGTTTATGTTTCTAAATGGGTGGAAGCTATTTCTTGCAGGTCGAACGACACTTCAGTTGTGCTTAAGTTTCTCAAAGAGAACATTTTCTCTAGATTTGGAGTGCCCAAAGCCTTGATCAGTGATGGAGGGTCCCATTTTTGCAACCGCATGTTCGCTAATCTAATGAAGAGGTTTAGGGTCACGCACAAAGTGTCTACTCCATATCACCCCCCAAACCAATGGTCAAGCAGAGCTGGCGAATAGAGAGATCAAAGGCATTTTACAGAAGACGGTGAATCCTTCAAGGAAAGATTGGAGCTTGCGCTTACCTGAAGTGCCGTGGGCCTACAAGACGGCCTACAAGACAATTTTGGGGATGTCACCTTACCGTCTTGTCTTTGGGAAGTCTTGTCACTTACCTGTAGAATTGGAGCATAGATCATATTGGGCTATTAAGAAATTAAATTTTGATACTGATTCATCTTTTGCTTCTCGCAGGTTACAGCTGTTGGAGCTAGAGGAGCTGAGGAGAAATGCTTATGACAACGCCAAGATATCAAAAGAAAGAATGAAATCCTTCCATGACATGATGATCCTAAGGAGGGAGTTCACCCCAGGCCAAAAAATTCTTCTATACAATTCCAGGCTACACATATTCCCCGGGAAGCTTCGCTCTAGGTGGTTTGGACCTTTCACAGTCAAAGAAGCTTTCCCACATGGAGCAGTGATATTGCTTAATGAAAAAGACGGGAGTGAATTCAAGGTGAATGGCCAAAGATTGAAGCATTTTCACTAGCCTTGGACCAAGGATGCGAGCACCATCGAACTCACGGACCCACCCTCGGGTGGCAACTAATCAGGTGTGTTCCTTCCATGCTTCTCTCTCCCTAACATTGAGGACAATGTTTATTTTAAGTTGGGGGGAGGATATAAACTTTTAGTTTTTTCTTTTTTTCTTTTAGGATTTTTTTAGTTAGTTCCCTTTTTGCATTGAAAAAAAAATTGAGTCAAGACCTATCACCTATATTTATTTTACCTAGAGATGAACCTCATGTGATGAACATTCTCGAAATCTATTCACCAACGTACACATGTGATTTATTTTCCTCCACCACTAGTGTTAAATATTTCAGTCTCATGTGACATGAATGTTAGTACTCGTGGTAAATTTCTGTTGATATATCTCAATGGTAGGATTGATTGATAACTTAATGAATCTAGAAATTATGAATTATCAAATAGTATGTTTTCAATGGAACACACTAAGGTTCATGCATCAATAGTTCACAAAATAACTGGAGCATTGCTTTTTATCTCGTATTCATTGCTATTTGCATGCTTTGTGTGATTTTGGGTAGAAAGTATACATTGTCTTTTGAAATGATTAAGATAACCCATTCTTGTGAAAGAATTAAGAAGAGGAAGCTATCTTGCTAAGTGATTTATGCACACACACACAAAAAGAGAGAAACACAAAAGCAAATTAAAAAGGAGAAAAAATGAAGAAACGGCAAAAACAATGATGAATAAGTGTGTCACTAAATAAATAACTTGGTTGGCTCGAGTATTACAGTCCGAGGGGTCCTTTTTGGCCTAATATCCTTATTATCGTCTGATTTGGGAGCCATTGACCGGAACCTCACTTATTTGATGGAGCGATCCAAGTTATACATTTTTCCGCAAATGTTGCTTTATGCGCGTTATGCGGAACAAAAAAAAGATAAAGAAAAGAGAGAATAAGTGTGCATAACTAGCAAGGCAAGAAAACTTCCAAAGCTTAAAGAAAGCACAAGATATGGTGTGATTTCCTATGAATGAAGATTGACGTGTGTATGTCTTGATCACATTATATTCTTTATCCTTGCTTTGCATGATACATCTACGCTCCAAGTTAGAATCTTTGATTGAAAGGTGTGAGCCATTGATTTTGTACACTGTGAGCTAAGAAGTAATGGAAGTGAAGTGAAGTTGATTTCATAACCATTTTTGAGATACTTGATCTTCACCATTAAACCCATGAGTACCATTATTTTATGAGCATGAAATCTTGACATTAGTGTATGGTCATCTCTTTTGTCATTGTAGTATGGTGGTGAGTGATTTGAGATCTGATAAGGTGATCTAGGTGTCTAATTGATATCATATTTCGCTCACTTTGCTAGAGACTAGCAAATCGCTAGTTGGAGGGTGTGATTTGGGTTGAATATTGCTTATTTAACCCCTCATCTAGCAATATTTTGTGTGTAAAGGATGGTTAATTGGTCTCTAATACATTCGTATATTGTATACCATCATTTATTAGAGATATCACTTGATTTGTACACAAAGTATGAATTTTATTGAGTATTTATGCCTTTTTATATTTTTCATGGCTTGGTCTCGATCTCACGATTCCAACGAATATTTATTTGTATTTTTCTGAGATCTGTGCTAATTACTGTGTATTTTTGAATGCAGAATACCATTTAATTGGAGAAATACGAAGGAAATATGGCAGAAATTACAAAATACGGTCGCTTATACATACGGTCGAGCTATGTGGACCATCGGATTGAGATCCGATGGCCACGAACAAAGCGCTACATCACGAGCGGGCGGAGATTCCGTGGGCCACATGGCCAGATCTCGTTCATTCCCACTTGCATCCAACGGCCACGACGAGGCCCGCTTGCAATCAGATACGGGGCGATGCGGCATCATAATCGCCGTTGGATCGACATCCAACGGCCCAATTTCACCTCGCAATTTGAAAGCGAGGCAGCTGAGTTCGCTTCGTCTCGAGGACACGCGGCGATCATCGGAGGCGTTCCCGCGCGATCCAACGGCTTAGGGCTAATCGAGTTCGATCCGATATCGAAACGAAGTGGGCACACGAAATTTAAAGGACACGCGACGATCTTTGGTTAAATCCTACACGGATGTGCGGCTATTATTTGCGCCGCTCGAGGATTGTGGGTTTAGGCGATATCGGGTGCGGGTTTAGACCAGTTAGCCCCATTAAACCCGCAATGTGTGTATTTAAGGTATTCCTAGGGGGTTTGTGATGTATTCTTGGCGTATTTGGGCGATTTTGGCGGCGATTTTTGCAGATTTTCCTGAGATTCCAGAGATCAACCTGGGTTATTTTTCAGAGAGTTTTTAGAGGAAGAAGAAGGGCTTTCTTAGGCTAAAAGAGGGTGTATTTTGTGATATCTCTTGAACTCTATTGCGTATTTTCAATTCTATTTACTTCTATTGCTTAGAACTATGTGTAATATGATGAAATCCTTGATTATTTTCAGTATGTGTGGCTAAATTTTGATTGTGCATGGTATGGTGTAGTTAGGGGACATGATGCGTATTTATTTGGTTGAATTGTCACGCTAAAATTGTTAACGTTGATAAAGTTGTAGTCTTTAGTTTAAAATCTCCTCTTCATCTTCTAAAAGAACATGATTGAGTTGATGATCACCTCACAAGGGTGAGTTTTGATCTCCCCAAAAGGGAGTTTCCATATCTTATATTTAAAAGATTATAACTTTAGCAACGATCGTATTCAATATTGTGCTTTAATCCCCGCAAGGGTATTTTCCGATGAATTTCTCTCAAAAAGAGGTTTCATTGAGTTATCTTTAATCAACCAAATTAATACAAATATGGACCCTAATGAACCCATACAATGTGCATACTTCTCATAGATATTTTTATAAACGAAACTTTCTTTTGCTCGTATTGTTCACAAATTCAAAACCACGATCAAATCCCAGTCAAACCATCATCATTAAAAGTGGTTGGTCTCTTTATGTTGACTTTCAATTTGATTTAAGCTTTATGGTTGCAACAGATTTTCTCCCGAGGATTCGACATCTGGACTCCCAGATCTATATTACTTGCACGGACTCTTTCGCTTGAGAGAAGCACATTTTTGGGCTAAGCACAAGCGCACGACGTACGAGCGACGGTGGATCGGCTGAGCGATGGCCTGGCGCTGAGCGATGACGCACACACCGACGATGGAGCAGGCACGGGGCGGTGATCTAAGGTGCGGCGAGGCTCCGACAGCTTGGGGCAGGGCTGATCGGCGGTTTCCAGTACAGGGGGTTCGATTTCTGGAGTTTGGTTCCAATTTGGGTTCAATTTGATTTGGGTTTGTATTGATCTGAAATTAGTTTCAGATCTGAATGGGTTTGATTTGTTGTTATTTGGTTGAAGGAGGTGGATGATGAAGATGAAGTGTTAGGTTGTTGTTGTGGCTGATATTATGGTGGTGGTGGTGGTGGGATGGCTGATTCGGGTTGGGTGATGGAATTGGTGTAGGGATGTGACAGGGAGGTGGAATGTTGGATGTTTTTGCTGTTGTTTGTTCTTCCTGTAGGTGTGGTTTAAGAACAAGGGGAGGGAGGAGACAGCTCTTTGATGAGAATTGAGCTGGATGTGGATGGAAGGTGAATGGTGTGTTGGATCTCACCCACATTTCGGTGGGATTGAATAGGATGTAATATGGTAAATGTAATTAAGGAAGGTAATGGTAATTAGTAGTTTAATTAGCTAATTGTAATTGGTAAATTAGTAATTAAATTTTAGTTAAAAGTAAATAGTGATTTAAATTTTGTTAGTAGTAATTATTTAATTAGTAATTAATTTTTAATTAAAGTAATTAGTTACGATTAACATGCCAAAAGTTACGCTATGGTAAAAAGTTAAAACTGAGATGTGATCGCGTCGACGCGTGTAAGGAAAATCACTCGGACGCAAATAACTGGATGAATGAAGAAATTCAGGCACACAACAATCAAAATACGACTTGAAATACATGTTGTTACATGTTTGTCTTAGTATTATAGAATGAATGGTGCTAATATCTCGATGCCAAGCTGATACATGCATCATGATTCTACCAACATAACAAATAACAATATCAGCTGTTGAAGCACAAAATTTCTTTGGGCCCGTATCAGGCCGGGGGCCGAACAGGCCGGTTTCGTCGGACTAAGATAGAAGATCCTTTGACACCGCCTGAAACAGATAGAAAATGCGGTAGATGAACTGGATGGTGGTGGTACTCCAATTCACTTCCGATACTTAAGTTAGTATCAAACGGAGGAAGAATGGAGCGTCAGCTAGAGGTAGCCGCCACAAGGGAGATGGAGATGCTAGGGTTTGAATTAGGGAAACTGAAGCATACCTCTTAGTAGCGGTGACCCGCTGCTTATCTAGTACTCCGGGGAGGTTATGCCACGTAAGGCAGACGTGAGGACAGAGGAATCCCAAGCATAACCCACTCCTGCAAATCAGGTAAGTGCACCGATTGTAGGAGGATATATGCCCATAAGGCGATTTATCCTAAAGTATACGTCGTGTTCATACTGTATATGGTATCTATTATCCTAAGTATGAAATCGTTTGTATTAATATACTTAGATAATGTCCATAGACTTATAGTTAGGTCCTTACGTATCTAGATAAGATCTCGATTATGAGTAGTAAGCGGCCGAATAGAAACGTAAGTCTTAAACAGTTCGTGGTCATAGATGTGTCGAGAACTGGATATCGACACATCGGATAGACCACTGTGTCTTAGTCTTACCGTAGGGTAATGATGATCTCATAGTCATTCGACTTGGCAAATTCGGAGGCGAGACACATGTGCTCATTAGAGAATGAGTTCACTGAACGACCAAATTAGAGTTATTAAATGGTTAACTTTAACTAAACTGTCTTTAATAACTCTAGGGTGATGATAGGTAAGCTGGTCCTTAAGACCTAAAGTCATCTGTACCAACCTGTGAGCGAACGGTGTAGCTTAGACCCATGATCTAGCTTCGAGGCTAGGCCTGCTGAAAGATCTTAGGTTGGGTTGCACCCGAAGCACTCGAGGCGAGTAGATGACTAAGATGGTATTCGTCACTTCCGTTAAAGGGAAGTTAGTGTCACGGGCTCAGTACGATCTTTGTGTTAATCCTCGGCCGGGGTACGTTATAAGAAGTACAACGTGAATACAACAAAGGCCACCGTATACTGACCAATGTTGTCTAATGGGGTTGACAATAAACCATACCCTAGGCCAACAGGGACACAGTCTTGACGAAGGGATTATAGCTAACGACATTCATCACTGACACAGCCAAGTAAACCCAACGACACTTTTGTCAAAGGGTCGATCACGTTGTGATGATTCTGAAACAAGGACGACAGCTACTGCTCATGTTGACCGTCGTCTAGGGGTTCCGAGCCCGAACCTAAAGTAAGGTCAGGCTGTAGGGTCTCACACCGAGTAGCATTCGTGTCTTAGTAATAGGAAGATTTATTAAGAGAGATTCATTTGATGATATTGAATAGTTAATATTCACAAAGCTTGTTGTGAAAATAAGTCGTAGAAGCAACAGAGACAATGTTGCATTTGATGCAAACAAAGATTAAACGTGTCGTAATTTGGTCACGACAAATTTAGTAGGAACAAATATATTGAAAACCTGGCTGACGGGATCGTCCCGATCTAAACACAGTTTCAAACCGCGTCCAAATCGGAGCTCAAACGAGCCCAGAAACACGAAAAGAGTTCAAGGCAAAGTGGGTTAGACCCACTGGGCTAACAAGCCCATCCGCAAAGGCAAACGGGCGCAGTCTGCTGGCTGCAGCGGGCACGGCCCATTGCACAGCGGGTACAACCCGCTGCTTGCAGTGGGCCAGCGCCAGCTGCTTGCAGCGGGCACGTCCCGCTGTAGCAGCGGGCGCACGCCCATTGTCCAGTGGTCGGGTGGCCCGCCTCCCTTGCCTTGGGTGGGCGCGCCCGCTAAGCCTAGCGAGCGCACCCGCAACTTAAGTTATTTTAGGGGTTTTGAAACCCCAAAATGACGGCTACGAAAATTGATTATTTGCCCAACTTTGGGCAATTGTTTGAGGGGTCAAACGAAGTCGAAATTCGTCGTCGTTGGTTCCTACGCATTCACCATTCGAAGCCCTTCGGATTGATAGCTTGTTTGGTGTCTAAAGTTTAATGAGCGATGAGAATTAATTAGTTAAAGTTTGCTTTTATGAAAAGCTCACTAAACTACAAATTAAGCTAAATTAGCTTAATTGAATTTTCTTCAAATTAGCAATAGTCCCACTTTGCTCACAACGAGAAGAGGAGTGTCGGCTCCCTATATAAATAGGGGTGCACTCTCTTCGTTGAAAAAACACACCAAGTCCTCGATCGAGTAGCTCCAGAATTTTAGAGCAAGCTCGATCGGCGACTTAACTATTCTCTCTCTCTCTCTCTCTATCCTTCATGTTCTCCGGAGTAGTCCTAGCAAGACTATGAAGGGGCTTTGGATTCGGATCCAGTCGTGGTCTACTCAAGTGAAACTTTCTACCGCGTGTATCGGCTTGGAGGCGAAAGTCGGCTCGGGCGGATTGGGTCGAGGGTACGAGGTGGCTCAAGCAGATCGAGTCAAGGCGGCTTGGCTACGAGGAGCATCAGAAGACGGTGCGGTACATCTTGCCTACTCCAGGGCCAAGATTCCGGGTATGTGTTTAAGCAATTATTAGTGTAGATTTAATTTTGTCGCTATAAGATAGATCTCTCTTGGGGTGGTCAGATCCACCCCAAGTTGGCTTAGATCACGCTAGGTTCTGGCTCCCTCAGAGCCTAGCTAAATTGTTTAGCTAGCCTAAAAGTTTTGTTTTCGATTTTCTGCTGCGTTTTACGCCCCTGTGGTCCGTCCGACTTTGGACGGACACAGATCCGAGCTATGAGGGTCCGCCAAAAACCCTACAGTGTTATCAGAGCAACGGTTATACTACAGATCTGTTTTAGCGACATTCTTTAAATCTTTAAATTGCTTATTTTAAACATATAATTATTTTGTGTTTTAAAAAAATTGTTTTTGCAACACAAATTTTTTTTTGTGACGATTTAATTTTATACGATAAATATAAATAGGTCTCTAATCTTTAAATGCTTTTTTTAAATTTTTCTATAAGATATAGTAATTTTTCGATCATTTAAAAGTTTATGTAACTTTAAAGATATATTTTATTTTTGAAATTTAATTCTCTTAAGTTGCATAAAGGTTGGAAATTTTAAAACTTTATTTGAAAGCTTTTAAAACATTTTCTTATGATTTTAAAAGTGTTTTAGAATTGCTTTGATGGGTATGCAGATTATAGAAATATTTTATTTTCATAAGATGAAAGGATAAATGGGTTTCTTTTAAAATTACATACATATTTCTAAATTATTTATGCGATATTTTAATCTTAGAAATGTTTGATTAAAATTTTAAAGCCTAGGTTTTAAAATTATTTGATAATTTTATGAAACCTAGTTTTATGTGATAAAAATGTTTTAAGCTTTAAACTTTTTGATCGTTAAATTTAAATGTTAAATTTTAAATTTGCGTGTTATTAATTATGTAGATAATTTTAACTTGCAAATTCTTATTATATGTCACTACATGAACTTTTAATTTATGCGAAAAAATAAGTTGTTTTATTTTAATCGACATGATGAATAATGTATTATTTCATGAACCCTTTAGGTTAGCCATTAAATGATTAAAATTTTATAAGATGAAATTTTAATAAACTAGTGACATGTTACGTTTTTTATAAACAATTCAACATCAAAACCTAATACCAGATTAGGGTAGTCCCTTTGATTGTCAATCATTGCAATAAATTGTTTAAATTGTTATGAATGAGGGAGGCCTTTGGCCTCCCCTCCTTCATTACCCATTCATTAGGCCCCCATTACTTAGAGTAATGGGGACCCTTGGTCTCCTAGAGGCTTTTGGCCTCCCCACTATGAGATATATAAATAGAGCACCATGTCTCTTAGCCATGGTGACTTATTCTTAGCAATGAAATTCTCTCTCTCTCTCTCTCTCTCTCTCTCTCTCTTGAGTTCATTATCATACAACACGTTATCAGCTCGTTTGCTCTAAAATTCTTTGAGCTTTTCATCCCGTCTCCCCTCAAAAATCCATCCCATACGCGCGAAGGAATCTATTGTTGCGGCGTACCTTTGCGGCTCTCCGTTGCGGCGATCCGTTTTGGAGTATTAGGAGCGTGGATTTCTCTTTCTACGGATTTTCTGTTTTTACGATCGTCCCTAGATTTTTTAATCTAGATGTAATACTTTTTGATCCCGTAGAAAATTACAATATATTGATAAACATGATTTTACAAAGCTTATCTTAAAGTCTTGTATAAATCTGATTAATAACAAAAATTTAAAAAAAAAGAAATTTGTGGCCGGGAAATCTGAAGATGCAAATGCCTAAGATGTTATCTCTTGTCACCATTTTGAATGGCGTGGGGCCTAGCCAAATTCATCGAACCCCTCTAAATGGCATGCTAAATTCAAAGCTTTTGTCTTGTTGGACCTAAAATTCTAGCAATATGTGCCAGTTTGCATACAGTGCATTAACACTAGCAATTAAGCATGACCTTGCATAAGCATCTTACTTACTGTGTGCAAAATCAAGGCAGCAACGTCAAATTTGAATAATAATAATAATAATAATAATTGAAGAAGGAGATAAAACTGACAATGAAAAATGCAATGAGCTATATGCTATTATATTTAATAAATCATACTATATGTATGTTTTATGGGCCTGCAATCCCATTCCGATTAATTATTATTTTGGTTTTCCAAATTGGGCTGTCACGTCTTGTCTTGACACCTGTAGGTTAGTCCCGTAGTCGGTAGCACACGCTACGTCTACTGATTGCTACGTTTACTTCTCCTGCTACGCTACTTTTCGTTACTCAGTTATAACCCCAGCATGCTAAAACAACCAGTAAATCATTGTTAAAAGTTGATACACTTGCAGTAGAGTCTGACAATTTGTGTAGACTTTGCCTGACGTACAGTTTCCTTCTTTTGGTGCTGTACGTCAGGTGTGGAGCCAGAGTACGAGTACGAGGCGGACTTGCCAGTTGACTTGGAGCTGGAGGGCGCTGATCCGGAGTACGATCCAGAGGACGACCAGAGTTAGAGATCTTCTGTTGCTGTTCCAGAGTCATCCATTTCAGTTTGAGTTGGGTGCGTTGCACTCTTATTTCTCGTCTAGGTTGGGTGCTTGCACCATTAGTTTCCCTTTCAGCAGTTGTAGCCGTTTTCGGCATTTTTAGACTCTCAGTACTTTGATGATAAATTTTGGAATAAAATGAAATGTTTCTTTTCAGTACTTTTGTTATTTCGTACTACTTGCAGGGACCTGTACTTTCGCTATGGAAAACTACAGACGCTTATTGGGTCTGGGCTTTTAGCCCCAATAAGCAACCAAGAGGTGCAGCTCCCCAGACAAACAAAAACAATAAAGGGAAAAGAAACTTCACTTGGAAGCGAAAGGACACCAAGCACGTGTCACTTCCAAAGAAGACCTGGGAGGACAAATGCCATAGATGCGGCATGACTGGCCATTGGTCCAGAAACTGCCGCACTCCTCGCCACCTACAGGATCTATATCAGGCGAGCCAGAAGTCTCGACCTGAAACAAACTTGGCAGGTGTACAGCCGCCAACAGTCTTTACTGCTAAAGACTTCGAGAACGACGATCTGCTAGATTGAGCATCATCATTTATCTATGCATTTAGAATTCGATGTATCTTCATCTGTTATTTGCCTTAGTGCGGACTTTTATTTATGAATGTTGCCTACATTTTCCCTCAAATAAAATTTCTTTTTTTGGCTTATATAGATGATGTCTGAGTGCCTAGTGGACAGTGCCTCGACGCACACAATCCTTCTTTTTCATTGCTATTTTAATAGCTTAAACAAATATGACGGTCTTGTTATCACAATTTCAGGACTGTCCCAAATAATCGAAGGAACTGGTGAAGCAATTATATTGCTCCCAAATAACACAAGACTTCAAATTAATAATGCATTATTCTCTCCTATATCAAACAGAAATCTCGTAAGTTTCAAGGATTTCCGTTTAAACGGATATCACTTAGAGACCAGGGATAAAAATAAGGTTGAATATCTAATTGTAACTCGTCAAAAAGATGACCGGAAGATCATCTGCGAGCGATTCAAGGGACTCCCGTCGGGTCTATACCAAACATACATTCAACCAGTAGAAGCCAATATGATTGAACACCAGACGTGCCAATCACTACCAGAATTCCAACTCTGGCACAATAGACTTGGTCACCCTGGAACAGTAATGATGCGCCGCGTCATCACTAAATCCCGTGGACACAAATTGAAGAACCTGAAGATTCTTCAAAAGGGTGAATTTCCATGTCTCCCTTGTTTTAAGGGAAAACTAATAACGAGACCATCCCTCCTGAAAGTGGGATTAGAGTCTCCTGGCTTCCTTGAGAGAATTCATGGTGACATTTGCGGGCCTATTCACCCCGCAAGTGGCCCATTTCGGTACTTCATGGTACTGATTGATGCATCAACCAAATGGTCTTATGTGTGTCTCTTGTCCACCCGCAACCTAGCTTTTCCAAAGCTATTGGCACAAATAATAAGGTTGCGTGCTCATTTCCCCGATAACCATATCAAGAAACTACGTCTTGATAATGCGGGAGAATTTACTTCACAAGTCTTCGAAGACTATTGCCGGGCAACGGGTATTGAAGTTGAACATCCGGTAGCACATGTTCACACCCAAAACGGATTAGCTGAGGCTCTTATAAAGAGACTCCAATGGATTGCACGTCCATTGCTTATGCAATCCTAGTTGCCTGTGGATGCTTGGGGGCATGCTATTTTACATGCCGCATCACTTATTAGGATAAGACCCTCTGGAGGTCACACTTTATCCCCGATGCAACTAGCATACGGCGCACCTCTGGATATCTCTCATTTGAGAGTGTTTGGTTGTGCGGTATATGTCCCAATAGCACCACCGCAGAGGACCAAAATGGGTCCTCAGCGTCATCTAGGTATATATATTGGGTTTGATTCGCCCTGTATTATCAGATACCTTGAACCCCTGACGGGTGACGCATTCAAGGCACGTTTTGCAGACTGTGAATTTAATGAGAAATTTTTTCCAAAACTGGGCACACAGTCTAAGAAGCCAGAAGCTTCTGAGACCATTAGTTGGGACCAGAAGTCTTTGTCCCTATATGATCCGCGTACTAATCTGTGTGAAGATGAGATCCTGAAGATCCTTCACATCCAGAATACAATACATCTTTTACCGGATAAATTCACGGACAACCAGAAGATTTTCCGTTCACACGTCCCTGCTGCCAATACGCCAGCTAGGATTGACATCCCCATAGATGGATGCAGCCCACCGGCAGCAGAATTGGTTGCACCTCAAATGAAAAGAGGACGCACACCAGGTTCAAAAGATAAAGTTCCTCGAAAGAGAAAGACTCCTGGCGATACTAAGATTATCCCTCCACAGGATGCTGAGCTCAGACCAGCTACTTCTCCCCTCCTGATTTCCCCAGCAGAGGAAACAATAGGAGAAACATCATTAAATTTTGTACGTACTGGAGAAGTACTGGACAGAAATAGCATAGTCGTCGACGACGATTTTGCGTTCGATATTGACGTTCACGTCACTGAATATGACGATGACGTCGAACCACGATCTCTAGCGGAATGTAAACGCAGAGATGATTGGCCAAAGTGGGACGAGACAATAAGAGTAGAGCCTGACTCACTCTTGAAACGCAAAGTCTTTGGATCAGTAGTCCAAACACCAGTAGGTGTAAAACCTGTGGGATATAAGTGGTTTTTCATAAGAAAAAGAGATGAAAATAATGTTATCGTTCGCTATAAGGCACGCCTTGTAGCCCAGGGATTTTTCCAAAGACCGGGGATTGATTACGAAGATACGTATTCCCCGGTCATGGATTCGATCACCTTCCGATTTTTAATCAACCTAACTTCTCTGGAAAGCCTAAAAATGCAGCTCATGGACGTTGTAACTGCATATCTATATGGCGAAATAGATAAAAATATCTATATGAGACTTCCTGATGGGTTTAATCTACCCCCAGAGATGTAAGAGATACCTCGGGACGTATTCTCTGTAAGGCTACATAGATCATTATATGGTCTAAAACAATCGGGCAAGATGTGGTATAACAGACTAAGTGATTTTCTTGCACAACAAGGATTCACGAATAACGAAGTCTGCCCGTGTATCTTTATCAAAAGAACGGGAACAAGATTTGTCATCATAGCTGTATATGTAGATGACTTAAATCTCATAGGATCTCCTGCAGAGATCAAAGAGATATCTGAAAGCCTTAAACATACTTTTGAAATGAAAGACCTAGGCAAAACAAAGTATTGTCTTGGCTTACAGATAGAACACCTAAGAGGTGGAATCCTATTACACCAATCTAATTATACAAAGAAACTTCTACGCAAGTTTCATATGGATAAATGTCATCCTTTAGGTACTCCTATGGTCGTAAGATCACTAGATGTACATAAGGACCCCTTCCGGCCACTGGAAGAGGGGGAGGAGATACTGGGTCCTGAAGTACCCTACCTCAGTGCCATTGGAGCACTTCTATATCTGGCTAACTGTACGCGTCCCGATATAGCGTTTACAGTTAATATACTAGCCAGACACAGTGCTGCGCCCACAAAGCGCCACTGGAACTGTAACGACTGGTTTTTGTATGATTGGATTATCAGTGTGTTTTGCTTGCGATGGTGGGTTCTCTCCTTGTGTGATTTCCATTTCCATAGTTCTCGCTTTCATTCATCTCGTTGAGATTTCCTAGCTTTCGTTTTCATTCCTTTTGATGTGATCTTCTAGCTTCTTCCTTAGAATCATTGAACTCGGAGTAAGTCACTCGTGACGAGCTTCATATCGATCATATCTTAGGGTATAAATCGATCCTAGAAGCCATAGAAATCTTCCCGAAGCTTCACGCTTCGAATCGGCACTTTTCGTGCATGTTAGTTGGTTCAAGAAGATCGACCGACTGACTAGATTCCAATTTAGTCGGTTAGGAAATCAACTGGAACCGACTAGTTCATTCAATCAATTATTCAGGAGCTACTGTTTACTCTTAGTCGGTCTAAGAACAACCAGCGACCGACTAGATGCTAAACTAGTCGGTCAGGAATCCCTCTCAGACCGACTAACTCTCATTTCCATGATCTCTCTCAGAATTTAGCCTTTAGTCGGTCAATGAACACTCACCGACCGACTAGTTCTCAAACTAGTCGGTTGACAAGCCTTCACAGACCGACTAACTCATAGTCCAGTTTTCCTGAGCGAGCTACTGTTTACTCTTAGTCGGTCCATGTTGAACGACCGACCGACTAGATCCTCAACTAGTCGGTCACCAATCCTTCTTTGACCGACTAATCAGCCCAGGAAACCCTAGTTTGCCCTAGCCGCCACACGATTTTCTATATAAACCCCCAATCATTTTCTTCTCTTCCCTCTCTTCTCCTGAACCTCCTCCTTCCCCAAATCATCCCCCTTCATCCCCAAACCCTTCCTCCTTCATCCCAAGCTCATCCATCATCGTCCAAACCCTCATTTCACATATCCTACCTCTCCTCAACCTCAAACCCTCATCAAATCCCCAAAAGCCTCATCCAAACCCATTTCTCCAGGTTTTCCCTCATTTCCAGATCTGAGTGGTAGTTCTCCCGGATCGTTCATCCGTTGCCGTGGTTGCTCGGCGTTGATCTTCCGCTTCCATTCGGGTAGTGTTCTTCCTTTAAATATTCTCTTAACCCCCATTATGATTTGTGAAACCCTAATAATAATGGATGTTGTTTGATGATTGTTTCTCCTTGACAGCGATTCCCTTCCCCGTAGATTAGCGTTCGTGAGACGAACCTTCGTGATCGTCTTCCTCGGTGCTAGGCAAGTGAAACTTGCTACCCTTGTTGTTTAGGCCGTGCTTAGGCCATTACCTTGCTTAGCGTAAAAGAGACTAGACAGTGAAAGGATAGCTGTCTGGACGCCTTTGATCTAGCTTGACAACGAAGCTAGATCCGTCACTCTCATCATGCTTGTATGTCACGTTTAAATTCAATTAACGGTACGCAATTATCTGTTCATATCATCCCTGTATCTTTGCCTGTCATGTTTAAATTCTATTAACGGTACGCAAATATCTGTTCATGTCATTGCATAGTGATTATTCATCGTGATTGCGTAGCACACGCTACAATACTTATATTCCTGGCTCGTGTTCCAGAAGCGAGCCCTGTAGTTGGAAACCCCAACGCTCGATACACATGGGTGGGGTAAGAGATAAGCGGACTGAGCCCCGAGTTGGCCTGATCCGCCACTCCGGCCAGCAGGTGGACTCTCTAGTGCACAAGTGATAAATAGTGATACGAGATAAGCGGACTGAGCCCGAGTTGGCCTGATCCGCCACTCCGGCCAGCAGGTGGACTCTCTATGCACTAAGTGATAAATAGTGATAGAGATAAGCGGACTGAGCCACGAGCTGGCCAGCAGGTGGACTCTCTATGCACTAAGTGATAAACAGTGATAAGTGAATAGTGATTAGTGAATTGGTAGCTTTGGCTACATAGTGCGTGCTTGCCTCTCTTTTAAACTGTCGCATCATACTTAACTGCCATGTCATTGCTTAATATTATAAGTGCTAGGTTGTTAGTTACTTTCAGTTTCCTTGCCCAAGTCTTTTAGACTTGCTGACATGTGCCCCTTTCTCTTTGGGTGTCGCATGTTAGTTGTCGAGCCAGAGCTTGTTGCAGAGGACGTTGTGTTTGCTGAGGAGGAGTCTTGTGGACACCGGTGACTTGTTGAGTTTCCCTTCATGTTCTAGGATTCATGTTAGTTGTCGGTGCGTGGCACCCTTGTATGTATGTTATTCTTTGTTGGCCATGTTGGGCCTTAGACTCTTTTTCCTTTAGCCTGGTGGCTTTTCTGCGATATTGTAATTTGTTTATGGACATTTGGAGATTCAATAAAATGTCGTCTCATTTCCTTATTATCATTGTTGTTTCGTTTCGCTTTGCAAGGACTTGCCATAATAAGTGTTTTTACGCTTATCAGACTTGGAGCTTCACGGCTTCAAGTTTGTGCAGACCTTCTCGCGTCTCGCCTCCACATTTTTGGGAAGCGGGGCGTGACAGGAACGGAGTAAAACATCTTCTGTGATACCTTCAGGGTTCCATTGATCTTGGACTTTACTACCAGAGAGGTGCCTCCCCCAAATTGTTTGGTTATGCTGATGCAGGTTATCTCTCTGATCCGCACACGGCAAAATCTCAAACAGGTTTTGTATTTACCTACGGAGGTATTGCTATCTCTTGGAGATCGGTAAAACAAACCACTACTGCTACATCTTCCAACCATGCAGAGCTCATCGCGATCCATGAGGCGAGCAGAGAATGTTTTTGGCTACGCTCCGTCGTCCAACACATCCTCCAATCCACTGGCCTGAAGACCAGTGATCTGGAGCCTACTGCCCTATTCGAAGACAACGTCGCATGCATTGCTCAGCTTCAGAAGGGCTACATCAAAGGCGACAGGACAAAACACATTTCTCCCAAGTTTTTCTGGACGCACGAGCACAAGAACGACAAGCAGATTGAAGTTCGACAGATCCAGTCATGCAACAACTTAGCTGATCTTTTTACTAAGGCATTGCCTAAATGTACTTTTGTAAAGCTTGTAAAGAACATTGGTATGCGACAGTTGAAAGACCTGCAAGCCTGAAGCTTGTACGGATCAGGGGGAGTAACATGTGAGTTGCACTCTTTTTCCTTAAGCTGTTGGGTTTTCCCACTGGGTTTTCCACAGCTAAGGTTTTAACGAGGCAAACACACTTACTCTGGATCCAAAAGTATCCACCCCTTGCCTCAGTAGCTGAGACCGAAGTGATGAATGTGTAAGGGGGAGTGTTATGAATGAGGGAGGCCTTTGGCCTCCCCTCCTTCATTACCCATTCATTAGGCCCCCATTACTTAGAGTAATGGGAACCCTTGGTCTCCTAGAGGCTTTTGGCCTCCCCACTATGAGATATATATATAGAGAACCATGGCTCTTAGCCATGGTGACTTATTCTTAGCAATGAAATTCTCTCTCTCTCTCTCTTGAGTTCATTATCATACAACATAAATGATGATTTTCATAAAAGACTATTTTTGAATATGTTGTAATTGTTTTATTAAAATCCTAATTAGATTGGGGTAGCACGTTAAACGAATGAACCTTATAGTTGATAATGACTAAATAAAAATTATTCAACCCACCCATAAAATTTCGAATTTTAGGATCCACTAGTTGATAAGGATTAACTAGTTTTCTTAATTAAAAACCATTTAGTTGTTGGAAGAACATAGAATTGATGAAAAATCCTTCAATGGATCATGATGTCGGTCAATGTGCTTGGCTAAGTTTGTTGTACCACCTTAGCTAGTCTAGGGGCCGAGTGGTCCTGGCTTAGTCAATTCCCTGGCCGCGTCCGCTGGACCGCAAGGAGTCGAATCATGATGTGTAAGTCCATCGACTATACCTAAGTCAAATACGATAATAATCTTGTTCAAGATAAATCGTAGCCCTCCTTGTTTTAGGGGTTGGCAACTATAAGAAACGTGTTACGGTTGTTGAGCTACACTCAAGCCGTGATATGCCAATCTTATAGAAATTGATTTCTTGATAAACATCTTGACCTGACTAAAACCGTTGTCTCATCCACCGAGCATCGGCGTAAGTCTAACCAAGAATGTAGTCTAAGTCCTGACCCAAACCGACGTGTCGTGCATACACCGAGCGGCGAGGCAAGTCAGGCTAGACACGAAAACAAGGGTTCGACTAGGCTAGCCATTGTGATCCGGATGAGCACACTCATGATCACAAATGACTAGGGGTAAAATCGATAGGGAATCATATTAAATGTGATTGATGACGAGTTTGTCTACCGACCGCAGAGTCAGACAACTTGTTGAGACACACTCAAGGTTGTCAGACTCAGGGTAGTCGTATCCCTCTCTCACAAATGTTATTTTATAATAAACTGTTTATTATTATGGATTTAATAAATTTAGTGGGAGAATATAGTTTTATTAAAAACCCATTAAAACTATACAACGAACATATACTGACTAAAGTATCTATAAAATTGCAGAATGGATTCGGGTCTTAGATATATGGTAGAGAAGAACGTGCTCGATGGAACGAACTACAAAGACTGGCTTAAGAACATTAAGTTAGTCCTTTCTCTAGCCGGGATTGTATACGTACTGTTCGAGGACGCTCCGGAGAAGCCCGATGACGATTCGACCTCCGAGGAAAAGGAAGCCTATAAACTATACCAGAGGGATGCAGAGAAGGCCAGGTGCCTTACTCTGGCTTCGATGAGTAACGAACTGCAGAGGAAGCATGAACATATGGATGTTCAAAGTATGCTTCTTAATGCACAAGAGTTATACGGCAAGCGGTCTAGAGCTGCCAAGTTCGAAGCCACCAGCAACCTCTGGGGCACAAAGATGGAGGCAGGCCCATACAAGATCATGTCATCAAGATGATCGGGTACGTGGAGGAAGCCGCCCAGTTAGGTTTTGTCCTGGACAATGAGATGTCCGCGGACATTATCCTTAAGTCTTTAACCCCTGACTTTAAGCCTTTCATCCCTGGTTTTATAATGAACAGTCTTGAAACGGATCTTCCTGGTCTCCCCAATATGCTTAGGCAGTTTGAGGAGATTGAGAAGAAGCCGACTGCATTGGTTGTTGGCTCTGCTTCTTCCGACCTGCCGAAAGGCAAGGGCAAGAAGAGGCAGGTCCCGCAACCTGAGAAGGCGAAGAAAGGGAAGAAAAAGACCAAAGGGGCCCCGTCAAAATCTGAGTGCTTCCATTGCCATAAGATTGGCCATTGGAAGAGGAACTGTAAGATTTATCTTGCAGAGAAGAAGAAGGGGCATACTGATGCCTCTACCTCAGGTACAACAATTAAATTCAATGAAGCGTAATTATTTCCAATAACATAGTATGAGATACTAAAACATCTGTGTAATGTATACAGGTGGCTGAAATGAAGCGAAGATTGGAAGAAGTTCGGAGGACGGTCGGCAATCTGAGCAATCATTGCTGCTGGGGCCGTGCGAAGACTTCGAGAGACATGCAGAAGGAGCTGATACTCATTTTTCTTAGTTGAATAAATTGTGTCATTCCTTAAAGTTGAAAACAATGATTGAGTGTTCTACACTCAAAGTTTATCTGATAAACACATTACTGTTCATCTTTATGAATCCGTTGTTTTTGAATGAATGTCTCAGAAATTGCGTTTTCTGTTGGATTTGAAATTTGATTGAGATTGGCTTAAACTTTCTGTGATTGTGGCTTTCTGAGTTGGTTGCGAAAATTCTCGAATTATGATGCGAAGCTTCAGAAATTTTGTTTTGGATCTGACTTAATGTTATAGTCAATCGGTTGATAAGTATAGGTTCCAGGAGCGTATAAATTGTGTATGATCACAATTTTACGCATATTAAGATTAATTCTTAATAAACTGCATTTGTTATTAAAGAGTTAATATTAAATGTGGTTACGGGAAAAGTACAGTGTAGGACGTTTGAAAAGTGAGTCAATGTCAAGATTCCTTAAACCGATCTTGACTTGACTCATTCGTCAAACTGAACCAAACACTAGTACATTCCATCTCAAGCACTTATCAAATGGTTATGTCTTCATATATATAATCTAAATATGATTTAGATATAATATTGAAGTATTTTAACCAGGTAATTCTTAAAGTCAGTGGGAGCTAGCTCGTATACTTAGTTCCGGTTTTTCGGACTAAGTAAAAAGGATTTCCAACTTATATGAATCATTTATATAAAACATTGAATCAAAATCTTTTTGATTTAATCGTATATATAGAGACTTAGGGTGTCATGTATGTGCTTGACATATTGACACAAGAAAATTGGAATGAGCTGAGACTGACTTATAGAAATATTAGACCCTACATCTAGATTGTATAAGCTAAACTGTTAGCTATACAAAGAAAGGAAAAGTTGATCCAAATCATTTTTCAAAAGGATCAACCCTGTTTGATCTAGAGATGTATTAATTAATAATCCATTGAAATGCATTATGGATACCCGTTAGTAAATCCACTCTTAGGTTTGTCATATAAATGCCAAAGTGACTGATATGCTATAACGGTATGAGATACCCTAATAAATAGTCGAAGTGCAAGTGGGAGATGTAGGAGGATATATGCACATAGGGCGATTTATCCTAAAGTATACGTCTTGTTCATACTGTATATGGTATCCATTATCCTAAGTATGAAATCGTTTGTATTAATATACTTAGATAATGTCCATAGACTTATAGTTAGGTCCTTACGTATCTAGATAAGATCTCAATTATGAGTTGTAAGCGGCCGAATAGAAACGTAAGTCTTAAACGGTTCGTGGTCATAGATGTGTCGAGAACTGGATATCGACACATCGGATAGACCACTGTGTCTTAGTCTTACCGTAGGGTAATGATGATCTCATAATTATTCGACTTGGCGAAGTCGGAGGTGAGACACAGGTGCTCATTGGAGAATGAGTTCACTGAACGACCAAATTAGAGTTATTAAATGGTTAACTTTAACTAAACTGTGTTTAATAACTCTAGGGTGATGATAGGTAAGCTGGTCCTTAAGACCTGAAGTCATCTGTACCAACCTGTGAGCGAACGGTGTAGCTTAGACCCATGATCTAGCTTCGAGGCTAGGCCTGCTGAAAGATCTTAGGTTGGGTTGCACCTGAAGCTCTCGAGGCGAGTAGATGACTAAGATGAGATTCGTCACTTCCGTTAAAGGGAAGTTAGTGTCACGGGCTCAGTACGATCTTTGTGTTAATTCTCGACCGGGGTACGTTATAAGAAGTACAACGTGAATACAACAAAGGCCGCCGTATACTGACCAATGTTGTCTAATGGGGTTGACAATAAACCATACCCTAGGCCAACAAGGACACAGTATTGACGAAGGGACTATAGCTAACGGCATTCATCACTGACACAGCCAATGTAAACCCAACGACACTTTTGTCAAAGGGTCGATCACGTTATGATGATTCTGAAACAGGGACGACAGCTACTGCTCGTGGTGACCGTCGTCTAGGGGTTCCGAGCCCCAACCTGTAGTAAGGTCAGGCTGTAGGGTCTCACACCGTAGTAATAGAAAGATTTATTAAGAGAGATTCATTTGATGATATTGAATAGTTAATATTCACAAAGCTTGTTGTGAAAATAAGTCGTAGAAGCAACATGGACAATGTTGCATTTGATGCAAACAAAGATTAAACGTGTCGTAAATTGGTTACGACAAATTTAGTAAGAACAAATATATTGGAAAGGGTTACCTGGCTGACAGGATCGTCCCAGTCAAAACATAGGTTCAAACCGCGTCCAAATCGGAGCTCAAACGAGCCCAGAAACGCGAAAAGAGTTCAAGGCAAAGTGGGTTAGACCCACTGGGCTAACAAGCCCATCCGCAAAGGCAAACGGGCGCAGCTCGCTGGCTGCAGCGGGCGGGCGGCTCGCCTCCCTTGCCTTGGGCAGGCGCGCCTGCTTAGCCTAGCGGGTGCGCCCGTAACTTAAGTTATTTTAGGGTTTTTGAAACCCCAAAATGACGGCTACGAAAATTGATTATTTGCTCAACTTTGGGCAATTGTTTGAGGGGTCAAAGGAAGTCGAAATTTGTCGTCGTTGGGTGATCGCTCCAAAATGCAACCCAAAAGGGCGACCAAGAACTTGGTCGGCCCCGGATATACACCCGAAGAACGTTTGTAGTTTTACCGCAAGCGCACGGTGTAGCGGCGAGCGGGTATTGAACACAGGGAGGACGTTTGACAGTGCCTTCTCGGAACAACCTGGCTATATGAACAGAAAAGAGGGAATTTGCCTTGCGGTGATCCTGTCACAATCGTCAGACAAGGTATGGAGATATAAAATCAAATAAAGAAGCCTAGGGAATGGGGAATCCCCGCTACTCACCGTTTCTCGTCAATGTGATTCATTGGTATCACAATTGCTAGAGTAGAATTTCGGATGAACTAGTTGCAACTGAATGTAAAACCTAGCTCACGCTCTCGCGCTGTTGCCGGTCTATAGCTAACCTAGGTTTGAGTCCAATCTCTTGCAAACCCTAGCCTAGGCAAGCTAGCATTAGGATCAACATCATCGTTCAATCACGCCCCGAGCCCACTCTCGTGCAAACTCGGGCCACGACCTAGGTTAGGATAGTTCGTACCCGTCCAATCTCTTGCAAACGAGTATCGGTATGGAATTGCTACCGAGAACCCTAGTATCGGTCCAATCTCTTGCAAACCGATACTACGGAAACTCAATTTCATCCCAATTCGGATTTCTAGGGTTTCCTATCGAATTGGGATCCAATCTCTTACAAATCCCAATCGATATGAACTCCTAGCTATCCGTAGTAAATCGATCCCAAACTAACCCTAATAGCAATTCTAGCGATAGTTCTACCAAATCATCACAAATCAGAAATTGGGCTCGTAGGGTTCATCCTCACGCCCCAAGACGTTAGGACTACTCACAATTCATATCACAAATACAAAATAATCAATTGGAATACCAATAGAATTCATGGCAATATTCAAATAAGCAATAAAAATGAGATTTTTAATGAAGAGGGAGACAAACTAATAGAGTTCTCCAAGAATCCAACAAAAATAAACTTTTCTCTCCTCTCCAATCACAAGAATCAAAAGCTAAAAAGTTTAATCTAAAAAGCTGCAAAAAACAAGGGAAAAAGCTCTCCAACCTAGGTTAAAAACTGGGGTTAAATACCCCCCAAACTGCCCAAAAATCCGTGACCAAAATGCCCCTACGCAGCCTGAAAATCGCAATTTACGCTACAGGCAGCGCGGCTCACTCGGCCGAGTGACAAAAGTCGCTCGGCCGAGTGACAAACCCTGAGAATTTCTAGTAAGTCTGGGGTCTTGGGGGTCTTCACTTCGGGCGTCGCTCGGCCGAGTGAGTTGTCGTCACTCGGCCGATGGCTTCTCTTCACTCGGGCGGTCGGTAATTTCCACTCGGGCGGTCGGCAATTTCCACTCGGCCGGGTGGGTCTTCTGATGCTCAGGCATACGAAAAACAGTAAGTTGGCTCTTTTTGATGGGCGTCGTCTGAGGGCCACTCGGGCGGACAGGGTTTCGTCACTCGGCCGATGTGGCTTCTGATGCTCGGCCGAGTGCACACATGAAGCGTGTCCGATCTGGTCGGCCGAGCGGGGTCTCGCTGGTCGGCCGAGTGACTCCTTCACTCGGCCGAGTGATACACCAAAAATGCCCATTCTGATTGTTTTTGCCTCCTCGTCGCTCCTACGACGTTCTTTCTTCTTCCGCTCCTCTCCAATAGCTAAATACCCCTCGGGGAAGTCATCGGTGACACTCTGGAGTAGGTGTATCTCGGGATCACTCCAAATCGCTCCAAATCTCCTGAAATACGACAAAAACAACAAATCGTGAAAAGTATCGCAATATTGTCGATAAATCGCGAAAAGCGTGATTTGAGCGATCTAAATGGCATGCAATCATGCGGAAAAAAGGTGTAAAATATGAAGTGATCAAAATCCCCCCAAGCTTACCTCTTACTCGTCCTCGAGAAAGATAAGTAAAAGGTGAACCCGGTGGATTCAGAAAACGAAAACGACGAAAAACGAAAAAACGCAAAACGAAGAAGAAAGAAGAAAGCGAAGAGGGAAGCTGCTAGATCATTTTTCTCAGGGCGTGGGTTTTGCTTACCCATATAGCATGCACCGAACGTAAAACACATGTCAAAGACTTTTATTTCGATATCATAGTATAATGGTGCAAATAGAAATAGAAAACCCAAGAATATCGATATAGCATGAAAAACGGAATAATTTTAGAATTAACATCGTCTGAATCATTTAAAGCGGTATACAATATCGCAGATCACACACTTTTCAATTGAACGCTTTCTAAGAGGAGTATAAGAATATCACGCAATAGAATTGAAAGAATAGATAAGCGTGGATTTCATGAAATGAGTGCTAGGCATAGATTTCTGGATTTCGTGAAGCTAAAACGATCTCACCGAGTATAGAATATTACTTAGCCTAGGTTGTCGTGCACCGTCAAGTAGTCACTCTCTCACACATCATTGGATTCCCTCCCCCAAGCTTATCTATAAGCGTGGTGGCATTAAAAAAACAATATTTACATCCCCATTTTCATGAAGCTCCAAAAGTAATAAAAATAAAAACAAAAAGAGGGAAGAAAGAGAGAACATGAGATGGGATCGTTTATTGTGGTTCTTTTCTCTTTTCTTTTCTTTTTTTTTCTTTTCTTTTTTTAAGCATATATACACAATGATCCCAAATCAAAGAGAAATAAGGATATACAAGAATTTTTCTTTTTCTTTTTTTGGTTTTGGGAAATTTGGAGCTAGGATTTTAATAACGGGGGAAATGTCATATATTAGAATCGCTAAGGGGAGATTCACCAATGATTTTAAAATAGAGAATTGATGTTCAAGATATGTGGAGAAAGAAGTAAATATGTCTCTCAGTTCACTCTATAAGACGTGCACAACAACTTCAGCAGGGTAATCTAATCTACTGGGTTTTGATCACAAAAAATCTAACTAACCCAGATTTATCATAGCTAACATCATTCAATCATCCTGAAGTGAAATGTACAAATCATGCAAATAGAAGTGATATAGGAAAAGAAAACGGTACTCCAGATATAAGCATTCAATGCGTGAATCTTGGTGTGTTTTCTGCGATAGCATACATATGAATATTCAGACTCAGCTAATAATAAAATTTCATCCATTTTCATACGGAAAAAGTGTGGGTTACTATCTCTAAATGCAAGGCAAATCACAGCATATGATATCAGGAATAAAATCTAAGACATGACAAGTATAACATGCATATAGAGAAAGCTAACTCCACGTCATCATCATCACAGAAAAGTCATCTCTAGCATGAGATGAAAAAGAAATAAAGATAAAGAGGGAAAATGAAACTAATTACAATGCAGCACACAAAGAAAATAAGAAAAACGTGATGCATGGTAAAAAAAGGAAAAGTGATGAAAGTGAGTGCAAATGCGAAAAATGGCGGAAAAAAAAACTAAAAATAAAGGTGGTAAATCGAAAAGAACGTGAGAACTCACTCCCCCAAGCTAAAGTGCACAGTGTCCTCAATGTGCGAAGTGTGGCACACCGAGAGACGTGTAAAGTGAGGGGTAGGTGAGGATGCATGCATGAGGAAAAAGAAAATAAAAATAACAAGATGAAAAATATGATGCGGACATGATGCATGCAGATAGAGGAGTGTATCAGATATAAAAGTGTGACACCAAAAATCTCTCCCTCTCTCCCAAAAATGATATAGAAATATATGATCAGAATGAGGTCCCAAAAACAGTGAGGGGAGGGGGGGTGGGCAAAAATCATCAGGACCCAGCAGAGACGGGCAGCATGACGGCAAAAAGAATCAATGGCATCAAGGGTGCCTAAGAGGGTGGGGCTGCGCCGTCTCCGTCCTGAGGCGGGGGGGGGGGGGGTGTGGTGGCTGGGGAACAGTCTGCTGAGTGGGTGTGGGTGTGGGTACGCGAGGAAGCCGCTCGAGAATCTGAGTGAGGCAATAGTGAATGCCCGGAAGTAGGTCGAAGCGGACGGCCATAGCGGTGACGGTGGCAGACATGGTCCTAAGGTCGCCTCTGAGGGCACTCACCGCCCCCTCGAGAGCACGAATGCTCTGAAGTACAGTGTCGAGGGGAGGTGGTGCAGAGGGACGCACCTGTCTATGCTGTGCAGGACGGGGCTGGCGGACTCGGGTGGTGTAGTGGATAGGCTCAGCAGGCATGTGGAGGAAAGGTGCTGTGCTCACAAGAGTGGGCCTGGCCTCAGTGCGAGGCCGGGGCGCAGGCTGGTATGAGGTGGAAGCAGCAGCGAAGGAAGTGGAGTACAAAAGTGGCAACGAGGCGGCCAGAGAGGTCGGTGACACAGACGTGTGGACAGACACCACGACACTCTCAGAAAAAACGGCTGCGGTGGAGACAGAGGTGGAAACCACGGTCTCCATGACGGCAGCAAAAGAGGGCTCTCCGCTCTCAACTATAGTCGGTGAGCGCTCAGGTAGGGCGGAGGAAACGGGCTCAACGGACAGAGGGCCAGCTGTGGTGGGAGTGGTGATGGGCGTGGAGGTTGTGGAGGTGGGCTCAGCGAGTGTACTCCCGACACCGGCAGAAGTGTGGACAGAGGTGTCGGGAGCAGCAGAAATATCGGGCTGCTGAGGGGCCACGGGGTCGGCAGGAGCAGCGGGGTCAGCGGGTGCAGCGTGTGCATCGTGGGCCAGCTCAGCCAGCTCAGCCTCCTCGGCCTCAAGTACATAGGCGGCGGGTATCAGGAGATCCATCACCGGAAGCCAGTCCACCTGTGCTGGTGCTATCTGAGTCCGAGCTGGGCTCGGAAGGATCATGTAATCTGCACCGTAGGGGCCGTGCAACCAAACCCAGTGCTGCTGACCGTGCGGACGTAGCATCTTCATCCGGGCCATGACGTCAATGGACAGTGAAGTGGGGCCCGGGGCTCGTCGCAGGTCATCCGGAAAGTCCTCGCCGGTCATCAGGGCGAGCATGATGATCAGACCACCGCAACATATCGATGATCGAGCGCCCACCGATACGATGATGCGATCCAAAAACCAACTCGCGATATCAATCACGACGGCTGGGACCAACTCGTCGCCCTCCCTAGATAGAGCTCTGGGGCGCGTCATTGCGTAGAGCATATAAAGCTCCGGCGTGGACATCGTCCCAGACTCATATCTCACCAAAAAGGTAGTCGCCATAAGGCGCTGAGCTATGCGGAGGTAAGGGTGGATGATGGCCGAGGCCTTGGCCCTACTAGGGTCGAAGGCGGCAGGTAAACCCGTAATCCGGGCCCAGAAAGCGCCGGAATCAAAGGAAGGTGGGGGAATGTGAGTGGGGGCGTAGCCACGGTCGGCCCCGGGGACATCGGGCCACGAAAAGAAAGCTCTCATCATACTGAGAGTGACCTGGCACTCTCGGTCCATGAACCTAAACGAGCATCCCTCGTCGGTCCGGGCGATAGAACTAAGCACCTCAAGTGTCGGACGGACGAACGTGTCCGCCGACACCTGGAAGAAATCTCGCCAACCCACGTTGTCATACAATATGAGCATCCCCTCAAGTACCCCCAGGCGTCCTAGGTCTGCAAGGTGTACGAACCTGGAGGATACAATCGAGCGCTGGGAAATGCGCTCGAAGACGACGCGGTGTGCGTCGTCTCGGAACGTAATCCCCAGTGGCCCGACAAGTGGAGCCGGTGGTGGTGGCTGTGGGACGGCAGGGAGTGGCTGTGCGGGGTGAATGGGCTCTGCAGGCTGTGCGGGGTGTGCGGGGTCTGCAGGCTATGCGAGGTGAACGGGGTGTGGTGGTGTAGGCGGAGGAGAGTCCTCCACCTCGTGGGAGGGACCGGGCTCATCCGACCGCTTCCGCTTGGCGGAAGCTCTCCTCGACCGAGGCCGTGTCCGGGGCGGTATGTGGGCCCCGGGTGCTCACCAAAAATAGCAAAAACACGGCGTGCAAAAATAAATGGAACGAATATACCGTGACACGCCGCAAGAGCAAAGAAGTGGATGCATGCGAAGACCACGCCTCCACGAAGCCAAAATCGCTCCCCGGAAGCTCCCCTGGGCTCCCCTAAGCTCCCCAATATACCCTGCACATCAAACGAAGATATCAGCGAGTAATATTCAAAATGTATGGGGGGTTAGGGGTATGATAGAGAGATAATGAAGTTGATTTGGTTTTGGGGCTCGTTAAACACATGGATCGTCGAAAAATACGCAAAAGAGGAGAAATAGGCAAAAAATAGGGTACCGGAGCTCGGCCGGCGAGGTGGTCGCCGGCGGCGACTCGGGCGAGGGGTGGCGGCGATCAGCCGGAGGTGGGTGGCCGAGCGTGGCGGTGGGGCGACGGATTGGGCGAGGGAGGGTGTGAGTCGAGATTGCAGCAGCGGGGGGTGCGGGGCTCGGGCGCTGGAAAGATTAAACGCTTCGTATTCCGCGCCCGAGCCCGCGCGCCTTTAATAGGAAAAAATTTACGACTCGGCCGAATGGATTTGCCACCCTCGGTCGAGTGGAGTAAGTCCACTCGGCCGAGTGGCACAAGCTACTCGGTAATACTCACCCTAGGAGCGTATCAGTTGTACTCGGCCGAGTGAATATATATACTCGGCCGAGTGGCAATTATACTGAAATCAAGAAAAGAAACAGAGAGTTGGGTACAGCAGACTTCCCTCGTTCGTGTGCCGCTCGGGCGGACGAACTTATGTGCTCGGACGAGTGACTAGTATACTCGGCCGAGTGAACCCTGTTTTCTGCTGTTTGTCTTCGTTTGGGCTCTAAACTCTATTTTTCTTCCTCCAGTCGATTTCATCTTCCTCCTAAGCATCGAGCGCCTTCCTGGAGCGCTCCTCGTCTCCTTGTTCATCCTCCTAATGATAGATATCCCTTTCTCCTCTCCTGTCAAAGAAAAATAGGACCCGTTATCACGAAATTTTTGGGCAAACGACTCAAAACACTAATAATTTCTAAAACAAAAATAAAGGAAAAGTAAAAATAAAGCGATAACCGTCGGGTTGCCTCCCGACAAGCGCTCGTTTAAGGTCGTGAGCTCGACCCCCTTTGATTTTCAATTCAATGCGGGATATTGGGTGCATATGAGATGCACCCGTCAAATTTTCCGGGGAGGACGCTTGGATTCGGATGTTGCGGCGGCGTGTTCTCCCTCGGTGATCTCTCGTCTCGGGTAGTGTTGGGGGTGGCTCCCCCAAGCTAGTGCTTGCTCCGGTCCTCGGCTTCACCGGTGACACCGATTTCCGTATCGGCGGATCTTTCTTCGGAGACTTCAATTTTGAGAGCTTGCAAAGCTCTCGAATCCTTGCGACATCAGCGTCGCCTTCATCAACTTCCATGGAGAGGTCAGGGGAATGCTCCATCTTTTCTTCGTGGCCCAAATCCGGCCCTTCCTCAAAATCTTCCTTGAATAGAGCGCCGATCGAATAGGGAATCACCTCCTCAATAACCTCGTCAAGGAGGTCCATATAGTCCAGCTCCTCATGATAATGCATATGTTTCATTGCCTTGGGAATATGAAGCTCCACCTCGATGTTGCCGACATTCAATGTTAGAGTCCCTTCATGTACGTCGACAATGACACCGGCGGTGGCGAGGAACGGGCGTCCAAGTATTAGCGACGTATCTCCCTCCTCCTTGACATCCATGATCACGAAGTCACATGGAAAACATATGCCCCCCGGGACTTGTAACGGGATGTCCTCTGCGATCCCTACCGGCCTTGTGATCCGACCATCGGCTAGTTGTATCCGCATGTCGGTAGGCTTCAATTTTGTGCCGGTATTTAGCCTTAGGAACATAGAGAGAGGCATGAGGCTAACGCTAGCCCCTAAGTCCACTAACGCCTTTTGTAGAGGGACGCCGCCTAAGGTGCAAGGAATTCGGAAACTCACTGGGTCTTTGAATTTGGCGGGCTCCTTCTCGCTCTTGGTGAACCAAGAACCCTCCTCGGCGAGCATGATTTTCTCCTTCATCTTTCTTCCCGTAATCAAATCTTTCAGGAGCTTGGCGTATGTCGGGACTTCCACGATAGCGTCGAGGAAAGGAATGTTGAGGCTTACCCCTCTCAAATACTCGAGAAACTTGGCTAGTCGTTTCTCCATTTTTACTCTAGCAAGCCTCTGAGGGAATGGGATTGGTGGCATAAAACGCCTTTCTTCAATCAATTGCTCCGCTCTAGACTTTTCTTCCCTTTGCGGCTCTTTCTCTCTCTCAACTTCAATGGCCGGCTCGCTTGGCTCTACAATCTCCACCACGGGCTCATCGGTAGGAATCATGACGGGGTGGTGTCCTTCCCGCCTCTCGTAGTAACTGCAACCACGGCGTTGATATGCCCGGTGGTGCCTCGAGGATTTTGCTCGGGTTGCGCCGGCAATTGTTGACTATTTCAATTTAGCAACGCAAGTTGCTCCGCAATTTGTCCAACGACAGTTGTAAGAGAGTCTTGACCCGCCTTCAAGGAAGCATTGATCTTCTTCTGCTCGACCATAAACTCCTCCACCTTAGCTTCAAATTCAGATCGTTGTTGAGCTTGTGGAGGGTTTTGATTTCTCCACCCTTGATTTTATCCGGGCGGCCTATAGGGTCCAACTTGTTGCTTTGGTGGGAAATTTTGTTGCGGAGGCCCCCTCGGTGGATAATGTTGTTGTTGTTGTTGTTGTTGTGGTTGTGGTGGTGGTCGAGCTTGTTGAGGTAGTTGTTGTGGCGGGTTCAATGCTCCATCATTGTTTGCGTAGGAGAAGCCAGGATGGTTTCTTATGGCCGGATTGGCCCAATATCCTTGTTTCCCCGCGACGTATTGAACTTGCTCCAAAGATCCCTCTCCTTGTTCTCCTCCCAAATACATAGCTTGGGATTGGTCTTGCCAATCACACATTTGATTTGTTGGTGCGGATGTGGAAGGGGGTCCTTGGGGCTCCGTAATATACTTCTCCAGTCTCTCCACCACCTTGTGGAGAGAATCGAACTTGTTTGTCAGCTCCGCTACGGCCTTTGCCTCATAGATGCTAGATGGCTTCAAGGAGGACGAAGAGTGTCCTCGCTCGTCGCCCCATTGTTGATTGTTTGAGGCCATCTCCTCAATTAGGGCCGTAGCTTCGTCGGGAGTCTACGATAGGATGGCCCCATTTGCCGCAGCATCAATAATCTGCTTGGTCCCCGGTTGGAGACCATTGTAGAAGCTATGGACTAGCTCCCAATCTTCAATGCTATGGTGGGGGCACTGATGCTGCAGGTCTTTGAAGCGCTCCCAAGCCTCGTAGAGTGTCTCTTGAGGTCCTTGCTTGAAGGACATGAGAGCACTCCTAATCTTTACCGTCTTGGAAGGCGGATAGAACTTGTCGATGAACGCGCTTGCCAACTCATCCCATGTGGTAAAGACTCCCTCAGCTTGCGTCCTCAACCAATAAAGAGCTTTATCCTTTAATGTGAAGGGGCAGAGGCGCAGTCTGATGGCATCCAGGGCAACGCCCGACATCGGGAAGGTGGCGCACTTTGATAGGAAGAGCTGGATATGGTAGTGGGGATTTTCATGGGCGTTCCCATGAAATGGATCCTGCTGCATCAGAACCACAAGCCCAGTCTTCAACTCAAAATTCTTGTCGGCCGCCAACTCCGGCATGGCTATGGACGAGGTCGTGGAGGAAGTCTTAGGCCGGAGCGTATCTCGAATGGAAATAATCCTCGCCATTCTTGCCGCTAACTCTTCAGGCGTCTCCCGGACGTTCATAAACCTCCCTTCCGTATCGGGTCTCCTCTCCGCTCTGATTCTCCGCAATGTACGCTCGATCTCAGGATCAAACAATATATCAATGGGGTCCGCAGTGGATCTCGTGTACATGCACGGGAAAATAAAGTTTCAAAGAAGTGATTAGCACAATGGAATGGTTAGATAAAAATAAAGAAATAAAACAAAAAGAAAGAAATAGCTAGGGTGGTAGGATCAAACACAATCGCCTCCCCGGCAACGGCGCCAAAAACTTGATCGCTCCAAAATGCAACCCAAAAGGGCGACCAAGAACTTGGTCGGCCCCGGATATACACCCGAAGAACGATTGTAGTTTTACCGCAAGCGCACGGTGTAGCGACGAGCGAGTATCGAACACAGGGAGGACGTTTGACAGTGCCTTCTCCGAACAACCTGGCTATAGGAACAGAAAAGAGGGAATTTGCCTTGCGGCGACCCTGTCACAATCGTCAGACAAGGTATGGAGATATAAAATCAAATAAAGACGCCTAGGGAATGGGGAATCCCCGCTACTCACCGTTTCTCGTCAATGTGATTCATTGGTATCACAATTGCTAGAGTAGAATTTCGGATGAACTAGTTGTAACTGAATGTAAAACCTAGCTCACGCTCTCGCGCTGTTGCCGGTCTATAGCTAACCTAGGTTTGGGTCCAATCTCTTGCAAACCCTAGCCTAGGCAAGCTAGCATTAGGATCAACATCATCGTTCAATCGCGCCCCGAGCCCACTCTCGTGCAAACTCGGGCCACGACCTAGGTTAGGATAGTTCCTACCCGTCCAATCTCTTGCAAACGAGTATCGGTATGGAATTGCTACCGAGAACCCTAGTATCGGTCCAATCTCTTGCAAACCGATACTACGGAAACTCAATTTCATCCGAATTCGGATTTCTAGGGTTTCCTATCGAATTGGGATCCAATCTCTTGCAAATCCCAATCGATATGAACTCCTAGCTATCCGTAGTAAATCGATCCCAAACTAACCCTAATAGTAATTCTAGCGATAGTTCTACCAAATCATCACAAATCGGAAATTGGGCTCGTAGGGTTCATCCCCACGCCCCAAGACGTTAGGACTACTCACAATTCATATCACAAATACAAAAATAATCAATTGGAATACCAATAGAATTCATGGCAATATTCAAATAAGCAATAAAAATGAGATTTTTAATGAAGGGGGAGACAAACCAATAGAGTTCTCCAAGAATCCAACAAAAATAAACTTTTCTCTCCTCTCCAATCACAAGAATCAAAAGCTAAAAAGTTTAATCTAAAAAGCTGCAAAAAAACAAGGGAAAAAGCTCTCCAACCTAGGTTAAAAACTGGGGTTAAATACCCCCCCAAAACTGCCCAAAAATCCGTGACCAAAATGCCCCTGCGCAGCCTGAAAATCGCAATTTACGCTACAGGCAGCGCGGCTCACTCGGCCAAGTGACAAAAGTCGCTCGGCCAAGTGACAACCCCTGAGAATTTCCAGTAAGTCCGGGGTCTTGGGGGTCTTCACTTCGGGCGTCGCTCGGCCGAGTGAGTTGTCGGTACTCGGCCGATGGCTTCTCTTCACTCGGGCGGTCGGCAATTTCCACTCGGCCGAGTGGGTCTTCTGATGCTCAGGCAGACGAAAAACAGTAAGTTGGCTCTTTTTGATGGGCGTCGTCTGAGTGCCACTCGGGTGGACTGGGTTTCGTCACTCGGCCGATGTGGCTTCTGATGCTCGGCCGAGTGCACACATGAAGCGTGTCCGATCTGGTCGGCCGAGCGGGGTCTCGCTGGTCGGCCGAGTGACTCCTTCACTCGGCCGAGTGAGACACCAAAAATGCCCATTCTGATTGTTTTTGCCTCCTCATCGCTCCTACGACGTTCTTTCTTCTTCCGCTCCTCTCCAATAGCTAAATACCCCTCGGGGAAGTCATCGGTGACACTCTGGAGTAGGTGTATCTCGGGATCACTCCAAATCGCTCCAAATCTCCTGAAATACGACAAAAACAACAAATCGTGAAAAGTATCGCAATATTGTCGATAAATCGCGAAAAGCGTGATTTGAGCGATCTAAATGGCATGCAATCATGCGGAAAAAATGTGTAAAATATGGAGTGATCATTGGGTCCTACGCATTCACCATTCGAATCCCTTTGGATTGATAGCTTGTTTGGTGTCTAAAATTTAATGAGCGAAGAGAATTAATTAGTTAAAGTTTGCTTTTATGAAAAGCTCACTAAACTACAAATTAAGCTAAATTAGCTTATATGAATTTTCTTCAAATTAGCAATAGTCCCACATTGCTCACAACGAGAAGAGGAGTGCCGACTCCCTATATAAATAGGGGTGCACTCTCTTCGTTGAAAAAACACACCAAGTCCTCAATCGAGTAGCTCCAGAATTTTAGAGCAAGCTCGATCGGCGACTTAACTATTCTCTCTCTCTCTCTCTCTCTCTCTCTCTCTCTCTCTCTCTCTCTCTCTCTCTCTCTCTCTCTCTCCTTCCTGTTCTCCGGAGTAGTCCTAGCAAGACTACGAAGAGGGTTTCGATTCGGATCCAGACGTCTAAGACGCGGGTCTACTCAAGTGAAACTTTCTACCGCGTGTAATCGGCTTGGAGGTGAAAGTCGGCCCCGGGCGGATCGGTTCGAGGGTGCGAGGCGGCTCAGGCAGATCGAGTCAAGGCGGCTCGGCTACGAGGAGCATCAGAAGACGGTGCGGTACATCTTGCCTGCTCCAGGGCCAAGATTCAGGGTATGTGTTTAAGCAATTATTAGTGTAGATTTAATTTTGTCGCTATAAGATAGATCCCTCTTTGGGTGGTCATATCCACCCCAAGTTGGCATAGATCGGGCTAGGTTCTGGCTCCCTCAGAGCCTAGCTAAATTTTTTAGCTAGCCTAAAAGTTTTGTTTTCGATTTTCCGCTGCGTTTTACGCCCCTGTGGTCCGTCCGACTTAGGACGGACACATATCCGAGCTTTGAGGGTCCGCCAAAAACCCTTCACCAATATGTCATGTATAGTGGACCACTGATGAAGATAAGACATGCGTTTATTAATATGTGGAGCATTCATTGAATGTCCATTGGTAACAACTTGAGGAGAGGATTGTTTGTTCGCCTGGAATTGCACCATGTGAAGGAGTAGGTTGAGTCGACTAAGCAAGCAAATGCTCGGGTCATGAGACTGCGAAGGCCGACCTTGGGTAGCGAGGTCATCCCCATAGATGTTTGTTGACCTCGGGTCCCGAGGCTACTGTGGCAAGAGCTTGATAATAGGAGGTCGACCTCGGGTAGTGAGGTCGTCTTCTGACGGCCTGAGCTGAGCTGAGATCGGGTCCGGCTTACCTCTCGAGCTAAATCAGGAGGTCCCCCAATAGCAGGTCCCATCTGACAGGCTGTACTGGGCCTTACTGCTGATGAGCCCAAACTAGAAACGTTATCTACAATAGCTCCTCATCTTCTGGCTCGACACTACCGACTCGTCTTGCAAACACGAGGTCGGGAGTGAATGGACGAGGAGACGAAACCGAAGAAAAAGAAATCACTTCATTTGACTACACCAACCGAGCACGCTACGTCCAGGCTACACACCAGCATCTAGGGAAGAGAGTGGAAGTTCATCATATCCTCTATCACAAGTGCGTTCTTCTTGGAATACGAAGGGGTTGATTTGAAATGATCTACAGTTAATGCAGGATTTGAGTAGTCAGGGCAGTTCCATGAGGAATCGCTAACGTGGCAAAGGCTAATGCGAGGATCAATAGATGTGGCAGGCTCCACATAATGACTTGATCGGACAGTTACCAATGCTTCACGGCGGTTCTGTTGCCAAGCAACTTATAAAAGGGGGAAGGCAGTTGTTGTCTGTGCTTGTACCTTTCTTTCCAACCTTCCTTTTCCTTGATTCTCCCACAACAAGACCATGTCTGGTACTCCAGCTACTCCGATTATACTGACTCTCAGCTATGCCCTCCAAGCCTTTTCTGCCGACATTAGAGAGCAATTCCACCCTAGCTGGGCATTTTGTAAGCGACGAGTCAAGCATGGAGACTCATTGGAGAGTATGCCATCCCCAGCCCTATCTTATTCGAGCGAGGAACCAGACGAGAGGAAGAAAAAGACATCAAGTTCATCTTCGAGAATGTGGTGTCGTATTGGTCTAAAGGGCGAAGAGGGCCGCAATCGAGGTTCGAAGGCATACCAGGGCTGAGAGGTTTGTTCCTTGCCAAACCACAGTTAGGGCTGAGCAAATGCCTCTGTTGGTCGAAGACGAAGAGGTCGAGTCCAACCGATGCGCTTTGGCTGAGCGCCTCCAGAAGGGGGAAGGGAAGGCGGATGAAGGGCCTTCCGCTAAGCCATCATAGAAGGGGACATGGTGGCGTCCCCCATGCAGGCGTTGGGTCCACTAACCCTTGAGGCAGGCAGTCCTGGTGGAGACCTGATGTCTGACAACATGGCGATGAACCATAAGGTGTCGCCGAGGCATGATCCTGAGGAGGCTATCAAGCTCCTCCGACACATGTGGATGGTAAGCTTCGTTGGTGCCGCTGATCTTGGTGTATCGGCCTTGGCTTAATCCTTTTTCCTTGTATGCAGGATTGAGCGGAGCCAGGCCGCTTCTTCCGTCGCTGTAGGAAATGGGGGAGGCTTTTTGGAGGTGGAGAATGATTTCCTCCAAGGTCTGCTCGACCGACAAAGGTAGGAGCCGAAGGACGAAAGGGCCCTATTGCAGCGGACTGGCCTCGCATCAATGGCTCGATGTGAGATTTCTTCTAATGCTGCTTGAAAATGCAGGGTTGTTGAGGTCAAACACTGCAGACCCGAGCTGTTGTCATGAGGCGAGGCATTGCCTGGAGTTGAGGATTCTCGAGACTTCTGCCGACCTCATCTGATTGGACAGTGTTCTGAGCCTTAGGAAGGAGAAGTTCGACGGCTGCGCCTTAGGGCCTGTTCTTTTGTAGGAATGTGAAATTGGGAAAGTTGAGGGGAGTGAGGAATCTGATGAGAGAGAAAAGCTTGTGTAGTGTGTTCTTTTGTAGGAAAGTGGTGTTGGATTGTGGAGATGGAAAGTTGAGGTGGGGCCTACTTTGTGTAGTGTGTTCTTTTGGTTAAAGAAAGTTGGAGGTGGAAAGTTGGAATGTAGGATAGGGTGGACCTAGGTAAGGTTAACCTCCTAAATAAAAAGAGATCATTTTGGGTTATTTTTTTACACTTGCAGGTCCAATGCAAAAACCAACTACAACAATACTCCGATTAAATACCGGAATGAAAAAGGCCTAATGGAATGCGGCCAGGCATGCGACAGAGTAAAGAATGTCATGTACATTCCAAAATTTTGCCCTGCTATGATCTACGATAAAAAATGGCCTGGACGAAGCATGAGTATAGACAAGCAAACTAGAATGACACAATAATAAAAATTGGGCAGAAATACAAGCAAAAAAATACACGCAATCAGACTGATTGACAAGATACAAGGCAAGGATAGTATTAAAAGTTATAAATCCCAAGTACTCCCAAAGCCAACCATCAACCAACATAAATCCCAAGATACGAACGTTCCAACCATCAACCAACATACAATCCAAAGCATTAGTTATTGTTATACAACATAAGCAAAATAATAACACCTAGACCTAGAATAGAAAACAAAACTAACTTCAGCGAGGTGAACTCGGATAGTAAGGTATCCACCCTAGCGGTGTTAGTCTCCAATTGACCTTCGACCCTAGCCAACCTCCTGTCAATCTCACCCCACCTCATATCATTAGGTACGCTCGCAGGGATTTCACGTATTCCTCCTCTTTCATTCGCTGCCATTAAGTGCCGGATAACAAACGAAGACCACTCACTGTGAGGTGGGTCCTTCCATTCGAAGTAATCACACTGGCCGACGCGCGACGGACAGCTCCAGAACCGTCTGCCAGGGTTCGTAAGAGTCCAAGAGGTCTTCCTCGGTCCCCACTCACCACAGTGGCACCTCTTGGAGTCTCCATCATCCGTATCCAACTCAGGTACCCTGTTCGGATTCCGAAAGCGGGAGCGAATAGAAGTGTTGGAGCCTGAACTCATGTGTGCCTGGGAAAACAAAAACAAAAGCTACATTAATAGTGTGTAATGTAAGTAGAAAAAGAATTTTATAAATAAATTGATTTGAGCAAGTTGGAGTCATACCTGGGAAAATATAATAAGCACTGAAGTCAATGTATCCACCAGTTTTCAGAAGCAAGCAAGTATATTTAACATGTAAAAACCCATAAGCAAATAAAATTCGTGTTCGTAACAATTAGAATGAAAAGAAAAACGTATAGCCCTCAGGAATTTAAATGTTTCAATTACCCAATTAGAATGAAAAGTAAAACGTATAGAACTCATAATTGAGCCCAGATTCCTATCTATAGACATGAAACATATACAGAACAGCCATAAAAAGCCCAATAAGCCAACATATGGATATGGACATGAAGAAGCACATTTAGCCCATATATCCCAGAATCCTTCAGCCTTATGGACATTCGCCAAGGCATGCAACATATACGCAATGCAAATAGATTGAAAACTAGGAATCTTTTATAGCCCTCAGGAAGTTATATTCCTCATTTGCCCAACTAGGTTGCTGGCGGTTGCTCCTTACTTAAGGAACCATCCTGCCTACCATCCATATAATTGGGAAATTAAGATTTTCTTTCACCGCTTTCATGTTTTGCATCATTGGGCTATTGGGATAAAAATTCATAGAGTTCACCTATAGTGCACTGCTGTGAGGCAAAGAAACCATGCATGCCACGGCTACTCACATGGGAATGAAATTCTGAATTATCCCATGACAAATCAAAGCCAAAAATTCCAAGACAAGCCCAAAACATTTCAACATGTAGCTGAAAGGAACAAAAGGAAGCAGAAACAATTTTGACAGGACAAGGAATGTGCAAGCTGGTTGCCCAAAAACATGATCATGCCTTAATACAAAAAATCCCCTCTTAATATCACACCATGCAAAAAGAGGAACCAAAAAAATCCAAGGCCAATCCAATTGCACAATGCTGATTAAATTAGGCAGGAAAAGCCCACAGCAAATGACAGTACAAGCACAGAAACCTCCAAGTTGAAGCTCAAGCATGAAAAGTGAAGTAGGAAAAAAATACCATGTGAAAGCAGTGAATGTTAAAAATTGCAACATCCATAACATAAGGACTTTTCAGCACTGCAGCTTATGTAAGGACTGCAGCTTATGTGAGCACTGCAGCTTATGTGAGCAACATGGGTACAAAAAACATGGGTACAAAAAATATGTGAGAAACATGGGTACAAAAAATATAGTAGTACTGCAGCTAATGTGAGAAGCATATGTGAGAAGCATATTTGAGAAAGCCCAGAATTAGACAGATGCATATATAGTATTCACAAACCCCATGTTTGAGACAGATGCATATATAGTATTCACAAGCCCAGAATTAGACAGATGCATATATAGCATATTTGAGAAAGCCCAAAATATAGTATTCACAAACCCCAGAAAACACAATACTTCAGCTTATCTCCCTACCACTTTAATCATATGCAATTGCATGAAGCATATCAGCCCAACTTGGGTACAAAAAGAATGCACTTGGCTGTATGTTTTGCATATCATCCTGAAGCATATGTGAGAAACATGGGTACAAAAAATATAGTAGTACTGCAGCTAATGTGAGAAGCATATGTGAGAAGCATATTTGAGAAAGCCCAGAATTAGTGAGGAACATATATGAGAAGCATATATGAGAAACCCCAGAATTAGTGAGAAGCCTATGTGAGCAAGGGCATATGTGAGAAGCAGTTGTGAGAAACAAAAGAAGTAGTAGTACTGCAGCTTATCAGCCAACCAAGGGTACCAAAAAATTGCATCATCCAAAACATTGCATCTTATCAGCCTAACAAGCTCTTATAAACCTGCCAACATATCATACTATCAGCCTAACAAGATATGAAAAAATGTAGCCAAAAACATTGCATCTGTCTCATCCAAAAAATGTGTTCAAACTGAACAAAACTGCAAACATTGGATCAAACTGAAAAAACTGCAGATCAGCAAACTGATAGGGAATGCCAAAATAGACAACACACACCCAAAAATATATGATGTTTTACTGAAAGCACTCATATTCCCACATGTAAGTATTCACAAACCCCAGATAACACAATACTTCAGCTTATCTCCCTACCACTTTAATCATATGCAATTGCCTGAAGCATATCAGCCCAACTTGGGTACAAAAAGAATGCACTTGGCTGTATGTTTTGCATATCATCCTGAAGCATCTGTGAGAAACATGGGTACAAAAAATATAGTAGTACTGCAGCTTATGTGAGCAACATGGGTACACACATATGTGCCCATACAAACCCACACCTTGGATACAAACCAACAAACTGCAAGGCTAAGCACATTGTATTCCATCTGCAGGTGAAGCAATCAAATTGCATGGGCTTACCAAAAAAATTTCCTCCAGCCTTCCATTCCCAGTTCAATCGAAATAAAATTCCATGTCAAGCACAGAAATATGGCAACTGCAGCTGAAACATGCACACTGAAGATGCCAACATATATTCTATTGCCCTCAGGAGACTTGAAATAATTCAAAATCCCAAATAAGGTTGCTGGCTCATCAAGCCTACCTTCCAATTATTTGGGATTAATCATATTAAATGGTACCTATTTCTATGCATCATCATTGGGCAAGGGACCTGTCAGAATGGAAAGAATCCAGTAAATAGCTGCAGTTGGATTGTTTCAGATGAAGTTGGAAATTTTTTGTGCTTGACATGGAATTTTTTTGTGCTTGGCCTGGCAATGGGATTAAGCTATGAGAAAATGAGAAGCCAATAGCATGGCTTACAGAAATTGCCAGATTGGAATGAAGCAACCATGCACTGAGATGTTGCAACACATTAATCCACTGAGATCATCTAGATTGCCCTCAGGAAAAATGTTTTTATTCAAAATCCCATATAGGTGGCTGGCTGCTGGAAGAATGTAAGGGCCTGTTCTCTTGCCTAATTAATAAACATTTTAATGTCCCAAATATGACATTTAAAAAAAATCATCTCAAGGTGAAAGAAGCCAACTTTCAGAAGCCCAACCTTCCAACCCTGCCAGGCCAATTATTTGGGTTACTAACATATTGAATTGATTCTATTTCTATGCTTCATCATTGGGCAAGGGTCCTGTCATATTGGAAATGATCAAGTAGCAAACAAGAGCTAGACAAAATTCATGAAATACTGGAATGATGCAAATTGCAACAAATATCAATAAAACTTATGGCATAAACAACTTCAACTAGCAACAAAATTTCTCAAGCTTCAAATTTCAAACCAGAGCAAGAAAAAATTAAATAAAAACTATCAAGCTTCAAATTTCCTCCAAGAACATCACAAAAGTCATGATATCAGGTAAAAGGTTCATAGTTCACCCAAGATCAACATGCCTCCTCCCATACACAAACACATAGACCTACTAAGAGCTCAGGATACCCATAGCAATATTTTTCAGCCACTACTTGCACAGGAAACTCATTCCCTAATCCAACACCACTCCGCATGTACATGACACATAATTATACACCACATAAGCGACCTAGATCTCATGCTAACGTAAACATCCAACCGACATTTCACATCACCTCAACTTCTTCATTTCACCACCACCACACTCCATTGACTCACCACCACCAACCACCCTCAATCCAAGTCCAAGGGGTCGTCATCCCCATCTTCCCCTACACCATATTCCGCCCGTTCCCGTTGTATCATCTCAATTTTATTCTTCAACATACGCCTTCGGGCCCCATCGGGCTTAGCGAAAAACTTGCGGCCTTCACGCTCGTTGTCAAAAAGATATTCGTACACGACATCCAATAAATTTCCTGGATGCTCGGTGTATCCATACAACGTATCGGCTAGCTTTTCGGTCCAATCTTTATGAGATGTACTAATTGTAGGAATATTATGCCCTCGAGGCCATTTATTCCTGTGTGAATAGCACAAACATCTTGTTCGAAATAACAGTAAGATGTTTGGTAATAATTTATCTAAGCTATATTGTAATGTAGTCAACATTATATATAAACTTAGGTAAAGTCCTGAGACTTTATGCAAGGTCAAACGGGTATCGAGATGAGTATCTCGATCATGGAGAAACGTTTGACCGTCTGTAGCATAAGTCTAAAATGGTTCGTGGTCGTAGATGTTCCGAGACAAGGATATCGAAACATCGGATAGACCATTGTGTCTTAGTCTTCACCGTTTAGCGGTGGCGATGATCTCATGATCGCTTGACTTGGCGAAGTCGAAGACGAGACACATGTGCTCATTAGAATGAGTTCACTGAACGATCCACTAGAGTTATCATATGGTTATATTGACCAATCTGTCAGTGATAACTCTGAGTGATGATAGGATAGTTGGTCTTTTGACTTGAGGTCATTTTGACGGACCTGTGCGTGAACGGTGCCACTTAGATCAATTGACCTAGCTTCGAGGCAAGGCCTGTCGAAAGGTCTTTTGATTGGGTGTCACTTGAAACGTACGAGGCGAGTAATGACCAAGAGAGGATTCGTCTCTCCCGGTCAATGGGAGTTAGTGTCGTAGAGTTAGTTCGGTCTTTAGCAAAAACTCTGCGCAGAGTATGTTGGAAGAAGTCCAACATTAGTTGACTAAAGATCGATAGAAACTAACCGGAGTCAAGTTATTGGGGTTGACAGTTTGACCGTACCCCAGACTTGATCCGAACGACATATTTAAGACGAAGAGACTATAACTGCGGAATTCATCACGGAAACAGTCAGGTGGTCCCGACAATACTCATGTCAATGAGTTAACCACATAATGATGATTCCTGAAGCAGGGACGGCAACCACTGCTCGTGGTCACTGCCGTATAGGGCTTCGAGCCCAACCTGTTGTAAGGGTCAGGCTGTAGGGTCTCACACAGAGTGCAACGCTTCGTCTAGTAATAGGTAGAAAATAGTTAGGGAGAATATTTGCATTTGATGCAAAAGAAGAGATAATTGCATTTGATGCAATATGATAATTTAAGCTTAGATAGGGACTATTTTGCATTTGATGCAAAAGAGATTAAATGTGTATTAAATTGTTTAATACAATATTTAATAATATAAACGCAAGGAAAAGTTCATGGGTAAGACGGAAATATTCCGGTCTAGACCCAGGTTCGAACGGCGTCCAAATCGGACGCCAAATGCTCAAGTCAGAGCCAAAACAGCCCAAAGCATCAGACCAAGTCAGGCCCAGGCAGAACAGGCTGCCTGGGCTAGCCCAGACGCTGCCTGGGCTAGCCAGTTACGAGCCTGGGCTTAGCCCAGGCTCGGCCTGGGCAAGCCCAGGCGCAGGCCTGGGCTAAGCCCAGGCCGCCTGGGCTCTGCCCAGGCCCGCCTGGGCTAAGCCCAGGCCGTGCTGCGCGCGCAGAATGAGGCTGTGGGGCCCCTGGTGGGCCCCACACGCCTAGGGTTGTGAACCCTAGGCAGAATCATCATGACGGCTCAGTTTTTGTGAAAAACTAGCCTAGGGCTGATCTTTGGACACACAATTGGAGGGTCAAACGAACTCCGATTGACGAACCGTTTTTTCCTATGCGTTCACCGTTGAACGCTTGTCGTATTGATAGGTTGTATCAATCCTGAAGCTCAACGGTGAGTGAGTTAAAATTCACGGAAGTTTGCACTTTGTGAAGTGCAAACTAACTTGATTTTAATTAACTCATCATTTAGTCCCACATCGGATTTTGAGAAAAGGGGAGAGTCCGCCGCCTATATAAATAGGGGTCTCCCCCCTTTCTCAAAACTCGTCCCAAGCTCTAGATCTGAGCTGCTCTCGTAAATGTTGGAGCACGCTCAGATCTAGGCTTAAAATTAATATTTCTCTTCTCCCTAAATTTCTGCCTTACTCCTGCGGGCTCTAGCAAAGCCACAAAGGAGTTCGGATTCTGGATCTGAAATCTTGGCGGAGGTTTCACTCGCGTGAAACTTTCTTCGGCGGTTGGTTGGCTCGGCGGCACGGGGATTGATCGCCTCGGGATGCGGAGCGGTTCGAGGAGCGGTTCGGGGAGCGGTTCAAAGGAGCGGCTCGGCGTGGGACGGGAGCAGCTCGGAAGACGGCGCGGAACATCTCGCCTGCTCCAGGGCTGAGATTCCGGGTATGTGGTTAAAGTATCATTAGCATTAGTTTAGTTTAAACGCAGTAGGCTAGATCCTTCTTGGGATGGTCAGATCCATCCCAAGTCGGCATAGATCTTGGCATAGGGTCTTGGACCTTAGGGCTAAGTTAAAAATAGTTTTTAACTGCATGTTAATTAGTTAACATAAGTTTTTTTCTTCCGCTGCAAATATTTTTGTGTCTATGTTCCGTCCGACTTAGGACGGGACTAGAATTTTTGCGCCCTAAGGGACCGCCAATCCCCTACAGTGGTATCAGAGCCTAGGTTTGCGTAGTCGATCTAGCCTGCGATTAATTTTAATCTTAAGAATGCTTTTAAATACTTTTTTGTTTTTAAAGTTATGAGATAAATTTTAAAAATGTTTTATATGTTCAAATTTATTTGATAAATTTTTTAAGCGTGAAAGTTTTTAAAATGATGTTTTAATTTATGAGATATTTTAAAACTGTTTTAAAAGTTAAAAATTTTTATGCGATAAATTTTTAACGTAGCATGCATATTAGTGATTTTAATATTAAGTTTTTTTTTATGAGATAAAAATAAAATAATTTTAAAATCATATTTTAAATTTAAATGTTAAATTTATGTATGTTTGCTAAAAAATTGTTTATGCGATAAACTTAGTATATTTAAATGTTAAATAGTTGTGCACTATCTTTATGCGATAAATTAGTGTAGCTTTATTTTAATGGCTTGTTACTCTTGTCCATTATTTGATAACACAAGACAACCCTTCAGGTTAGCCATTAAAAATGATTAAAATTTATTACTTGAATTTTAATGACATGCTATGTTTTAATAAATCATTAACAACAATATTAAGACCTAATTCCTGATTAGGGTAGTCCTTTAAATGAATTTTCAAATTTTAATTGTTATAATTTTCATTAAAGGACTTCGCTTTTAGCGTTGTTAATAATTTATTAAAATCCTAATAACGATTAGGGTAGCACGTGAACCTTATAGTTGATAAGGACTTAATAAAAGTTATAAAACACATCCTAAAATTTTGAATTTAAGGATTCAACTAGTTGATAGGATTAATTAGTTGTTAATAAAAGCTGTTTAGTCTATGGCATACATACAAAAATGACAAGCTTCATTCAATGGACCATGATCCAGTCAATGTGCTTGGCTAAGAGTTCTGGGTCAACCCTTGCTAGTCCAAGGGGTAGTGATCCTGGCTTAGTCAATTCCCTGGCTGAGTTCCGCTGGACCGCAATGTCGCGAATCATGATTGTATGACACCCTGGACTATATCTAAGTCAAATACGTTAATGATCTTTTTCAAGATTAGCCGTAGCCCTCCTTGTTTTAGGGGTTAGTAACTATAGGACCCGCGTTATAGTTGTTGAGATACACTCAAGCTGTAACCTGGCAATCTTATAGGAACCAACTTCTTAAATACATAAGATGACATCTTGACTTGACCCAAACCGACGTTGTCGTGAATACACCGAGCGACGGCGCAAGTTTAGTCAAGGATGTAGTCTGCCCAGATGTAGTCTAAGACCTGACCCAAACCGACGTGTCGTGCATACACCGAGCTGAGGGGCAAGTCAGGCTAGACATGAAAACAAGGGTCCGACTAGACTAGACAATGTGATTTGGATGAGCACACTCATGATCACAAATGGCTAGGGGCAAAAACCGATTAAGAGAGTCATATCCGATATGATCGATGAAGAGTCATCTTCCGATCGCAGAGTCAATCAACTTGTTGAGCTACACTCAAGGTTGTTTAGACTCAAGGTGATTGGAACTCTTACCCATTAATTTTGATTCGATTAAATCGTTCGTTATTAAGCTTTAAAACGATCGTAAAAATAGTGGGAGGATATAGATAGATAAAAGCCAATCTACCTATATTTAATGTTGAACATATGCTAAAACTAGGGCAAGACTATGTTTACCGAAAGAATCAATTGATAATATTGGAATTAGTTAACTGGTCAATAAGTTGATTAATTGAATATCAAGTTAAATTCTAATTGATAGAATTAAGACTATATTCTCGTTGACATTAAATGACCTTCTAAAGAACAGACTTAAGAAATATGATTTCATTAAGTTCTGGGTCCAACAAATAAATTAAAGCTACATGTCACTCGTCTCTATATGAGGCAGCTTGAACATATAGGACATTCAAAGTATGTTTCTCCCTACAACTTGTCGAGCTACCCTCAAGGTTGTACGGACAAACAATTTTGATCCGCAAAGTTCAAAAATTCGATTAAACCGTTTGAGTCGAATACGAGTGCATGAGCGGTGCAAGACTATGTATCCCAACCGGATCTTGAGATGAGCAACTTCTTGAGCTACACTCAAGATTGCAAAGCTCAAGCGTTTGGATACATAAGTTGCTTGCATAGCTATTTATTTATGTTGATATCTAAATGTGATTTAGAAAAAGGAAGAAGACACTTCGGAAAGTCAATTGAGAAAGTTAGTTTAATTTATCATTAGTAGAGGCATAAGTAGGAGGAAATGAAAACGTGACATATTTTGATGTCACATTTCGGAATAAGTTGTTATACAAAAACGTCTAACACATTTTTGACGAATGTCGTCACCTTGCTTCTGAAGCAATGTTTTGTGTTAAGTAATTTGTAAATAACTATATATATATATATATATTAAATGTTAATATATAAATACACAAGATAGTAGCAAACTTATATGGTAAAATTAGACTAGGCCGTATCAAGAGATTAAGCTTCACAAGTCACACAAAGAGGGGTCTGACCTCTCGTATTATGAAGTCTACGGACACTTGTGAGTCTTAGCCTCTTAGATACAATGGCCGAAACCCATCTGTGAGACAGTGGGAGAATGAGTTGTCAAACTCAGTCTAGTACATACTGATGTACCCGAGTCTAGATTAACCAAAATAAGTTATTCGTATATTTTATTAAGACACGTGTTCTTGATGAAACACAAGTCTGATAAAATAAAGAACGAAATGACTAAAGTATTTAAACTGATTCGATTAGATCGAATGGTCAAATACTTAGCTAAATAAAATCTTGTGTAATTAAAAGAAAATGTGATTTTCTCTCAGGTCAAGTCTGTTAACACATCAGTGTGTTAAAAGGTATGAATCACACTTAATTAGATTTAGTGTGATCCATTGAAAGTGACTCTGAGTTAACTCCTCCCTCTGGGTTAAGTCCCAGATAGTAATGCCTAGGTTTTGATAATGTTCTATAAGGACATTATCAATAAATCAATCGTAAGGAAGTTGTATCATTACTCGAATCTCGTAAGACGGATTGTCGAGTTAGACATCATAACTGATGATGACTTAGTCAACTTCTAGGATGATATTCGGAGTAGTAACTCCGATTTAAAACTTGATGCAATCAGAATAGGTCCGTGTGCGTAAATAAATTTGAGAATTTAGTTTACGTACCCAAGGAAAATGTTTCCTCACTTACTGCAAGTAAATCTTTAAGTTGAAAGATTGGTGCAGAAAAGGAAATAGTGAAGTACAATAATGTTGGACGGGAACGGTTTTCATCCTAATTTCTTTAAAACGGATTATGATGAAACCGGTTTCGCCAACAGATGTGTACAGATCTACTCGGACCAAAGCCGATGTAAAACGCTTAAGTTGACCATGAAAATTGGAGCATTCACTTATAAGTTCGTTTTTCTAAATATGATTTAGACGGACCAACTTATATGAATTGGCCAGAGAATTTTCAAGGTCAGTGGGAGCGTGTAATTTACATGCGAGACATCAAAGAGATGGAACATATATTTTGATTAAGTAATCAAAGAGTTTGATTATTTATCAGAAATGAATATGAACCATTTGAAATGACCAATAACTAATTTAAAATTATTATCGTAAGGTACGATGAACTGGATAAGATCCAGGGAAATAAAATATTATAGATTCTGATAGACCAAATGAATTATTTGAATGAGATTCAAATGGTTGGTCTAACACAAACATAAAAACCCCTTAAGTCTATAGTGTAGACGGTTTTAGCAGATCCACTCACGAAGGCTCTACCACATGAAGTCGGGAAAACTTATGTGTAAAAACGATATTAGATATCGAGATAAATGGGCCTGAGTGCAAGTGGGAGATGTAGGAATATTATGCCCTCGAGGCCATTTATTCCTGTGTGAATAGCACAAACATCTTGTTCGAAATAACAGTAAGCTGTTTGGTAATAATTTATCTAAGCTATATTGTAATGTAGTCAACATTAGATATAAACTTAGGTAAAGTCCTGAGACTTTATGCAAGGTCAAACGGGTATCGAGATGAGTATCTCGATCATGGAGAAACATTTGACCGTCTGTAGCATAAGTCTAAAATGGTTCGTGGTCGTAGATGTTCCGAGACAAGGATATCGAAACATCGGATAGACCATTGTGTCTTAGTCTTCACCGTTTAGCGGTGGCGATGATCTCATGATCGCTTGACTTGGCGAAGTCGAAGACGAGACACATGTGCTCATTAGAATGAGTTCACTGAACGATCCACTAGAGTTATCATATGGTTATATTGACCAATCTGTCAGTGATAACTCTGAGTGATGATAGGATAGTTGGTCTTTTGACTTGAGGTCATTTTGACGGACCTGTGCGTGAACGGTGCCACTTAGATCAATTGACCTAGCTTCGAGGCAAGGCCTGTCGAAAGGTCTTTTGATTGGGTGTCACTTGAAACGTACGAGGCGAGTAATGACCAAGAGAGGATTCGTCTCTCCCGGTCAATGGGAGTTAGTGTCGTAGAGTTAGTTCGGTCTTTAGCAAAAACTCTGCGCAGAGTATGTTGGAAGAAGTCCAACATTAGTTGACTAAAGATCGATAGAAACTAACCGGAGTCAAGTTATTGGGGTTGACAGTTTGACCGTACCCCAGACTTGATCCGAACGACATATTTAAGACGAAGAGACTATAACTGCGGAATTCATCACGGAAACAGTCAGGTGGTCCCGACAATACTCATGTCAATGAGTTAACCACATAATGATGATTCCTGAAGCAGGGACGGCAACCACTGCTCGTGGTCACTGCCGTATAGGGCTTCGAGCCCAACCTGTTGTAAGGGTCAGGCTGTAGGGTCTCACACAGAGTGCAACGCTTCGTCTAGTAATAGGTAGAAAATAGTTAGGGAGAATATTTGCATTTGATGCAAAAGAAGAGATAATTGCATTTGATGCAATATGATAATTTAAGCTTAGATAGGGACTATTTTGCATTTGATGCAAAAGAGATTAAATGTGTATTAAATTGTTTAATACAATATTTAATAATATAAACGCAAGGAAAAGTTCATGGGTAAGACGGAAATATTCCGGTCTAGACCCAGGTTCGAACGGCGTCCAAATCGGACGCCAAATGCTCAAGTCAGAGCCAAAACAGCCCAAAGCATCAGACCAAGTCAGGCCCAGGCAGAACAGGCTGCCTGGGCTAGCCCAGACGCTGCCTGGGCTAGCCAGTTACGAGCCTGGGCTTAGCCCAGGCTCGGCCTGGGCAAGCCCAGGCGCAGGCCTGGGCTAAGCCCAGGCCGCCTGGGCTCTGCCCAGGCCCGCCTGGGCTAAGCCCAGGCCGTGCTGCGCGCGCAGAATGAGGCTGTGGGGCCCCTGGTGGGCCCCACACGCCTAGGGTTGTGAACCCTAGGCAGAATCATCATGACGGCTCAGTTTTTGTGAAAAACTAGCCTAGGGCTGATCTTTGGACACACAATTGGAGGGTCAAACGAACTCCGATTGACGAACCGTTTTTTCCTATGCGTTCACCGTTGAACGCTTGTCGTATTGATAGGTTGTATCAATCCTGAAGCTCAACGGTGAGTGAGTTAAAATTCACGGAAGTTTGCACTTTGTGAAGTGCAAACTAACTTGATTTTAATTAACTCATCATTTAGTCCCACATCGGATTTTGAGAAAAGGGGAGAGTCCGCCGCCTATATAAATAGGGGTCTCCCCCCTTTCTCAAAACTCGTCCCAAGCTCTAGATCTGAGCTGCTCTCGTAAATGTTGGAGCACGCTCAGATCTAGGCTTAAAATTAATATTTCTCTTCTCCCTAAATTTCTGCCTTACTCCTGCGGGCTCTAGCAAAGCCACAAAGGAGTTCGGATTCTGGATCTGAAATCTTGGCGGAGGTTTCACTCGCGTGAAACTTTCTTCGGCGGTTGGTTGGCTCGGCGGCACGGGGATTGATCGCCTCGGGATGCGGAGCGGTTCGAGGAGCGGTTCGGGGAGCGGTTCAAAGGAGCGGCTCGGCATGGGACGGGAGCAGCTCGGAAGACGGCGCGGAACATCTCGCCTGCTCCAGGGCTGAGATTCCGGGTATGTGGTTAAAGTATCATTAGCATTAGTTTAGTTTAAACGCAGTAGGCTAGATCCTTCTTGGGATGGTCAGATCCATCCCAAGTCGGCATAGATCTTGGCATAGGGTCTTGGACCTTAGGGCTAAGTTAAAAATAGTTTTTAACTGCATGTTAATTAGTTAACATAAGTTTTTTTCTTCCGCTGCAAATATTTTTGTGTCTATGTTCCGTCCGACTTAGGACGGGACTAGAATTTTTGTGCCCTAAGGGACCGCCAATCCCCTACACTAATTACAGTGGCAACCTTCTCTACTGTGCCTACAAGCCTATCCATCCTATCCTGGACGTCGTTTGTACCCCGACGACGACTTTTCTTCCTCGTAACAGACGGAGGTGTACCAAAGCTTGGCCCGGCATGAATATTCCCCGTCGATCCTGCCGGGGGGATGTCATGGGGGATATCATCGTCAGGTGTCTGTGCATGAGTTGCATCTGCCCCATCCACAGAATCTGCTTGGGGTTCAAACGATTGGAACGTGGACCTCCTAAAAAGCCCCTTTGCCTCGTCATCTCCTATGACGATATACAGATCATCAAGCCACGGCAACGGTTGATTAACATATTGTTTCAACCTTGGGTTAGCCTGCAAGTACATAACCATATAAATTAGGCCTTTTATACTAACAACTGGGATCACTAATTCTTTAGCCCTCAATGTAAATGGTCATACCTTTGTCCATGGTGCATACACCTCATCATCAAGCACTATCATCTTCTTATTAGGACAAAATCCAGCACCACTAATACTGAGGCACGTTGACACATCGGTCATGCGTCGGTGCAACCCTTTCATATGATTCCTGACATTCGTGCTTGTGTAGGATGTACCAAAAATAGCATTGATATGGGCAGCTGCTTGGGTAAATGTCGTAGGCTTGAATGTCTTGTCCGCCTTATTGCCTTGCTTGGCCTGGTCAGCAAGGAACGGAATGAGGGACAAGTCATGTTCCCACTGCCAAATTAGGTTTTTAGGCCCCTTGGCAGTTTGCAGCTTAGCCCTTTTGCTAGGACTTGACACCGAACCTTCTCCCTCATCATCCCGTCGTCCCGACTTCCGCGACGACCCACTACCCCCCGTATGTTCATTCCCACTCTGTGAAGATGGCTTATTGAAAGCACTTTGTGGGGAAGGACTAATACATGGATTGAAACCCCCCCCCCCTTGCAGCAGTTGCATATATCCTTGTGTTGGTTGCATCTGCATTGGCATGCCATATGGATGGAATTGTTGATATGGCATGACAGGCCCTCCACCATGGCAGGGCGGCGACTGATAAGGAGAATCAATGTTCCTACGCGGCATCGGTCTCCCAAGCATTGGATCAGTCCCATGGCCTTCAACACTCCACTGGTTCACATATGGCTGGTCATACAAGGGGGGCATTGGCTCACTACCCTGTCCGGGCTGCGAAGATGACCCTGCCATGCCTACAAGATGTAAGAGTTAATAGGGCAAATTCAAATCTGAGAAATCCTATGTAGATAACATATATTGCATGTATATCAAAAACATTTAGAGCATACGGATTGTAATTCCAAACACAATCAACCATGATGGACTACATATTAAAATTCATAAGGACTCCCCATGCACCCAAACAACACAAAATTAAAAGCCTCCATCACATGCCTTGTTCAACTGTGCTACCATTGTTATGTATGTTACAATAGTCGACCCACATGTCCCATGCGATTTGATCCCTTCGCATTTTCCATTGGTCCCTTTGCTGTGTTTGGTCCCGTATGGGCAACTGTTGGGATAGATCCAAAATCTCATCCTCATGATCATCGGTCACATCCCCGTCCTCCTCATCCACACCCACCTCCTCGTTTAGCTGGGGGTCATGTGGATCAGCTACTTGGATATAATTATGCAGTATAGTGCACGCTAGGACGGTATCGACCTGACTGGGGAATGGATAGTGGGGCTTCGACGTCAATATCTTAAACTTGTTCTTAAGTATTCCGAAGGTCGACTCTATCTTTGTTCGCAATGAAGAATGACTGCGGTTGAATAGCTCTTTGCGATTTCTAGGAACACGGTCAGTATGGTCCTTCAGGTGGTATCGCACGCCCCTGTAGGGCGATATGAACCCTGGCATTGTAGTATAACCCGCATCGCATAGATAATATTTTCCTACATTCAGAAACGTATTGTGAGTATAAAATCCTTGGAAACCATACCTATTAATGTGTATTATGTAGGTAACGGTGTGCAAATTACCTTCATAAACTCGAAGACCTTGCGGGGGGGTAAAGACAGCGCATCTTTAAGGACAGTAAAATCATTTGCCGATCCTTCCCACCCTGCCATTACGTATGTGAATCTTTTATTGGGCGTAACAGCTGCGAGGACATTTTGTGTCACCCCTTTACGTCCTCTAAAGCGAGGAACAAGATTGAGGGGTAACATTGCATCGATATGGGTCCCATCAATCATTCCAATGCAATCCTGCAAGACCAATCACCGATGAAAATACTAAATGAACCTTCACTCAATACATCTAATACGTTGTAACTACCCAAGAATAATCCTTTACCTTGAAATATGGATACCAAATAGGATTATTGATAATCTCAGGGGGTGTCTCATTAGGAGCTTACTTCATAAACGTCTCACGCAAGTTGCCAATTGCCTGCATTACTCGGTTAAAGTACCTGCTAACTGTAGAACCTGACCTGATGAAGTCAACTTGCATTACTCTGTTCTTTGACTTGTGACCAACGATATGAAGAAACATTGCAAGCTTGTCCTCTACTAACACATGAACAGTGTCGTTGAGAAGACCCCTCCCTCTCAATATAGTTGCCAGATTTATGAATGCATGTCTCCGCATTCTTAAGTAGTGTAAACAACTACTTTCACTCCCGTCCAGAATTCTATTCATGTGGGAGTTTCGATGATGCTCACGCAATTCAGATGGCTCTCTAGGTAATCGGTTTGTCCTGCCCTCGTTGTGTAGTAACAGGTTGACCATGACTATAACGATCGTCAAAGCGGCTGCTTCACATGTTTCACAACCCAACTGATCTCCATTTTCATCCATCTATACCGTATTTATTTCAAACATAATACCATGCATAAGGCGATACATACATATGACATTCTAAAAATAATAGATCAATTACAGAAGATAACAAGCTACCATAAACTTTATATGGCACGCAGTAATCAAACATCTACCACACCTATTCTATAAAATAGTGAACCATACAAAAATCTTTATGGCGTACAACATAAAAACGTGTGGCTAAGTCACAATCAACAACAACTGAAAGTGGACTTTAAATTTTATTGAGCCCTCAGGTAATAATTTTTTTTCTCATCTTTGTGTCCAGTCGGTTGCTCCTTCATCTTAACATATAACGAAAAACGTATTAATTTCATTCCTTCTCGTTCCTATTCACCCATGTAATGAAGATGTCATGTGCTGCTTATACGCATAGCACCTTATCATCCACCTTCTTTTATTTTGCCTCTGTTCATTCTTAAGGGACTGTTCGTCGCATTATGTTGAATGAAGGAACCTTCCTGCCTGCTTGTACTCTAGAAATACGTAAATCATACGTATTAAATTATTACTTGTCATCATTGGGCTTCATTTCATACTACATGATATCTGCAACACTGAACCCCATTACTTGCCATGCATGAATCCTCAACAAATTGCCCTCAGAATAAACCGACATCAATTACGCATTGATGATTTCTTGAAAATAATCAAGCGTCCCATAGCAATGCACCAACAAGGAATCATTATTTACATTACTCATTTTCATTGTGTATTTTCATCATTGGGCAATTTATGTAATGTAACCGACTTCAGTTAAGGGTTCAGCTTGCATGCAATGTAGTGTATTGCAAAAATCATGCGTTGTATGTTGTGGCTCGCATATTTGTTGTGCACAAATGTCATTTTTTCTCATAGTTTTACTGCCGCTGCCTAAATACCCAACATTTCACCCTCAACATCCCACGCATAACATCACAAATTGCTCTTTCGGCAGCATTATCAAATTACCTTCAGAATCTAGCAAGCCACCCCACAAACACAGTCATAAATTATACCTTCCGTGACGATAACGGTCCAACCGATTCACGATGCTACTCCCCTCAAGGAGATGATAATGCCGTGGGGACTCCTTACGATCCGCGTCACCGTGGATCAATTTCGGCTACCCACAACAGCTCCATCCATCGTATGCAGCAATGTAGAGAAAGACAGTTAGGAATTTCGGCATTCTTGGCCAAGAAATGCTAAAAATTTAAACTAATTTCACCTAAAAACCCAATTTTTACCTTAATACCTACTTGGAATCTCAGATCGAAGCGCAGATCTGCACAAGCACGCTGCCTTGGGCACTCCCGTGGATCCAGCAGCTGCAGATCTCTTCGGCAACCCAAAAAGGCCGTAGCTTTGAGCAGAAAGGGGAGAAGAAGCAAAATTTTTAGGGTTCACAGTGCGAGAGGGGCGAAGGAGGCAGATGGAGTCACATGGGACTAGGGCTTCCCCCAAAAGTGAAGGCGCACAGGCAGCGGACAGGGAGGCAGTTGGAGCAACACGACAAGGCATTGAAGGTGATCACACACTAGAGGGACCCACCTCCGCAAGGATTCTCACGAAATCACAGCGAGTCGAGAGGAAAACTCAAAGCCCCCCAGATTCCTCACAGCCCCCTCCACGTAGGACTTTCCCAGGCGAGATTCACGGCGAGAAACGAACAGAAATTGGAAAGTTGCGATGAGATTCCGCAAAAAAGAAGATGAACAGTGCTGTTGCAGGCGGGATTCTCGCGAATACGGGCAAAAGAACAGGCCCTTAGAAGAAGTGATCTCATTATGTTTGCTGACACAAACATTTGCCCTCAGAATGCGAGTCAACGGAGTTGAAGTGACACTTATTTAATATAGGATTTGAAAGGACAAGCTTGTTTCCTGATGGAATGCTAACATGGCAGAAAACAGTTCGCTAGCACGTCACGTGATAAATGACTTGTTGCATAGATCTTACACGACGATGATTGGCATCTCATAGATAGAACGGTTGCCACTATCTCCTGTTAAATATAACAACCAAATCTTAATAATACTGCAACAGAATTATAATGAAAGTAAAATATAAGAAGATTATTTGGTGTGATGCCCGTCACAAGGGTGCAATGTCAATCAAGATTACAAGTAAAGTTTTAAACTTGTTTGTTCCACTCTACCCAAAATCTATCAAAAAAGGGAGCTGCTACGTGCACATACCGTTTTGCTCTGCGCACGTCCGCTTTTACTTTTTACTCTGCGCACGAAGAATAAAATAATACTATTTATGTTTCTGCTCAGCGCACGTCCGGGACTACCGTGTAAGGACAATGTGCTATGAGGAAAACACTAGAAGGGGGATTGAATAGTGTTTATAAAAATTAAATAGACAATTACGCCTAACTAAAATCCTAATCAACAAAGATGCAGAATTATGAATGAACAACAATGAACAAGCAAACACAAGTATGTTCAAGGGTTCGAATTACCCAAGTCAACACCGACGTATTCCCGGTAATCATATGTCCCTATCACCTGGGATACCACCTAGATACTCAAGCTAAAATCCTAATTTGAGTTTTCCTTTCAACCCACTTGTAGTAGCCCTACAAGTGTAATCAATACACAATTGATGTCCTTGAATCCCACAACTTAGGATCAAGAAAACTACTTTCACAAACCGAGAGTAAAACCAAATTATGAAAGCTATGAAATTTGAAATAACACTTACAAATCACATATCGATCCTTGAAGTAGAACTTGAAGGAGCAAAGTGATTGGAGTGTTGATCTCTTCCAAGAAGAGAGAGTAGCCTTTTCTCTTGTCACCACCAAATGCCTAGAAGATATGAACTTTGATTCTAGGTTGGAGGGCAAGAGAGAATGATGACTAGAAAGAATTGAGCACTTGAGAGCTTGAGAGCTTGAGAGCTTAGAGATGAGATCAATGAAGTCCTAAGGGTTCCAAGAGTTCTCCACTGGAACAATAGGAGACTCTTTTATAGGTTCTCTATAACCCTCAAAAGAAATACCCAAAGACCCATTCAAAATCCGCGAGAAAAGTACGGATTAATTTTACAGGCAGGACATGCGACTAATGAAGAACAGCTGCTGCACTGTTTCAGAGGGTATGTGAGAATTCAAATGGTAACATACCACGTAAGAAAGTCGACTGATGAAGGTTGTACATTGGCCTGAAAATCGTCAGATGCCTGAGAAACCTTCAACCTGCGTCTGAGTGGCAAAGTGTGAATGTTGACAAATCTCAAGAATTCTGGGCAGGCAGGACATGCGACTGATGTAGTATCCACATGCGCCTATGCCTTGGGCAGGCGACTGGGAAACCAAAGTCAGTCGTCTGTGTGCACAAGTGCGTAACTTGTGAAAAAGAAGGATATGGGCAAGGGTGGACAAGCGACTGATGTGTTACACACAGGTGCCTGTGCCATGGGTAGGCGACTGTGAAAACAACACCAGTCGTCTGATTGTACAAGTGAAAAATTTGACAAAACTTGGGATCTTTGGGCAAGATGGTACATGCGACTGACTAACAAGTCATAGGCACCTAAAACTAGCCAGACTCATGTACATTGTACAACAGTCGCCTGTTACAGTTGAATACAGAAAACCCTAAATACCAAGTCAAATGTGTGTGCATAACAGACGACTGTAGAACAAATCACAGACGCCGGTAAAGAGACATGCGCCTGACAAATGTTCAGCAGTCGCCTGTTGAAAGTCTAAAATGCACAACTCAGGGAATAAAGAGCTAGAGTCCTAGGAAATGAGTTCTAATGAATTCCTAGGCTAGATTGAGTAATGTGTGAGTACTCCAACAGTATACTACTTCAAGGCTACATTCTACTGAGAAAGAATAAAGAGAATAAAGAGAATAAAAATATTTACATTGAATTTGCTTCTCTTCTTTCTCTTGAATGATTTTGAAGTCTTTGAAGCTTCTATCCTTATCTTGATCACCCAATCTTCAACTCTTTGAGCTTTGATTGATCCTTGAGTGTCATTCATTGCATTTGATCTTCATGATTAGCTTAGGCAATGAATTAACTGCATGGAGGGGATTAGTCACAAGTATTTATGTTTTCTCATCATCAAAACCAAGTAGGAAAATGTCCAATACTCAACATTCTCCCCCTTTTTGGTGATGACAAACAATCATAAACAAAAAGAAATAATTGTGCTTTAAAGAATACTTACTCCCCCAACATAGATGCCAATCAAGCTAGACAATAAAGATATGAGCATCTAATGTCAATTAAAGCAATGGTATGATATATGTGAATGAAATGAATTCAATGATTTGAATTTAGGATTTTTGAATCCAAACTCACTATATCTTACTCCCCCTGAATCTACGGCTATTTCAATATTAGATCAAGTTTAGCTTCTAATTGACACAAAATTATGAGTTTGTTTATTTCTCTCCCCCTATGACATTATCCAAAAAGTGGGAGTAGAGAAACAACAACAACTAGTGCTAAATAAAAGTAAAACAATCATAAGAGTATATAGAATAAGATAGGCATTTAATATGATACCAAATGAAAATTGGAAAATATGAAGGTGTATCACACAAATACATATCAAAATCATCAAAACTAGGTTGACTAGAGGAAATGAAGTCCAATAGTAACATTCAATCATGCAATACATCTCAACATTCAATATATATAATAAAGAGCACAGGAAGAGACAATATCACACAATAATAACATAAGAGAGTAATGAGCCAAAGATGTCATCATATAAATATCTATTCTATAAAAGAGAGCATTTTTTGAATTTTGTCCTATGTGGCAGGGGTTTGTCCTACGTGGCAGGGGTTTTATCATACGTGGCAAGTTTTATCCTATGTGGCATTGTAAATTTGGGGGGGGGAAGCTCAAATTTGGGGGGAAAACTATTTGGTGGGCAAACTTGAAATTTGGGGACAGCTTGAAATTTGGATGGAACTCAGCTATCTCCTCGCATTAAAATGGGCTGGGGAGGTGGCGCTTAATCCATCTCTCTTCTCAGCCCAAGTTTTTCTCTTGGCAATCTCGCTCTCAGCCGCAAAAGTTTCAGAGATGCAGCAAGCAATTCGTCCGCAAGGTTTATCGAAGAAGGCGATCGAACAAGAAAATCAAATTGTTGGGGGCAAAGGATCCAAGAGATGGTCATCGAGATTTTGAATTCCATCGACATGGAGGAGACCATCGAGTTCAAGGTCCGATCCATGGCGACAGACAAGCTTGGCCTTGACCTCTCTTTCCTTGACATCAAGCGTTTCGTCTGCAAGGTCTCTTCCTCCTTAAAAGAAGACGATCGAATTACATCAAGAACAAGAGCAATGAGATCAAGAACGAGGAGAAGGCATGACTTCGCTTCGGGCACCACGACATATCCAGCCGATGTGGAGGTGGCGCTCCGGGCACCACGACCAATCCAGCCGCTGTGGAGGTGGCGAACCCTTCTTCTCAGATTAGGGTTTTGATTACTTCCTTCTAATGGTGAAGATTTCTTCTTCTTTTAGCAATTATTTTTGATATAGGATTTTGTCTGCTATGAAGTTTTTCCGAACTATTAAAAGCTGAACCTTTTTTTATGTGTTATATTAGGGGAAAATTTCAGATTCTGGTGTAATAATTTCATTTGTCAAGTAGAATTGATTTGTAATAGACAATTTTTTGGAGCGGTGCAGTAGATTTTTTTGCATCTGTATCAATGGGGGCATCTTCCTCTTCTTTGATTTCGAGCAACCGCCAGTTATCGATCCACCACTACCTCTACAAGTTCGAAATATCAAGATCTCCAAATCATATTACTCCACCGTCTGTGATCTATACCTCGGAACGGAGCATTACATCGATCGGTGCACAAACCCTAACTCTTCTCTCTTGCTTTCACTATTGGTCAATTGGTTGTTTCAATTTGTATAATTTTTTTTCTTGAATTGAGTGACAGATGAGGCATCTTCTGGCATTGCCAAAGCTCGCGAACAACTAGCGTGTGATCTTAAGCCATACACTGCTGAATTCGGCAAATTCGATCCTGGCACGCCCCGCTTCCCAAAAACGCGGAGGCGAAGCGTGACAAAGGCCCGCTTGGGCCAGAGCTGTGAAGCTCGGGCCCAATAAGCGTCTGTAGGGGGGTACCATTTTAAACGATTCAGGTTCTTGCATTAATAAAGTTCGAAACCACAGAAAGTACAGAAAGGAAGTTGCATTCATTAAATAGAGATATAATATCCAACAAGTACAAAATCTAAAGGAAAGCCTAAGCATGGCAACAAAAGATTTAAAGGCAAACCTAAAGGTAGTAACCTCTGAAAGTGTCGTCTAAAAAGACCTCTAGGTCTGGTCCTCGTCGGGCGCGTACTCTGGGTCGACGTCCTCGGCTCCTCGTGCTCCAGTGAGTCTGCCTCGTCCACGAACTCTGGCTGACACCTGACGTACAGCACCCAAGAAAAAAAGAAACTGTACGTCAGGTAAAGTCTACAAGAGGGGTTAGACTTTACTGCAAGTGCACCGAACTTTAAACAACGATTTACTGGTTGATTAGCATGCTGAGGTTCTATTTCACAACAATTTACTGGTTGATTAGCATGCTGTGGTTATAACAGAGTAACACAACAGGAAGTAACGCAGCAGGAAAGTAAAACGGGACAGGTAGTAGTCGTAGCGTGTGCTACCAACTACGGGACTAACCTACAAGTGTCAAAACAAGACGGGACGTGACGGGACAAGACAGGACAAACCGGACGGGACAAGACAAGACAAGTGTGACACGAAGGGTTCACGCCTTACGGTTCGAGGGGGATCAGACCCTCTTGCCGTGTGCACGCTCAACCCTACCCCAACCCAGGAACTCAGGACAAGAAGTACAGGGATCATTTCCGCTAGGGAAACATCCGAAACGCCCGAAGGCTTTTTGTATAACAGGGATCACTTCCGCAAGGAAAGCATCCGAAACGCCCGAAGGCTTTTTGTGTAACAGGGATCACTTCCGCAAGGAAAGCATCCGAAACGCCCGAAGGCTTTTTGTGTAACAGGGATCACTTCCGCAAGGAAAGCATCCGAAACGCCCGTGGGCTTTTTGTGTAACAGGGATCACTTCCGCAAGGAAAGCATCCAAAACGCCCGAGGGCTTTTTGTGTAACAGGGATCACTTCCGCAAGGAAAGCATCCGAAACGCCCGAAGGCTTTTTTGTGTAACAGGGATCACTTCCGCAAGGAAAGCATCCGAAACGCCCGAGGGCTTTTTGTGTAACAGGGATCACTTCCGCAAGGAAAGCATCCGAAACGCCCGAAGGCTTTTTTGTGTAACAGGACACGACATGACAAGTGTAGGGAAAGTTATTCTAGGGTGTCCACACGCACGCGCACACAAGATAGTCCTATGTTGTCAGCAGTTTATTGTTGTCAGGCTCAGACTTCGTTGTCAAGTCTGAGCCGTCACGGGTCGTCCCGGACGCTATCATTTCACGTCCGGTTCTCATCACACACAATCTAACAGTTCTACAAACTAGAACTAAGGCACGGTCAAAACGCAAGTGGGTACACTTGCCTGCGGTGGCGAGTGTGTCGTCTGTCTGGGGTGTCTCGTCCAAGCGTCTCGTCCAAGCGTCTCGTCCGCGGAAGTCCGTCTGAAACAGGTCATGGCGACGGTGTCAGGTCGCGTTTTCAGTAAATCCTATTTAAGTTCATTTCTAGGTTATCGGGACTATCCAAATTGTCACAAGTCACATTTTGATGTTTTATCAACCTAAATCGACTTCTATCCTATGTGCACAGAAATAATTGTCCGATTGTCGATGTCTACAGTGAGCAGCGTTTTAGTGGCGCAGAAAATAAATTTAGTTACAGTTGTCCGATTTTAGTTAGGTTTCCAGTTCGCTACAGTGGGGGTTTGCTACGAGTTAGGGGGGACCAACCTGTCCGGTGTCTGGAGTGGTGCGGACGTAGCGTCTGAACGGCAGAAAGTCTGCGTCGTCTACGGCGTCTCGGCTACGGGTAGCGTAGCCAAGAACTTTCTGGTAGCGGGCCGAGCGTGAGGGCAGCGGCGGAGATGGCGGACAGTGAAGGCGAACCCGGTAGCAGCCCGCGGGAAATGTGGGCGACGTCAAGGAGCCGTGAACAGCGAGCACCAGGGGAAAAACGACGCCTAGGGCCCAAAACAGCAGGCAAGAACACGTCGGAAAGCTACCCGCGGCGTCGAGATGGTATCCGTAGCGTCGGAAACCCGGGCAGCGTGTAAGGGGGGTAGTCGAGTACGGTGAAATGTCGCGGGGCTGTCAGAGTGGTCAGATCGCGGCGGCTGCGCGGTGACATCGGGGAGCGCTGCACGCTGCAACGGCGGCGTACGGCGGGCTGAGAGCGAGGAGGCAGCGTCGCTGAAGGCGGTTTGCGGCGGGGTGCTGCGCTAGAGAGATACGCCAGCGGCGGCCACGGGAGAATGAGGGCGGAGGAGGAGAGATCGGTGCAGAGAGGGGCCGTGTGGATGGCGGCGGCATCGCGTTGAGCGGCGATCGGGATCGGCGCTGAGATCATGGCGGCGGGAGGCGCTCTCTGGCGGAGGAGGCCGCCGGCGCAGGCGGAGTGACGATCTAAAAGGGTGTCGGCGCTAGGGCTAACGGTTAGCCGGACAAGGGAGGCCGCGGGGCAGCGCTCGCGGCCGTGCGGCGTCGGAAAGACAGCAGCAGCAGCAGCCCGTGGCTGCCGCTGTCGCTGCTGCGAGTACAGGCCGGCGGCGGGGCCTTTTTCAGGCGACCGCGGACAGATGCGGGGCGACGTGCAACGGCGGTCAGGCTGTGCGGCGTCGAGGGCTCTCCGGCGGCGATCGGGATCGGCGGTGCGCTCGGGATCGGGCTTTGCGGCGGCGGTGCGCTCGGTGAAGCGAAGGAAGCGGCGGAAAGGGGATCTGAGGGGAGACGGCGGCCTCTCGCTGTGGTCGCCGGCGGGGGGTCGTTCGGTGACCGTGGAGCGGGGAGATCGGCGGATCACGGCGGCGGCTCGCGAGGCGGGGCGATCGTGAGGGGCGTCACGGCGGCGTGAGCGGGCGATTGGGACACTGCGACGACCGGATCGTCGACCTCGGTGACGTTGGGGAGCGGGGCGTCCGGAGGGAGAGGCATCGCGACGGCGCCGTGAGGGGGGGAGAGAGAGAGAGGTGAGGGAGAGATCGAAAATTGGGGGGGGGGGATTTCGGTGGCGGCTGCGGGTATGTTAAGATTTAGGGTTAGGGTTGAAGAATAGGGTTAGGGTTATATTAATAAGATATACATAATGCTATATACACTAGGGTTATAGTTAAAAGAAGAAATTAAAGGGGGGTAAAGGGTGTAGAAAGAGGGGGAATTCTCGAGTAGAATAGAAAGGGCAGTTTAGGAAAAATACTTATGAGAATAAATAGGGAAATAGCCAGATTTGGCTATCAAATACGAAATTTGCAACTGATGGGGAGATCAACGGTCGAGATTTCTCCGAGCGATATCTTTCAATCCGGGCGTCAGAAAAATAATCCGAAAATACCGGGGCGATCGTGGAGACGAGACACATATATCTACGGAGCCCGATTGTGCGTAACGTCTACCAAGAATTTACGTAAAATTGGAAACGACGTTTCGAGTCAAATGACTAAAACGCCCCTATCGTTCAATGTCGTTTTGCGAGAAAACGAGCCGTGAAACGACGTTCCCGAAAATTACATTAAAGTCCAACACTCCGAAACGATCGCAATGGCATATCGCATCGCATGTGCCGGAGCTCAGAATTAGCCAAAAAGAATACGTGCACGATAAAGCACGCGCACGCAGAAAACACGAACGGTCGGAACGCGGCCATTACATTCTACCCACCTTAGAAATGATTCCGCCCTCGGAATCACTCATACTAACAATAATAACATCTATACATAACATTATACCCAAAACTCTCATGTCTACACATATAGATTGCTAATCTTATAACTTCAAACAAAGTTCTTCAAATAATTCTTCATAACCCCTCTTTTTACTGGATAAAGCCACAACTAATCTCGCGTCCTAACACTTAACTATAGACCCATTACTGCTGTTAAATTCCCAACTCCAAGTCCTCATAAAAGAATAATAATCATCTTTGCATACCATACCATTCCACTAACATCATCGTTCAATAACATCTTCAATTTTTTTTTTCAATCTCTTTTCAATATTAATCAATCGCTAAAATGATGTTCTAGTCGATCACCAATCTAAGACGAAGATTTTTCCGATCTTATAACACCTTTCACAAATCAACAATCGTCGTGTCCTCAATACATTCCTTGTCATATCTTCCCATAAATTTATCTGCCAAATAATCGAACTATCAGAATCACCTCTCATCCTAATCCCAACCAAAATTAAGCCCGACTACTTAGCAATCCATTTATCTCTACACGTCATGGTATTCCCAATGTCTTCTCACGTCAACTCATCAATCAGTCTCGATGCTAATAAAGCTCTACTCAATCTCATGATCACCCTAACTCATATTATTCTCTGCAGTTACTCCTATCTACCACCCGTCTAAGCCTTAAGTTTGATAAGTTATCATCTCCTCGCATATAATTTCATTCAATCAGAATTCTCCATTGAGTCCGCCTCACATTGGTATTATAAATAAGTCCTGGACAGCTCATTCTTTTCGTCCGAAGGAAATCTATTCCAATATCCTATTGTTCTAAAATCGGTTAATCATTTCTATAACAAATCTCATCTCTCCCTGAGCCTACTCACAAACCAAATCCTACAACAATAATAGCTAGTCCCAAAACTATAGCAACCATAATGTAACGTTTCTAAATGGAGAGGGAGAGAATAGAAAGGGAAACTTAAAACCAGTGACACATTTTTAAAACATTTGGAAAAAAACGTGTGGAGTCATGGTGATGGATGAGGAAGGATAATTGATTTGTGATTTTGTGAGCAAATTTCAAAAACTTTAAAGGTTTGGTTTAAAAGAAAAACAAAATTTTAATGCAATCACACGCAGTCAAAGATAAGCCATTCTATAATCACGAAAAACTACATCTAAGGAATTTGCCTGCTATGACCCTATTCTTATACGTATGAATACTGTCATTCAGACAACTGCAATCATATCATGGTTAACACTGGGTACATATTCAAGACACAAAAGGCAGTTATCAGGATCCTAAAGATGACACACTCATACAGGTCTACACACTCTACCTATACCCATGCATCACGACAACACCATAAACCAAAGGCCCACTACTAACTAGAGATGACATAGGCAACTACAGACACTGATGTCGACATACAAGAGGGAGACCGAAACCAAAAATGACACGAAACAAGGTTGAAAGAACGAAGTCTGGTAAGGCGAGGATAAGGGGACAGTCGGGTAGATAGGACAAAAATATTGCTAAAATGATTTAACGATGAAAGAGGGGTTTTATGCAAAATATGGTATCATATATTAAATATATATATATATTCACATACTTAAAAGTGAGCAGATGTAGCAAATTAAAATTTTGGAAAAGTAAGACGAATGAAGGATGGGTAGGGTGGGAAACGATTGTTTTACAATTGAAATTAAGTTTACACAAAGATTTTTGGAATTAGTCACGAAGAACATAGAACTGATATAATAATAATAATAAAATAATTGAAGTCCCTCCCTAGTTTAGAAAATATTTTTAAAAGTATGTACGGTAAATGATTTAGAGATATATCTTGTAGTCCAGAAAATATAAATTGAATTATCAAAATGTTAACAAGGTTTTAAAAATGAAAAATATGAAAGATACCGATTAAAAATAATTACCAGATAATAACTTGAAAATTGACAACCAATGAGATTTCAAAATCCAAGAAGGAACTTTCAACCGAAAAGCAAGAAATTTTAAATATATATATAATAAAGGGTTTTCAAGGGAGTTAAACCGAGCGAAGAATTTAATAATGAGTTTCGAAAACATCTCCTTTTTTTTAGAAAACAGGATTTGCAACAGAGGGATTTGCAGAATTATCGACAAGTGTCATGAAACGATCACGTGAATCGAAACATGATCGTACGAAGAAAATGAGTAGGATACGAATCGGGAAGAGCTACGATGGAACATTACGGTCGATAACACAGAAGTGTAATGATCAGAGGGACGCTTGAAGTCAGGGGTTCTAGTCATCGGGTCGTCTAAAGATCAGGATAACTCAGCTCTAAGACTTCCAAATGAGCTAAACTATAATCAGGATCCAAGGGGAAAGTTCCTAAGAGAACCAAGGTTACGTTATGCTGGGTCCGAAGTCGATGGAGCTAGGCGGGTGACTAAACTAAAAGAAGGTCTCTAGAAATCTAATTTGGTCAGAACTAGGGAGGGAGAGGCTACTAAGGTATCCCAAGACGGGTGCGGCTAAATCTTAACTAAGGCGTCAGACTATCAAATTGGGACGTCTACCTAAGTCTTCCTACTATCTAAGACTGGGAAACTAATTCAGACTTGTACGTGGATATTAAATGAATGCGGTACTTTTATTGTTCCGAACTTTTGCAAGACCTGCATGGGCCACCACTAAAACCTGTCACGCCCCGCTTCCCAAAAACGCGGAGGCGAAGCGTGACAAAGGCCCGCTTGGGCCAGAGCTGTGAAGCTCGGGCCCAATAAGCGTCTGTAGGGGGGTACCATTTTAAACGATTCAGGTTATTGCATTAATAAATTTCGAAACCACAGAAAGTACAGAAAGGAAGTTGCATTCATTAAATAGAGATATAATATCCAACAAGTACAAAATCTAAAGGAAAGCCTAAGCATGGCAACAAAAGATTTAAAGGCAAACCTAAAGGTAGTAACCTCTGAAAGTGTCGTCTAAAAAGACCTCTAGGTCTGGTCCTCGTCGGGCGCGTACTCTGGGTCGACGTCCTCGGATCCTCGTGCTCCAGTGAGTCTGCCTCGTCCACGAACTCTGGCTGACACCTGACGTACAGCACCCAAGAAAAAAAGGAACTGTACGTCAGGTAAAGTCTACAAGAGGGGTTAGACTTTACTGCAAGTGCACCGAACTTTAAACAACGATTTACTGGTTGATTAGCATGCTGAGGTTCTATTTCACAACAATTTACTGGTTGATTAGCATGATGTGGTTATAACAGAGTAACACAACAGGAAGTAACGCAGCAGGAAAGTAAAACTGGACAGGTAGTAGTCGTAGCGTGTGCTACCAACTACGGGACTAACCTACAGGTGTCAAAACAAGACGGGACGTGACGGGACAAGACAGGATAAACAGGACGGGACAAGACAAGACAAGTGTGACACGAAGGGTTCACGCCTTACAGTTCGAGGGGGATCAGACCCTCTTGCCGTGCGCACGCTCAACCCTACCCCAACCCAGGAACTCAGGACAAGAAGTACAGGGATCATTTCCGCTAGGGAAACATCCGAAACGCCCGAAGGCTTTTTGTATAACAGGGATCACTTCCGCAAGGAAAGCATCCGAAACGCCCGAAGGCTTTTTGTGTAACAGGGATCACTTCCGCAAGGAAAGCATCCGAAACGCCCGAAGGCTTTTTGTGTAACAGGGATCACTTCCGCAAGGAAAGCATCCGAAACGCCCGTGGGCTTTTTGTGTAACAGGGATCACTTCCGCAAGGAAAGCATCCGAAACGCCCGAGGGCTTTTTGTGTAACAGGGATCACTTCCGTAAGGAAAGCATCCGAAACGCCCGAAGGCTTTTTTGTGTAACAGGGATCACTTCCGCAAGGAAAGCATCCGAAACGCCCGAGGGCTTTTTGTGTAACAGGGATCACTTCCGCAAGGAAAGCATCCGAAACGCCCGAAGGCTTTTTTGTGTAACAGGACACGACATGACAAGTGTAGGGAAAGTTATTCTAGGGTGTCCACACGCACGCACACACAAGATAGTCCTATGTTGTCAGCAGTTTATTGTTGTCAGGCTCAGACTTCATTGTCAAGTCTGAGCCGTCACGGGTCGTCCCGGACGCTATCATTTCACGTCCGGTTCTCATCACACACAATCTAACAGTTCTACAAACTAGAACTAAGGCACTGTCAAAACGTAAGTGGGTACACTTGCCTGCGGTGGCGAGTGTGTCGTCTGTCTGGGGCGTCTCGTCCAAGCGTCTCGTCCAAGCGTCTCGTCTGCGGAAGTCCGTCTGAAACAGGTCATGGCGACGGTGTCAGGTCGCGTTTTCAGTAAATCCTATTTAGGTTCATTTCTAGGTTATCGGGACTATCCAAATTGTCACAAGTCACATTTTGATGTTTTATCAACCTAAATCGACTTCTATCCTATGTGCACAGAAATAATTGTCCGATTGTCGATGTCTACAGTGAGCAGCGTTTTACTGGCGCAGAAAATAAATTTAGTTACAGTTGTCCGATTTTAGTTAGGTTTCCAGTTCGCTACAGTGGGGGTTTGCTACGAGTTAGGGGGGACCAACCTGTCCGGTGTCTGGAGTGGTGCGGACGTAGCGTCTGAACGGCAGAAAGTCTGTGTCGTCTACGGCGTCTCGGCTACGGGTAGCGTAGCCAAGAACTTTCTGGTAGCGGGCCGAGCGTGAGGGCAGCGGCGGAGATGGCGGACAGTGAAGGCGAACCCGGTAGCAGCCCACGGGAAATGTGGGCGACGTCAAGGAGCCGTGAACAGCGAGCACCAGGGGAAAAACGACGCCTAGGGCCCAAAACAGCAGGCAAGAACACGTTGGAAAGCTACCCGCGGCGTCGAGATGGTATCCGTAGCGTCGGAAACCCGGGCAGCGTGTAAGGGGGGTAGTCGAGTACGGTGAAACGTCGCGGGGCTGTCAGAGTGGTCAGATCGCGGCGGCTGCGCGGTGACATCGGGGAGCGCTGCACGCTGCAACAGCGGTGTACGGCGGGCTGAGAGCGAGGAGGAAGCGTCGCTGAAGGCGGTTTGCGGCGGGGCGCTGCGCTAGAGAGATACGCCAGCGGCGGCCGCTGGAGAATGAGGGCGGAGGAGGAGAGATCGGTGCAGAGAGGGGCCGTGTGGATGGCGGCGGCATCGCGTTGAGCGGCGATCGGGATCGGCGCTGAGATCGTGGCGGCGGGAGGCGCTCTCTGGCGGAGGAGGCCGCCGGCGCAGGCGGAGTGACGATCTAAAAGGGTGTCGGCGCTAGGGCTAACGGTTAGCCGGACAAGGGAGGCCGCGGGGCAGCGCTCGCGGCCGTGCGGCGTCGGAAAGACAGCAGCAGCAGCAGCCCGTGGCTGCCGCTGTCGCTGCTGCGAGTACAGGCCGGCGGCGGGGCCTTTTTCAGGCGACCGCGGACAGATGCGGGGCGACGTGCAACGGCGGTCAGGCTGTGCGGCGTCGAGGGCTCTCCGGCGGCGATCGGGATCGGCGGTGCGCTCGGGATCGGGCTTTGCGGCGGCGGTGCGCTCGGTGAAGCGAAGGAAGCGGCGGAAAGGGGATCTGAGGGGAGACGGCGGCCTCTCGCTGTGGTCGCCGGCGGGGGGTCGTTCGGTGACCGTGGAGCGGGGAGATCGGCGGATCACGGCGGCGGCTCGCGAGGCGGGGCGATCGTGAGGGGCGTAACGGCGGCGTGAGCGGGCGATTGGGACACTGCGGCGACCGGATCGTCGACCTCGGTGACGTTGGGGAGTGGGGCGTCCGGAGGGAGAGGCATCGCAACGGCGCCGTGAGGGGAGAGAGAGAGAGAGAGAGGTGAGGGAGAGATCGAAAATTGGGGGGGGGGATTTCGGTGGCGGCTGCGGGTATGTTAAGATTTAGGGTTAGGGTTGAAGAATAGGGTTAGGGTTATATTAATAAGATATACATAATGCTATATACACTAGGGTTATAGTTAAAAGAAGAAATTAAAGGGGGTAAAGGGTGTAGAAAGAGGGGGAATTCTCGAGTAGAATAGAAAGGGCAGTTTAGGAAAAATACTTATGAGAATAAATAGGGAAATAGCCAGATTTGGCTATCAAATTCGAAATTTGCAACTGATGGGGAGATCAACGGTCGAGATTTCTCCGAGCGATATCTTTCAATCCGGGCGTCAGAAAAATAATCCGAAAATACCGGGGCGATCGTGGAGACGAGACGCATAGATCTACGGAGCCCGATCGTGCGTAACGTCTACCAAGAATTTACGTAAAATTGGAAACGACGTTTCGAGTCAAATGACTAAAACGCCCCTATCGTTCAATGTCGTTTTGCGAGAAAACGAGCCGTGAAACGACGTTCCTGAAAATTACATTAAAGTCCAACACTCCGAAACGATCGCAATGGCATATCGCATCGCATGTGCCGGAGCTCAGAATTAGCCAAAAAGAATACGTGCACGATAAAGCACGCGCACGCAGAAAACACGAACGGTCGGAACGCGGCCGTTACAGATCCCAATGCTGTAAGCTAAGTTTGTTGGCTTAAATGTGTATGGCCTAAATGTGTATGGCTTAAATATGTAATACGTGGATGTAATACAACATTGGGATACAAAAATTAAATGTGTTTGGCTTAAATGTGTATGGCTTAAATGTGTAATATGTGGCTTAAATGTGTATCACTTTCAAAAGCATGGAGTTTTTGTCTTAACTTTTGTTTAATTTTGTATAATTTTGGTTCAATGAAATATGTAATACGTGGCAGGAGAATTTAGAATCGTGTTTGCAAGATATGGGACTCATTGCAGACATTGTTTGTTGCATGTAGCATTTACTGGCGATCTCTTTACCCATGATGTTTGTTTGTGTTGAAATGTGTATTATTAGTTTTGATTTTAACTGAAACATATAATCAAATATGTTGATTTTTCAGGATTCTTTTGAAAGTGATGACAAAGCAAGGAGTCTTTTGCAGAATGTGTCGGCTTTGCTTATACACGAGGATTATTTTTTTGGTATTACTCCGGAATCATCTACCATATGGTTTGTACTTAAGATTATTTGATACTTCTTCGGTATTATTGCTTTGATATTATTGCAATCCATGGGTTATTTCTTTGGTATTATTGCAATCTTTGGACGTAATATAGTCTGGAGTCTATTTAAATTTCTATTGGGGTAGAGCATGATATAAAATTAGAACTTTTATGGTGAAAATATTTAATAGCTATATTATAATTAGTGACATCATTTTGAATATTTCAATGGAAAAAAGAGTGGTATGTTAGTTTCAGTTCTCTCTTTACGATAAGTTTTTTACTTTGTTGTGTGCAAACATGATTGTTTTCTTATGTGTCATCAAGAAAGTAAGATAACAAGTGACTAACATCCTTATATTGAATCCACGTGTTTCAATTTTTTAATGTAATGGATGTAAGATGGATTGATCCAAGATTGCATGTCATAGAAAAGCAGAGCTACACGACATTCAACAAATCAATTCAATTGGAGCCAAAGTTGTGGAAACTCACCTTCCATATTTACACAAGCAGCCTATTCTTAAGGCAAGACGATCAACTTCCTAAACATTATGGTGAAAGTAAACAAAAGTCCAAAATAGGAGCATAAATTTGACTTTTCACAAATCCACAATGTATGGCGACTGAAACTTACATAAATCCTTCCTTTAATGACCTTGCCAATCTTTTTCCAACAATCATCTTTTTCGAAGAAGTTCCTAATCCAGAGCAACATTGAAACATTAAAAAATAGATAGAAAAATATGTCATTTCGAAAAATGTTTAAAAATATCTACCCAAGCATCTACACAACACCTTATGATCCATGTGTACTGCCACCATAAGAGTAGATTAATAAGAATCAAAAGTACAAGCAATTATTGTTGTACCGGTAGATTTCATAGCATCATTGTCTTAAATAAGAATCAAAAGTACAATCAATTATTGTTGTACTGGTAGATTTCACAGCATCATTATCTTAAATATTGGAAGTTGTATCTTTTTCCACAGATCTATGATGTGGTATACATTTTAGCTTTTTCTTCAATTTTAATTGTTGTAAAGTAATATTGAATACTAAGAAATGGCACATTAGATTGTTTATTTAAATTACACACATTCATCAGTGGCGAGGGTAGATACAAATCATACGATTATCTCTAATGATGAAATTAATAGGCCAGGTTTCTTAATTAGAAATAGCTACAATTATTCCAAATAAATCTAATAGTATGTCCTTTCTATATTACATTCATTTTTAATGGAAATAACAACCAATTATATCAACATATTGATATACTTTAGTATATGATAACTGTAACTGAACAAAAAATTGATTTTAGAGCACAAGTGATCTTCTGCGAAATTCCTTCTTTGGTATTAAATTGAATGTTGTCATTCGATGCATTCTTTGTTATTGAGTTATTGGATGATTTAGGCTTCTTTGTGTCTTGGTAGAAAATTTTCTGAATGATTGTGACTCTCTGATGCATTATAAACTTCTTTCAGGTCGATAAACATTACATATGCATCGACATATGCATCGAACATGTTGATTCAGGATATTCAGGCTTGATATTCATATTCATACTGTTTGTTTTTGCATGTATGGAGTATCCATGCTTTTGAATTATGTTCAAGATATTCACATTGCCATACTCCTTCTCTTAGCTTATAATGGTTCAGACATGTGCATTTCCAGGCATGTGCATTTTTCTTCTTCTTTTAACACTGAAATAATCTTCCAATGTTTTTGTTTGGCCATGTATTAGTTTTCATGAGTACACTCCATGTTGGAAGATCTGATTGTTATCAAAAGGTTTTACACTTTTTAGAGTTCAAAGATGGAAATTGGTTAAGATTAGTAGAGAATTATCCATGTCTTAATGCATTCAGTTAACAGTTTTGCATTCACAACCAACATCCACTGCTCCAACTGCTGCATATGTTGCCCGAGAAATGTTGTTCAAGGAGGAGGATGAGATATAGCTGTATGTGGGGAACAAGCTCGTAGGCAGCAAGATCAATCTGGAAGTGCCTGAAAACATGGGTCAAGATATAGTTGTATGGCAGATGAGAGATGAGAGTGGTGATCTTTACGCGGTCCATCCTGTCAAGAATAACACCTGCCTAGTTTACCTCCATCCCAGATAAGATAGCATACATGTACTTCAGGATGTTGTGTGAAGGGTGGTCAGCTGATCCATATTTCGATAGCATGTTGGACTTGACCACATGGTGGACAGCCCAACCACATTTAGAGAACATGGATGTCTTCACCCTAGAGGTGAGAATAGGAGGGATAACAGTGAACATGTCCTGGAGGACTGATCTAGCTCAGAAACCCTAGAGATGGATATGCCAGCAGGGAGAGATCCGGTAGATGGAATGGAAAGGATAGACCCTAAAAGCTTGGGGTCAAGCTTGATGGACATCCCCTAGACTACAGTATCTAGAATCCCAGTGTCGTTATACTCACCGCGAATGTGGTTAGCATAAAATAAATTCACGGGCATCAAATGGGGTTTAAGAGAGTCAACCTGAGAATATCTAAAGAGATCGACCAATTTGGTCGTGGTCAGAAGCTGTGAAAGATTCTCGGCTTGGAAAGCAGGATACAATAGGAATCGCTCCTTGAGGAGCTTCACATTGATCAAGGCATTATATGTTCCCAAGCACTTGTTGTCACGACAAGTGGGGACAAATGATGCGGGAGCCCTAGAAGGAGGAGATGGAGGATGTTCTTAGTCATGAGCATCAGGATTGGAAGGCTCGACATGGGGTTCAGCATGAGGAATTTCGGCCTGAACATGGGGTTGGGCAGGGAGAATGGCTAGAGGCCTAGAAGACTGAACTTCATCAGCCGGAGTTTGCTTGCGTCTACGCTGAAGTGGACGCTCCTCACTCGACCAAGAGGATTCGGATACTGATAATTCAGATGATGGGGTTGCATTCTTGGTGTGTGTGGGGTTTGGCATGCCCATTGGTAGGGGCAGGCTTAGGGACCCAAACCCTAGGCTCACGAGGCTTCTTAAGGGATTTCACCGTAGAAGTGGAAGTCTGGGTGCCATTGCAATGAAACATAAAATGAAGATGAAGAAATCGACACCAAAACTAGGGCACGAATTGAATGGAAGGAGTCGAAATTTATACCTAGTTGATGGAGGAGGAAGGAGGACGACTCAACGGAGGAGGTAAGAAGACGAGTCGACGGACGTGGGTGCTTGATCGATGGAGGAGGAGGAGAGACTAGTTGAGAGGAAGGAGAAGATCAATCGGGGCTTTTGAATCGGAGGAAAAAGATACAATGAATGATCGACTGTTATAGATTAGGGGAAAATGAGATCTGAGCCATTGGATCAAAATGAATGGCTCAGATCAAAGACTATGAACCGCCAAACACGTCGGACAGGCGACTGATGCACAACGAGCAGTCACATGTCAAGCCCTAAATAAAAAATAGCTCAGAATAGAGACATGCACCTATAGAACAAATCGTAGTCACTTGTCGATGGACAGGCGCTTGGGAAATGACCTATAGTGGCCTGCTGTATGATCACTCCATATTTTACACCTTTTTTCTGCATGATTGCATGCCATTTTGATCGCTCGTATCGCGTTTTTCTCGATTATTCGACAATATTGCGATGCTTTTCACGATTTCTTGTTTTTGTCGAATTTCAGGAGATTTGGAGTGATTTGGAGGGATTCTGAGATGCACTCAATCCGGAGTGTCACCTGTGACTCTTTTGAGGGGAATTCTGTGATTGGAGAGGAGTGGAAGAAGAAAGAACGTCGTAGGAGCGACGAGGCAGCAAAAATACGAAGATTGGGCATTTTCTGCATGTCACTCGGCCGAGTGAAGGAGTCACTCGGCCGACCATCGACAGCCCGCTCGGCCGGCCAGATCGGACACGCAACAGACTGAGTATCAGCGTGCACTCGGCCGACCATTGCCAGCCCACTCGGCCGAACCACGGAGACACCACTCGCCCGAGTGGCATTAAGACGACGTCAAGAAAAATCCCAGACTTACTGTAATCCGTCAGTCAGCGCCCGAGTTCCGACTCGGTCGAGTGAAGAAGTCCCCTCTGCCGAAGCAAAGAAAGTCACTCGGCCGAGTGACTCCCGAGGAGCCGACCCCCAAAAGTCCGAAGTTACTGGAATTTGTCAGGGTTTGTCACTCGGCCGAATGACATTTGTCACTCGGCCGAGTGAGCCGCGCTGCCTGTAGCGTAAATTGCGATTTTCAGGCTGCGCAGGGGCAATTTTGTCACAGTTTTTTGGGCGATTTTGGGGGGTATTTAACCCCAGTTTTTAACCTAGTTTAGAGAGCTTTTCAGAACTTTTTGCAGTCTTTTTAGATTACTTTTTAGGAGATTAGATTGAGCTTTTTGGAGGGAGATAAAAGTGTTATTTTGTTGGATGCTATTGTATCTTCATTGGTTTGTCTCTTTCTCTATCAAAAACCTCATTTTTATTGATATATTGAATATTACAATGAGTTCTATTGTTTTTATTATTGAATTTCCATTGAATTGCATAATGAATTGTGAATAGTTTTATCGTCTTAGGGCGTAGGGATGAACCCTACGAACCCTATTTCTAATTTGTGATGAATTGGTGAAATTATTGCTAGAATTGATTAGGGTTAGTTTGGGATTGATTTAATACGAATAGCTAGGGATTCATACCGATTGGGATTTGCAAGAGATTGGATCCCAACTCGATAGGAAGCCCTAGAAATTCGAATTGGGTTGCAATTGGATTTCTCTGGAATCGGTTTGCAAGAGATTGGACCGAAACTAGGGGTTTCGATTGCAATTCTATACCAATACCTGTTTGCATGAGATTGGACGGGTAGGAACTATCCCAACCTAGGTCGTAGCTCGAGTTTGCACAAGAGTGGGCTCGAGATACGATTGAACGATGATGGTGTTCTTCACGCTAGCTTGCCTAGGTTAGGGTTTGCAAGAGATTTGATCCTACCCTAGGTTTGCTATAGACCGGCAATAGCGCGAGAGCGTGAGCTTGGTTCCACATTTAGTTGCAACTAGTTCACCTGAGTTTCGAGTCTAGTAATTATGAAACCTACGAATCACAATGACGAGATACAGTTTGTAGCGGGGATTCCCTATCCCTAGGCGTCTTTATTAATTTGATATTTCCTTTATACAATTGAACGACTGTGACTGCTTTATTGCGAATATTTCTCGACTGTTCTTATAGCCAGGTGAATTGAAGAAGACACTGTCATTTGCCCTCCTCGTGTTCGATACCCGCTCGCCGCTACACCGTGCGCTTGCGGTAAGACTACGAGTCGTTCACCCCGGTTGCGCGTGCACACTACCGGGGCACGATCAAGTTTTTGACGCCGTTGCCGGGGAGGCGATAGTGTTTGATTCTACCTACCTAGCTATTTTTCTTTTTGTTTTGTTATATCTGTTTTTATTTTACCATTCCTTTGTGCTAACTATTTCTTTGAAACTCTGTTTCCCCTTGCATGTACACGAGATCCACGGCGGACCCCGAAGAAATACTATACGATCCGGAGATCGAACGTACATTGAGGAGGATCAGAGAAGAGAGGAGACTCGATACGGAAGGGAATTTTATGACCCATCCTGAGACACCCGAAGAATTGGCAGAGCGAATGGCGAGGATCATTTCCATTAGAGATAGGCTTCGGCCTAAGACTTCCTCCACGACCTCGTCCATAGCTAGGCCAGAGTTGGCGGCCGACAAAAATTTTGAATTGAAGACCGGATTGGTAGTTCTGATGCAGCAAGACCCTTTTCATGGGAATTCCCATGAGAACCCTCATTACCACATCCAGCTCTTCCTATCAAAATGTGCCACCTTCCAAATGTCGGGCGTCTCCATAGATACTATCAGACTGCGCATCTTCCCCTTCACACTCAAGGACAAGGCCTTATAGTGGTTGAGGATGCAAGCTGAAGGAATCTTCACCACTTGGGATGAATTGGCGAGTACCTTCGTCGACAAATTTTACCCGCCCTCCAAGACGGTGAAGATAAGAAGTGCTCTCATGTCCTTCAAGCAAGGACCGCAGGAGACTCTCTATGAGGCATGGGAGCGCTTCAAGGACTTGCAACATCAATGCCCCCATCACAACATAGAGGATTGGGAGCTTGTCCACAGTTTCTACAATGGACTCCAACCGGGCACAAAACAGATTATTGATGCTACCGCCAACGGAGCCATTTTGTCAAAGACCCCCCGATGAAGCTACGGCCTTGCTAGAGGAGATGGCCTCCAACAACCAACAGTGGGGAGACGAGCGAGGACATTCTTCATCCTCCTTGAAGCCCACAAGTATTTATGAGGCCAAGGCAGTGGCGGAGCTTGCTAGTAAATTTGACTCTCTCCACAAGGTAGTGGAGAGGTTGGAGAAATTCATTACCGAGCCGCAAGGAGCCCCTACTACATCCGCGCCGACAAACCATATGAGTGATTGGCAAGACCAATCCCAAGCCATGTATGTAGGAGGAGAGCATGGAGAAGTAGCTTTGGAGCAAATTCAGTATGTTGCGGGAAATTCCGGATATTGGTCCAACCCGGCCGCTAGAAACCATCCGGGTTTTTCCTATGCTAATAATGATGGTGCCTTGAACCCCCCGCCTCAACAACCTCCTCAAGCTTGGGCTCCACCACCACAACCGAATTATCAACCAAGGGGGCCACCGCAACAAAACTTCCCACCTAGGCAACAAGTGGGACCTTATAGGCCACCCGGGTATAATCAAGGTTGGAGAAATCCCAACCCTCTGCAAGCTCAACTACGTTCGGATTTTGAAGCTAAAGTGGAGGATTTTATGGCGGAGCAGAGAAAGATTAACGCCACGTTGAAGGCGGGACAAGATTCTCTCACCACCGTCGTCGCTCAAATTGGGGAGCAACTTGCGTTGCTCAATAGAAACAACCAACAATTACCGGCTCAACCCGAGCCAAATCCACGGGACAACACTGGCCATATCAATGCGGTGGTTGTGGTTACAACAAGAGGTGGGAAGGATACCACTTCCCCCATGACTCAAATCAAGGAACCCGTGGTGGAGATTCTAGAAGAGAGCGAGCCTGTAATTGAGGTGGAAAAGGAGAAGGAGCCGCAAGAAGGAGCAAAATCTAGAGTGGAGGAATCTATTGATGAGCGCCGATTCATGCCACCGGTGCCTTTTTCTTAACGGCTAGATAGAGCCAAGATCGAGAAGAGGCTAACCAAGTTCCTCGAATACTTGAGAGGGGTGAGCCTCAATATCCCTTTCCTTGATGCCATAGTGGAAATACCGTCCTACGCGAAATTCTTAAAGGACTTGATTACGGGAAGGAAAAGGAAGGAGAAGGTCATGCTCGCGGAACAAGGAACTTGGTTCACTAGGAAGGAGAAGGAGCCCGCCAAATTTAAAGATCCCGGGAGCTTCCGGATTCCTTGCACACTCGGAGGCGTCCCCTTACAAAAAGCATTGGTTGATTTGGGCGCTAGTGTGAGCCTCATGCCTCTCACCATGTTCCGGAAGTTAAATACCGGCACGGATTTAAAGCCAACCGACATGAGGATTCAACTCGCGGACGGTCGGATTACAAGGCCGGTTGGGATCGCGGAGAATATCCCACTCCAAGTTTCGGGGGGCATATGCTTGCCTTGTGATTTCGTGATCATGGACATCAAGGAGGAGGGTGACACATCGCTCATACTTGGACGCCCATTCCTCGCCACCGCCGGTGTAATCGTCGATGTGCGGGAAGGGACTCTTACCTTGAATGTCGACAACATTGAAGTCGATCTCCATATACCAAAGGCTATGAAGCACATGCCGTATCATGAGGAGCTAGATTACTTGGACCTCCTTGACGAGGTTATAGAAGAGGCTATCCCCTACTCCATCGGTGCACTCCATGATGACAGCTTCGAAGAAGGCCAAGATTTGGTCGAAGAAGAGAAGATGGAGGACTCTCCCAATAGCCCCACAGCGAATGATGATGGCGACGCCGATGTCGCGAGAATACGGGAGCTTTGTAAGCCCTCGACATTGAAGAATCCGAAGAAAGCTCCACCGATTCGTAGATCGGTGTCACCGACAAAGTCGAAGACCGGAACAAGCTCAGGAGCCATCCCCCAACATTTCTCATGATGAAGGGGCGCTGAGGAAGGCCACGCACCACCACGATCCAAATCCGAGCGGTCTTCCCGGCAAGTTCGACGGGTGTATCTCATATGCACCCAACATCACGCGTTAATTAAAAATCCAAGGGGGTCGAGCTCAAGACCTTAAACGAGCACGTGTCGGGAGGCAACCCAACAGTTTTTGCATTATTTTATTTGGTTTTTATTTTTATTTTAGACTTTTATTAGTGTTTTGAGTCTTTTTGCCCATAAAAATCGTGACAACGGGTCTTAATTCTTATGTCAGAAGAGGAGAAAAGGAGAACTCTCATATGGAGGAAGATAGAGGCAAGGAAGAGCACTCCAGGAATGCGCTCGAGGCTTAGGAAGAGGAAGAAAAACAGAGAGTAGAGTGAAAACGGAGCCCCGAAGCAGAAAATAGCATGTCACTCGGTCGAGTATCATATGCGACTCGGCCGAGCAAAGAACCCCATTCGGCCGAGTGGGGCACCAACCAGGGAAGTCTGCGAAACCAACTCTCTGTCTTTTTTGTGCATTTCGTATTAACTGCCACTCGGCCGAGTACGTTTAGTCACTCGACCGAGGGAAACGGATACCCTCCTAGGGCGAGAATTGTCGAGTCGCTTGTGCCACTCGGCCGAAGGAGTTTTCTCCCTTCGGCCGAGTGGAACATAGCCACTCGGCCGAGTCGTAAGTGAGAACGAGAATTTTTCGAAATTTATTTTCGTTTACGCACTCGGCCGAGCGACATTGGCACTCGGCCGAGTCGTAACAATTTATATATAAGGACGGGAGCGGGCGCGATTTTCTAAAACCCAAAAAACCCCCGATCTGTCGCCCGAGCCCCCGACTCTTCGTCTCCCTCGCCCACTGCCTCGCACTCCCGCGCCCGAACCAACCCCTGCCGACCGGCGACCGACCTCCCCTCGTCGCACCGACCGACGGTCGCCCTCCACCTCGTCGGCGCCTCCTCGATTTGCCCCCTATCACCTCGGCTATCTTGAGGGAGCTTTGGGGAGCTTCAGGACGCACTTTTTACTTCGCGGAGGCGGCGCTCTTCGCACGCACTTGCTAATTTGCTCTCGCGGCATGTTCAGGTACACTCGTTCCGTTTATTAAGCACGCCGCATTATATTTTTGTTGGGTGAGCACTCGCGGCACACATGCCAACCTGTACTAGGCCACGCACGCGGGGAGCCTCTTCCAAGCGGAAGAGGACCGATGATGCCGGTCCCTCTCACGCTAGGGAGGACTCCCCTCCACTTAGCCCGCCACAGCCACCACCACCCACACAGCCGCTTCCCACCGATCCCATCCACGCATAGCCTATCCCCGCCGATTCTGTCCCACCACCGGCTCCCGCTGTCGGGCCGCTGGGGATCACGTTCAGAGAAGACGCACAGCGCGTCCGATTTGAGCGTATTGCCCAGCGCTCTATAGTACCCTCTAGGTTCGCACACTTAGCAGACCTTGACCGCCTAGGGGTGCTAGAGGGGATGCTCACGTTGTACGAAAACGTGGGTTGGCACGACTTCTTGTCTGTGTCGACGGACACCTACGTCCGTTCGACACTTGAGGTTCTTAGCTCGATAGCCCGGAGCCCTGGAGGATGCACATTCCGCCTGATGGATCGAGAGTGCGAGATCACTCTCGACATGCTTCGTGCATTCTTCCAGTGGCCCGATGTCCCTGTCCCTGACCGAGCCTACACACCCACTCACATCCCACCACCGTCGTTCGACACTTCCACGTTCTGGACACGGATCACGGGCTCCCACCATGGCTTTGACCCTAGTAGGGCCAAGGCCTCAGCCATCCTGCACCCCTGCCTCCGCATAGCACAGCGCCTCATGGCGACCACTTTCTTGGCGAGGTACGAGCCTGGGACGATGTCTACGCCTGAGCTCTACATGCTCTACGCGTGACTCGCCCCAGAGTTCTGGATAGGGGTAGCGATGACCTGGTCCCCGCCGTTGAGATTGATATTGCTAGCTGGTTCTTAGACCGCATCATCATTTTGGTGGGCGCTCGCTCACCTATTTGCTGCGGCGGTCTGATTACCCTGCTAGCCCTGATGACCGGCGTGGACCTACCTGCTGACCTGCGACGAGCCCCGGGCCCCACTGCACTATCGATAGACGTTATGGCCCGGATGAAGATGCTTCGTCCCCACGGCCAGCGGCACTGGGTGTGGTTGCACGGTCCTTTTAGTGCCGATTACATGATCCTCCCGAGCCCCGCTCGGACACATATAGGACCGGCCCACGAGGATTGGATCCCAGCGATGGATCTCCTCATCCCAGCTGCCTACGTACTTGAGGCTGAGGGCGCTGAGCAGGCACCCCCGGCACCCCCTGCACCTCCTGCTGACCCTGTGATCCCTCAGCCCGAGCCTGCACTGTCTGCACCTCCCGGCACTTCTGTCCCCACTTCTGTTAGTGTCGGGAGTACCCTTGCTGAGTCGTCCACCACGTCTACCACCACCTCCACCACTACTGTGCCTATCTCGGTTGAGCCTATTTCCTCACTTCTTCCAGAGCGTCCACCCACTATCCTTGAGAGCGGCGTACCCGTTGTACTCATATTTAATGATTTTGTAACAACCACAATCCCATTTTTACTACCGACTTTATCCAACTAACAAGCTCGTCTTTACTGGTGAAAAATTTCTTAGTTGTGAGCTGCTTTGTAAAATCTTCAATAACCACTGATCTTTCTAAATTAACCTGAATTAATTAACACATACCAAAATGATCACTTAATTTTTTACTTTATTTTTAAGTAAATTTTTAGTTAACAAATCGCAAAAATTTCTAACCTTTGCTTGTTGATCCTCTTCTTCAACGTTCCGCTCAATTTGTAACAAGTCTGTCTCAATCTTCGTAATTTATCTGTATTCATGTACCAACCGTACATTTCATCAATCAATTCTTGAAAATATTAATAAATACCCAATTAATTAGCATCAATTAATTTCTTACCGACTTTACGATGCATTTAGTACTATGTCGACTCTTTTAGGGCACCGAAATGCCAAAAATCTTTTGCTATGCCTTAGATTTTCTTTTGGTCTATGCAAGAACTCTTCTAGGCTCTATTGATCAACGAAATAGCAGAATTTTTTTTGGTCAAAATCAAACCCTAGCTCCTTAGCTTTTCGCACCTTTGAACACGAGACTGTTCGCATTCGGGTCTGTTCGCGATCAGAATGGTTCTGTTGCCGTTGTAGTGACGGCTGAGTAAAAATATTAGTCATCGAGCAATTTACTCAGCGCGCACAACCGATAAAATTTTGCCGGTTGTGCGCGATGAGCAGTAACGGTGACACTTGAGAAATATTACTCAGCGCGCACAAACGGTAAAAATTATAACCCGTTCTGCACGTTGAGTAAAAACGGTTATAGTGTAGTAATATTACTCATCGCACACAACCGGCAAATAAACATCCTGTTGTTCGATTCCAGATTTTGAACGGTTGAGCGCGTAGAGTAAAAGCCATGCTTTCAAACAAATTTACTCAATGCGAACAACAGATCATTAAATGCGAGGGTATTTTTGGGGTTTTGAAAAATTCATTTTCGTTATTGTTTCATTTCAAAGAGCTTCCACACACATTGTCAGAAAACCAAAATGCTCCTGAAAACAAAATACATCATCGTATACATCATCCATTAGTAATATTGTTTCTCATTTCCTATTAATGTTAGGTTCTTCTGGTTTCTGGTCTGATACAAACAAATACTTCCTCAAATGCCCCAGGGGTCTGCATAAAGGCAAGGAAACATAGTTTTCTAATGCTTTCGACCCCACCATGATGCTTTTCTTGAAGTTCGGTCTTTTTCTTTGTCCCCTACTGAGATAGACCATGCATGGTGAACAATGATGAAACAAAATACAATTGAAACTCACTTATAGAGCCATTCCGATAATCACAACATGAACTGAGTATGAGAGATAAACAGAAGGCAAAACAGTGATGAAAATAGCGGGGGCATATAAACACGAGACCCAGCTCACCTAAACCTCTGTGAGAGAACGTTGATTAAAGAGAGATTTCATGTGAGCCTTGTTTGCTTGCAAGCTAACTCAACATCGTTCATTTATTAACCAAACCAAGCTCTACCAAAATTAAATGCAAAATCAACAGCATGATGCTCGGGTCACAAGGCTCAATTTCAAGCGCCCTGGATGGATTCGTATTTTTGCCGTCAGCCACCATCACCATCAAAATACAAATACGGAGAAGAAACGACTGCAAGCAGAAGACGCACATATTTATCAATCTCATGCCCAAAATCAGCCAAATCAATAGGAAAGTAGTACTGTTAATCTGCTGTTTCTAAGCCCCGAGCTCATATTCTGTTACACAAAAAGCAAATAATACCATAAAGCTCCATAGTAGCACAAGTTCTATCAGAGAACAACGAAGAAGCATCCACTCTCTACGCGGAGAAAGAAAAGGAACTGAAAATATAAAGAGTAGCATGCATAGAAGACCAAGAACCCCCCTGCTGGCGGCAAAATGAAGATAGTCTACTTCTCAGCTCTAGTAACCGCCAGTAGAAGCCGACTACCAAAGTCACTCACTGCCTGAATCTCGATGCAGCCCTCCTTGACTCCTCCGGGGTCGACGGGAACAGCTCCACATATCTCGACCCGATCGTCATCTTGTCCTTGCACATGGCCTTCTTTGCCTCCTCAGCAGATGGAAACTCAGCATAAGCCTCCCCAGTTGCCTTCCCATCAGGACGGCGAGCAATGAGCACATTCTCCTCGCTCAGTTTGAAATCCCCGAAGAACTCTACAATGTCAGATTCTGTTGCAGAATACGGAAGCCCCCTAAGCTTGAGGACCTGGGTGTACTCCATCTGATCTTTCTCCTCGTCTGTCGTGGTGGTAGTTGCAGTCTTTTTGGGACGGGCGGGAGGTGAGCTTTGGTGGTACTCTCCGCCATCAAATGATCCGCCATGGCTCACTTCGTTAGCAATGGCTTGGTAATACTCCTGCTTTTTGCAGCGGAATACCTCAACATACCGCCGCCCCATGTTCTGCCTGTTCCTTCCCAGAGCTAAATCAGCCTGCATAGGGGATGAGAAAACAACAAAGCCCTCACCAGAGAAACGACCATTCTTATTCACCAAGAGGCAGTCAACTACATCCAACCCTGCAAAGAACTTGTATACATCCAGATCCTCACAGTTGAAGGGCAAGCCTCGGAGACGGACGACAGGGAAGTTGTAGATGCTGCTGATAATGCTGCTCCCGCCACCAATGCTGCTGCTCCCAGCGATGCCATAGTTGCTGAAGGACGGATAGTAGCTACTGGCTGGCCCAGCAAAGTAGGGGTTTGCCGGTGGCTCCAGCATCCGCGACCTCTTTGCTCCAATGCCTGCCTCGTACCCATCGGAGATGCCTCCACCAATGCCCCCGCTAGCTGCGAAGTAGGGATTTGAGTCCATCATTCGTTGCCTCTTTGTGCTCTCGTACCCGTCTGAAACCCCCCCGCTCCCCATCATTGCCCTTCAAATTATTCAAATCCCAAGGAAATAACCCTTTTGACACTCAATCCCCATTCAATAAAAATACCCAAACCAACAACTTTAACATTTTACCTAATAATTATCTAGTATTCTATTCTATGAACCAATTTATCACGCCTCACTATATTTTCAAGCACTCTTAAGACATAAACAAATGAACCAAGAGACTATCCAATAACCAAAACAGAGGTAAGCTAATCACAGAAAACATCAGTGCAGAAATTAAGCATGAAACTTTAGTAACTATCTAAATGGATCTGTTAAAAAAAGAAGCAAAAATTGAACTATATGTTCCCCGCTAGGAAGATGTTTCAACAGTACTGTTTGGCACACACTCAACATATAGAGAGAAATATAAGAGCAAATATAAAGCAACAACATTAGGCGAAAAAGGGCATGCTTGCACACAAATCGCATGCAGAACAAAATCAGCTACATGAACACTTTGCATGTGTTATAATAGGACTGGTCAACAAAATAAAACAAAGCTCACAACAAGCACAAACTCAACAGGTGGTCTGATGAAAAATTGCAAAGACTGACGATGACAACTCAAACATATACTCATAGTCCATGGTCCATGACCTACACAAATTTCAACCACCCTCTGAAACGAAGAGAAAGGCGCGGAGGATGTTTATAATCACGTTTGAGTCCAATATTATATGATGCAGCCATTTCTGTCATCCAACAACTTGACATTTGTCTTTAATGTTCAGTTACATTTCACCGGTCTAGAGAAACAATTAACTCAATGTTATTTACTTTATTTAGTTGTATTTAAGTTGCAACTAGAAACCTTTCCCCAAGTTCTACAAGTAAACCAGTTAAATTGCATCAACTTCAACAGCCACTACCAATTTGAAGTAAAATTCTCAGTCCTGTTGCAGCTAGACAACAAGTTTCACCAATAAAAACCCATATGACGTGAGGTCCATGATAAATATATTTGAATAGCTAACCATATTCCTAACCAAAACCCTACTCCTAAGTTCCTATCAAGCATAGGTAGTATTGAAATTCCGATAAATGCTGGTAAGGCATTGTCTTTTAAGAGAGTAAAACACTAACCTGGGCTACCTAAATCCCACCTTATTTTTTTTTGGTTTTTTTTTGTTTTTGTTTTTTTTTTTTTTTTTTGGGGGGGGGGGAGTTGGGGGGCTGATGGAGCAGTAACATTTATTCTAATAAGATGATTCAAACATTGTGGAAGAAAAGTCCAAACTTTTTAGTACATCAATCATATCATTTGTTGGCAGCATACTGGTAAGTGGATCACCTCTAGGAACCTTATCGCACCCATAATTACAATCGATAGGAACTAATCTGATACACAGATACAGACAACGGTGGGTTCATATACATTCCAACCATGCAACTTGCATGATTTAAGGCTGAGAACCTGAAACTTGAATATCTAAAAGAAAATTTATTTATGCAGCTGGTAAATATTAGAACTCAAACATGTGCAACTCAGCCTCAAATGAAGTCCAAGAACCACCATTTTATCTGTCTGAAAATTTCGGATTTTATAGTTCCTTTCATTTCATATCTATCAGTCATTTTTTTTAGTAAACTGGAGTCACACCTTATAAAGAACATACCACCATATCATATGCAAGAATATTGCAACCAAGACAATTTTTTCGGTAAGGCATATGTGCTTGCCACTGAAGCAACGCAATACAATGTCTTATCATAAGTTCCTGATGCCAAAATTTTAAAGATAATACAAACATATATGGTGTCACCGCCAATCAAGGGGAGTATACTAGGAGATATTTGCATATAGCCTAAATTCCTTGGTACATCACCAATCAGTATTGATAAGAGCAAATATTCTATAGGAAAACAGTTCGGCCAAGGCAAAAAAACAGAAGACTAGATCTTCAGCATCTCAACAAGGATGAAACCAGAACACAAAAGGATGAAACCAGAACGCAAGTAAAGGAAACCTGCAAAAACATCAACTAACCTAAGAAGGTAGGCCATCAGTTGAAACACATGATGCGTGTACCTAGAGTATACGGCTAAAGTATACAGCTGAATCCATTTATGACATTAACGTAGAGTTGTAACTTGGACTCTAAATTGCTAATGACATGGTAATCAATAATATCCAACTCGCATCATGCAGATTAAAACAGATTAAAACCAAGAAACGTGGATAGCGCAGCCCCCCCCCCCCCCCCCCCCCCCCCGCCGGGGGGGGGGGGGACCTTACTTTCATTTAACAGACAGTCAACCTCAACCTCAACTGGTGTGCCAACAACCATAGCTGATCTGCTCTAGATATAACCCTTCAAACATGATACTCATGAAGAATCTGTAAGAATCTAAACAAGACCAAAAACTACGAATTAAATTACTCCAAAAATTCTAAGCAACAACCCCGAATTTACCATGACCAAAAGACCTACAAAGAAGGCACCTTCACAAATTATGCAGAAGATATTTATCTCAACATCACAAAATCCTTTTAAAAAAAGTATATCAAACAACCACCATTCCTATTATATGACAAAACCCTAACCCTGATCAAAACCACTGAACCGCAACCCACAAGAATGGCACAGGATAGGACCCATAAAAACCTAGAATCACAAAAGGCTAATCACATAGGACCATACAGAAAAGCTAGAATAGTTAACAGCTTCAACATGGTTAAATAAGGGGGAAACTCATAAAAAATAGCTATAATTTAATTGGTAGACAATTTATTCTTTTCCACTCCACATATTAAGTTTCATCAATTCTCTCTACATAAACTTTACAAAATGGTTTTCGTTTATTATCTTCCAGAATTACCCTAAATGAGGTTAAAATTAAGCTTTTGTCAATTTAACAGTGATGGGGATAGGTGAATATCAGTACAATAGAGAGAGATGAGAAGCAAACTGGACTTGTAAAGACTGCCTATAACGTTGATCCACAAAATGAAATCATAACCCCACAAATTGCATTACCATCAATTAATTAATGCAACATCGAAAACTATCATATACCCAAGTATTTGACAATACAAGCCTTTAAGCACACGTGTAATAAAAATACAACATAAATAGTATATATTGAAAATAGGTAATATCTATAGATTGTTGGACATTAGACATAGCACAGTCTTTAGCTTAAGGAGTATCATAATCCAATAACATGCTTAATATTAAGTCGTCGCCGTCATCATGACAAGTCCAATTATAAGATTTCTATAATAACTAAGCTATTCTAATCAAAAAAATCTTATAATAAAGTCAAGGAATCACATATAACGATTTCTAGTTTGATGAGCTCCCTAAACAATTAAGAGTTCTTAATAAATCGAAGACTTCTTATTAAAAATGGTTCGAGTTATTTTAATAAGCATTGAACTCTAAATTAATAGGTTTCCTAATCAATTAATGACTCTCAAATAAAAACTTAAACCTCGTCAAATATTTTTAATTACAATTGGATACATATGTAATAGGTTTCTAATCAATTAAAAATTAATAACTGAAGCATTTAAAACAAACAAAAGGGTAATATTTTTATTTAATTTTCATATTTAATGTGCTTAATTGTAATTGAGTAGTAATTTGACATGTTTCCTTTTCAAATTAAAAGAAACAACAAGGAGAGAGAACAAAACCCGGAAAAAATCACACAAATGTGAAGTTAGTCATTTATTCTCAAATAATACCAATGTAACTATATATATTTGAATTTTTTTTAATAAAACTCTACTATTAGTAATTTTAAGAGATATCATAGGCCCAAAAGTGTATGAAGAAATAAAGAAAAAGAGAGGAAAAATAAAAAACTGATGAAATAGGATAAAAGATAGAGATAGAGATAGAGAATAAGAAGAAAATAGAAAGAAGAGAAAAGCAAGCAGGAAAATTTGAAGCTGTATGCCATCATGTTTCAAGCCTAAAAGCATAGAGAAAAAAGGTTACCCACCCAACCAATAGATACACAGCAACAAAGTTGTAATAGGAAAAAGCTGAAGTATTATATAGTAAACTATAGGTGGTTGATATATAAAATTAGAATCGATGGCTCAAACGGGTCAACGTCTGCAATGGTATTTTTGATATTCTCATACAAACTAAACAATTGACAGACCTAAAACATAAAACTCGCTCTTGTTATAATAGTATATAATTACAAATGTGATATTAAGAATTATATGATGAAATATTACGTCTTCCATCTCTTTATATGAGTGAAGTTATAGAGATAGAAACAATGGATCCTAGGATTCATTTGTTTAAGTAATTGTGGTGGTTATCTAGACTATACAAAGTACAATAATGAGAACATGAAAATGGAGAAAGGCATTAGACTCTAAAGGGTTTAGAGATCATGTGTGTGTGTGTCTTGTGGGGAGCATGTACATTGGAGGATAAGTTGCATATTGATGGTCTGGCAAATACCTTTTTGGTGATCATTTTTCGAATTATACTGGACCAGTGATGAGAATCTTGATTGCTCTTTAATATATAAACTTACTAGTCATAACCCGTGACCATAGGTCACGGTGCATTCAAAATATTTCTCCGAAGAATTTCAAAAAAAAATTACAGCATCTTCAAAATATCCAAAAAAATTACAACCACTTTCAAATATTCCCCAACAAAAATTTTTAACCACATTCAAACTAAAATTTAGTTTTTCCAGAGAATTTAATTCCTCACAAAGTTTAGTTCTATCCAGATTTAGTTCCTCTCAAAATTTAAAATTTTAGTTCACTGCAAATTTAGTTTCACCAAAAATTTTAAATTAAATTTTAGCCCCAAAAAATTTAGTTTCTTCAAAAAATTTAGTTTACTGCAAAATTTAGATCACTACAGATTTAGTTCTCTCCCAAAATTTAAAATTTTAGTTCACCGAAATTTAATTCACTTCAAATTTAGTTTTTGCTAAAATTTTACGAGTTTCTTCTTAAAATTTTCACAAACTCGCGTCCTACCCATTAATTCATCAAGATTCCATCCCAACCGCCTTTCTACCCACCCTTTTCTCCTAGTCAGCAACATTATTCACAAACATTCATCAACTGTATAATAGATTTTTAAAGGGGAGAAGTTCAATGGTTCACCAGTTTTCCTCCTCAAGCAACACAGGAAAGAAAATGCATGATCTACCTATCATGATAGCTAAAATAATGGTATCTCTAAGCTACATGTATGGATAAATCCTCTGATTTTGATAACGATCACGAGCCATATTCCTTTTTCCTACCCTGCTGCCAACCTACCAATTTCAATCCTTATTAAATCGTAACCAATATTAAGGTAAAGGGATAATGAAGGCCACTGCAAATGGCATTGGAATTGGCCGTCTCAATAAATACAACAAAATTATCCATCCGAACTCTTTAGACAACAGCAGTCTCTACAAGTTTCTTTTCCCACAACAATCTAAATCCAAACTTGTGGACGTACCCACAAATGCGCTCCTATCATCTCCAAGGCTTGAACAGATCAAACTAAATGACCCCAAAATTTAAAGACAGCCCTCTCTTTTCCAACAGCAACAAAGAAACTTATAATTCATGAATAATACAAATGATTCATCAAAATATTCACAAAACCCCTTAAAAGACCAATAAAACAACCGTCACGCTCCCATTCTCCACAACAAAAACCCTACCTACAGATCAAAGAAACAATCCCGGAAAAAAGGCATAAAATCTAAGAAAACCCCATGAAACTTACAAACTTTATCAACACAAAGATCAAGTAGACGGATCTAACAAATAGAATACAGCAACAGAAAGGAATAAAACTTGGGTTAGGGTTTCTCCACTTACCCTCTGGATCCGTACATGGTTGGTTATCGCTTCTTAACCAAATCACCAGCAATCGAGCCCTCGCCGCTTCGGAAAATCTTTGTGGAACCCTAGCGCGAATTTATAAAGTAGAGACGAGCGCAGGACTACAACTCTAGGGGGAAACCCTAATGTCGGCTTTTGACTTTTATATTTGGGGGTTTTATGATTTCATTTTAGCCCTCGCCATCTTGAGTTTTGCATTTACATGATTCGGCAAAATTACAGTTAAGCCCCTACTATCTTAAGTCTTTTATTTAGAAGGGTGTGTATGTAAATTTCCAAACCTTTTCGGTTTTCTTGCTCAGCACTTCAAGTCCCGCGAGACTTCTTGGTTACCGTGCACCGGCAATTAAGACCGTATGAACGAGTCCATGTCAAATTTGGCTGTACTTCTACCGTTAGCGTTCGCTACGAATAGCCGCGGGCACAGCTGAACCAAAACTAAAATCATATTCCCAGGACGACTCGGTTCCCAAATTTCGAGTCTGTTTTAACCCAAAAGATTGCACATGTTTGAGTCAGGCTGGCTTCGGATCCAACTTACCAATTGAAGTCGGATTCTGGTGTGATCCATTAACTTAATCTGTTAGACTCATTCGAATGGAACCAAAGAAGTACATGGATATGATCATTTCATGGATCAAAAAATTCAAGGCCCGGACTCTATACACCATCGTTTCGGTGTATGGAGGTGACACTCCCCCTCAAAAGTGAAAGATACAAGGAAAGAGGGTGTGTGATTTAACAGAATTTTGAATTTTATTTTCCAAAATTGGAAAGATGGTTACATCCCTACACCGATCTTCGGTGTATATAGTTGATTCCAAAATTCAATTGTGGATCTTGGTCATGGATTAGACTGACGCAAACGTGTGCTGTGTGCATCTAGATCACGAGTCAGTCAATCAAACAGTGAAACCATTCGATTCTATATGATTTGTACAACAAAATACGTTTTACAAACAAATTGCTCGGACGATCTACACCTCATTTTGAGGTGCAGCGAAACCTCATTTTGAAGTGCAGCAAAGGGACAGATTGCTAAAGATGGAAAATGAAATCAAATTATTAGTCATTTCCTTTCTTCCGTCTTCCAATTTTTTTACCTGTTTTGGCAACTGCCCCTTCCCTACACCTCAAAATGAGGTGCAGATAGTCCCAGCCAAACAAATTGGTCTTTGAGAGCTGCTACGCGCACGTACCGAATTGCTCGCGCGCACAACTACTTATTCTCAAGTTTGCCATTAAAAATTTTGTTCACTTTTACCCTCGTCCCCCCCGGGTGCTTTTTGATTTGGTGGTGGTGGGAGAGGGAAGGGAGAGGGAGAGAGAGATGGGGAGAAGAGCAGCGAAAAATGAGAGATCAATGGAGCACGACCAAGAAGAAGAAGAAGCCAAAGAGTTGGAAGAGAGAGAAGAGAATAGTGAAGAAGATGAAGTAGTCGGAGGCGGCGGCGGCGGCGGAGCATGCTGGGAGCAATTCTGAGGTTGAACGATTCAGATCGATCCACGTCATTTCTACCTGCAAGTCCTCGTTCCCGTTTGTTCACGGCTCTTTTTCCCCATCATTCCTTCCATATAAAACCAAACAACCAACCAAACAACAAAATTGCTACCCTGGGGCGACGAACTATAGAGGGCACCGTCGCGAGGGCGACGAACTGTGGAGGGCAGTGAACTGTGGAGGGCACCTTGGTGAGTCGCGTTGAACAATTTCAGATCTGTGTAACAAAATTGCTCAACGCGGACAACGGGCAAAAAGTTTTGCCAGTTGTGCGCTTTGAGCAATTTTGCTCCACAGAGCCGAAATTGCTCAACGCGCACAACGCACAACTGGCAAGGGTGAACTGCGGCGGCAGTTGTTTGATCCATGCCGTCATTTTGCTCGCCGCACACAACGGGACACTTTGAAAATTAAAATTTGTTGTACACGGATGAGAAATTTTAGATAGAAAACTTGTAAATACCACAGAGCAATTCGATACCTTCGCGCAACAACGCCCTCCGTCTTTTCCTTTTTATAAAAGGCTGTTTGGCTCACCAAAAGTTCTTTCCGAAAAACGTCCAGGTAAAAACTTATATCCATTGTTTTGCATCCATTTTTTTCTTCTGAAAATGCACAAAAGTTTACTCTTATTTTGCAAGAAAATGTTTCACAAAAATATTAAGAAACCAGTGAAAGATAGCATTTTTATTATTAATTAAACCTGTTGTATGATAATGAACTCAATAGAGAGAGAGAGAGAATTTCATTGCTAAGAATAAGTCACCATAGCTAAGAGCCATGGTGCTCTATTTATATATATCTCATAGTGGGGAGGCCAAAAGCCTCTAGGAGACCAAGGGTCCCCATTACTCTAAGTAATGGGGGCCTAATGAATGGGTAATGAAGGAGGGGAGGCCAAAGGCCTCCCTCATTCATAACACTCCCCCTTACACATTCATCACTTCGGTCTCAGCTACTGAGGCAAGGGGTGGATACTTCTGGATCCAGAGTAAGTGTGTTTGCCTCGTTAAAACCTTAGCTGTGGAAAACCCAGTGGGAAAACCCAACAGCTTAAGGAAAAAGAGTGCAACCCACATGTTACTCCCCCTGATCCGTACAAGCTTCAGGCTTGCAGGTCTTTCAACTGTCGCATACCAATGTTCTTTACAAGCTTTACAAAAGTACATTTAGGCAATGCCTTAGTAAAAAGATCAGCTAAGTTGTTGCATGACTGGATCTGTCGAACTTCAATCTGCTTGTCGTTCTTCTGCTCGTGCGTCCAGAAAAACTTGGGAGAAATGTGTTTTGTCCTGTCGCCTTTGATGTAGCCCTTCTGAAGCTGAGCAATGCATGCGGCGTTGTCTTCGAATAGGGCAGTAGGCTCCAGATCACTGGTCTTCAGGCCAGTGGATTGGAGGATGTGTTGGACGACGGAGCGTAGCCAAAAACATTCCCTGCTCGCCTCATGGATCGCGATGAGCTCTGCATGGTTGGAAGATATAGCAGTAGTGGTTTGTTTTACCGATCTCCCAGAGATAGCAGTACCTCCGTAAGTAAATACAAAACCTGTTTGAGATTTTGCCGTGTGCGGATCAGAGAGATAACCTGCATCAGCATAACCAAACAATTTGGGGGAGGCACCCCTCTGGTAGTAAAGTCCAAGATCAATGGAACCCTGAAGGTATCGCAGAAGATGCTTTACTCCGTTCCAGTGGCGCTTTGTGGGCGCAGCACTGTGTCTGGCTAGTAGATTAACTGTAAACGCTATATCGGGACGCGTACAGTTAGCCAGATATAGAAGTGCTCCAATGGCACTGAGGTAGGGTACTTCAGGACCCAGTATCTCCTCCCCCTCTTCCAGTGGCCGGAAGGGGTCCTTATGTACATCTAGTGATCTTACGATCATAGGAGTACCTAAAGGATGACATTTATCCATATGAAACTTGCGTAGAAGTTTCTTTGTATAATTAGATTGGTGTAATAGGATTCCACCTCTTAGGTGTTCTATCTGTAAGCCAAGACAATACTTTGTTTTGCCTAGGTCTTTCATTTCAAAAGTATGTTTAAGGCTTTCAGATATCTCTTAGATCTCTGCAGGAGATCCTATGAGATTTAAGTCATCTACATATACAGCTATGATGACAAATCATGTTCCCGTTCTTTTGATAAAGATACACGGGCAGACTTCGTTATTCGTGAATCCTTGCTGTGCAAGAAAATCACTTAGTCTGTTATACCACATCTTGCCCGATTGTTTTAGACCATATAATGATCTATGTAGACTTACAGAGAATACGTCCCGAGGTATCTCTTTCATCTCTGGGGGTAGATTAAACCCATCAGGAAGTCTCATATAGATATTTTTATCTATATCGCCATATAGATATGCAGTCACAACGTCCATGAGCTGCATTTCTAGGCTTTCCAGAGAAGTTAGGCTGATTAAAAATCGGAAGGTGATCGAATCCATGACCGGGGAATACGTATCTTCGTAATCAATCCCCGGTCTTTGGGAAAATCCCTGGGCTACAAGGCGTGCCTTATAGCGAACGATCACATTATTTTCATCTCTTTTTCTTATGAAAACCCACTTATATCCCACAGGTTTTACACCTACTGGTGTTTGGACTACTGGTCCAAAGACTTTGCGTTTCAAGAGTGAGTCCAGCTCTACTCTTATTGCCTCGTCCCACTTTGGCCAATCATCTCTGCGTTTACATTCCGCTAGAGATCGTGGTTCGACGTCATCATCATATTCAGTGACGTGAACGGCAATATCGAACGCAAAATCGTCGTCGACGACTATGCTATTTCTGTCCAGTACTTCTCCAGTACGTACAAAATTTAATGATGTTTCTCCTATTGTTTCCTCTGCTAGGGAAATCAGGAGGGGAGAAGTAGCTGGTCTGAGCTCAGCATCCTGTGGAGGGATAATCTTAGTATCGCCAGGAGTCTTCCTCTTTCGAGGAACTTTATCTTTTGAACCTGGTGGGCGTCCTCTTTTCATTTGAGGTACAACCAATTCTGCTGCATGTGGGCTGCATCCATCTATGGGGATGTCAATCCTAGCTGGCGTATTGGCAGCAGGGACGTGTGAACGGACAATCTTCTGGTTGTTCGTGAATTTATCCGGTAAAAGATGTACTGTATTCTGGATGTGAAGGATCTTCAGGATCTCATCTTCACACAGATTAGTACGCGGATCATATAGGGACAAAGACTTCTGGTCCCAACTAATGGTCTCAGAAGCTTCTGGCTTCTTAGACTGTGTGCCCAGTTTTGGAAAAAGTTTCTCATTAAATTCACAGTCTGCAAAACGTGCCTTGAATGCGTCACCCGTCAGGGGTTCAAGGTATCTGATAAGAGAGGGCGAATCAAACCCAATATATATACCTAGACGACGCTGAGGACCCATTTTGGTCCTCTGCGGTGGTGCTATTGGGACATATACCGCACAACCAAACACTCTCAAATGAGAGATATCCGGAGGTGCGCCGTATGCTAGTTGCATCGGGGATAAAGTGTGACCTCCAGAGGGTCTTATCCTAATAAGTGATGCGGCATGTAAAATAGCATGCCCCCAAGCATCCACAGGCAACTGGGATTGCATAAGCAATGGACGTGCAATCCATTGGAGTCTCTTTATAAGGGACTCAGCTAATCCGTTTTGGGTGTGAACATGTGCTACAGGATGTTCAACTTCAATACCCGTTGCCCGGCAATAGTCTTCGAAGACTTGTGAAGTAAATTCTCCCGCATTATCAAGACGTAGTTTCTTGATTTGGTTATCGGGGAAATGAGCACGCAACCTTATTATTAGTGCCAATAGCTTTGGAAAAGCTAGGTTGCGGGTGGACAAGAGGCACACATAAGACCATTTGGTTGATTCATCAATTAGTACCATGAAGTACCGAAATGGGCCACTTGCGGGGTGAATAGGCCCGCAAATGTCACCATGAATTCTCTCAAGGAAGCCAGGAGACTTTAATCCCACTTTCAGGAGGGATGGTCTCGTTATTAGTTTTCCCTTAAAACAAGGGAGACATGGAAATTCACCCTTTTGAAGAATCTTCAGGTTCTTCAATTTGTGTCCACGGGATTCAGTGATGATGCGGCGCATCATTGCTGTTCCAGGGTGACCAAGTCTATTGTGCCAGAGTTGGAATTCTGGTAGTGATTCGCACGTCTGGTGTTCAATCATATTGGCTTCTACTGGTTGAATGTATGTTTGGTATAGACCCGACGGGAGTCCCTTGAATCGCTCGCAGATGATCTTCCGGTCATCTTTTTGACGAGTTACAATTAGATATTCAACCTTATTTTTATCCCTGGTCTCTAAGTGATATCCGTTTAAACGGAAATCCTTGAAACTTACGAGATTTCTGTTTGATATAGGAGAGAATAATGCATTATTAATTTGAAGTCTTGTGTTATTTGGGAGCAATATAATTGCTTCACCAGTTTCTTCGATTATTTGGGACAGTCCTGAAATTGTGATAACAGGACCGCCATATTTGTTTAAGCTATTAAAATAGCAATGATCGCGAAGGATTGTGTGCGTCGAGGCACTGTCCACTAGGCACTCAGACATCATCTATATAAGCCAAAAAAAGAAATTTTATTTGAGGGAAAATGTAGACAACATTCATAAATAAAAGTCCGCACTAAAGCAAATAACAGATGAAGATACATCGAATTCTAAATGCATAGATAAATGATGATGCTCAATCTAGCAGATCGTCGTTCTCGAAGTCTTTAGCAGTAAAGACTGTTGGCGGCTGTACACCTGCCAAGTTTGTTTCAGGTCGAGACTTCTGGCTCGCCTGGTATAGATCCTGTAGGTGGCGAGGAGGGGGGCAGTTTCTGGACCAATGGCCAGTCATGCCGCATCTATGGCATTTGTCCTCCCAGGTCTTCTTTGGAAGTGACACGTGCTTGGTGTCCTTTCGCTTCCAAGTGAAGTTTCTTTTCCCTTTATTGTTTTTGTTTGTCTGGGGAGCTGCACCTCTTGGTTGCTTCATTACCGCTTTCCCTTTAGTATTTTTAGTCTTCCTCTTGTTTTTCCACTTCTGGGGAGAAACGTGGTGGGCTTCAGGGATATGGGCAGTGCCAGCTGGACGTAAGTTATGAGTTGCTAGCAGTAAATCTCGATTCTGCTCTGCTCTAAGTAGGCATGAGATCAGGTCGGAGAATCTCGTGAAGTTGCGTTCACGATACTGCTGCATGAGGATTGCATCTTTCTCGTGAAACGAGGTAAATGTTTTTTCCAACATGCGATGTTCCGTCACTTCTTCACCGCACAACTTCAGGCGTGAGGTGATGTTATGAAGTGCAGAATTATACTCAGCGACGGACTTATAGTCCTGAAGTCTGAGGTTTTCCCACTCATAACTGGCACGGGGTAATATAACATCAATTTGATGTTTATACCGTGCTTCCAGTGCTGTCCACAGGTCCTTCGGGTCCTCAACTGTTAAGTATTCGGCCTTTAAGGTCCGATCTATATGCTTCCTAATGTAGATTATGGCTTTCGCCTTATCTACATCGGATACAGTGGTTGTGGGGCTGCTGCTAGCTGTAGCAGAAGCTTCGGCCGCTGCTGGGGCCGAGGAAGGAGCCAAAATGGACCCAAGGAGGGCCATTGAACGCAAGTGGAACTTCAGGTCCACTCGCCAACTCAGGTAATTTGTCCTTGCAGAATCTAGGACCTCGAAATCGACGCTTGCCAATTTTGCCATTTATCTACGTATTTTAAAATGAGCATGAATTAATTAAAATTCAAAAATTCATGCATAAAGAAATAAACAAGTAAAAATGCGGGGATCGGCCAGATACCCAAAATAGTACACAGTCCAAAGTTCGTTTAAAGTCCATAATAGAAAAAAAAATACAACTTTGGAAACCCAAACTGAACTGGGTCCCTATATCTCCGTCTTCATATGCTGTTGCATCGAGCTTTGGCTTACACAGTCATGAATCGACTCCTTGCGGTCCAGCGGACGCGGCCAGGGAATTGACTAAGCCAGGACCACTTGTTACCCAGTCAAGCTAGGTTGGTCCAGCAAACTTAGCCAAGCACATTGACCGACATCATGATCCATTGAAGGAGTTTTCATCAATTCTATGTGCTGTTGCATCGAGCTATGGCTTTAAAATACAAATTTCCTCACTTACAAATTATCTCAAAAGAAAATAAAAGTGCAAGGAAAGTAAATAGGTATACAATGGCTGATCCCGAAAAACACATTTTTACTGATTTAAACATCCACGCAGTTCTAAATATGCTACACGCATAAAAATAAACAACCACGCATATATCTCAAGCAAACCATATGGTAAAGGAAACTAGAAAATATAATTATCTCGTAGACCACGTGGAAACGTCATACACCGTTAGGTTAGTTGACTAACGGCAGAGCGGTCTCAGGATCTTGAAGATAATTATATTTTGAAAAATAGAGTCCTAGTAAACCATAGATTATAATATGCAAGAGAGATGTTTAAAACAATTTGTCAACATGGAATATATAAATTATTTTTGATTTTACTTAGGGGAGAGTCCCGTTAAGGAATTGGCATAAGGCCATTATATAGTATGCTAAAATATATACCGTTAGGTAATAGGGGCTGCAGGCCCAATTAAAATATTTGATAATCACAAATGGGCTGCAGGCCCAACTCTCAATTTTAATTAAATTAAGTCTACTATTGGATTAGGGAATACAAATAATCCACAAGAACCCTAAATAAAAATTACCTCGTTGAAGCTAGTATTATATGCTAGGGTTCGACTCACTAACATTCATAGATATTGTGATGCATGTAGATAAGCACAACAACCTAAGGCAGATTGAACCAAATAATCCAAATCCACTTACACATGCGACATGCGACCGGGGGAAGAAAGTCATTCAAGGCTCACTTACGCATCCACTTGGCACTACAACATCACAGCTCTCTGTGTGTGTCTTTATGTGTGCGTGTTTGTAAGGGGTGGGATGAGGGACTTGGCTTATGTATATGAATCACATTAATCTGACTATGATTAGAAGTGAGCTACGTTATGCCATGCTTGTCCAAGCCCATGTACAACCCACACAAAATTACCTAGGCTCAACTGCGGCCAATATCCTATACAGGTCTAGAACTCTAAATTCATGTATGGTACAACCCATGTCAAGCTGACCCATTTGTGCTTTTATCATGCCGATCCGTTACTTGGACTTTTTATTTTGTTTCCTGATTTCTAAGTTGTACGTTAGGGAATACAACTCTTAAAAGAAATTACCTCTAGATCAAAGATCTAGGGAAGATCGTGATAATAAAAATCCGTAGATAGTTCCGTTCCCGATACGCTCAAAAAAAAATTTTCGCAAAGCTTCGCCGCAACAATAGATTCCTTTGCGCGTACGGGTTTAATTTTTGAGGGGAGACGGGATGAAAAGCTCAAAGAATTTTAGAGCAAACGAGCTGATAACGTGTTGTATGATAATGAACTCAATAGAGAGAGAGAGAGAATTTCATTGCTAAGAATAAGTCACCATAGCTAAGAGCCATGGTGCTCTATTTATATATATCTCATAGTGGGGAGGCCAAAAGCCTCTAGGAGACCAAGGGTCCCCATTACTCTAAGTAATGGGGGCCTAATGAATGGGTAATGAAGGAGGGGAGGCCAAAGGCCTCCCTCATTCATAACAAAACCAAAATTTTTCTTTATAGAGACAGAAATTCTTGTGTCGGCCCAAACGCTCTAAAATCTGTTTTCAAAGAGACTGACATAACATCACATCTTAAGGGAATTGAAAATGCTGATCTCCGAATCAAACAAGCATAAGATTTGAAAAACGTTTTAGAAAAGCAAGCAAAGAAACATTTTCCACCCATTTTCGTAAGGATCCGGGCAAACAAACAGCCCCAAGCGCAGCCAAATTGGTGAACAAAAACTGGACATGCTTTCTGTATATGTTGTATCATTACCTTCGGCGTGCAGTTCAACTGGTTTCCGAAGAGCAGTTCAGAGATGGGGTGCAGCAAGAAATGACATCTATGGTTTGGATCAAAATTAAGACGGTCATTGACGAATATTTGACATCGATTATTCCATTATACAAAAAGTAATCAACAATCTCCATAGCGAAAAGCCAAGAATACAAGAATCGTTAGTGCAACAACTTCGTTCATGTGCTTGCCAAATATAGCGTGTATTTCTTCTATTTCCAGAGCAACAATTTACAGTCACTGGAGTCTCCTCATATTTCAGACACCCCTGGTGAGTTTCAGGGCTCCATCCAAGCTGCATCCGCGAAATATTTGAATAGACCAACAGAATCTTTGTGATCATATCGCCATTTGGCTACGACAAGATCCTCTGATTTATTTCGAAGGGATGGACTTGGAGATTTTCTGGCAAATGAACTTGCTGGCTCGAGAGGTAAGAACCAGCCAAGGAATAATCCCAACCTGCATCCAAATATCTGCAGCTGTTCAAAGTTGCGGTAATGGAGAACTTGTTAATTTCTTTAGGCTCGATTTGATTTGAGGGAATGTGTAAGAAAAGAAAAGAAAATAAGTGGAAAATTTGGTTTGTAGCATTTGGTTGGAAAGGGAGAAACAATGGCGGCAAAAATGAGAGAAGGAAATTTTAGACAAATCTATTTCTCATCTACTCAACTAGTAATCATATTTTCTTAACCTAGTTTGTGAATTAATGCATCATTCTTTTAACGATTTGGGAATCATCTGAGCATTTTTCTAATAATAAATTTTCAAATTGTACGCGGTTATCAAATAATTTGGCAGAATTATTCATTGTTTATAAATAACATGTGAATTAATAGTGTTATCAAACAATTTGTGAATTATTCTCTTATTCTCTTTTTAAAATAATTCGGGTTTTAATAATTCACGGATGATTTTCATTTTTTTGAATAATTTGTGAATTATTCCTATTTTTTATTGATTCAATAATTAAGCAAAAAATATCCGACAAATAGCCGGGATAAAAATTGAACCTACAACCTCATACTAAGTGGTGTTATGATTGGGGTGCGTCGACTCATCAGTAGTGGCAGATTTGTAATATATGGGTACATGGGTAAATCTGTAATGTTAGGGGTCCAAGCACACATCTGTAATTTTATGTTGAAGCCATATATTAGTGGTATTTTAGTAATTTTGGGATGTTGGCTCATTAATAGAGCTTAGTATAAATAAGAGGGGAGAGTTATTGAGATGGATATGTTGAATTTGGTGAAGAATTGATTGCGAATAGGAGTAGAACCCTTGGTATTGAAGGAGAGCTCGGCTTCCTCTCGGATCGAAGCTTGGGAGAGTAGTTCTCCTCTCGAAAGAGGTCATCTATCTTTGTATTCACTTACTTCATCGATAAAAATATCCTCTTTCCCCCCAAAAATCCACTCTTTTAGCACTAAAATCCCATCTTTTCTCCAAAATCTATCAAAAACCCAATTTTTATTCCACAAAATCCTAAAAATCTAATAAAATTGGTATCAAAGCATTCAATCTGGAAATCAATGACGGTGACGGATAGATTCAAGGCCACGATGAAGCAACTCTTTGGGGATGCGAGCCACCAACTATCAGAAACATTTTTGAAGATCATTCGCCAAGCCCATCTGGATCTAGATCTGAAGTAAGACGAAACCAACTACGCAGATCCGGGGCAAAAAGCATCACCTTTGGATAAGGACAAGTGAAAGATCATCTCTTTTGAGAAGGAGATCCATCAAAATGACGATCCGGCTTCAGATCTGATCACTGACGATGACTCCAACGCAGATATAGAACTAGAGGCGACGTCTTTGGTCAAAGAAAAGGGAAAGGCGTCATCTTTAACGAAGATCTCTAACAAATCGACAAATCAACGACTGATCTCATGCACAGGGAGAAAGACAATTTCCCGACTGATTGGGGAGTGCGTCAGTGGACAAAGGAGGGGCTGCCCACCTCGGGCGGCCACCCCCGGGGGCGACAGCCCCTGGGGCCATCACCAGTGGCCCCGCGGCCCCTGGGACAGAGGAGTATGGCCCCATCGGGTCTCGAGGGTTGACAGTGGGCCCGTTCGGGCCGGTGACAAGCTTCGGGGCCCAGTGGATACACGAGAGACTTCAACAAACCTGGAGACGAATATCGGGATTACCATGATGACGGTGGAGACCTAGAGTGGCCTGACGATAGCGGGATAGACCAACAAGGCTTTGGCGGTGCAAAAAGAGGCCCACCGGGTGGCTGTGGTCCTTTCGAGAGCAACAATATTGGCGGTGGAGGCATTCCGGGCTTTGATTCATGAGAGAACACACACTCATTTGGAGTAGCGTGGCCCACAAACTTTATGCACCACCTTGAGAACAATGTGGTTCTTTGAGGATGGAGTAATGTTAGAATTAGGGTGCAACAACCCGCCAGTAACAGATTTGTAATTTCTGAACACATGAGTAAATCGATAATTGTTAGGGTCCAAAAGAAAATCTGTAATTTTAGGCGAACCCCTAGGTAAGTGGTGTTTTAGTAAATTTTAGGGTGACGGCTCATTAGGAGAGTTCAGTATAAATAAGAGGGAAGAGTTCATGCGAGGGATATGTTGAATTTGGTGAATTTGGTGAAGAATTAATTGAAAATAGAAGTAAAACTGTTAGGATTGTGGCAGAGTTCGGCTTCCTCTTGGATTGCAGCTTAGGAGAGCGGTTCTCCTCTCGAAAGAGGCTATCTGCCCAGTATGCACTTTATTTCATCGATAAAAATATCCCATTATTCCCACAAAAATCCACTCTTTTAGCCCTAAAATCCCATCTTTTCCACCAAAATCTATCAAAAACCATATTTTTATTCCACAAAACTATTAAAACCCTTATCAAGTGGTTTGCTTGTTTAAAGTTCAAATGTGAAATAAATGTTTGCTTACTCTATTAGAAGATGGAGAGGTAATGTTGAATTTTGGATCCAGTCAAGTCAAATGATTTTAATACCATCTAACTGAATGTGTGGTTGGTATTTAATTTTCATTTTCATTTTTATTGAGCAACCAAACAAGAAAAATTGTTTTCATAGTCATTTTCCTTGTGATTTTCTGTACAGATGTCTATAATAACAAAACATCAAAAGGAATCTCATTTCTCTTTTCTTTTCCTACTTTTTCTATTTCCTATTCATTTTGATTTTCTTTCTTTCACTTTCCCTCAAACCAAACACAGCCGTAGTGATTTAGGAAGATAGTTGTCCCTACCGTCACAAGGCCGGTGACAGAATTTTTAGCTCTCAAGGACAAAATTCTCCCTGCAAAAACAGTACGAACTCAAATTTGCAGTAAATGACAAATGCAAAGTACAGACTGATTGTTTTTATTAAAACAATTGAAAAAAAGTAACCACCTCCCCAGCATTTTCCATTAAATGAAATTAGTCAGAGCACAGCTCTAAAAACATAAATCCCAACTAAGAGATTAAAACTTTCTTGGATGTATATGAGATCATCGTAGTATCCAGAATCATCAATCGAATATGAAAATTTGGATACTAATGATAATTGGGAAATGAAATTTAATTATCATATCCGATAAAACAGAAATGTGTACGGATCAAATATGGACAATGGCCCATAGCCAGTACAATGAAAATGGAAGAAATATAATATACACAATGATATAAATGAACGTGCCCTAAAATAATAATAATAATAATTAGGGATTCTATTTTCATTCAAGAAAAAAAATAAGTAGCCAAACCATAAAGCAGTCAACTTTTGTGATGCTACCATAAAATCAACAAAGATCCCAGTTATTTATCCTGTTTGGGATGACTAATGGGTAGCATTAAATGGATATATAGAAGTCGTGGGTGAAGGTCACTAAGTACAAAGAGTTTTACCAGTATAATATAGTATTCTGGTCCAGATATGCAAATTCAAGTCTGAATACAAATCCCAGTGGTCAGGGTATTTGGATATCCATATCTGCCCCCAATAGGATGCAGACTCAATTGGGGTAACCCAATCTGTTTACATCCCTCAACTGGAATAAGAGCATTATCTTGGCTTCAGGCAAGTCATGCAAATTCAAGTCTGAATACAATTCCCAGTGGATAGGGTATTTGGATATCCATATCTGCTCCCAATAGGATGCAGACTCAATTGGGGTAACCCAATCTGTTTACATCCCTCAACTGGAATAAGAGCATTATCTTGGCTTCAGGCAAGTCATGCAAATTCAAGTCTGAATACAATTCCCAGTGGATAGGGTATTTGGATATCCATATCTGCTCCCAATAGGATGCAGACTCAATTGGGGTTGTTTACATCCCTCTACTGGAATAAGAGCATTCTCTTGGCTTCATGCAAGTCATAGAGATCCCAAAGCCAAGACATTAAAATTTTAGTTAAGATATAAAACAACATAGCTTTTACATATGTTTTCGCCCTTTATTCTTGTCTGATGTTGTAAAAATAATCTGCCAACATATATACATATAAGGCCATCATTTATAGCAGTAAAGGTCCTCAATCAACAAGCATGTATTATAAGAATTTAGTTCCTGTTCGGGTACCTCCCATAAATACATGTATCATTAGCAAAATAATGGTGATACTTGTACATCAATCTTCCTTGTTTGTGCTAGTGTGCATGTGATTTTTCTTCTTTTATTCTTTTGGGTGATGTTCGGGTTTTTTTTTGGTCCTTTGGTGGGGGGTTTGGGGGGGATAAGAGTCCGACTTGTGCCAAACATCTGAACTTTTAATGGGGTTTGGTCATATGTTTTTGGCCAGATTGTTAAATTGTTGGGTTTCAGCTTTTGTTTCTGTTTTTGTTTTTGTTTGTTTATGAGGGGGGATTAGAGTCAGACTTGTGCCAAACATTTGAACTTTTAATGGGGGCTTGGCCATATGTTTTTGGCCAGATTGTTAAGTTGTTGGGTTTCAGCTTAGGATATTTGACACAATGGGCCCGAAAGATCCTGTGCCTATTTAATCTCAAGTTTGACAGATTTGAATACCAAATAAATCTTTTTACTGCTCTTGGCACCATGTATTATGTGTTTGTGTGCATGCCTTTGTGCATAATATTGAATTTTATAATATAATGTATTTCTTGCAATCATAGTCGGTAAAGAATGACCATCTCATTTCATATTGTTATAAAAATAAGATAAATAAGTATTTGAACTCAATATAGAAAATGATTCAAGCTGGACTGAAATTAAATGGATCCAAGCTCATGCATATATGAGTCCAGCCCATTCATATGGTTGCAAACATGACTTTGGCTCATCGATTCCGGCTCCCTTGATTTATGTTAGCAGACCTATAAATCGGGCCAGAGCTAGCAATTGAGCTTGACTTTGTCAGAAAGAACGCCTAGTGTTACCCTCAAACAATTGCTAAATGGTTAATTTAACTCTCAACTCTTTATAGTACCCTTTGGAAGGCTACTGGAGCTACATACATGGATACCACATAAATCACTTATAAAATAGTTCATAGAGAGCAAGTTCAGTTTGATGATCTTGCACTCAAAGACTCAAGAGATGAATACAATCCATAGTTTGACAAATTGGCCGATATAGCAACATACAACTCCCATTGTATCGGACTGTATAGCATATGTACTGCTATCATGAAGCTATATCCATACCAAACATCCCTACACCTGTACCAGACACCACACTTTCTTGAACACTCCTCAGACGCAGATGTTTTTCAAGCATGTTAATTATGTACTATATTGTCTAGGTTAGAACACGTTGCGGAAACATTGAAGCCATGTTTGCATGACCCATGCACTTCTTCACATACATGTTTCTATATGTTTGAAATGTGTATTGAATTGCATTTGTTGCATTTATATACAAATGACTATACATTAGTGGAAATGTAGTAAAACAGTTTAATGCTACAATGATTTTCAGTATGTGTTGATAGAAAGATCAAGATACACTAAGCTATTATATAAGAAGTTGCAAACCCAACGACTAATCCTTTCCCAAAATCACGAAAATGGGTGATAGGTAGTAATTATTAAATGTATTATACAAAATCAAAAATACTTGTGTACTTTTGGATGCATGAATATGTGAGTGTATATATGCACACTCACTCTCATATCTATAAATATGTTATATCTTGTCGACGTGTCCCCATATCCTACATTTTAAGGAATTATTGCCTTCGGTGTGTTTGTGTCACATATGTATTCTATGTCAACATACATGCTTCATCACGTCTGTATCTCATATCTATGCCCATGCTTCCTAGAGATTATCTAGATTATGCCCTTAAAGGTATATGATTTGATATCCCATTTTTTTGTGTATGCATAAATAATGATATATTATAATATTTATACAGTCATATCCGTATCCTCACCCGCACCCGCACCCGCACCCGCACCAATGTATATGCTGCTTAGATATCGGATTTCAATCTTATCAACATTTCTGTCTGACCAATACCACCAATATTAACTAATAAACTAAACAAGATCAAGAGTTTAAGGTACCAAAAGTTGAAATCTTGACTTATTATGTAAGTGTCGAAAGGATGTGATGTAGCAAGTAAAATCAAAGCTAGTAAATTGGCCAAACCAAATGCATTGACCTTTTCAGATCGGATTTTAGGGGGTGACCCGAAACAGACCACTCTTTATCGGGAATAGGCGAATCTTGAATAATTTCGATGAGACTAATATGGTATTTGGCTGTTTCAGTTATAACATGAGACTGTAAAGCAAGTTGAAGCTAAGCTGGCTAACTTAGAAGACTTGTTCTATGTAAGTGTCGAAAGGTTGTGATGTAGCAAGTAAAATCAAAGCTCGTAAATTGGCCAATACCAAATGCATTGACCTTTTCAGATCGGATTTTAGGGGGTGACCCGAAACAGACCACTCTTTATCGGGCATAGGCGAAACTTGAATAATTTCGATGAGACTAGTATGGTATTTGGTTGTTTCAGTTATAACTATAAAGCAAGTTGAAGACTTGTTGAAGACTTGTTGATAGAAGGTTGATAGAGTTACAGGGGGGAAAGGTGACTATCTTGGATAATAATGATAATCCATGTCTACACGGAGAACTAAATAAGAATTTCTAACTTGCAACCAACATCCAGTCACCTAAAGTCCAGCACGTCTAACACAGCCAGTATTCATACCACAAATAATTGGCCAATAACAAGGTCGAAAGATAGATTTCAAATGTTGCTACAATCATTCAAATGAACAAAGATTTAGCCAAATAAGATTCCATACCTGCCGTTGGACAATAACTTGAATTGATTACTACTGAAAGCAGCAAATGGGCATTAAGTTAATCACATTAAAGACACATCTCGGCCCAAACAATTCCTACTACCTCTCAAAGATCCCCCCCCCCCCAAAAAAAAAAAAAAATAACAAAACAAAACAAAACAAAACAAAAACAAAACAAAAAAAACCGTGCACGTGCAAAAACAAAAAAAAGATGTCATGCATACCCACCAAAAGAAGGGATACTGCTGCTACCAATAACGAGTCATCACCACACCCATCCACGTGCTCTATCACCAAAATGAAACCACTAATTGCCATAGGTGAAAATCATTCAGAAAAACCATGGAAGACTTGAACATATTTTATGATCACCAGTTGACAGCTTCAACTCGCTATGAGTTGGGGTGATGCGATTATCACCTACATGCGCAGGAGGCGCAGGGTAGAGTCGTAATTTTTGGGATTGTTTATGCAACTTTGAATGTTTGGGGGTGTAAAAGGGCTAATTTTGGGGGTTATAGCTAGGGTCTGCCATAGGGAGTTTTTTTTCATGCTTATTTGGAGATTATAAACCATAAGACCAAGGTGTCTTCTTTGGAGGATGAGACTTTCTTCTCGAATAGAAAGTTAGGAGATCTTCCCATCTCGAATTGGGGCTTATATTATTTTTGCTCAGATCTGAAAGTAATACAAAAATTCCTCTTTTCTCTTTATTTTCTCCACAAAAACCCATATTTCCCCACAAACAAGCCCTAGGATCTATCAAAGTGGTATCAGAGCGGTCGATTCATGGCGAACACGAGATCGAAAGACAAGGTTGAAGCGTTGGAAGAGAAGTTGGCAAGTTTGAAGTCAAGATTCATGACGTGATTAAGAAGAGCACCGACGAGCAGAGAGGCGAGTTAGATCGGAGGTTTTCGCAGCTCATGGAGGCTTTAGGGCAAACAAATCTGAAGATCAACGCATTGTCGTAGCAGAGCAATCCAAAACAAATCGAAACCCTAGATCTGGAGAAAAAGGCGAGGACTTTAATGAAGGAGAAGGAGAAAATGGATCATCTTCGTGAAGGACTCCTTTCGGAAGCAGATCTAGTGACGGATGATGAAGATTTCGTCTTCCAAGAGGTCGAGGGAGCACTACCAGATATCTATGGAGGCCGAAGAAGCGGAAGAGAAGACGAAGGAGCGCAACGGAGTCCGCCAAGGGATCGCATGCCCCCGGCGAACCGCCAGGCAGTCCGCGAGCCTCTGGCGGTTCGCCAGTGGACGCACAAAGCCCCAACGAGCCTGCCAGGGCCCGTGCGGGCCTCCGACGAACCGCCAGGGCCCGACGATGGCCCTGGCGGCTCGCCTGAGCATCCCGAGGGCTCCGACGAACCGCCAGGGGCATTCTGGGCCCTTGGCGGCCCACCAGGGCCCCCGACTTCTGGAGCCGAGCCGCCGGTAACCCCTGAAGCCGCTGGCGGCCCGTCGGGGGAGATTCGGACAACGAGGGGACGACGTCAAGGGTTTTGATGGATTTTCGGATGATTGAGGAGATGATTTTTACAACGGATGACCTCGGGAGCATAAGGCGGAGTTTGATGGCTATGAAAGGTATCCGAGGGTGACCGTGAGTACTACAAAGAAGGCGGAGCTGATTGGGGAGGCGACGCGAGGCATGAGAGAGGTGGAGGTCATGGTTATGGAGGACCACGCCACCCCCATTTTGACGACATGATTATCAACAGGGGAGAGGAGCACAGTGAGGGTTTTCTGCGGAGAACCGAGTCAGGAAGCTGAAGATGTCCATCTTTGAGGGATATGACCAGGATTCGTGGCTGTACAGGGTCGAGAGATACTTTGAGGTCTCCATGATACCGGATGAGTGGCTTCGGGCCGTTGGGGTCTGCCTGGAGGGGGAAGCGTTGGTGTGATATCAATAGACGCAGCAGGACTAGCCTTTCCACACGTGGGAGGAGTTTACTGCGCTCTTGCTATAACGATTCGAGGAGGTACAGGCAGGCACGGCTTTTGAGAGGTTGTATGCGCTGAGGCATGATAGGACCGTGAGGGTGTACATCAAGAAGTTCAAGAAATTGGTTAGTCGGATCAGTGGAGTGTCAGGAGAGTCGTTGGAGGGAAACTTCATGAAGGGGTTGAAGCCAACTATCAGATCAGGGGTGAGGTCACATAGGCTGACGAGTCTGCGAGATTGCATGAGCTTGACGAGAATAATGGAGGACAAGCTGGACCAGGAGAGGAAGGCCCGCAGGGCTTGGGGAGGATTCTCCTTTCGGGGGCAAGCACCTGCAGGAGGGCCGAAGGCGACCACATGAGGAAGAGCATCCGTTGTGGGGACAGGAGCCAACAGGGAGAGAGGGGCTGAGACATGACCTGGAGGGCAGGTACAACGGATGACTGAGGCTGAGATTCGGGAAAAGCGAGCCAATGGGTTGTGTATCAAGTGTGGTGAGAAGTTTTCTCCTGGACATCGGTGTGGCGACCGTATACTGTAGATACTGATAGTGGCTGACGAGGAGGATAGAGAGGATGTGCTAGAGTTGGAGGTTGATGAGGATCAGAAGCACCCACATTTGGACCTGGCAGATGTTTCTCTCAACTCTGTAGCGGGATTCACTACGAACCACACCAAGAAGTTGGTAGGACAGATTGCAGAACTGGAGGTGACGGTATTGGTTGATAGTGGGGCTACCCACAATTTCATTTTTCGCCAGCTGGTGGAGAGGCTGAGGCTGGAGATCAGTGACGTAGGCCGGGTTGGAGTAGTGCTGGGAACAGGGCAGGTGGTGCAGAGCAGCAGCATATGTAGAGGCATGGGCGTAACTATGGTTGGGTTGCCCTAGGTAGCTGCACAGGACACGAACAAATAAAAGCATATTACATAACTTTACAAGCTTGCCTATTATCTCAGTTTGTGTGAGGGTATTGTTAATAACGTTGAGGTCTTGGTTCGAGAAATGCATGTCTCATATTATGAATTTATGAATTTTTCATATAAAGTTCTAAATTAAGTTCTGCGTAAAATTTTCCTCTAAACTGATGTTGTAATTTTTTAAAAAAGTTTTTTCAAGCAGCAAAACTGAGTTTTACATTTAATTTGGTATTTATTTTAATATAGAATATCTTTCATTTGATCTTTAATAGAGATTTCATGTTTTATTTATATTTTGATCATAGTAAACATTTATTAGGAATGACTTTTTCATTTTCATTTCTTAATGTTACCATTTGTCAATATTAACATTTTTAGTGTGGATTCATGTGTATGCTAATTATTGCCCTGGGAAAAAAATTTCTAAAGCAACATCCAAAATAAGTATGATTATTTTTTGATTATGTACATAATTACCTAAACACGTATTCTTAGAAGTGATAAACTTCTATCATTACTGAAATTGTAAATGGTGACCTCTATTTGACATGAAGCACATGGTAGAAAGTCAATAGTATTTTTTGTATCATTTTTTCGCCCAAGGCAACCAAAAATCTTGGTTACGCCAATGTGTAGAGGGTTACTCCTTAGGGGTACAGATCGTAGCCGACTTCCTTCCGTTGGAGTTGGAGAGTACAGATATCATCATGTGGATGAAGTGGTTGCAGACCCTCGGGGACACGAAGACCAATTGGGGGCTGCTCAGGCTGGAGTATCAAGGGGGACGGACCATAGTATTGCAGGGGGACCCCAGCCTATGCCGTTCCCGAGTTTCTTATAGAGCCATAACTAGAGCACTTCAGGTGACGAGAGGAGGATTCTTGGTGGAGTTTCAGGGCCTGTCATTAGAGGAGGAGGGTAAGCAGTGGAGCAGGAGTTGGCTCCAGAGTTGGAGGAGCTGCTTAGCCAGTTTGAGGGGTTTTCCAGACCCCGCATGGTCTTCCACCACTACGAGACCATGAGCATGATATTGTCTTGAGGGATGGAGTTTTCCCTATCAGTGTGCGACCCTATCGATACCCACAGATGCAGAAGGACGAGAGGATGGTGGGGGAGATGTTGTAGGCAGGGGTGATCCAGCTGAGCGTGAGTCCATTTCTAGCCCGGTCTTGCTCGTGAAGAAGAAAGATGGCAACTGGCGGTTCTGTGTAGACTACCGGGCCTTGAACAAAGAGACGGTGCCAGATAAATTCCCGATCCTGGTTATTGATGAGTTACTTGATGAGCTGCACAGGGCCACTATTTTTTCGAAGATAGACTTGAAAGTCGGGGTACCACAAGATTCGAATGAGGATGGAGGATGTTCCCAAGACAACGTTTAGGACATATGAGGGACACTACGAGTTTTTGGTCATGCCGTTTGGATTGACGAACGCCCCTGCGACATTACAGGCCTTGATGAACAAGGTCTTCTGCCCCTACTTACGGAGGTTTGTTGTGGTCTTCTTTGATGACATTCTTATTTACAGCCATACTTTGGATGAGCATGTGGAGCACTTACAGTCGGTGCTGCAAGAGTTGCAGGATCATCAGCTATATACCAATAGAAAGAAGTGTCTCTTCCGGCAAGATCAGGTGGAATATTTAGGACACATGGTTTCAGCGGAGGGGGGTGGCGGTAGATGGGTTGAAGATAGCTGCTATATTGGAGTGGCCACGCCCCACGACACTGCGAGGACTGCGGGGATTTCTATGCTTGACGGGATACTATAGGAAGTTTGTCCAGAAATACAATACGATTGCTTGGTCATTGACAAGCAGCTGAAGAAGGACAGCTTCCATTGGGGAGAGGAGGCGACCATGGCAATTGAGGCCCTAAAGCAGGCTATGACGACCGTGTCGTGCTAGCTTTACCGGATTTCAGCAAACCATGTGTGGTGGAGACAGATGCGTCAGGATATGGGTTGGGGCGGTTCTTATGCAGGATCAGCGGCCGGTGGCCTACTTTAGCCAGGTGCTGTCAGCCCGAGCACGGCTGAAGTCGGTATATGAGAGAGAGCTGATGGCGATAGTACTATCTATACAAAAGTGGCAGCCATATCTGTTGGGGAGGAAGTTTGTAGTACGGACCGATCAGCGGAGTCTGAAGTATCTCTTGTAGCAGCGCATGGTTACAGAGGAGCATCAGAAGTGGCTCTCCAAATTGGTGCACTACCAGTTCGAGATCCAATACAGGCCTGGCTTGGAGAACAAGGCAGCAGATGCCTTGTCTCGTAGGGAGGAGGTAGCAGGGGTGGTGGCAATTTCTGTACCGGTACTGCTAGACTGTGAGCTTCTGACATGTGAGATAGAGGCTGATGAGGAGCTAACGGTGATACGTGAGGCTTTGCAGCATGGGTCTATAGAGTATCCAGGGTACACACTGAGTGAGCAGCGGCTGTTGTACCAGGGACGGTTAGTGATACCGCGGGGATCTTTCCATATACCGACGATTTTTCAGGAATTCCATGGCAGCTCGGTGAGGGTCACTCGGGGATGCAACAGACCTACAGGAGGATGGCCAGAGAGATGTACTGTCCAGGGATGAAGATGGACATCGCGCGTCTAATAGCAGAGTGTGACGTCTGCCAGCGTCACAAGTATTTGGTGATGGCTCCCACAGGGCTACTTCAGCCACTAGCTTTGCCAAAGAGGGTCTGGGAGGACATTAGCATGGATTTTATTGAGTGCCTGCCGAGGTCAGAGGACTTCACTGTCATATTTGTTGTGGTGGACCGCCTCAGCAAATATGCTTATTTCATTCCCCTACGACACCCCTACACAACGGTGACTGTAACTGCAGCTTTCATGAAGGAGGTAGTGCGACTGCATGGGTTTCTGCCTCTATTGTATCAGATCGCGACAAGTTCTTGAGCAGCTTTTGGAGGGAACTGTTCAAGGTGCAGGGGACTACGTTGAGAAGGAGCATAGCCTACCACCCGCAGACTGATGCTCAGACAGAAGTTGTAAACAGGAGCGTAGAGACATATTTGAGATGTTTTGCATCGGAGTCACCGAAGCAGTGGGCTAGGTGTTTGACATGGGCAGAATACTGGTACAATACTTCCTACCACTCGACGGCGCAGAGTACTCCTTTTCGCATCCTTTACGGGTGCGACCCTCCCCATCTGATACACTACAGTCGTGGTGCGACCCCTGTGTCTCAGGTGGAGGAGCATTTGGAGGAGAGAGATAGCATGTTGGAGGAGCTGAAACGACACTTGTTGAGAGCACAGCGGATCACGAAGACCATGGCAGACATGCACATGAGAGATGTACATTTTGAGGTGGACGATAAGGTGAGTGGCGCATAAGAGCAACGAGAAGCTGGCGGCTCGCTATTACGGTACTTTTAAGGTGATGGCCAGGATCGGAAAGGTGGTCTATCGCCTACATCTGCCTACTATGTTCACCATCCACCCAGTGTTCCACGTGTTCCAGCTACGGCGCGTTATCAGGGACCACACTTTCACCTACTCTTCCACCCACTGTGACCGAGTACATGGAAGTGTTGCTGGAGCCACAGGAGGTCAAGAGTGTTCGTCAGAGTGAAGCAGGAGTTCAGGAGGTGCTTATCAGATGGCACGGATTGCCCGATTATGATGCTATGTGAGAGTCTCGAGAGGTGATCCGACAACTGTTCCCTAATTTCCACCTTGAAGACAATGTGGCTTTTTTGGGGGAGTAATGATGCGATTATCACCTACAGGCGGAGGAGGCGCGGGGCAGATTCGTAATTTCTGAGATTGTGTATGCAACTTTGAATGTTGGGGGCTCTTTTGTAAAGGGCTAATTTTGAGGGTTATAGCTAGGGCCGGCCATAGGGAGTTTTTTCATGCTTATTTGGAGATTGTAAACCCTAAGACCAAGGTATCTCCTTTGGAGGATTAGACTTTCTTCTCGAATAGAAAGTTAGGAGATCTCCCTATCTCGAATCGGAGCTTATCTTATTTTGTTAAAGTAATACACAAATTCCTCTTTTCTCTTGTTTTCTCCACCAAAATCAAAATAAGTCCTAACTTTCTATTTCCCCCCAAACAAGCCCTAGGATCTATCATGGGGCCAACTACCAGATTCAATGTTAATGCAACTGTAAGGAAAAGAGTAAACATGGAAGACCGCTAACTGGGGAACGCATCACATACCTATGCAGTTTAACACAATAACAGCGAGTATCAAAAAAGAATAGAAATAGAAAAAATATAACACAAGCACGAATGCCAGGTCCCCCCCCCCCCCCCCCCCCCCGAAAAAAAAAAGTTGCAGGGTTTAATAAATCCAAGACACTTCGGAGTGCCTACTTTCCTAAGTATTTGCCACCTATCTTCTCCTTAACTAACAAGTGAAGATGTTTTAGGACCATCCAAAAAAATTTAATCTGAAGTGCTGGTTGAAGTTCATAACTGGAAGACAACAATATGCTCACGTTCCATACAGGAAAAAATATATAGTGAAACTCTTCTTTATCCACCTTCATAGGAATCAATGTGATTAATAAGCAAAATTTCAAGTTCAAAGATATTACCAAAAGGCTGCAAAAGATGATGGGGAACTGCAGCAACAGGAATACTCCAAAAGCGCCAACAAAGTCCAACATATAACAAAACCTACCACAATAATTCAGGTTAAGCATATCAATCTCAGAACATTTTAGTGTAAAAATCATTTAGAGGAATCAAAAAGCACCTTGATAACAAGAAGAGCCCGTGCATATAAATCATTTGACGATTTGCTCTCCTTACTTTGCTCCTCCTGTTCTGCAGATGCATTCAAAAAGAGAATTACAAATTCAAACTTCCTACAAAATAATGAAAAACAACAAACTGTATGATAACATTTAACGAAACACATTTCACCATGAACCTAGCAATTGCTAATATGACTTCACAAATATCATAATGATTTAATTTCATATAACAATGTTTCGTTACATTATCTCTTAAGTAGGTATGTCTTCCTCGGCCAGCTGGCTTCCTAAATCTTACAGCAAGACCTTCCCTTAACTACTATATGTGTCTCCGCTGTCCATTTTGACATCAACACATTATTATCAACAAACTAGCATACATTGGCAAATTCTGTCATTTTTTCCTTGAACTGTTCCCAACTCATGGTTATACTTCTTGAATGGCACAGTATTGATAATTAAAAAGAAGATGAATTATATATTACCATTACCATGCAGTTTGTGAAGGATTACAATAGCTGGATGTCTGAAAGAAGGACTAGAATAGTTGGATGTCTGAAGGAAGTACATCATATGGAAAATATAGATTTCAGCATGTGATATGCATCAGAAATCCCTCTTTAGAGAGGGACACAAAAGGCAGTCGGTTCATCTACAACTGAGGGATCTACAACTGAGGGTGCGAATTGACCTACACCCATTGACTCTAGCATCTATGATGATGAAACCTGACACCAAAAATCAGTTGGCATCTTATGGTTCTGCACTTCTCTCAATTTCAATACATTGAGCACTGTTATCATGCACCCCATTCTAACCCCTAGTGGCCCCATGTATCACCTGTTACCATTGGGGAAAATAGACATTGGCAATGCTGGTCAAACAAACTGCTGGATTTTTTTCCAGGAGATGTTCTCTTAATTGCAAATAAATCATAGAGCTCAAGCAAAACACAATTAAAAATTGGGAAGAAAAATAGAATTTTGATTTCTTTGTTTTGAGAAATATATACAATTTTGATTTCAAGGTCAACAACCATATATTGGATCTTAGAGTAGATAGCTGATCGATATAAAAAGTCTAAAGAATGAAGAGCCATAGAGATCTGCCACTAGTCGGGGGGTAACTGAAAATGTGGGACCTCGCGACTCCCCAGGCAACCACAACAGGAGCTGGCAACCCTCCGGCTGGCCACCGGACGCCCGCAAACACACAGCAAGCCGCCAGCCCCCGCCCCCCCGCATGGCTCCCTTGACTGATAGAGGAGCGGTTGGAGCCCCCAATGGGACTATTTATGTCAACGTGGCTGATTTCGGCTAGTGGCAGCTGATTTAGTGCTACGGCAAACATTCGGTGGAGTCCCGATGGCGTGGAGCAATGTCCTGGGCCCCATGGCCCTTGGACTCTTGACGATCAACCACAGCGATGTCTCGCGAAGGACGATGGAGATCTTGGGTGGCCCTTTGATCCAGGCGGAGACAAGCATCCCTTTGATCTAGGGGAACGAGCAATCCATAGCATGCCCATGAACTTCATGCACCACCTTGAGGATAATGTGGCTTTTCTGGGGAGAAATAGTGTTGGAAATGGTGGTTGCGACCACACCCGTGGCAAACTTGTGGTTTTGGGCTCCGGGTGGCAATTTTGTAATTTTCAGCCCTCTGAACATTTTTTAAATATGAGCAAATTAGCCCTATATATGGTGAGTGTGGGGATAGGGTTAGAGGGATATTGAATTTGAGGAAAGAGAAGAGACGTTAGGAGTACATTAAGAGTAAATCTTAGAGATTTAGCCCTTTATCTTGAATCAAAGGGTAGGAGAGGCGTTTCCTCTCTAATTGGAACCAACTATCATTGTATTTTGTGCTCTTATTTATAAAAATCGCATCATTCTTCCAAATCCACAAATTTCTTCCCCTCAAACCCTAGAATTTCCTAACGGCGTACATATGTAAGTAATATATATCTGAAAACACGTGTCCATGTAATATGCATGTATGCGCAGTGCCCCTGCTATATAAAGATTATTGGCGGTGTCCCTGCACTCACCGGCAATTTTCACTAAATAGAAAATAGGATGTTTCATGTAAACGTTAATGACCATGCAGTATGAACAAGGTGTGATAAGCTTGTTAAGGATATGCAATTAAGTGGTTTATTCACTGGTATAATTGTTTCATGGCCCCATCCATCATTTAAAAAGGTAAACTTTTTGCATTTTAGAATTCCTTTTTCCTATGTAAAAGATAATGTGGATGAATGACATCGCAACCCAAGTTCATAGCACTGCCTAGGCTAAAACAAATATGTTTTCCCTGTATCAAGTGCAAATAACTATCTAGCTCAAACCCAAACTCATATCATAATCACCATCAAATATCTCAAATTCTCATTATTGTATATTTAAATAGGGCAACTTATTTACCTCAAAAAAACAAGGACAAGTTATGTTGGTATTGTTTAATATATTTAACAGGATAATTTATGCTGCTAGTGTTCAATGAACCCAAGCATGTCAGAATTGCACTGGACGTCTTAAAACACCTGACTACTTATCTAAGGTAAGATCAGATTATAAAAGGTTTACGCAAAGAGCACAATGAGATTAAATACGAAAGGTGAAAGATCCAATAAGCAATACCATAATCGAAACATTTTATAACTTGACTCCTTGTTCAACTCAACATCCAATTGGTCATTCTGCATGCATTCAGCATGTTAAACTTGGCCAATAATTACATTCACAGAGCAATGAAATTCCATCTCAAAGCAATGGTGCAATCAAGGATTATGAGGCTACTAGTATGCCACAGCCTGCATGTTTACCCAGCATATAACAATGGATAGCACAAAAGGGTGTCTGCCTCCCCAAGTGACATGGCAACCAAGCCTTGATGAGGCATCAAATGAGCAAAATTCACCAGTTATACGATAAGGTGTAAGATCAAATTAACACATTTGAGAAAGATTATGTACTGAAAGAAACTAAATAGATAGGTCAAAGATTTACATAGATCAAAAAAGCAGGCATAAACTTAAAATCCAGCATATGTTGAACTATATGTAGGTGACATCTAGAATGAAAGCATTCGTATGTCAAAAGAAAATAAGACGTAATAACATCAGTGAAGTCAGAGATGTTTTAAGAAAAATGATTCCAAGGAAGCTGTACTATCTCCATATTGAGATTTAAATTGTTTGGAAGGTTATGAGCATGACTCAAGTTACTGACAGCCTCATAAGCAGAAGGAACAGAGGATAAGCACTTTTCCCGACTTATGAGTAGATGAGAAAGTCAAATTTCCATAAACTAGCAGAGTGTCAGATTGATGAGATATAACATGAAACTTTGGGGGAGAGTAATTGCAGAACGGTTAAAACCAAAAAAAAAACAATCGTTTCATAACATCAATTTGGTTTTATGCCAGATAGGAGGCCTACCGTGACAACCGTATACTTGTTTATGAAATTGATAGACAGATTCATAACAAAAGGAATACCCAGACATGGCTACATAGATTTCAAAAGGCTAAAGATAGGATGAGATTATATGGTAGGTTTTAGAAAAAAACTAGCGACCACCAGTCATACTGAAGTCAAAACATGATATAAAAAACAGTGTGGTAACTGCAGAAAAAATAGTTTTTATCTTTCGCTTTCCCTTTTCTTAGCTTCTTTTTTTGTTGGGGAGAGGGGGGAGGGATGCTGAGGGGCACGCAGAGTCGCGCACACAGAAAGACATGCTTGTTTTTTATCATCGTCGTAGTTAGCAAATGTCTATTCAAAACTTCATTTTATTCCAAAAAAAACGTGTGCTGATGCCTCCATTTAATAAAGAAAGCCAGACTTCTAACAAAATCTTGTTAAACACATCTTCTTGTATTTTTTACATTTTTGAAAATAACTATTTTAATATCATCATTAGTAACTTGTTAAAATTATATTTCTCTACTAAACTGCCAAACTATGATTACTCAAAAATCTTTTAACTAAAAACCTATTTATCCATCCAGCAATCAGAGATAAGCCAAATGTACACCAAAAATGATTACTTGTTAATACAATAATACTAGATGAGACTTCTGTTGAATATGCATGTATGTGCACGAACTAGGCGATTTAAATATTTTGACATTTACGTATCCTACTTTTATACTGGTCTTTTGAAGTAAACCTTTTTTAACATGACGTGTGCAAACCATCTGCATTTTGCTCATTTCCATTAATTTTTTGCATTTACACAAACATTTCCCATTAATTCTATTTTCGTATCTCATGGTGTTGACTATTGTCATCATAGACCAAAGATCGGGCATCATATCTTTATGATTAATAAAATGTGAACTAGCTATGAAGATGAGATCTCACGATGTGTGATTGGTTCAAAAAAGCATAGTATGGGTAATTGGGTATACTGCAAGTACCAAATTGGTTCTCCAGGTATTATTCTCTTATTGTTTTGACCATCAAGAGTAGTCCATCCAATTCTAGGAATTTGATAAAATGTTATTTCGAATGTCGTCCAAAGAGTCTTGGATGCCATGCACATATGAGGCTACACACACACACATACACACAAAATAGAAATAACCTATGTACTTGTACACATGCAACAAAAAAGCCCCACACAATCGGGACGCGGGAGCCAAAATGGTTCAAATGGGAAGAGTGGCCGCGAGTGTGTATCTCCTTGAGATTTTTGGGGTTTTTTGATTGGGTGTGAGTGTAGTTGTATTTGAGCTTGGGTGTGTTTTTTGGGTTTGTTTTGGGTGTTTTTTGAAAGGGATGTGTGTGTGTTTTTTTGGTGTCTTTTAAGTCCTAAGGTGAGGTGACTGTCCCATGTGACGATGTAACTTTGCCATGACACCTGTGACAAAGGTGCCATATGTGACAAAAGATGTCACATGTGACAAAATTCAAAAACATCCCTCAAATGTACAATAGAAGTGTGTATAGAATGATGGGTATGAGACTTAGCCTCATATGCGGCCTCCGAAACTCTCATCTCCATTATTTTTTTAGAGGATCGGAACCGTTCTTTTGATCTTCATATTCTAAAACCCCAAAACACCGAATATCAAGTGAACCCAAGGGGTTTTGCCCACTCATTCACCCGTTGTAAAAGTTCCATTTATGCAAACCGTTAAATTTACGACAGATAGATGAACAGACAAAACACCTTCGGTTCACCTCATATTTGATGTTTTAGGATTTCAGAATATGAAGATCAAAATTAACGATTTTGATCTTCCAAAAAATATCGGAGATGTGAGTTTTGGAAGCAAGCCTCATATATCTTATAATACATATTATTCTCATATATATGTGTATATATATATGAGCTATATGGGCATCAGCTCCTCCTTGGTTAGCTCACAGCCAAACCCATCCCCCCCTTTTTTGAATTTTCTTAAGTTGTACACATTTTAAACCCCTAAAATCACATATATGGGTGAACCCTAGGTGCATTTGACCATCGATCCAATCGTTGTAAAAAAATCAATTATTCTGACACCGTTAAATTTGTAATGGTCAGATCGAGTGTCAAATAGTGTTGGATTTACCTGATTTTTGGTATGGTGATTATCCATCATAACATATGTACTACAATTTCCAAATAAAATTTTAAAAAAGGAGGGTGTGTATCACGCTATCAAGGAGGAAATTTTCCTCCTTGAGTAGCTGATACCCATTTTCCACCATATATATATATAATAATGTGTATCATATGACAAAGGAGGCTTTGCATCATATATCACGACACAAAAGTGGGGAAGTACAAGCCCCACGCGGGCGTGTACTTGTTGTATTGTCCACTTTTTTGTGTCTTGGTAATGAGGCAAAGCCTCCATTGTCATATGATACCCATTATTCTCATATATATATAAGGATCCCTACGTTACCCGGGAAAAAATAGAGATGTCTCATACGTTACCCGTAATATGTGGAAGTATCGACGTAATTTCAGTCATTCGGTCTGAATTACTACATGAAGAACATAAGCCAGATGACGGAATGGTAAGACCTATGCTGTATAAGAGCATACTTTTTTTTGAAAAGTAAGTAAATGTATATATGCTGATGTGTACAAAGTACGGAAACGTCACGTCCGTCTTGCCTGATTGCAGACATGGGAGAGTCCAGGGAGCAATCACCAGGCGCAAGCAAGCAGGCAGACACGAAAAGACCCCAAAAGCAGGGCAAGGCACAAGCGCCAACCACCAAACATCATAACAAAATAGGAGGGACCAAACAAAAAAAACCCTCTAAAAACAATCATGGCCAACGGCCTACACCCAATGGAGGATCACAAGGCAACCAGCATCCGTCAACAAGCACCCACCATACACCATGACAGGCAAAGAAAAACAACCCCACTCATCCAGCGCACGAACCAACCATGAAGCTCCCCATCTCAAAGCTTCAAATGTGAAAGCCCCACGAACGCGTTGTTGGTCGACGCCGCCTTGAAGCGAGTGATTGGTGGAACCATTCTTTTCTGAGTCTTCAACTTTGTCACCGCCGCCTTGGCATAGGCGCTATCAAACAGCGCCTTCCACGCCGGTTCTCAACCGTCAAGGGTGCGGTCAACGTATCCGAGCGAATCGACGGGCTCGTTGCAGCGAAAGCATCGCTCGATTTCGGCACCACTCTGATGAACCCAGGCTTGCAGGCAATCCCTCCTCTAACAGCGCCGCCACTGTCATGACCGGAAGAGTCAGAAGGGTTCTTACCACGATGCCCATCACCACGTCTGCCACTGCCCGACGGAGCGACGCAAATGTTGGGTATCCAAGGCTCGTAGCTCGAGTCAAAAGCCTTGTTCATCTCCGTGTAATCGACGGATACAACAAAGTCTGAATGCCCCCCCCCCCCGCCCCCAATAGAAGATCATATATGTATATGTATATATATATATAAGAATAATGGGTATCATATGACAATGGAGGCTTTGCCTCATATACCAAGACACAAAAAAGTGGGCGGTACAACAAGTACAAGCCTATGTAGGTCTTGTACTTCCCCAATTTTGTGTCTTGGTATATGAAGCAAAGCCTCCATTGTCATATGATACCCATTATTCTCATATATTCTTCAGGTGCGAAAAGGAGGCTTTTCGCACCGTGCAAAAAGATTTTTATATTATTTTTGAATTTTTTAAAAAAAAATTTTGATGTTTAATCCAGCAATTATATACCACGGGGAAAATAATGGGTGAAACCTAGGGGGATTTAAGCATACATCCACCCGTTACAAAATTAACGGTTTCAGAACGTGTGAATTTGTTGAAATGCCTTGATCGGAGGCCAAATCACATTATTTTTCAACTATTATTTTTTGAGGTATGTATAACAACATAAAATGTGGGTGGAAAAAAATTTTGAAATTTTTTTGAAAAAAAAGATAAAAAACTTTTCGCACCGTGCGAAAAGTTTGCAATGCAAGATTTACACACACACATGTACATATAACCTAATGTTAACGTATGAAACTCTAAATACAATTTTTTAAGAATTCAAAATGAGCTAATCACCTAAAAGAAAAAACACTGAACCAACCCACTTATAATAAGATATAGGATACAATTCTAAATCTCTATCAAACAAAACCCAACTGGACCAAATTATATAACCGGTTTCTATTTGCATTTTGTAATAAGCCAATCATTAAGATAAGAATTAAGTAAATAAAATATTGTTTTTAAAATGCTAAGGTGAGTTCACCATCCCCTTGCACTTTAGAAGTTAAACCAACTGACATCAAATTTGTAAAAAGCAAAAGCAAGGTTATGTAACACAAGACATATCCTTCATGTGAATCCACGATGGCCACAAAAGTGGGTATTTGAGAGCCATAGAAACCATCTTAAGCCCAAATGTCATCTAAAGCAAACATGGATACAATGTGGTGGTCAAAGATCCAACCACTAGTGTTCTAAATGTTGTCGATATTTCCGCCATATCAGTCGAAATATTGCTAATTTTTTCCTACCGTTACACGCCTAAGTGTGGCATTTTGCAGTTGATGTCACCAAAATTTCAACCGTAAGCTAATATGTCGGCCGCAGTTTTGGCTAAAAAGGAATCAATTTTTTATTAGACTTGTTACTCAGTTCAGTAAATGATTATGAATTTATACTTTAATGTGACGTATTGAGATAAGTATACTCTAAACATTATTTCTATGGTTTATATTATTTATGTATATGACATGCAGATGAGATGTATTTTCAGCATTCGATATGACAAATATATATGATATAATTATGATATTCACCATCAGATAATGTATTTTTTAATTGGCATGAGTTCGACATCCAATATTAAGGACACTTAGCCACCATAACAGCCATAACGTAGAAAAATAAACGTAAAGAAGTCGACATGACAATGAAGGGAAAATGTGTAACAAACAAACGGGGAGAGAAAACTTTACCAATACTTGAAATTAAAGTTCGCAAAAAGAATAAAAAGAATGTTTGCTACATAAATAAATGAGTAGTTAAGAAATACCTGACCGTGATCATCTCATTAGTTTGAATTAATCATTCACCATGAAAAATTAGATTTGAGGATGATGTTGTTTAAAGAATTAAAGAAGAGTTGAAATGGACAAATATGTCCAGAATACTCTGACTGAAATACCTTTAAAGTTGAAAGCAATGAATAATGAGGTTTCGATCGAAACCACTTGGTTTCAACTGTTTCGGTTCGATTTCGAATATGAAAAGTATGAAATTGTTATCAAAACTCGGTTTCGACCAGTTTTGATTGAACCCAGCTGGCTTTGACTAGTTTCGACCGAAACCAAGTGGTTTCGACCGAAACATCATTCCTTATTATGAAATATAAGTAACTTTAAACTCATGAACACTTTAAAACCACATACATAAAAATATTTATTAGAATTTATAATTTCTAAAATTTCTAAAATTTCAAAGGTTACATTATAAAAATTCTTAAAATTCTTAAAAATTTATTATAAATAGAAATATATATACATATACATATAACCTTGAAACCAAAACAGGTAAAACTATTCAAAACTTAAAATTTTCCAGGCATCTGAAACCAAAAGTGAGTTCTCAAACCTTGGTTGAATGGAAAGATATCATTAGATGGATATAAGATTAGCATGCATTATGACCCAGAATGTTGGGAATTAAATATGTCCAGATACCAAGGTTTTATAACTGGATTAAGGTTTCGGTCACTAGAAAACTTTTAGATTTCGCACAGTTTTGTCTATTTTGTCGGTTTCGTTTTGAGTTTCGATTTCGAATTTATATGAATTTTTATGTATATATTTCTATACTTAGCAATGCATTTGTAATATTTTTTTAAAAAAAATTATTGAATTTTATAATATAATTTTTAAATTTTCAATAAAATTTTTTAACTTTTTTATAATTTTTAGAATTTTAGTATGTATATAGTTCAAATAGATTTATCTATTAAAAGACAAACTCATATTTTATTGAAAGCAATGTTGTAAATATCGGACCGATATCCGATATATCGGCCGCAATATCAGAAATTAGACATGGACGATACGATATAGTGCGATAAATTGCGTTTTCTGATTTTTCGCCGTTAGCAGCCGCAATATCAGTTGCGAGGCCGATATATTGGCTGCTATTTCGCTTCGAAATATTAGCCTATTTTTGGTTTTTTTATTTTGGTTAGCGGGTCGGGTGACGGTCGGGTTTGTAATTTGTTACCTGACCCGATACCCGCATATAAAGGGACAAAATCGTGAGAGGAAGGGCTGAAAGCCTTACTTTTCTCTAACTTCGATTTCGTCGTGCTCTCTCTCTCTTCGACCGACGGTTTCACCGCTCCCTTTTTCTTCGACCAACAACGTAGCTCTTCCTCTCTCTTCAACCGACGACGCAGCTCTCCCTCTCTCTTCAACAAACTCTCTTCGACCGATAATGCAACTCTCTCTGTTCGACTGACAATGCGACTCTCTCTCTCTCTCTTTGACCTAAGTCCAAAGGTGAGGATTGATCGGCTTCAGTTTGCAGTCTTTGCATAAAATTGATCGGCTCTTTTTCAATTTTGATGATGTTTATTTACTTAATTTGTAGTCCCCCCCCTCTATTATTTGTTTCAGCCTTCAGTTTACAGTGGATGCATCAGTGAATCGAAGCATATCTAGGACCGGTCGGCCTTCCCTTCTACTTATAATAATTCAACTAAATTTCTAATTACTCAAAAGCCCATACACTAATAAAATAACACAAAACACCCAAATTAAGACCCTAATTGGCCGGATCTAACATTACTCCGTCCCTCGAAAACCACATTGTCCTCAAGGTGGTGCATGAATTCTATGACGGTCCTACTCCAAGTGGTGGTCGTCATCCACTCCAGGCTCTTCGTCCTCTAAGACATCCTCCTCGTCATCCCCGGCTATCAGCACTTGCTGCTTGCACACCCCCACAACGGTGCCCTGGGGTGAACCTCTCATCGCATCTGAAACACATCCCTTTTTGTCTCTTCTCCCTCATCTCGACGTCAGTCATCCTCCTGAACTGACCCACTGCTGGCGATGCACTGCTTTGCTCCTCAATCGTCTCCTCACGCGTCTAAACTGTCCATGTGGCCGCCTTCAGCCTCCTTGCTGCTCCACGCTGAACCTGCCTACCCCAACTGCCCCAGGCTCTCCTCTCCTCCGTCTGGTGGTCCTCTACCATCTGTGCCATCTCTATGACCTCCACCAGTCCCTAGGGCTTGTATGGATGAATACCTGAGCGAATAATGGCCTTCAATCCCTTCATGAAAGTACCCTCCAGACTCATTAGTGACCCCTCGCACTCGTCCTGATAGTATCTCAAACTTCTATAATTACTCCATAACAGGCCCGTCGTGCCTGAGCGCGACAACTGCTCATGGAGGTTCCCCATATGAGGCTTCCGAAACCTTTCCAATATGTCGTCCTTGATCTCCTCCCAACTGCGAAATGGGCACCGCTGCTCCCTCCACTGATACCATTCTAGGGCTCTCCCCTCCATACATACTGTCATTGCCTCTAACTGTTGTGCCTCGGTCATACGAGACATAGTGAAGAACCTCTCTGCTTTATAAATCCACACATGCGGATTCTCTCCCTCGAACACGAGCATCTTCAACTTTTGTATTCTGCCATCAACCCCAAAATGCCCCTGCTCTGCCCTACCATCTGTGCATGTGTTGATATAGTGTTGCCACCTCTTATAATGTGTATCTTGTCCTCCCTGTGGCCCTCTCCCACGGTCTCCATGGCCCCCCTTTGGCCCCCCTCCTCATCCTCCGTAGTACCCATTCACCACCATAACCATAGGCATCTCACACTTCATCTTCATAGTAGCCACCCCCTACTTCATCACCATGATAAAGCCCACCACATTGTACCTGTCCTGGATAGCCATTGGACAGTTAATAGTGCTCCTCGTAGCCAGGACGCGTCACGGGAGGCCGAAAAACAGCAGAACGGGGCTCGCCGTGGTCGGAAAACCCTCTGACAACTGCCATAGGGTCGCCACAAGCTGTCGAGCCCCCGGCGGGGCTGTCGGAGGTCCGACAGTCCTTCCGGGATGTCGGGCAGGGTCGTCCGACGCTGTCGGAGGCCAACAGGGCTCGGCGGCCCTTACCGGTGCCCGTGTTGGGTGGGGCGGCTGCCCTCGCCCATGTTTAGGGCCGGCCGCCCCTAAAGTTAGCCTTGGGGGTTCAGCTGGCTTCCCTCACCTCCCCGTTGATCTCCGACAAACTCGTCCTTCCACGGATCTTCCTCTTCCTTCTCATAGTACTCTTCGGCGTCGGAGAGCAAACCCTCGTCAATTTTCTCCATCTTCTCCTTCCATTTGTCCAAAGGTGGCATCTTTTTCGAAGAACTAGGGTTCGCGTCGTCGTTTCCACCCTTTCCGGTGAGAATCAAAAGTTGGAAGATGATTTGTGCGATGGCTTCGTCCTGTTTTTCTTGTTTAGCCGTGATGCGATCAACAGAAGCCATCAACTTCGCAATCGATTCGTCGTTCTCCGTTAGGGTTTTCTTCACACCGTCGATCTCACCATTGAATTTCTCCTCCAAAGATTCAAACTTGTCCTTGGATCTTGTCGCCACCGCCATGAATCGTTATTTGCTTTGATAGCAAATTGATAGCATCCAAAAGGAAATCTGCAATTTTATTAGAATAAACTAATAGTAAATGGATAAGTGATTACAATTGTAGGGGTAATCGCCCTCCCAATACGTCGATTGATAGGGGACGTTCGCACCCTCCCTAGAACAAGGAATTCTCCCTCGGAAATATCTCAACAATTAAATCAAAGCATATCTAGGGCCGGCCGGCCTCCCCTTCTACTTATAATAATTCAACTAAATGTCTAATTACCCAAAAGTCCCTACACTCTAATTACCCAAAAGTCCCTACACTAATAAAATAACACAAAACACCCAAATCAAGCCCCCTAATAGGCCGGATCTAACACTCTTGTGCTTATTTTTCTTCTGAAGGCCGGTTCCCATTGCAAAAGACTAAAGATGGCTTAAACTGATGATGGGTAAATGAGAAAGCTTGGAATGACCAGCTGCCGTACAAGTTAGGAAAGGTAACAGACTATAGTTGAAGTAGCAGCTAAGTTATGGGGCAACCCACATTGAACAAACATTGAACCCAAAAAAGATATTGGGATTGCTAATCTGATCGATGAGATTGTTTTTTCTGGAGCTGAATAAGGAGAGAGAAGTCATTCAGCTCAAGTCCAACAATAGCTTTTATGATATTTAGATGTTTCTTACTAATAGAACTCGTAGTGTTACCTAAATGATACCCTCCAAAAGTAGAGAATATGGACTAATTATACATGGTCATGTGAGAAGCGAGCTATGTTTCTTGCCTGCTCCATATTTCAAGTGGACACATTGAATATACTTCGACTCTGGGAGACATTGAAGATGGCCATGAGACCCTTCAGAAAACTTGAAAGATGACCAAATCACCCTTTCCTTTCAATTTTTTGGTGCTCCCGTAACAAAAATTCAGTACCAATCATGTCAAAGAAAAATACACATTGATTATCAAAAGCTACATGTCCTAAAGGTGCTGTAACCAAAACTTGAGTTCGTACCCAAGCCATGTAACACACACGAATCATAAATCAGGTAGTATCTTTTTTTATCTTTTTTTCAGTTTCTTTTCTCTTTCTTTACCCTTTATAGTCCTTGACATTTTTTGATTCACTAACCACATCTTATTGAACTTGAATGAAGAAAGATGTCAACAAGGACAAAACTATTTGTAACATAGATTCCTTAAGCACCATCTTGTCTTCAAACAACGTGATCTATTAGATATCATCTTATACAGCCTCTCCAACACAAACGATAACTTGGACCTCCTCAGCATTTTACTAGCACTTTATAAATCTCAACAAATTTGTTATGTATACTAGCTTCATGCAATAATATAAAGAATTTAATCGACCGACCGACCGACCGTAAAGCACATGGTAGAAAATAAAAAGAAACCAAAAGGTTGTCAGGTGAATATGTCCTGCTGCTGATACATTAAATATGAAAAAAAATCAAAAAAGGAAACTGAGATAGGCATCCACCATTCAGCGTTGTGTGCAGAGAACAAGATAATGAGGAATGTGTATCTAACCTATCCAGATCCACCTGTCCACCAAGTCATCATTGACGTAGTTTGTGGGAATAGAACATATTCTATTCTCCTCATTCTCTATCTTTATTTCTGAAATTATGTTCTATCTCTCGGGTTCTAATTGAATGTTAGAGGGGTCGCAGCCAGGACCCCAGGTTCGCCAATGCTTTGGTTGATTATGATGTGCAGATTAGAAGATAAATAGGAGGAAGACATATCCAGCTTATACATGTTCATCTACCCACTACGTAACATTTTGGTTGATTATGATGTGCAGATTAGCAAATAAGCATGAGGAAGACATATGCAGCCTATACATGTCCATCTACCCACTATGTAATTATAACAGAAACACCATAAAGTTTGATAAACTGTTCAACTTGAAAATGTGTAGCATATCAAAATATGAAATTAAGATAGAAACACTAAAAAGTTAGCAAAATTATGTTGTATTCAGGAATAAGTATATGTGGGCATTTTCTTTACTTAAACGATCATATTCCTTTCATTAATCTCTATTTTGTAAGGGAAAATAATAGAAGTAACTATAATGAAAGAGCACATACTCTTCAACAGCTCTTTCTCTTTAGCTGCTGCCATTCGTCTAAGTTTCGCAGCCTGAGCAAACGTGGAGGGCCTGCAGACACAAAATATACCATGTTAAGTTGTTAAAAATAAGCTTGCAAATGGAGTGAAATATGTCTTAGTTTTGAAATATGTCACCCTATAGTGTACTCTAACCAGCTACACTTATTGAATGAGGCAATAAAGTAAGCAGACATTATTAAAAAAGAATACTCATTAAGATGGATATAAAGGAATTCATTGATCCTGCACATGTAAGTTTGAAACAATGATCAGAGTAATTGAACACATACGTTGACAAAGAGCTTGCCTCTTTCAAAAGTTGCTTTATCTCTTGTCGCAACTGAGCTTGTTCTATGCTGCTTGAACCCCTCTGAAAGGTAAATGACACTGCAATTAGATAATGATGATCAACAAAAGCACATATTGGGTTTGACTACAAGGAAGCTAGTTCAGTTATGATAAGGAAAGAAACAATGGCACATGTTACATTAAGGTTTTCTTAAGATGAGGAAAAAAGCATTAATAAAGATAGTGAAAATGAAATGCTCCTTAAGCAAATATTTACATGGTAATGCATCCTCTTCCTCAAATGGAAACCAATCTCATCTCCATCTTTTAGGAGTCAACCATGTCTTAGATATAATGTGAGAGTCCATAAGTTGGTATTCACCACAGCAAACTCCTCTCCATATGGCGTAGTGTCCAAGTTCAGGTCAAATTAATGGCATGTGCAATGCAGAAATAAAGGTATTCAACTATGTTAACAGTATTTGTTAAGGTGACTGGGACATGTGATGATCACAATAATAAGTATGCACTACATCTTTGGAACAGATACCATTAGAAAATTTAAAAATAAACACCAACAGCATCAACGATTGTGTGTATATAGGCAGAAACACAAATCCTCTCAATAAGGCAGTAGATGCCAGGGTTGAATATGTCTCTCAGATTTGCATGAACCAAGACAGCTATTGTATGAGACGTTTGCTCAGGGTTATCAGAAAACGCTAAAGTCACACCATCCACAATTCGAATCAACTAGTTCAAATTGTAGTAAATTTCAAATTGAATTACATAACCATTTTGGAATGATTAAAAATAATTTTTCCAATCCTTGATAGCTTTGTTGATTTACATCATCAACAATCTTTTGACAACCATGAATATCGGTGGTTGATTTCCTTGCTATCACTAAAACTAGCAGAAGAGTTTTACAGTGCATAACTGCTTTAAGATCAATACCACTTACCCATCTCCCTCTATGGTGATCTCATCTCAATTTGTAGTGTAGTTCTTCTCTAAGCTCAATATCATGTGTATCATCCAGATAAACTTTCACAGCTTAAAAAGCTACATTGTAAGAAAAGTAAGGATGATGCAGAAATGAGCAATGAAAATCAATCCATCACTCCCCCTCTCTCCTCAATTTGCATTTCAGTAAAGCCCAAAGATCAATACCAGTTGTCTGTCTAAATACACATGCAATTTGAGGTTAGCCACTGTGAGTAACAAATAAGAAAGATAGGTTTAAAATGAAAAATGGCATTATACTTGCATCTGCATAGGGCAATGTAGACAGCATTATACTTGTTTAATTGTAGTGAATTGAGTGAACTCATGTTATCACAACAAGCATCTCCAGATAGTGTGCTACATGCTTCATAATATTGAGCTTTAGATCCTACCCAAGAAAAAAGTGAAACTTTCATATGCATCGGAGCCAAAGGATGCAAAGACTAGAATCAGTATAATTCATCTTCTTAAGCATAATTTTATAAAACTTCAAACTCTAACTAACATATTCGAAACTTTACTGGCAAAATGTCAGTAAGTAATAGCCAATCAATCGCTAGTACTTAATTTCCTTTAAACAAAAAGGAACAACAGGGTTCCTCTGGCGATAACAGCAAACTAATCTCAGCCAAAATTCGGCAGCTTCTCTTCTGAAGCAACATCTCTAAAACGAAAACTTAGCACCCATGGAGCCCACTTGCATAATCAATTAAATCCATAGTTAGATTAGCAGCATCTTATATCACAATTTCACAGTAAAATACAAGAATATGATGCATTATTCTCTTTAAAAGTAGATTAACGGGATTCTTTGATGACAACAGCTTAGCAATTACGAAAATAACTCCCAAAATCGAACGGTTCAGATAATTTCAATGTCTTTCGAATTTCAGACAAGCTAAGCATCGAATGAATTAATGCGTTAGGGTTTACCTTCTTGAGAATCTCCAGGAACGTATCAAGGGCTTGGAGAGACAGCACGAGCAGGAATATGAAGAAAGGGTTGGGAAGGCCTCTACCGCATCCGACGTCGCCATATAGGGTTCCGTCCGTCTCTATAGCCGTTGCACGAGAGACGTCGCCGTTTAGGGTTTCGTCCATCTCCGTAACCGTTTGGACCGGGTGCGATCGACGCACTTTCCCCCTCTTTTTTTGCGAGCGATGTGAACTGACAGCGGGCGAACAGACACAGACCCGGCAGTTACTATGCGCACGAACCAAAATTGCTCTTCTTGCACACACCCAAAACAACCCAAACTAATTTAAAGGTCATTTGTTTACTTTACATACAACATCATATTCTATATTATGATTCTTATCTGGGTAAAGTGTTCCTAGGGTGACTCCTTAGATTAAATCTAAGGAGTCGCCCCCATTTTCCCTCATATCCCACAATTTTTTTGGATTTCATTTTTCATGGGGTTGTTGTTCACCTCATGGATGATCAACATACCAAAAATCAAGTCATTCCAATACTTTTAGAGCCATCATCTACCCCTTGCAACTTCAACGGTCTGAAAACGTGCTGAAAAACCATGAAGTTGCAAGGGGTAGATGTGGGCTCTAAAAGTATTGGAATGAATTGATTTTTGGTATGTTGATCATCCATGAGGTGAACAACCCCATGAAAAAAAATTCCGAAAAAAATGTGGGATATAGGGAAAATGGGTGCGACTCCTTAGATTGAATCTAAGGAGTCACCCTAGGAACACTTTACCCTTCTTATCTTCATCCTCCTCCCCCACTTCCTCGTTGCTGCCTGCCGCATCCATGTGGTCCCCTCCCCTCATTCGTCGTCACCACTCCCTCCTCTTCCTTTCCCATCTTCATTCCTTTCGCCACGCGGCTCCCTCCCCCTCATTCGCCAGTGCCCCCGCTGCACCCCCCACCCCCCCCCCCCCCCCCCCGAACCCCCCCTCAATGGCGGACAATGGGATGAGGGCATGAAGGGGGCAAGAAAAGAGAGTCAAGGGATGCGGCGTCGACAACGGCCAAGCGGGGAGGAATGAAAATGGGGAAGAAGATGATAGAGTGGGGGGAAGCGACGCCGGGAGTGGCAGCGGCGGAGTGGCGGCGTTGAACGGGTGGAGGGGGCCGCATGGGGTGAATGGGAGGAAGACGAGAGAGTGGTGGTGGCTGCACGTGTGGGAGTGGCTGCGACGTGGACGTGATGGCAAGTGTATCGATGACTGCGGAGAAGTTGAAGATGGCATGATAAATTTTGAATAAGTCAATGAGTTGAATCTGAAAAAGTTTCAATGGCACACAAGTAAATTTTTTAATGGCAAACTTGTAAATAAGTGGTTTGTATATATAGCAATTGGGTCTGTGCACATGGTAACTCCCAACAGATCGGGTTGCTTCTTGGGAATTTATGTGCACACACCCAAGTACTTTACGGACACCTTACCTCCCACACACCCATAAATTTTTAAGACACGACTTTTTACTTTACACACTCCCCCATATTTTAATTCCATGCTTTCCCCTTCTTCTCTTCTATCATTCTAAAACCAAACCCATTTATCCTCAAATCCCCCTGAAATACATCGTCGTGGCCAAGCAAATTCCAACGACGATGATGATGATGGTATCCTCTTCCACTATCATCTCCCATCATCTTCCACCTCTATCACTAGAACCACATCCTCTATACATGTCGAAAGATCTGGCAGCAGTTGAGGCTTCGACCGTCTTGGACTGTCGAAATCGACGGTGTACATCTCAAACCTCAACTACTTGCCGACAAACTCTAACCTCCGTGACTTCAAGTTCCTTAGATACGTTAGTCGACTAGAACACATTATTAGTCAATTAACTAACACTTGAATGCACTTGTGAAGCTTAGAATTAAGGGTTTTTTGATATGGGTTGAGGTCATGGATGTTAAAATCTTAAATATATTAGTTGATAAGTATGTAAGTGTGTCTTCAAGGCTTTAACATCATATATATGATAAGAAATAAAAGATACATCATTAATCAAAAGTACACCCCTTCAAATCTTTGATGTGTGAGTGAGTTAGAGCTCGACTGGTGTCAATAATGTCCATATTCTTGTCGTATTATATAAAGTCCATTCTTAAGCCTTTACAACTCTTCAAATGATTCATATAACTACGCAAATCATATTAGAGCAAGCAAATTATTTGTTCATAATCAAATCACATATTGGGGTAAACCAATATCTAACATGGTATTATATGTGATCTTACAATTTGGCTTCAATTCGTTAACTAACATGACAACAAGTCGACTAATGCACATATTAGTTGACTAATAGACTTATTAGTCAACTGATGTAGACTATAAGTTGTCACGCCCCCTTTTATAAAATACGTGGGAAATATAAAACTTTCCCAAGCGTATATAGAGAATGGAATGTGACAAGACCGCAGCAATATTCAGATCCAATGATTTAACCCCTTGGCTCTAGATACACCCATCATGATGCGATAATATAAATCTTGCAGGCCACTGTGAATGTTGTGACAATACGGACAACAAATAATAAAACAATAATTGTGCATGCTCCAATACAAAGAGATCATAAAGTCACTATATATAATATACACACACATATACATATATCCATCTCAAAAAGGTACATCCGAGATATACATGAAAGATACATGAAAAAACAGAGAAAGCATAATACATAAGAAGTCCAAACCCAAAAAAGTGTCTACACCCAAAAGGTACAACTCACGACCTACAAGAAAAGAAAAGAAAACTCTAACCCTGGTGGGCCAATTCAACAAAGTCGCCCTCGAAGGGACCTCAAGCTCACGATTCTGGGCAATCTCATGGGGGAAAACCTGTTCTGAAACCTTTGGCTCTAGCCCGGGAAAAGTGGGTGTGAATACGTCAATGCACGTCCAGTAGGAAAAACACAACCCAAAGTGTGGAATGATATATTTAATATTGTTTTATCCAACCAAGGTATCAGACACTATGTGAATAAATAAAGGAGCACTCCAAATAAATAATATCTCTATGCAGAAATGAAGACAGGTGATGAGCCTCAATGACAAAATAAAATAGCATGTGATGAACACTGAACGGAATATACAGCTAGGAGTAATGACAAAAATAAAGACTGAAAAGTAAATATGTCCATGTAAGAGTGTACTAACAACTCTATTGATGTCAAATCCATTACACCGCCTTGACAGTGTCTAATGTTAGCACGTGAACCTATTCTAGTAAAGAAAAGCACACCATGGTTGATAGTACAAACTCCTGGTCAGAGAGTGCAATGTGCAGTGTGATCCATCCATCATAATAATAAGCACTCTCCTCATTTCGGGAGGAGAACGCCACTTGGAGTGGTATGCAATATGATAACAGCCGCCTTATGGGAGGATAACTTCACCTAAAGTGGTATGAAGAACGCATCCTCCTCTTGGGGTAGAATGCCTATTCCAGAGTCTCAACTGTTGGAGATGTATGAACAACAAGATTGTCTCGTCGCTCCTGCACCCCCTAAACCCTGAGTTTTCCTCATTACAACATATTTATGCATGAAATCAAACAAGGCACAGTAATTGAGATTTACAATACTAATGAAAATGTTGAGATCGTTCCTAGTGATCCAGGTATTCCCAAAGCTTATCCAACCGTTCGTGACCACCCACATGACCAAATAATTGGAGATATTGGAGTGGGTGTCCGAACATGGTCACGGATTGATGAATTCTCTCATTACACCTTTGTCTCCACCATTGAGCCAAAGAACATTCAAGAAGCACGTGAAGATAGCTCTTGGATTATAGCAATGGAAGGAGAACACGTTGATGCGCCCAGAACTTATACCTAAAAGCCGCCTGGCGGTGTCACGGTCGTCAGGCACCGTATGGTTCCTAAGTGTCGATTCTGGGTTCTATATGCAAGCGGACGGTGTCAAATTATACTATAAAAGATTGTTTACCTACTTTAGAGTATTTGTGTGCAACAAAATAAAATTTAAAAGATACTCTTGTGCAATTAAGCCATTTACCAAAAACGCCCAGAAACCGCCCAGAAACCGCCTAGGAACCGCCCAGGAACCGTCCAGAGCGCCCAGACACCACCCAGAACGCTTAGGCGGCCGATTAATCCCAAAAACGCCCAGATTGACCGCCCAGGCCATAATCGGGGCGTTTACTGGCCGCCTAGCGCCTAGGCGCCGCCTAGGCGACCGCCCAGGCCGATTTTTAGAACACTGCAAGCGGACGGTGTCAAATTATACTATAAAAGATTGTCGAATCGCACAGAGACAGTGACAGCGACGGTGTATTGGGTCTCAGAATATTTCTAAATCTCAGAAAGAATTAGCGGTTGGTTGGAAGATTGTTGGTTGATGTTATTGATTCAATATAAAGAAAATAGGGCCTTAGGGATCACCGCTAGGACCGTCAGAGGTCAATGTTAGGCTAGGGTTCCTGCGTTGCATTGGTTTTATGGGATTGGTCTCTCAGCTCGTGCCACTCTCATGGATTAGAGCTTCGAGGTACTTTGGTGGCTCTCATTGATGCAATAGCGGTAGCCGTCGATTTAGTGATATAGTTCGTTTGTGGATCCCCTCAAGGCACGAGCCAGGCATGTGCACGAGCCTTGGTTGAAACCACTAACTCCCTAATTAAATCATTAGGATAACCATTAAGCTAATCAATTCCACAGACCGTGGGCATGATCTCAGTACAAGTTCTCATAGGGATTTGGCTGGATCAACCAAAGTACTCCCCTTTTATTCCCAACACAACCTAAAAATCCCAGCTTTACATCTTTCTCCTAAGATCATAGGGCTAACCCATTAGCCCTAGATAAGACTACTCAGACATAGCAAATAGAACAAAGAAAGATGCGATTTTAGATAGGAATTCATAATAGCAATAGAGAAAGTAAGAAAGTTGAGATTTTTACGTACCGAAAGCAAGTAGCGCAATAGACAATAATGAGAAAGTGAAGATCTAAGGATTCCACGCAACAACAAGCAATAAAAATATCGTCTTTACTTCGTCGGTACAATATCTCCAAAACTTAGATCTAAAACTCTCAAGTAAACTAAAACTAAAACTTAAACTTAAACTAAAACTCGACGTCTGGAAAAAGTCTGGAAAAACGTCTTAAATACATATGGGATGGACCCCACAAGAAAAACTCAAAATCTGGAAGTTTGGGGCCCACTTGTCGCCGGCCGTGTCGGCTGCTCGAACGAATAGGCAGCTGCTCGGTCGAGCAGACTGATCGATCCATATTTTACACCTTTTTCTGCATATTTGCATACCATTTTGATCGCCCATATTACGTTTTTCACGATTATTTGATGATATTGCGTTACTTTTCACTATATCTTGTTTTTGTTGGATTTTAGGAAATATGGAGCGATCGGGAGCATAAATGAGATTAAGGGATTTGCACGCGTGCCAGAGCATCGCTCAGGGCCTTATTGAGGAGCTAACGACGCTGAATGATGAGCGGGAGAAGGAGAAGATCGATAGAATCGACGAGGAGGTGAGGATGAGAAGGAAGGATTCCAGAAACAGGCCACTCGGCCGAGTCACGCTAGTCACTCGTCCGAGTGAAGCAGCGTACTCCGTCAAGTACGACTGATACGAAGACATTTGCCTGACCTAGTGCCGTAATGTACTCGCCCGAGTGGTTAGTTCCACTCAGCCGAGTAGAAAACTCCACTCGCCCGAGTGAGGTCACATTTTCTGAAGAAAAACACGCCAGACTCTCTAGAATTCTGGGGACGCAGCAGAAGATCCACTTGGTCAAGTAGGAAGTCCACTCGCTCGAGTGATAAACTCAACTCAGCCGAGTGATAAACTCAACTCGGCCGAGTGATAAACTCAACTCGGCCGAGTGATGCAAAGTGCCAGAGTGCCCAAAACCTCCAATTTCTCTGTTTTTATTCGGATCTGCCACTCGGCTGAGTGTGATTTCCACTCGGCCGTGTAGCCCCGCCAGCCTGCGTTAGAAACTAGTGTTTTGGGCTGCGCAGGGGCAGTTCTGTCAGGTTTATTTGGACGTTTTGGGCATGTATTTAAGCCCAGTTTTTATTCCAGCTTGAGAGACACACCTTAGAATAGTTTTTAGATTAACTCTAATTTGAATTCAGCTTTGTATTGAAGAACTCGGATCTGGTTTGTTTAATCCTTTCGAATATTTGCACTCTTTGAATTGTTTCCTTCTAGATCTAAATTGCAATATGTTTTCTATCATTGATCTTGCTATTGTTTTGATGAACTGTGAGTAGATCCCTTGTTCTAGGGCAAAGGGATGAACCCTATGGATCTAATGTTAGATTTGTGAGGAATGAATCGATATGTTGCTAGAATTGCTAGGAGGTTAGTCTGTGATTGATTTATTACGGATAGTAGAAATTTCCATTGATCTAGAGTTTGCAAGAGAATGGGCTCTGATCAATTGGAAGGTCTAGATATTCGATTTAGATTTATAATCGAGATTCACTAGGTTTGGTTTGCACGAGATTGGACCAAAGCTAGCATTTTTATTATAAGTCTATACACATATTCGTTTGCAAGAGATTGGACGAATACGAGCTATCACAGTCTAGATCATAACTCAAGTTTGCATAAGAGTGGGCTTGAGTTGTGATTGGATGATGATGTCGATCTTAATGCTAGTGGCTTAGATTAGGGTTTGCACGAGAGTGGGCTCTAATCTAGGTCGCTATAGACCTGCAACAGCGCAAGAGCGTGGGCTTAGTTCTCTATTTAGTTACGATTAGTTCACCTCAATCCAAGTCTAGTAACATTGAGATTCGCAATTCACAAGGATGCATGACAATCCGTAGTGGGGATTCCCTAGCCCGAGACACTTTTATAATATTGAATTGAATTGATAATTGAACGATTGTGACTCCAACATTCTTAAACCATTTCCAAATCACCTTTCCACCAATAGCTTAGTGATTAAGATAGAGTACCGTCATTAGTCCCGCCTCGTGTTCGATAACCCGCTTACCACTTAACCGTGCACTTGCGGTAAAATTAAAATTGTTTCCCGGATGTATATCTAGGAGCGATCAAGTTTTTGGCATCGTTGCTGAGGAGGCGACTGTATTTTATTTTTTCCCTCACCTGACTACCTTTTATCTTTTATTTTTCTTTTATTTTTATTTGACGCTCATATTGACGTGTTCTTCCAGATTTTTCAATTGGTTCTTAACAGGTTACCTGGGAGACACGATGATGAGAACAGGCTCTAGCCCGCAATATGATGACACATTTGCACCCCTTTTGGAGGAACTTGTGGATGAGGTCCAATCCACAGGGGCCTTGGCCATCAACGTGGAGGACCCCCTTGAGCATTTTTTTGCTAATTTCATTATTGATCAAATTTCCCCGGAAGGAACGATCAAGGGCAACATCAGAGTCGACATTAGGGATTAAAAGTTGCATTTTGAAGTTGACGTGATCCCTCAGCCTGAAATAAAGGAAGGCATTAAAGCATGCACCAGAGAGATTGATGCTTGTGAAGAGTTTACTTGGCACACCGACGTTCAGGAAAGTATACTTGACGATCCCTTCTGCAACGCCGATGTCTGCATTGACTTATCTTTTAATGTCAGGTATGAACAAGAGGAGAATGGCAGTCCCATTGACATGAGAGCAGAGTCATATAGCACCTACTCCGATGCACCATCCTCGCCAAACAGTGATTCTGAGTCAGTATGCGAGAGCCTACCTTTTGAGGAGGAAGTAAACATAGATGTGATCGAAGACGCCATGCTTTCACAGGAAAAGGAGGCAGGGAGTATAACGCCCCCTGAGGTAGAAATGAAACAATTACCTCCAAACCTAAGATATGCATTTTTGGGGGATAAATTGACCTATCCGGCGATTGTCAATGCTCTCCTCAACCACCGTCAACTTGAGAGTCTTTTAGATGTCCTTAGGAGCCATAAGGATGTCCTTGGCTATAGCATTTCTGACCTCTAGGGGATTAGCCCTAGGCTGTGCACCCATAGGATCCATCTTGAAAACACTGAAGCCACATCCATAGAACCTCAAAGGCGGTTAAACCCTAACATGAAAGAGGTGGTTAAAAAGGAGATCCTTAGACTGCTTGAAGCCGATATCATTAATCCTATTTCTGACAGTAGATAGGTTAGCCCGGTTCATGTCGTCCCTAAAAGGGGGGAATGACCGTACTAAAAAATGATAAGGGAGAATCTATATCCACACGGACCGTCATGGGTTGGCGGATGTGTATCGATTACATGAAATTGAATAAAGCTGCCCAGAAGGACCATTACCCACTGCCCTTTATTGACCAAATGCTAGAACTCCTCGCCAAACATAAATACTTTTACTATTTGGATGGGTATTTGGGATTCTTTCAGATTCGCTTACATGAAGATGACCAAGAAAAGACTACTTTTATGTGCCATTATGGTACTTATGCTTACCGTAGGATGCCTTTCGGTCTTTGTAATGCCCCCGCCACCATTCAAAGGTGCATGACGTCCATCTTTTCTGATTACATTGAAGACATCATGGAAGTCTTTATGGATGGTTTTTCTATTTATGGCAGCAAATTTGACTCGTGTTTGGCTAATCGTACTAAGGTCCTTAAAAGATGCCAACAAAATAATTTAACGCTTAATTGTGAGAAATACCATTTCATGGTCACCGATGGAATAGTTCTAGGGCATCTTGGCTCATCTAGAGGAATCGAGGATGATAAGGCAAAAATTGAGGTAATAGAAAAGCTTCCCCCTCCTATTAATGTTAATGGCATTAGGGGATTCCTTGGTCATGCAGGGTTCTACCGCCGTTTTATCAAGGATTTTTGCCCTAATTGCCCGACCTCTTACAGCTTTACTTGCTAAAGATGCTCCCTTTAACTTTTCAGGAGATTGCTTGTAAGCCTTTAATACAATAAGGAAGCCCTCATTTCTGCTCCAATCATACAACCACCGGATTGGAATCTTCCTTTCGAGTTGATGTGCGACGCTAGTGACCAAGCAATTGGGGCAGTGTTGGAACAAAGGAAGGACAAAAAGCTTCATGCAATATTTTATGCAAGCAAAACCCTGGCCGAGGCACAAAATAATTACACTACAACCGAAAAGGAGCTTTTGGTTGTGGTCTACTCCATTGAGAAGTTTCGTTCCTACCTTCTTGGATCAAAAGTGATTGTGGACACCGACCATGCGGCATTGATGTACCTATTGAATAAAAAGGAAGCTAAGCCAATGTTAATAAGATGAATACTACTTCTCCAAGAATTTGACTTGGAGATCCGGGGCAAAAAGGGCACGGACAACCTTGTGGCGGATCACTTGTCAAGGATAGTTCGCGATGGGAAGGATGATAGCTTGCCAATTGATGACACTTTTGCTGACGAGAAGATATTTCCCATTAGACTTGGAGGTGTGCCTTGGTATGCAGATTATGTGAACTATTTGGCGTGCGGGATAAAACCGTATGGGATGGCCACACAACAAAAAAGGAGGTTCGTGCACGGAGTCCGTAATTATTTCTGGGAAGACCCGTACCTCTTCAAGGTATGCAAAGATGGGATTATACGGAGATGCGTTTCGAAAGAAGAGGCCACTTCTATCATTTCACATTGCCATGATATGCCCTGCGAGGGACATCACGCCGCCTCCAAAACCATTGCAAAGATATTGCAATGCGGATTCTTTTGGTCGACCATGTTCAAGGATACACATGACTTCGTCAAATACTGTGAGAGATGCCAAAGGAAGGGAAACATATCCAAACGGAATGAGATGCCGATGAAGCCTATTTTGGAGATTGAGCTATTTGACTGTTGAGGAGTAGATTTCATGGGGCCTTTCCCATCAAGTAAAGAAAACAAGTATATTCTATTAGCCGTCGACTATGTCTCGAAATGGGTAGAATCTATCGCTACCCCAACCAATGATGCGAGAGTGGTTTCCAAATTCTTCAAGTAAAACATATTTCCCCGCTTTGGAGTACCGACAACATTGATAAGCGACGGAGAAAGCCATTTCATAGAAAGCAAGTTCGAAGCCATGCTAAAGAAGTATGGGGTAAATCATAGAATCGGGATGGCATACCACCCTCAAACGAGTGGACAAGTGGAAGTGTCAAACCAGGAGATCAAACAAATTCTAGAGAAGTCGGTTGATAGATCAAGAAAAGATTGGTCCATGAAATTGAACGATGCATTGTAGGCATATCGCACGGATTTTCGAACCCCCATCGGCACGACCCCATACATGCTAGTTTATGGTAAGGCATGCCATTTACCGGTAGAGTTGGAACACCGCGCCTATTGGGCAATCAAGACTTTGAATTACGACTACAAGAGTGCAGCGATGCGATGACTTCTAGATATCAATGAGCTTGACGAGATTAGACGCGATGCTTACGAGAGCTCTAGAATTTACTAGAAAAGGACCAGAATCCTCCACGACGCCTGCATCACCGCGACAAATTTCAAGGTCGGAGATAGGGTCTTATTATTCAACTCTAGACTTCGACTCTTCCCCGAAAATTTAAGATCACGTTGGTCGGGACCTTTCACCATTCGAAACATACAACCGGGAGGAGCTTTTGAGATATAAGGAAAAGACGACGCCACATTTAAGGTAAATGGACAAAGGCTCAAGCATTACTCAGAAGGAGACCCTGTCGGCGAAGTAAATAGCATACGCCTTATTAAAGGTTGGTCCCAAGATCTGTTAAACCTACTTGAGAAGGTCATAGACGATACCATGCCATTCGCCATTGGAGCCACACACGATGACGACCTTAAAGAGGTCCAAATTGCCAATGACATCACAATGATTGGAGACCCACTGGATCATCTTACAGATGAAGAGAAGAACGACGCTAATGTCGTTAGCATTAGAGAGCTCTGCAAGCTCTCTACGGTGAAGCACATGAAAGAAGCTCCAACGGCGAATAAATCTTCACCGCCGGTCAAGAAGAAGGACGCCAAAAGCCCAAGCTTGGGGGAGTCATCCCCCACTACTACCTTTGATGAGGCGCAGCCGAGGAAAGCCGACAAAAAGCAACAACTGAACCCAAACGGCCTTCCTAGCAAGTTTGACACGCGCATCTCCTATGCGCCAAACATCTAGCACTAATTGCAAATCTTAAGGGGGTCGAGCTCAAGACCTTAAACGAGCGCTTATCGGGAGGCAACCTGACAGCTCCACCTTAGTTGAATTTGATTTTTCATCTTTGTTTTAGAATTTTTAGTCGAGTGCAAAATACTAGAAGTATCCTGACAACGGGCTCGGATTTTCATTGAAGGGAGAAGAAACGAGGGAACCATTCGATAGAGGATAGCCGCAGCGATGGGAAGCAGCTCTAGGGACACGCTCAAACGCCTAAGGAAGGAAGAAACAAAGAGGAGAGGAAGAAACAACAGCAGCAGGAAAACAGAGAGAGGAAGCTGAAGCTGACAGCCTACTCGGGAGTGAAACAATCACTCGGCTGAGTAGAGGAGCCACTCTACCGAGTGACTCACTGACAAGGAAGTTTTGAAAATCCATTCTCTGTATTTTAACTGCCACTCGGCCGAGTGACTTTGTCACTCGCTCGAGTGAATCTGATACCAAATTGTGCTAAAAATTGATATGCGAAGTCTGTTCACTTGGCCGAGTAGGAATTTTCACTCGCCCGAGTGGATAATTCCACTCGCCCGAGTGACAAACTGAGCCAGAACCACCCAAAATCAATGCTCTGCTTCAATTCCACTCGGCCGAGTAGAACTCATCACTCGCCTGAGTGATAAGCGCTACTCGGCCGAGTCATCATTTTGCTAAAAGCTAAAAACTAAGAAATTCGTGGGCGAGTCACTTGCCCGAGTGACGATCGTCACTCGCCCGAGTGACGATCGTCACTCGCCCGAGTGACTTAGCCCAACCTATTTAAGGCGATCGGGGCTGGGATTAAAATCCCCAAATTGAATTTGAAATCTCAAATTCCTCCCCCCAACTCGCCCGAAGCTCTCTCTTACTCGCCACCTGCCTCGCCGACCGTTGCCCGAGCTCCGCACGCGCGCCGCTGTCGGACCACCTTCCGCCGTTGACTTCGTCGTCGAGCTCCGCGCGTACGCCGCTGTCGGACCACCTTCCGCCGTTGACTTCGACGTCGAGCGCCGACGATCGATGTCCCCTCTCGCCCATTTCGCCCCCTTTCGTCTTCTACCCTATTTCGTATGCCCAATCAACCCAATTCCCTAATTATCCACTGTTTTATCCTAATTATCTTTATTAATCCCATGATTATATGAATTTCATCGCTGATTTCTTTATTTTGTTCTTCAAGATAGCTTGGGGGAGATCCGGAGCCTATTTAGAGCTTCAGGGGAGGTGCCTCTTTGCCCGAATTGCTAGCGTGGAGTCGCGTCGTGTTTTGGTATACTCTTTCCATATTATTTACTAGCACTTCGTGATTGTTTGCGTATCTCACGGCATCACGATGCCCCCACGCACTAGGTCTCGTGCGCGGGAGCCCGCTGCCAATCGGAAGAAGACCGGCGACCCCGTCCTTCTTCCGCTAGAGCGGACTCCCCGCCTCCCAGCGATCCACCACCCACACTTCTGCCTCACACTACACCCATTCCACCCCCACCAGCACATCCCGCCACGATCTTCGACATGATGGGGATCACTTTCAGAGATGACGCACACCGCGCCAGATTTGAGAGAATCTCACATCGTTCGATAGTCCCCTCTAGGTTCGTGCACATAGCTAATCTTGAGCGCCTAGGGGTATTTTAGGGGCTGCTGCAGTTGTATGACAACGTGGGGTGGCATGATTTTCTTTCGACGTTGGTAGACACCTACGTCCGTTCGACCCAAGAGGTCATGAGTTCTATTAGTAGGACTCCTAGGGGGTGCACTTTTTGCCTGATGGATCGTGAGTGTAAGATCACTCTCGATATGCTCTGAGCCTATTTCCACTGGCCCACTGGCCCCGACCCCGATCGCGCTTTTGGTCCCATGCACCGCACCCCTCCTTCCTTTGATGCACATGCATTCTGGACCTTGATCATGGGAGCACCACTTGCCTTTGACCCTAGCCGGGCCAAGGCCTCCTCTATCGTCCACCCTTGCCTTCGTATTGCTCAGCGCCTTATGGCGACCACCATTCTTGCGAGGTATGAGCCTGTGACGATGTCTACGCATGAGCTCTATATGCTCTACGCGATGACGAGAGAGAGCCTTCGAGGGCGACGAGGACGTCTTAGTCCCTTCCATTCAGATTGATATTACCAACTGGTATCTCGACCGCACATTTCCTCTGTCATCACTAGGACGGCGATTTTTTGTGGCATTCTGATCATCTTGCTGGCTCTTATGTGCGAGATTGAGCTCCATGTTGCCTTGCTTTGACCTATGGGCCCCACTTCCCTTTCTATAGATGTTATGACCCGTATGAGGATGTTACGTCCTCATGATCAGCACCACTGGGTTTGGCTACATGGTCCATTTTCAACGGACTATATGGTGCTTTCGAGCCCTGCTCGGATCCACATTGGACCCGCAGGTGGGGAGTGGAGACCAGAGATGGATCTCCTCATCCCAGCTGCCTATGTACTCGAGCCCGATGACGCCCAGCAGGAGCCCCTTCTTGGCCCTCTTGCCCCGGAGATCCCTATCCCACATCCTGCACCTGATCTAATTCCAGCCCCAGACACTTCTGCCAGTGTCGGGAGCACTGTTGCTGTGTCTGTCACCAGTACCACCATCACCACCTCTTTGTCGTTGAGTGTTGATCCCATTTCCTACATGAGCACTGAGAGCGCCACCCCGCTGCACTTGAGAGAGGCGAGCCTTCCCTAGTTTCGATGGCTGAGACCCTATCCTCACCTGATTTCTCTACCCCTGGGGAGTCATTTTCTGTTGCTTTTACGACATTCCCAGTCGTCGACCCTTCTGTCTCCACTGTCGCTATTTTCACCGAGAGTGTCGTGACACTGTCCTCACTTCTGTGTATATGACCTCTCTGCATGTCTCGTCCTCAGTCGCCGCCTCATCATCTTCTACCGCTGCTCACACTTCTGGGAGCATTCCTGTGTCTCAGCCTCCCACAGAGGCTGAGCGTCTTTTAGCAAGCACCGCACCTCACCCACACCCACTTGTGGCCCCCACTCCTTTACGGTGGCCGTGTGCGTCAATCACAATCTAACCTTCTAGCAATTCTAGCAACAAAGAAATCCATTCATCACAAATCAGAAAATTGGATCCATTGGGTTCATCCCTTTGCCCTAAAACAACAGTCAACCAAGCATAGCATAACAATATAAAAATCAATAAAAAACATTGCTGGCATATATAAAGATATCAAATCAAAGATTCAAATAATACGAACAAAGATACTTAGCTTTGATGAAGAACTTCAATCCAATTACAAGCCTTTAGATCCAAGAGGGGGCCTAGGGGCATGGCCTAACCTATAAAAAAGTCTCTTAGAAAATAATATGGAACTCCACTCTAATGACGGCTACAAACCCTGTATATAGTCCCCCAAAACCCTAGCAAATAACCCTAGAAAACCCCTGAAATTCGTGCCCAAAGTCAGCTCTGGCCGCAACTTAAGTTCTGGGCCCGTGCTCACTCGGGCCGAGTGGAAATATGACTCGGTCGAGTAGAAATTCCAGCACTGCATCATCAAATTGCAGAAATTCTCTAGATTTCATCCGACCACCGATTAGCGAGTTCTTGGCAGCATTGGAACCGTCATGAAGTCTAATATCCATAAAAAATATGAGAAAAATACTTTACCTATTGCAATGAAAGCAGATTTCAAAAGAGTGAGAGGCTGTCTGAAAATCTGGGCGCTCGTGTCATTCGGCCGAGTGGAAATATAACTCAACCGAGTGAGAAGTGTGACTCGGTCGAGTAGGATCTTCTGATGTTCCCCCAAAATTCCAGAGAGTCTGCTTCGAAGTTGGAGTCTGGGCACTCTGGCGCTCTGCGTCACTCGGCCGAGTGGGATTCATCACTCGGCCGAGTGGGATTCATCACTCGGCCGAGTGGGTCTTCTGCTGTGCTTCCCAGAATTCCAGAGAGTTCGTTTTGATTTCCTTCAGAAATTCTGACTCACTCGGGCGAGTGAAGTTCTCTACTCGGTCGAGTGGAATTCACCACTCGGCTGAGTGCATTGTGGAACTCAGGTCAGGCAGATGTTCTTCGTATCAGCCGTACTCGGCCGAGTACGCTGCTTCACTCGGGCGAGTGACTAGCATGACTCGGCCGAGTGGCCTGTTTCTGGAATCCTTCATTCTCCTCCTCGTCTCCTCGGTGATTCTATCGATCTTCTTCTTCTCCCGCTCATCATCCATCGCCGTTAGCTCCTCAATAAGGCCATGAGCGATGCTCCGGTATGCGTACAAGTCCATTAAGCTCATTTTTGCTCCCGATCGCTCCATATTTCCTGAAATCCGACAAAAACAAGAAATAGTGAAAAGTAACGAAATATCGTCGAATAATCATGAAAATCGAAATATGAGCAATCGAAATGGCATGCAAACATGCAGAAAAAAGGTATAAAATATGGACCGATCAGCCTACTTGGGTCGAGTAGGTCCTGCTCGGTTCAATCAGATGTCTGATGGTGGAAGCTCGAAGTTGGGTTGAATCAGGTCGAGTCACCTCTCTGCTCGATCGAGTGGCTCGTGCACATCTCCTGGCTGAATCCACGCGTCAGCTCAACCGAGCAGCAGAATGCTGCTCGGTTCAAGTCGCCTGGGAAAGTGGCTTGGGCCTTAGCTGTTGCTCCTTTCTCTTGCTTGCTCCTCACCCTCTCCTCCTACCTGCTTCCAAACCTCGGCGAACTCCTGCGGAGCCTTGCCTATGACATCCTGGACGTGCTGGATGTGTCTGCATCCCAAATCAACTCCAAATCGCTCCAAAATCCCTGCAAGTACAAAAAGCTATACGAGACTCGAATATGGCGTTAGAAGCGCGTATATGTATGAAAATAAGGGATTTGGATGCAAATATGACATGAAATGAGATGAAATGATGCTATAAAAAGATGGAAAATATGGACCATCAAAATCCCCCAAGCTTACCTCTTACTCGTCCTCGAGGAAGACGAATACTAGGCTCGCCGGGCGATAAAAAGAGTAAAGAAAAATGGAAGAGATAGGAGATGGAGGGAAGCGCTAGAATATTCAGTCAGATCTCAAGCCCAAGCAACATATTATGATACTTGGAATAATAAACCACATGCTAAAAGGAATTTCAAGTCTTAGCTAATCATATGGTTTGCAAGCATTAAATACAAAGATAGGGATATCCTAAAATCATGTCGTCAACTCATATCAACATCGTGTAATTCATAGAGTCTAATATAAAGAGAGTTGGCAACACACTTTTCAATCAAGAGATATAAATGAAGCACATAGAGATCACACCAAGCATGCAAATATAGAATAGAAAGCGTATCATGGCATTCAAATATTCATTTCGAGTCCTGAAAAATCTCCAAAGCTAAAATATTTCGTAAAGTTTAAGCATTATCAAATCTTCCCAATCTGTACACAGTCTCCACTCTAATGCCATACTCACCCGTATAATCAAATGGGTTCACCTCCCCAAGCTTAGCTTGAGGCGTCGCATATAATAATGGGATATAGAGATTTTGCATTTCCCAAGTAATTTTGTAGCTTCTAATACTAGGATACAGAGAGATATTCTTTTCTTTTCTTTTTCTTTTTCGTTCTCTCTCTTTTTTGAATGGGAGCAACGGTTATACAATTGATTTTTGGCTCCCTTTTGGTATTCTTGGATTTTTGGAAGCTAACCTTTTCTTTTGTGATTTTTTTGGGAGACAGATGCGGTATGAGTAGCTTTGGGGGATGAAACCAAATGACATGTAGAGAATTTATAAGATATGTGGAGAAGGAATATAATATCGCTCGGTTCACTCATAAGACGTGCACAATGGTTCAATAGGATAATACTCTAACTAAACTCATAGGTAGCATGGATATTTTCATTCATCTTAATAAATACTGAAGTCATGCGGTAAAAAGTACAATCATATCAGGTGCAAAAGATGCAAATATATATACGTGCAAGCGGATGATGATATGATGCAGTATGCAGAGGGAGAAATATACAGATGCAGAAGATGCGGAAAAATATATAAGCGTGCAAAATATGATATGAAGCAGATACTATATGGACATGCGCAAAAGGAGTTTAAACATACATATGATGATGTAGATACACAAAATGCTATATATATGGATGATAAGCAAAATGAGTCATCCCCCAAGCTGTGCAAGACCAGGGTCCCGTACTGACAGATGGGCATGTAATAAATATGGGGGATAGACTGGGGGCAAAATGGTGATACGAACAGGGCGGCTGTAAAAATAAGGATATCAGCCCGTAGGGGCACCACCATCTGTAGGTGGTAAGAGATCCTGCTACTGGGGACTAGAAGTGGGTACGACATCGGGCAGGGGCTCGATAACTGGGTCGGCCAGGAGGTCAGCAGAGGTGGAGGCAGGCTCAGCCGAAAAGGGGACAACGAGAGTCTCGACGGGTGTGGCGGTGGGTGTGTCGACGACTGGGGTATCCACTACAGGGGCAACCGACTCAGGTGTAGACGAGGCCGACTCTGCAGAAGCCTGGGAGTGTGGAGCAATGAGTGGTGCGGCTGTGGTGATAGGGGCTGGCCTGGGAGGGGGTGCATGGGCTAGGATCACGAGAGGTGGTCCCTATTCCCTCAACAGCTCTATAATTATAGGGAGGGATGCCTCGACTCTCTGCTGGTAGGTGGTGGTCGAGCAGACGTGGGCTTCAAATTTGCGCCTAAAGCGAGAAGTCTCGTCCTCCACCGGTGTCAGACCGCTTCGGTGGTACGAGAGTCGAGGGGAGGTCGGGAGCTGTGAGACACCACTCTCGTGAGACGGCCCCATGAAGAGGATCCACGGTGCCTGGGCTGCAGGGTCGGAGAGGGTGAACTCGCAGGGATCTCGATAGAGGTAGTGGTCAGTGTAGTGTGGCTGAGATCTGGGGCAGCAGTGGAAGCAGCATCGACACTGGCAGCAGAAAAAGGAGTTGTCCTTGACACAAACATGTGGACAAAAGTCGAGACGATCTCAGTGAGTATGGCACTGCTGGTGTGGTGCTAGTGCCAGTGAGTGGTGGAGAGGACCCTAAGGGGTGGGCAGTGAAGCTAGAAGGTCCGCAAGCAGTTGTAAGGTGTTGGCGAGGTCCGGCTCTTAAAAGTATAGAGCAGTGGGTTCGGGAGCGGACGAGGCTGCCGTGCCATCAGGGGTAACCACGGAGGAGACATCAGTAGGGGCCTCGGGGCAGAGGGTGGTAACAGTCCACGTGGTCCCTATAATGGTGGTGGTGGCAGCGACAGGGGTGGAGACGGCTGTGCCTCCGGGTGGTAGTGGACGAGTATGCTGGGCCGCTGGGCTATCACTAGGGCAGCCAGGTCAGGCTCCTCATCCTCAAACTCACTAAGCACCCAATCCTCTGCGTCAACACCGACAGTAGCTCCGGGGGGCTCGAGGATATGGGGGGCAGGAAGTGGGTAGACCTTGTCAATCATCCAGCTTTACTGGACTGGCGCTATGGTGGTGAGGTGAGGGGCGGGCAGGACCAAGTGGCGCGTGTGGTATATGCCTAAAAGATATGCTCAGTGACGCTCCCCATATGGCCCGACGATGTGCATGTGCTCAAGCACATCCAAAGTTAGGCGCGTGGGGCTGGGGGGGAGTCATCAAGCCATCAGGAAGCTCCAGGCCAAGCATCCGTGCAAAAATAGTGAAAAATCCACCGCAACAGATATCTGTGATGAAGCGGGTGTGGGCGGTCTGGAGGAGGTGGTAACACAACCAGTGGGCTGCGTCAGAAAGGACGAAGGGACAGATGAAGCTGTCAGGGTAATGGCGCATCAGTCGGGTCATTCCTATGAGATGAGAAAGCTCGGGTAGGGACATGGTCCCGACTTCTGGCCGACAGAATATGGTGGCTGCGAGGTGACGCTGGGTATAGCGAAGGCAAGGGTGCACTATGCATGATGCCTTCGCCCTACTGGGGCGGTAGCGGTCCAGTCCGGTAATGCGATGCCAAAACTGAGTGGCATCAAACGTGGCAAGCTCGTAGTCTGGGGAGAAGGTGGTGCGAGGGTCGGGGATGGCTGGGAAGTGAAAGTGGGTGCAGATCTGGGCGTGCGTGACCACGACGTCGTGGTCCAATAGCTGGAAGCTAGTTCCATCGTCCTTTGGTGTGCGGGCAATGGTACTCAACGCCTCTAGGGTGAGGCGGGTGTAAGTGGGGGCGTGTGCGACATGGAATCGTCGAAACCGATCGTCATGTATAGCCTAAGGACCCCCTGCAGGAGTCCTAGGAGCTGGAGGGTATGGAGGTAGATGAATCGTGTGGGTACGATCGTCCGGTGCGATATCACGACGAAGTGGTCATGGTGCATATCGTCCCGAAAGACGATGCCGAACGTCCACACCCGTGATGGCAGAGCTGCGGGAGGGGCAAGAGGTGCGGTAGTGGGGATGGGTGCAGAAGTGGAAGGGGGAAGCAGATCCTGAGGAGTCGGACGAGGACATCAAATCACCCACGTACTCCTCCTCGATGGTGGGTGTCTGTGGGGCGCGCCACTGGCGGCGTGCAGGCCGAGAAGAGGAGGCGCCTGTGGCCTTCCTCTTCACCGGCCATGGTGATGCTGGCTTCCTCGGCCTAGTGCGGCCAGGAGACATCGTGCAACGAGCACGCGACAGACGATGGCTAAAAAAAGTAAAAAGAGGGTAGAGTGTACCGACAAGGGCATCGCTGCGAAAGCAATGGGTCGTGCCCGAGCCTGGCCGCGTATCCAATCTATCCCCCAAGTTGCTCCCGTACGTCTCCTCCTCGGTAAGCACATTGCAACTGAAATAGATAGAAAAAATATATCAGAAGGTGCAAAAGTAACAGGAGGGGGAGACGGCCGTGGGGCGATGCGGGTGTAAGGGGGTGGAAGCTACCCGAGCAGCAGCCGTGTTCGGGTGGGGGGGGTGCGGCAGTGGTTATGGGTGTACTCGGCTCGAGCACTAAGTGTGCTCGGGCGAGTAGGTGGGGATGCCATAGGGCAACCGAAGAGGTGGCGGGAGTGGCGGTTGGGGTTTTGAAAGAGGGGGGTATGGGGGGTGGTTGTAATTGGAGAGGGGGATATGGGGGGTATGTGATAGGGATGTGGGTGAGGGGCGGCGTTGTCGGTGCTGGGTGGCGCTGGCGGCGGGGCTCCGGTGATGACCGGAGCTGGGGGAGAGAGAGAGATTGAGAGAGAGGGAGGGAGAGAGAGATTGAGTGAGAGGAGGAGATTGAGAGGAGAGAGGCGGACCGGTGTGGCGGAGGTGGGGGCGGTGCCGGCGGCAGAGACAGCGGAGGGGCGGGAGGGTTCCGATCGAGTAGGAGGTGAAAATGGGGGTGCTCGGGGTAATTTTTGGAGGGATAAAATGATTAGGGTTAGGATAAGATCGAATCAAGTTTTTATAAGTCGGTGCTGCTCGGGCCGAGCAGATAGAGCTGCTCGGTCGAGTCAAAAAATTAAAAATAAATGGTATTATAAGTTAAGAAAACTCACTCAGCTGCTCGACCGAGTAGGGTATACTCGGGCCGTATAGACAGAACATGGATTTCCTCTATTTTGCTGTGCTTCCCTTAGCTCGATCGAGCAAATGGTTACTCATTCGAGTAGATGGGTACTCGATCGAGTAAGGGCTACTCGGGCCGCGTAGACAGAATGCTGCTTTTGACACTTTTTTCTTGGCCTCTCTGTTACTCGACCGAGTAGGGTCTACTCGATCGAGTCATCTGTAGCTTTTCTCCCCAAGCTTGTTCTTCTCTTGGCTGCTCTTCCCTTTGCTTCCTTGCCTTCAATTCGTCGTTTAGCATGCTCCCCTCAACGTTCGACCTGTAGGATGGAAGAACTTGTCAGCTTTTTATAATTTTTGTATTTTTATGGAAGTCAAGACATTTTTATTTGGTTTTTTTGGATAGATAAAGCAAAAAAAAGTGAAAAAGAAAATCTAAGAGATAGGGAGTCGGGTTGCCTCCCGATAAGCGCTCGTTTTGAGTCATGAGCTCGACTCCCTCCAGATCTTCAACGAATGATATTTGGCACATATGAGATGTGCACATCATGCTTGCCAACGATACCGTGTGGCGGTATTTGGCAAGCTTCCACTCTGTGGTTCTCTCTTGCATGTTGACAATGTCTTCCGGCTCTTGTTGGTGCAATGAGTCGCCCGGGGGCTCCTCATCAAGCACACGAAGATAAGCGGCAACCGCCTTATTGTAGATGGAGTCGCCATCGTCATCAACACTTGTCTTCATCGGGTCCTTCATGAACTCTTCAGTAGTGTACTCACCTATAACATCATCCTCCAAGAGCTTTAGATAGTTCGCTCCTTCTTCTTGGACATGCTCTTTCATGGATTTTTGTAGCCGGAATTTAGCTTCAATATTGCCCACATTCATGGAGAGAGTACCATCGTGAACATCTATCAAGACACCGGCCGTCACCATGAATGGACGGCCAAGTATGAGTTGGGAACTCCCCTTTTTGGCATATCCATTATAATGAAATCCACCGGCACACATAATCCATGCTGTATTTGTAGAATGATATCTCTAGCAATACCTACCTGATATGTAATTGAGTGGTCCGCCAGTTGTATAGACATGTCGGTAGGCTCCAACTCGCTTCCGGTATGTAGCCTCTTGAATATGGAGAGTGGCATCAAATTGATGCTCACTCCCAAGTCGATCAATGCACGGCTAATAGGCATACCTCCAATAGAACATGACACTATAAAGCTTCCCAGATCCGGTAATTTCTTTGGGAGGTGGATCTTTACGATGGAAGTTGAATCCTCTAAAAGCTTCACTTCTTCATGTTTCCGCTTTCCGGTGATGAGGTCTTTCAAAAATTTTGCGTAGATGGGAATTTCTGTAATAGCATCCATAAAAGGGATGTTGAGTTGAATACCTTTTAGGAGCTCCGTGAACTTTGCGTACTTTTTCTCCATCTTTGCCAAGGCTAATTTCTGTGGGTAGGGTGGAGGAGGTCGGCTTCCCTTATCTTTGGCGGGGTCCTTAGGAGTTGGCTTGTTGGAAGTAGTTGTATCATCCTTTGGTGCCGGTGCGATGGCAGGCAAGGTAGAAGGCGAAGCCTCCCTCTCTCCATTCATAATAGGCTCATTGGTAGCCTTTTCCTCGTCGTTGCCAATAGGGACATCTTCAGTTGTAGCTTGAATCGTCGGTCCTTGGCTTTCCTTGCTTGTAACCGACACCATTACAGCGTCGGTTATCCTACCTCCTCGCGTGGTGACGACGACCACGACCTTTGCTTGAGCTCTTGGATTTGGCTCCGGTTATGAAGGCAACCTTCCTTAATGCTTCAGTAGTTGGGACATCTGACCTTTTAGCTCTTCAAGTGATGTGTTGATGTTCTTGAATTGAGAGGTTGTGTCTTGATTGAACTTTATTTGTCCGCTCATAAACGATTCCAAGGTAGCCTCCAAGTTAGGACGTGGTGGCATCGGTACATAATTTTGCTGAGGTGGGTGATTGAATTGGTAGCCCGACAGTCTATATGTCCCAAATGGCCTAAATCCATTCTGCTGCTGAGGTGGCGGTGTTCCTTGTTGTTGAGGAGGAGGTGGTGGTGGCCTCTGAAACTGTGGAGGTTGCAGCCCTCCATTTAGATTTCCATATGACAATCCGAGGTGATTTCTCGCCGCCGGATGTTGCCACTAATTGTGTCCATCTCCTTATACTTATTTTACTTGCTCAGATTGTAATTCAACTCTGTCATATGGTCCTTCGTTGGGGGTGTAGCCTTGCTCCGCATATTCTTCTTGAGGATGATAAGCTGGAGTGCTGGTAGTTGTTGGAATAGCATCAAATCGTTGTTCGATGTAATGACCCCAAAATTCATATACATGTATTAATACATACGTGTATTAATACGTATTCTTGGGCATATAAATATGCGTATAAATTTTTGGGAGCTTCGTATATTTTCCTTTAATTTTTGTAAGATTAAGATTATTTTAATAAATTTTATTACTTCTTTCAGAAATATTAATGATGTGTAATTAAATAAATACTTGTGTATGGGGTAATATACTAAGTAATTGGTTGTATGTACATATTTACATAATCCCTAAACCATTAACAGCCACCTCCTAAGTAGGAGGTGGCATCACCCAGTTAAACCCCCACTTAACCTCACTTAGGTGGCAGCCCTACCAGGATTCAGGGGAGCAGGAGGTGGATTAGTATGGAATCAAATGTAAGGAAATAGAAAGAAAAAGGGAGAGCCAGCCTACATCTCCTCCTTCTCACGCAAGGAACCCAACTCTTCTTTCTTCCCTACCTCACACAGCCTCCATAGCCATTGCTCCGTCTTCATCCCTCCCCTCTGACCAAACTCTAACACCCCCCATCTCTTCCACTGACATCTTCAAGCCAAGGTCAAAAAACCCCCAAACCCTAAGTCTGCTAGATCCTTGGAGAAGAAGGAAGAAGGAGAGATAGCTTTCAGATGATCTTCAAGGAGAAGAAGGGCCCCAGAATAAGTGCATGATATGCTCAGGTAATGTTCTAACTATGTTAGATATGAATCCTTTAGAATCGTTTGGAAATTTGATGTTTGTCATTGTCATCGTTGTCAAATTGGCAGCAATCCAAAACCGCACGGCCGTATGGAGAAAACCATACGGCCGTGTCACACTTTGAAAGATTTTAGAATCCACACGGCCGTATGGATTTCACCATATGGTCGTGTGGCCATCATCCCATACGGTTGTGTGACTCTTTCAGCCAATTAAGATCCACACGGCCGTATGGATTTCACGATATGACCGTGTGAATCTTTCAGCCTTCATTATTAAATCCACACAGCCGTATGAAAAATTCCATACGGCCGTGTGACCCTGTCTTTTCTCAATTCTTACAGAACTACACCTTCATTATTTTTGTTGATTCATATGCTTTAATAATGCAATGTTTTGGATATATTCATGCAGTAATTATGCCTCAGTTCATATGTTTAGAAATCCATGATGATGTTACTATTATGCATATTAGTAAGCATATTGAATCTACATATCAAGTGATTATTATTGGAATTTACTTGTTAATCTAGGCACTAGTTTATATGCTTTCAAAAATGTGAAATGAAGTATCACTCGAATGCCAGGATATATCCATGTTAGTTTGTGAAAGGGAATCATGTGTTAATCGTTTCTGTTTTTCAAGTATGTTGTGCAAGTTTCCTAAGAACGTGAAAGATTGAAAGTGAATGAATAATAGAATGATAATGAATATGAGTATGATATAGCAAAGTGAAAAAGTTATGAAACAATGATAATTGAGAGTGAGAATGAGAACATGAATCTGAAGTTCTAGATCCATTCGGAAATGGGTGAGAATTTAGATATGGGTTTTGGGGGGGACACGAGTAAAGAGTAGGTCTTAAGGAGCGAACACAGCTGAGACTCCCACTAGCACTCCTGAGCGAAGGAGTTAGTTAAGTGTGGACATAGCTCGATTCTCACTCGTACTCCCGTAAGTAGGCAGGGGGAGGGGGGAATGGGCAGGGTTTGAGAGGCTGGTGGTGTACTTGTGATGCACCAGAACATGTAAATGATGGTTTGCTCCGTTTTCCATAAAAACCCGAGATTTCTCACTCCCTTCTGAGGAGTTACGAGAGGCCCTTCCAGTGCTCGTGTCGCTGGTTGAGGTACCACTTTTCACCCACCATGGGTGAAGTCCAGCTCCTTAAGTGTCCTACTATTTACACGAGTTCCCAAACATGAGAATCAACAACTTAAAGTAATCGTCTTTTAATTATAAATGATGTTATCCCACGTTTACTTGTTTCTCTGTCGCTTTAATGCTGTTAACTCATGCTGATTCATTCTATTGTTCACTTAAATATTACAACTGCATGTTCATATGTTCTCCTGCTTACCCCGAGCACTTGCATGTTATAATATGGTTCCTTATGCATGTTTACAAGTTCTTGTTTAATACTTGCATGTCATGTGGTGAATACCTTTGTGAAGCACTGTGACTTTACTTGCCAGACCACCTTCTTAGATACGTAGACCGGTTCTAAACTGGGTCCTACCTAACTTAGTTAGGAATCCTACTGGGTCACGTGTAGACGTGCCTCATTTACTTTTCCAGGTCTAGAAGAAGATTAGTCAGTTCTAAGATAGACTCAGGAGCTACTCAGAGATGGAGCCTCAAAGGGTAGTTTGGTTCAGTTGTTCTTCCAGGGTTAGTTAGAGAGTGAGTTATACTTGTGTAGAGTGTGAGTGTTTTCCTTTTTGGGTTCTTGGGGGATTTTCTGATTTACTTCTTTTGTACTCCGTTCAGAGATGGTGTATGGTGTATGTAAAAAATGTATCATTGTATTAATAAAATGAAATGTTTATACTTTTGTTTAGTTCTCAATGTTATATCTATGATGGAGCTTTACTTGTACTTCCCAGCACGTGCGCAGTGACCTGCAGTTTTCTTTCTCTCTTCCTTTCTCTCTTTCTATGTAACACTCGTTGATCTGGGAATACTTGGGACTGATTCGTACTTCCCGGGTATCCTGGAGAGCGGGTCGTTACATTCGATCCTTGACACCTGTTTGCAGAGAGTTCCAATATGAGTATCAAGGTGGCTAACGACTTTTACCTCTGGAGTCCTGGTGATGATGGTGCGCTCCTCACTCCATTGTTGGTTGTTCACCGCCATGTGTTCAAGCAGGTCAATTGCTTCCTCAGGTGATTTGTCTAGAAGGGCGCCTTGTGCGGCGACATCAATAATCATCTTCGTACTTGGTTGCAGCCTGCTGTAGAAGCTTTGGACTAGATCCCATGATGTGATTCCATGGTGTGGGCACTGATGCTGAAGGTCCTTGAATCTTTCCCAGGCTTCGTTGAGCGACTCTTGCGGCAGTTTCTTAAAGTTGGAGATAGCTCCTCTGATCCTCACCATTTTGGACGGTGGGTAAAATTTGTCCACGAAAGCAAGCGCCAGTTGCTCCCAAGTAGTGAAGTGGTTGGATGGGTGGGCCCACAACCAATATGAAGCATTATCCCTTAAAGTGAAGGGAAAGAGCCTTAGCTTTATAGCGTCGTCGCTCACATCCTTGGACTTAAACGTATCGCACTTTTCCAGAAAAGTGTTGATGTGATGGTTCGGGTTCTCGTGCGGATGCCCATGGAAGGGATCCTGCTGCATCAGATTTATAAGCTCAGTCTTTGTCTCAAAGCTACTTGCCGCCAGTTGCAGCCTCAGAATGGAAGAATTGTTCCCGTAGCTTGGTTTCATGTGGTCCCGGATGGACCCGGTGCGAGGCGGAGTGGGGGTATTTTCTGCCATCGGATCAGAGGGAGTCTGACCCTTGGTCAAAGCTTTGAGAGTTCTTGCGGTCTTCTCGATTTCGGGATCAAATAGTAGTTCTTTATCAATAGTTCCGAAGCAAGTAATCATGCATAAAACAACTAAGAAAATACCGTGAGTAGCAATGTAATAATAAAAGAGAATAAAAAGGATGGAAAGATACGAAATGATAAGAGTTGCTAGCAAATTCTTCAAAATAAAAATAAACTGAGTAACACCATAACTCTCCCCGGCAACGACGCCAAAAACTACTATTGTATGGAAAAGCTGAACAACCCCCTACAGGCTAGTGTATGGGAAAGCTTGCCACCTACCAGTAGAATTGGAGCACAGAGCATATTAGGCGGTAAAGAAGATGAACTTTGACTACAAGAGCGTCGCCACGAGACGATCCTTGCATAACAACGAGCTTGACGAAATCCGGTGACACGCTTATGAGAATGCAAAGATATATAAGGAGAGGATCAAAGCATATCATGATAAGAACATCACGATGGTTCGCTGCGATGTCGACGACCATATACTCCTCTACAATTCAAGACTACGCCTCTTCCTCGGGAAACTAAAATCTAGGTGGTCCGGCCCCTACAAGATGGTGAGTTTACCTCCGGGAGGTGCCATAGAACTTGAAGGGAAGAACGACAGGCTCAAGGTGAACGACCAGAGGATAAAGCCATACATAGCGGAAGAGCCAATTGGGTGAAAGGAGACATACTTTCTCGAGGAATGCCCCACTATTTGTTGAAGATTTGGAGGGAGTCGAGCTCATGACTCAAAACGAGCGCTTATCAAGAGGCAAACCAACTTTATATCTCTTAAATTCAAAAAAAATGCTTTTCTATTTCATAAAAATACAAAACTATAAAAACCTGACGAGTTCCTCCTTCTACAGGTTGAACGTTAAGGGGAGCACGCTAAACGACAAATTGAAGGCAAGGAAGCAAAGGGAAGAACAACCAAGAGAAGAACATACTTGGGGAGAAAAGCTACAGATGACTCGACCGAGTAGATCCGATCTACTTGGTCGAGTAATAGAGAGGCCAGGAAAAAGTGTCAAAAGCATCGTTCTGTCTACGCGGCCCGAGTAGCACTTACTCGATCAAGTACCCATCTACTCGAACCGGTAGCCATCTGCTCGATCGAGCTAAGGGAAGCACAACAAAATAGAGGAAATCAGCGTTCTGTATACACGGCCCGAGTATACCCTACTCGGTTGAGCAGCTGAGGGAGTTTTTTGAACTTATAATACCATTTATTTTTAATTTTTTTGACTCGACCGAGCAGCTCTATCTGCTCGGCCCGAGCAGCACCGACTTAAGAAATGCGGGGCCCACATCGAAACCGAGTCGAGTTTTATAAAAACTCGACTCGATATTATCCTAACCCTAATCGTTTTATCCACCCAATAATTACCCCAAGCGCTCCCATTTTCCCATCCTACTTGATCGAAACCCTCCCACCCCTCCACCGTCTCCGCCGCCGGCATCGCCCCCACCTCCGTCGCACCGGTCCGCCTCTCTCCTCTCTCCCCCCCTCATCTCCTCCTCTCACTCAATCTCTCTCTCCCCCCAGCTTCAGTCATCACCGGAGCCCCGCCGCCAGCGCCACCCAGCACCGGCGGCACCGCCCCTCACCCATATCCCTATCCCATACCCCCTATCCCCCTCTACAATTACAACCACCACCACACCCCCCTTTCAAAACCCCAACCGCCACTCCCACCACCCCTTCGGCTGCCCTAGGGCATCCACACCTACTCGCCCGAGCACACTTAGTGCTCGGGTCGAGTACACCCATAACCACTGCCGCACCCTCCACCCGAGCATGGCCGTTGCTCGGGTGGCTTCCACCCCCTTACACCCGCATTGCCCCACGAACGTCTCCCCCTCCCGTTACTTTTGCACCTCCAGATATTATTTTTCTATCTATTTCAGTTGCACTGCGCTTACCGAGGAGGAGACATACAGGAGCAGCTTGGGGGATACATTGGATATGTAGCCAGGCTCGCACATGACCACATTGCTTTCGTAGCGACGCCCGCGTCGGTACTCCCTACCCTCTCTTTACTTTTTTAGCCATCGTCCGTCGCGTGCTCGTTGCACAATGCCTCCTTGCCTCACTAGGCCGAGGAAGCCAGCATCACCACGGCCGGCAAAGAGGAAGGCCACATGCGCCTCCCCTTCTCGGCCCGCACGCCCCTAGCGGCACGCCCCACAGACACCCACCACCGAGGAGGAGTATGTGGGCGATTCGTCGTCCTCGTCTGACTCCTCACGCTCTGCTTCCCCCTTCCACTAGCCGTACTCCCTGCCCATAATCACCCTCCACAGCTCCCACACATTCCCTCCACTTCCGCACCCATCCCCACTACCACACCTCCCGCCCATCCCGCAGCTCCGCCACCACGGGTGCGGACGTTTGGCATCGTCTTTCAGGACGATACGCACCGTGAATGCTTCGTCACAATGTCACACCAGACGATCATACCCACACGATTCATCCACCTCCATACCCTCCAGGGCCTAGGACTCCTGCATGGAGTCCTAGGCTGTACACGATGATCGGTTTCGACCGATTCCTCGCTGCACACGCCCCCAGTTACACTTGTCTCACCCTAAAGGCATTGAGTTCCATTGCCCACACACCAGAGGGCAATGGTATTAGCTTATGGCTGCTGGACCATGACATCGTGGTCACGCATGCCCAGATCCGTGCCTACTTCCACTTCCTAGCCATCCCCGACCCCTGCACCGCCTTCTTCCCAGACTAGAGCTTGCCACATTTGATGCCACTTAGTTTTGGCATCGCATTAAAGGACTGGACTGCTACCGCTCCAGTAGGGCGAAGGCATAGTGCATAGTGCACCCTTGCCTTCGCTATGCCCAGCGTCACCTCGCCACCACCATATTCTACCGACTAGAAGTCGGGACCATGTCCCTACCCGAGCTTTCCCATCTCATGGGAATGACCTAACTGATGCGCCACTACCTTGCTGGCTCCATCCGCCCCTTTGTCCTTTCCGTCGTAGCCCACTGGCTGTGTTACCGCCTCCTCCAGACCGCCCACACCCGCTTTGTCACAGATATTTGCTGCGGCAGATTTTTCACTATTTTTGCACAGATGCTTGGCCTAGAGCTTCCTGATGGCCTGGTGACTCCACCTGGCCCCACGCGCCTGACTTTGGATGTGCTTGAGCACATGCACATCATCAGGCCATATGGGAAGCGTCACTGGGCCCATTGGTAGGCCCAAAATAGTGCTTCTCTCAAGCGCAAGAGTCCGTACAAGTAATATAATCTGGGAGTCCAGATGTCGAATCCTCAGGAGAAAATCTGTTAAAACCACAGCTTAAATCAAATAGAAATCCAACGAAAAGAAGCTAACCACTTATGGTGACGATGATTTTAATGGGTTTGATCGTGGTGAACAATGCGAACAAAGAAAAGTCGTGTATGAAAATATCGATAAAAAGTATGCACATGGTATGGGTTCATTAGGGTCCATGAGTCGTATTAATTTGGTTGACGAATATAACACAATGAATTCTCTTTTTGAGAGCAATTCACCGGAAAATACCCAATATAACTCAATGAATTCTCCTTTTGGGAGCAATTCATCGGAAAATACCCTTTTGGGGGTTAAAGCACAATATGAATAAAATCGTTGCTAAAGTTATAATCTTACAAATATGGTATGAAACTCTCTTTTGGAGAGATCAAAACTCACCCTTGTGGCGATCATCAACTCAATCACTTCTTTTGGAAGATGAAAAAGAAGATTTAATAACAAAGTTCACAACTTTATCAACGTTAACGATTTAGCACAATGATTCAACCAAACGAATACAAATCATATCCCCTAACTACGCCATACCATGCACAATAGAAATTTAGCTACTCATGGTGCAAGAAAAATCAAGTTTCATAGCAAAATACATCATTCTAATAGCAAAATACAATAGAAAAGCACCAAATATGGGGTATAAGTTTAAGAATTTATCACCAAATCTCCAATATAGACACCAAAACTCTCTGGAAATAAGAAGAATAGCCTCTGGAATTTTACAGAATTTTTCAGAGGAGAAGTACGGCTCCTAGCGCCTCCAATACACCAAGAATACCCCAGAATACGGCCAAAAACCCTAGAAATACGCTTATATAGGCTCATTACGGGTTTAACTATGCTTAACGGGTCGAAACCCGCTTCAATATCGAACTCAACCTGCTATCTCCGGTCGGCGCAAATGAGAGCCGTTGGATCCAAGCGGGATCGCGTGAGGAGCGGACTCGTGGCATACGGGTCGGATCCAACTCCGCGTGCGCCTGCTTGCGCTTCGAATCCGAGTTCAGCTCGGAGTGCATCTCGTCCGTTGATGTTCGATCGGACGGCCCGATGTGCGCCACATCGCCCCAAGATTCCGCCCGCTCCGCTCTTCGTTCACTGCGATGCGCACCGTTGGATTTGAATCGAACGGTCAGGATCGTCGCTTCGTTTTCAAATTACGGGGAAGATATAGGCCGTTGGATTCGCATCGAGCGGTCTCGGTGTCGCCACGTCGCCCCGTAAAATCTCGACCCGCTTCGTCAGCTCTTGACAATTGTGGTCATTCGATCTGCAATCGACGGCCACGGTTTTTTCTGCTCCGCTCGCGTATGCGTACGCGTTTGAATTAATTGCAACCGTTGGATACGGCGGGAAGCGACGGATAGCTGCCACGTGTCACGCTCTGATTGGCTGGCGGCCGTATTTCTCCATTTAATTGGTTTCTGCATTCAAAAATACACAGTAATTAGCACAGATCTCATAAAAATACAAATAAATAGTCGTTGGAATCGTGAGATCGAGACCAAGCTATGAAAAATATAACAAAGTGCAGAAATACTCCATTAATTGCTGTTTTGTGCTCAAATAGAGTGTTTTCTCTAATAAATGATTGTGTACAAAATACGAATATATTAGAGAACAATATAGCATCACATGAGCACAAAATAGGGCTAAATGGGAGGGGGGAATATGTAATTTTGAACCCGAATCACCCATCTTTTAGGCACCTACCACACGCCCCACTTGGTCCTGCCCGCCCCTCACCTCACCACCATAGCCCAGTCCAGCAGAGCTGGATGATTGACATGGTCTACCCACTTCCTACCCCCCCACGTCCTCGAGCCCTCCAGAGCACCCGTCGACGTTGACGTTGAGTACTGGGTGCTCAGTGAGTTTGAGGATGAGGAGCCCGACCTGGCTGCCCTAGTGGCAGCCCAGCCAGCCCAGCCAGCCCAGCCAGCACACCCACCGCCACCCAGAGGCACATCCGTCTCCACCCCTGTCAATGACACTACCACCACCACCGTATGGACCACGAGGACTGCACCACCCTCTACCCCGAGGCCCATACTGCTGTTTCCTCCGTGCCCACCCCGAAGGGCATGACAGCCTTGTCCGCTCCCAAGTCCACCGCTATATACTTTTCAGAGCCGGACCTCGTCAGCGCCCTACCACTGCTTGTGGACCTTCTACCTTCATTGCCCGCCTCCTTAGGGTCCCCTACACCACTTACTGGCACTACCATCACACCAGCGGTAGCCATACTCACCGAGAGTGTCTCGACTTCTGTCCACACGTCTGTGTCGACGATGACTCCTTTTTCTGCTGCCGGTGATGCTGCTGCTTCCACTGCTACCCTAGATCTCGGCTACACTACACTGCCCACAACCTCTGTCGAGATCCCTGTGAGTTCACCCTCTTTGACCCTTCAGCCTAGGCACCGTGGATCCTCTCCACAGGGCCGTCTCACGAGAATGATGTCTCACAGCTCCCGACCTCCCCTCGACTCTCGTACCACCGACACGCGTCTGACAGCGGTGGAGGACGAGACTTCTCGCTTTAGGTGCAAATTCGATGCCCATGTCCGCTCGACCGCCGCCTACCAGCAGATATTCGAGGCATCCCTCGCTACGATTATAGAGCTATTGAGGGCACAAGGGCCACCTACCGTGATCCTAGCCCATACACCCCCTCCCAGGCCAGCGCCTATCACCACAGCCGCACCACTCAGTGCTCCACACTCCAAGGCTTCTACAGAGCCTGCCTCGTCTACACTTGAGTCGGTTTCCCTTGTAGTGGACACCCAAGTCGTCGTCGCACCCACTGCCACACCCATCGAGACTCTCGTTATCCCTTTTTCGGCTGAGCCTGCATCCACCTCTGCTGACCTCCCGGTCGACCCAGTTGTCGAGCCCCTGCCCGATGTCATACCCACTTCTGGTCCCCATCAGCAGGAACCCTCACCACCTACAGAGGGTGGTGCCCCTGCTGGATGATATCCCTATTTTTGCAGCCGCCCTGTTCGTATCACCATTTTTGCCCAAGTAACCCCCATATTTATTACGTGCCCATCTGTCAGTACGGGTCCCTGGTCTTGCACAGCATGGGGGATGACTCATTTTGCTTATCATTAATATATATAGCATTTTGCATATCTACATCATAATATGTCTGTTTATACTCTTTTTGCGTATGTGTCCATATAGTATCAGCTTCATATCGTATTTTGCATGCTTGTATATATTTCCGCATCTTTTGAACATGTATATTTCTCCATGCGTACTGCACCATATCATCATCCGATTGCACACACACACACACACACACACACACACACATATTCATCTTTTGCATTTGGCCATGCATCTGCATCTTTTTCTCTTACATTTTCATCTGCACATTTTCATCTTTTTCACTTTTTAATTTTTGTTTCTTCTATTGGCCTGCCCACCCTAGCCTCATTTCCCACATATCAGCGTGTTCTCAGCAGTGAGGATACTGCTGTGTTTAGCTTGGGAGATGAGCGCTATCGCTTTTATTTTCACTTTTTATATTTTCCTGTCATTTTACACCTTTTTATTTTTCATTTTCCACCCGGTTTTCCACCATTTCGTTTTTTCCCCGCATACAGCATCACGTTTTCCACTTTTTGCCATGCCTGCATGCTTGACGTTATTTTTCTTACTTTCTCCGCCTTATTTTCCCATTTGCTAGAATTATTCCGCATGATGGTACTTCTTATAGCTTTTAGTAGCCTATCACGATGCTTATCCCTTTTTGACGTGCTTTATAAAGTATTTCAGTCTCGCTATTATATGCTTGCATATTCTGTTGATGATCTTTCTAAATGAATGCCTGATATAAATTAAAACTGAATGTATGCAGTAGTATCTAGTATGTTCTTTTTTGGGTAATACACCAAGATTCACGCATCATTAGAATATTTGAAGCACCTGCTTTTCATCTTATCCACTTTTGATTGCATGCCTGATATGATTGTACTTTTTACCACATGACTTCAGTGTTTATTGAGATGAATGAAAATATCCATGCTACCTATGAGTTTAGTTAGAGTATTATCCTATTGAACCATTGTGCACATCTTATGAGTGAACCGAGCGATATTATATTCTTTCTCCATATATCTTATAAATTCTCTACATGACATTTGGTTTCACCACTCACAGCTACTTATACCGCATCTATCTCCCAAAAAATCCCAAAAGAAAAATTTAGCTTCCAAAAATCCAAGAATACCAAAAGGAGCCCAAAATCAGTTGTATAACCTTTGCTCCCATTCAAAAAAGAGAGAAAGAAAAAGAAAAAGAAAAGAAAAGAATATCTCTCTGTATCCTAGTATTAGAAGCTACAAAAGTACTTGGGAAAAGCAAAATCTCCATATCCCATTCTTAGATGCGACGCCTCAAGCTAAGCTTGGGGCAGTGAATCCATTTGATTATACGAGTAAGTATGACATTAGAGTGGAGACTATGCACAGATGGGGAGATTTGATAATGCTTAAACTTTACGAAATATTTTAGCTTTGGAGATTTTTCAGGATTTGAAATGAATATTTGAATGCCATGATACGCTTTCTATTCTCTATTTGCATGCTTGGTGTGATCTGTACGTGCTTCATTTATATCTCTTGATTGAAAAGTGCGTTTCCAACTCTCTTTATACTAGACTCTATGAATTGCACGATGTTGACATGAGTTGACGACATGATTTTAGGAGATACATATCTTTATCTTTAATGCTTGCAAGCCATATGATTAGCTAAGACTTAAAATTCCTTTTAGCATGTGGTTTATTATTCCAAGTATCATAATATGTTGCTTGGGCTTGAGATATGACTGAATATTCTAGCGCTCCCCTCCATCTCCTATCTCTTCCATTTTTCTTTATTATTTTTATCACCCGACGGGCCTAGTATTCGTCTTCCTCGAGGACGTGTAGAGGTAAGCTTGGGGGATTTTGATGTGTCCATATTTTCCATCTTTTTATAGCATCATTTCATCGTATTCCATGTAAGATTCGCATCCAAATCCCTTATTTTCATACATATACGTGCTTCTAACGCCATATTTGAGTCTCGTATAGCTTTTTGTACTTGCAGGGATTTGGAGCGATTTGAAATTGATTTGGGATGAAGACACATCCAACACATCCATGACGTCATAGGCAAGGCTCTGCAGGAATTTGTCGAGGTTTGGAAGCATGTAGTAGGAGAGGAGGAGGAGGAGGAGGAGGAGGAGGAGGAGGAGAGAGAGAGAGAGAGAGAGAGAGAGAGAGAGAGAGAGAGAGAGAGAGAGAGAGAGAGAGAGAGAGAGAGAGAGAGAAGCAACAGCTAAGGCCCAAGTCACTTTCCCAGGCGACTCAAACCGAGCAGCATTCTGCTACTCGATTGAGCTTACACGCGGATTCAGCCAGGAGATGTGCACGAGCCACTCGATCGAGCAGAGAGGTGACTCGATCTGAGTCAACCCAACTTCGAACTTCCACCATCAGACATCTGACTCGACCGAGCAGGACCTACTCATCCTGAGCAGGCAGAGTGAGGTTTTGGACGAAGAATCCAGGCTTCTTGACGACTCGATCGAGCAGGACCTACTCGACCCGAGTAGACAGCACGATAATTTGAGGAGAAGCTCAGATCCACTGAAGACTCGATCGAGCAGGCGGGCTACTCGACCGAGTAGCATGTATCCATTCCAAGCAGCACATCAGCAGAGTCCATGCCAAGGTGTCTGCTCCACCGAGCAGCCGCCTACTCAGTCGAGCAGCCGATGCGGCCAGCGACAAGTGGGCCCCAAACTTCCAGATTTTGAGTTTTTCTTGTGGGGTCCATCCCCTATGTATTTAAGACGTTTTTCTAGACTTTTTCCAGACGTCGAGTTTTAGGTTAAGTTTAGTTTAATTGAGAGTTTTAGATCTAGCTTTTGGAGATAGTGTGCCGACGAAGTAAATACGATATTTTTATTGCTTGTTGTTGCGTGGAATCCTTGGATCTTCACTTTCTCATTATTGTCTATTGCGCTACTTGCTTTCAGTACATAAAAATCTCAACTTTCTTACTTTCTCTATTGCTATTATGAATACCTATCTAAAAATCGCATCTTTCTTTATTCTATTTGCCATGTCTGAGTAGTATTATCTAGGGCTAATGGGTTAGCCCTAGGATCTTAGGAAAAAGATGTAAAACTGAGATTTTTAGGTTGTGTTGGGAATAAAAGGAGAGTACTTTGGTTGATCCAGCCAAATCCCTAGGAGAACTTGTACTGAGATCATGCCCACGATCTGTGAAATTGATGATTAGCTTAAGAATTACCCTAAGGATTTAATTAGGGAGTTAGTCGATCCAACCAAGGCTCGTGACCATGCCCGGCTCGTGCCTTGAGGGGATCCACCGACGAACTATATCACTAAATTGACGGTTACCGCCATTGCATCAATGAGAGCCACCAAAGTACCTCGAAGCTCTAATCCACGAGAGTGGCATGAGCTTAGAGACCAATCCCATAATACCAATGCAACGTAGGAAACCTAGCCTAACATCGACCTCTGACGGTCCTAGTTTTTATCCCTAAGGCCTTAGTTTCCTTATATTGAACCAACAACATCAACCAACAATCTTCCAACCGACTGCTAATTCTTTCTGAGATTTAGAAATATTCCGAGACCCAATACACCGTCACTGTCTCTGTGGAATTTGACAATCTTTTATACTATAATTTGACACCGTCCGCTTGCGGATAGAACCCAGAATCGACACTTAGGAACCATACAGCGCATGACGACCGTGACACTGCCAGGCGACTTTTAGGTGTAAGTTCTGGGCACGTCAAGTTTTTGGCGCCGTTGCCGGAGACTTACACCTAAAAGCCACCTGGCGGTGTCACGGTCGTTATGCGCTGTATGGTTCCTAAGTGTCGATTCTGGGTTCTATCCGCAAGCGGACTGTTTCAAATTATACTATAAAAGATTGTCGAATCTCACAGAGATAGTGACAGTGTATTGGGTCTCAAAATATTTCTAAATCTCAGAAAAAATTATCAGTCGGTTGGAAGATTGTTGGTTGATGTTGTTGGTTCAATATAAGGAAACTAGGGCCTTAGGGATCACCGCTAGGACCGTCAGAGGTCGATGTTAGGCTAGGGTTCCAACGTTGCATTGGTTTTATGGGATTGGTCTCTCAGCTCATGCCTCTCATGGATTAGAGCTTCGAGGTACTTTTATGGCTCTCATTAACGTAATGGAGGTAGCAGTCAATTTAGTGATATAGTTCGTTGGTGGATCCCCTAAAGGCAGGAGCCGGGCATGGTCACGAGCCTTGGTTGGAACCACTAATTCCCTAATTAAATCCTTAGGATAATCCTTAAGCTACTCAATTCCACCGATCGTGGGCATGATCTCAGTACGAGTTCTCCTAGGGATTTGGCTGGATCAACCAAAGTACTCCCCTTTTATTCCCAACACAATCTAAAAATCACAGCTTTACATCTTTTTCCTAAGATCCTAGGGCTAACCCATTAGCCCTAGATAAGACTACTCAGACATAGTAAATAGAACAAAGAAAGATGACATTAGCCCAAGGGTTCCACGCAACAACAAGCAATAAAAATATCGTCTTTACTTCGTCGGCACAATATCTCCAAAAGCTAGATCTAAAACTCTCAATTAAACTAAAACTAAAACTAAAACTTAACCTAAAACTCGACATCTGGAAAAAGTCTGAAAACGTCTTAAATACATTGGGGATGGACCCCACAAGAAAAACTCAAAAACTGGAAGTTTGGGACCCACTTGTCGCTGGCTGCGTCGGCTGCTCGACCAAGTAGGCAGCTGCTTGGTCGAGCATACACCTTGGCATGGACTCTGCTGTTGTGCTGCTTGGAATGGATACAGGCTACTCGGTCGAGTAGCCTGCCTGCTTGATCGAGTCATTAGTGGATCTGAGTTTCTCCTCAAATTGTCGTTCTGTCTGCTCGGCTCGAGTAGGCCCTACTCGGTCGAGTCGTCAGGAAGCCTGGATTCTTCATCCAAAACCTTGCTCTGCCTACTCGAGTCGAGTAGGTCCTGCTCGGTCGAGTCGGATGTCTGATGGTGGAAGCTCGAAGTTGGGTTACTCGGGTCGACTCACCTCTCTGCTCGATCGAGTGGCTCATGCACATCTCCTGACTGAATCAGCGTATCAGCTCGACCGAGCAGCAGAATGTTGCTCGGTTCTAGTCACCTGGTAAAGTGGCTTGGGCCTTGGCTGTGGCTCCTTTCTTTCGCTCGCTCGCTCCTCCTCTCCTCCTACCTGCTTCCAAACCTTGGCAAACTCCTGCAGGGTCTTGCCTATGACGTCTTAGACGTGCTGGATGTGTCCGCATCCCAAATCAACTCCAAATCGCTCCAAAATCCCTGCAAGTACAAAAAGCTATACGAGACTCGAATATGGCATTAGAAGCGCGTATGTGTATGATAATAAGGGATTTGGATGCGAATATGACATGTAATGAGATGAAACGATGCTATAAATAGATGGAAAATATGGACACATCACACGTGCAACTCGAAATGAATGAAGTTTGGGAGCTCGTTCCTCTACCTACTGGTCATCAAGTCATTGGGACCAAATGTATATTCAAGAACAAGACGGACGAGAACGAAGTCATCACAAGGAATAAAGCAAGGTTTGTAGCTCAAGGCTACCAAGAAGAAGAAGGTATTGACTTCGAAGAATCTTTTGCTCCCGTAGCTAGATTAGAAGACATTAGATTGTTATTATCTTTTGCATCCCATAAAAATTTCAAACTTTATCAAATGGATGTCAAAAGTGCATTTTTAAATGGCATAGTTAATGAATAAGTTTATGTCTCTCAACCACCCTTTTTTATTCGTGAAAGATTTCCAAACCACGTTTTCAAACTAAAGAAAGCTTTATATGTGTTGAGACGAGCTCCTAGAGCTTGATATGATCACCTTAAGACTTTTCTTTTGGATTTTGGTTTTAAAATGGGAGAAGTTGATTCAACACTTTTCACTAAATATTATGAAAATGACATCCTTCTAATTCAAGTTTATGTAGATGATATTATTTTTGGATCTACTAACTATGATCTTTGCCAAGCATTTTCTAAATCTATGAAGGAAGAATTTGAGATGAGCTACACGGGTGAGCTCAACTATTTTTAGGTCTTCAAATTTGGTAAATGAAGGATGTGATTTTCATACACCAAACCAATTGTACATGGGAGCTTATCAAGCGATTCGGGATGGAATCGTCTTCAAGCAAGAGGGCTCCCACGAGTACAACTACACATCTTCACAAGGATGAAAACAGGAAAGATGCAGACATTCGTCTATATCGATATATAATAGGTAGTTTACTTTATGTAACCGCAAGTAGGCTCGATATCATGTTTTCCGTTTGTTTATGTGCAAGATATCAAGCACGACTTAAGAAATCACATTTGATTGCGGTTAAACAAATTTTTCGTTAACTCAATCAAACACTAGATTATGGATGACTTTTTCCTAAATCTAGCATATAAGAGTTAATCTCATATAGTGATGCCAATTTTGCCGGATGCAAATCCAATAGGAAGAGTACTAGTGGCACTTGCCATTTTCTAGGAAATTCCCTTGTTTCTTGGTTTTCCAAGAAGCAAAACTCGGTATCATTGTCCACGACCGAAGCAGAATATATTGCCACGGGTCTTGCAGTGCACAAGTCCTTTAGATGCGACACACTCTTAAATACTATGATATTAATTGTGATGCTTGCACTATCATGGTTGATAACCAAAGTGCAATTTGTTTCTCCAAAAATTCGGTATATCATTCTCGTACCTAACACATATATATGAGACGCTATTTTATTAATGATCATGTAGCTAAGAAGGACATCATTTTAGAGTATATTGAACCCCAAAAACAAATTGTCGACATCTTCACAAAACCTCTTAAAGAAGATTCAATTGTGAGGTTGCGTGGAGAATTAGGGATTATTGGTGAATCTAAAATTTAGGACTTCATTTTCCCATGTTATATCATGTTTTGAGCTTATATGATCATTTTCATACCTCATGTCTATTGTGTCTATTTTCTCCATATGTTTTAATATGAGATTTATTGGAGATTTTGATGAATTTATTATTCTTTTGATAACTTTGATACGTGTATATGTTTATGATAGCTATTTGATGTCATTAAAGTGTTTAGAGTATAGGTCTAAGGGTGAGAAATCTCAAAACTTTGATTTTGCCTCTATTCCGGATTTCAAAACCAGAATAGGTGACTGTGTTTCCTTCAATAGTCGCCTGCCCAAACTCTATCACATCTTTATGTCAGGCGACTGATGTTCATTGTACAAGCACCTAGTCTCCTTCCAGGCGACTGTCTTTTTGTCATTAGGCGCTTGCCTAAATGACACTCTTTTTCCCGAGAACAACCTCAAATTTCTTGTTTGCAGACATGCCCCTGTAGGTCATTTCACATGCGCATGTCCATCGACAAATGGCTGTGATTTCTTCTACAGGCGCATGCCCATATTCTTAGCCAGTTTTATTTTAGGGCTTGACAGGCGACTACACTGTGTGCATCAGTCACCTGTCCGAATTGATTGGCGGTTCGTAATCTTGATCTCATCCATTTATTTTACATCCAATGGATGCGATCATATAACGCCCCGCTCCCTAGGATATACAGGAAGTACGAATCCATCCCAAGTTCCCCAGAGTAGCGAGTGTTGTGAATATAGAAAAGAAAAGAAATACAAACAAAACTAGCAGGCCAATGTGCACTGCTGGGGTAGTACCTATAATGTTCCCACATAACATACAATGCCAATTCAACAACACAGATGAACCAAAGAACACATGCACAACAGTAATAAACCAAGAAACCATATTATCATATATCAATATTTTAAACATCAACTTATATACATCAGTACAACGAAACAGCTCAACCCCGAAAAGAACCCAAGAGTACAAATTCCCTCACGCTCATCTCACTCCCAGCCCACATCCCAACTCACACAACTCCAAGCCTCCTACCAGCTACCCTAACTCCACTCCATCTGAAACCACAAATTGGAGCACGTCAAAGCGTGTCCAAGTAGGAAACCCAACTCGTGCGGAAGTAAATATTAATTTGGCGTATGTTGTTGAATAGGAGGAACTACCAGTAATGGTACTGTAACATTAAAGTAAAGAGGCTGCCAACTACAATTACACAAGTGTGAGTAAGAGGTGCACGTGTAACAGGCAAGGTGTATAACAATGGTGTACGACGTAAAAGAACTACAAGTAAGGAAAACATAAGTAAACAACATTTACCAATGCTACAAAAGTAATTATGGTTATGATCGCTCCATATTTTACACCTTTTTTCTGCATATCCGCATATCGTTTTGATCGCCCATATCACGCTTTTCATGATTATTCGACGATATTGCGTTACTTTTCACTATTTCTTGTTTTTGTCAAATTTCAGTAAATATGGAGCGATCGAGAGCATAAATGAGATTAAGGGACTTGCACGCATATCGGAGCATCACCCATGGCCTTATCGAGGAGCTGACAGCGCTGAATGATGAGCGGAAGAAGAAGAAGGTCGATAAAATCGACGAGGAAGCGAGGAGGAGAAGACATGATTTCAGAAACGGGCCACTCGGTCGAGTACACAGTCTACTCGCCCGAGTAAAGAAGCTGACTCGGTCGAGTACAACTGATTCGGAAGTGTTTTGAGCCGCAGTCCACTCGACCGAGTGGATAATCTCACTCGGCCGAGTAGAGAACTCCACTCGCCCGAGTGAGTCAAGATTTTCTAAAGGAAAACACGCCAGACTCTCTGGAATTCTGAGGAGCATAGCAGAAGACTCATTCGACCGAGTGAGGAAGTCCACTCGACCGAGTGATAAATGTCACTCGGCAGAGTGACGCAGAGTGCCAGGATGCCCGAACCCCCCAACTTCTCTGTTTTACTTGGATCTGGCACTCGGCCGAGTGGCTCCGTCAGCCTGTATCGAAAACTAGGGTTCTGGGCAGCGCCATGGGCAAATCTGTCAAGTTATTTTGGCTGTTTTAGGCATGTATTTAAGCCCAGTTTTGATCCCAGCTTTGGGATAAACCAGAAAATAGATTTTAGGTTATTTCTAATTGTAATTCCAGCTTAGGAGATTGAAGAACTCAGATCTGGTTTGTTATTCTAATTGAAATTTCACATTTTTATGAATTGCTTTCTTCTAAATCTGAATTGCTATATGTTTTTATTCATTGATTCTGCTATTATTCTGATGAATTGTGAGTAGTCTTGATGTTCTAGGGCATAGGACCCCTATGGATCTAATTTCAGATTTGCGATGAATGAATTCATATGTTGCTGGAATGGCTAAGGAGGTTAGGTTGTGATTGGTTTATCACGGATAGCTAGGAATTTACATCAATTTGGGTTTATAAGAGATTACGTTTCTATCGATGGGAAGGCCTAGATAATCGATTTAGGTTTATAATCGATATTCACTAGACTTGGTTTGTAAGAGATTGGACCAAAGCTGGCATTTTTATTATAAGTCTATACACATATTCGTTTGCAAGAGATTGGATGAATACAAGCTATCACATCTAGATCGTAACTCGAGTTTGCACGAGAGTGGGCTCGAGGGGCGATTGAACGATGATGTCAATCTTAATGGTAGTGGTTTAGGTCATGGTTTGCACGAGAGTGGGCCCTAATCTAGATCACTATAGACCGGCAATAGCGCGAGAGTGTGAGCTTGGTTTTATATTTGGTTATGACTAGTTCACCTCAATCCAGGTCTTGCAACATTGAGATTCGCGATTCACAGAGATGTATGACGATCCGTAGTGGGGATTCCTTAGCCCTAGACGCCTTTATAATATTGAATTTGAATTATTAATCGAACTACTGTGACACCAATATTCCAAAAACCATCCTTCCACCAATAGCTTAGTGATTAAAATAGAGTACCATCATTAGTCCCTCCTCGTGTTCGATACCCGCTCGTCGCTACACCGTGTGCTTGCGGTAAAACTACGACTGTCTTCCGGGTGTGTATCCGGGGGCCGATCAGGTTATCAATTAGTTCATTGGTTAGCGTTGTGGAATCCTAATATCGAATATGACGCATGGGACTGGACCTCTCCCAACTGTGTGGGAGAGCAAAAGAGGACTCCACGTTGCGCTAGCGTGTTAGGAGCCTCGGGTACCGCTCTACACTCCCCGCCGTGCTAGCCCGTCTGGAGTGCAAGTATACCCACCACACAGAACCACAAAGACACCACTACCAGTCCATCCCATAGGCATACCCGATACTTCGGAATTCCCCCATCCCATGTCACCCTCATTTAAGAGGACTTAATCATTAATTAGCATTTAAGTTAAGTAAACTAACATACAACATTAAAAATGTCATAGAGAGAATTGCAATAATTTAAATCACAATTGAACTACAAGGCTATCGTGTATGTAATTTAAATGCCAATCTACATGCAACATGAACTTTCCAACATAAACCATACATCTCCATACTTCTTTATAGTTCCCTTGCCAATTACCACAACACCATTCTTCATCCACATAATCCATTCTCCTTGAAACATCATTTTAACAATTAAGGGAATAACCCTTGGACATACTTCTTTTTTTGGTAAGTGACATACTTCTTCATAAGGAGGAAACTTTCTCAAACAATAACATAGCAAGGCCCAAGGAAACCCTTGGCCGAAATAACCACGAGTGGGATGTTGCATGCTTTGCAATATCAAGGGAAACAACATCAACATGGCATATTTCAACAACAACACAACTACAAGTAACCACTTTATGCATGCTTTCGTTAATCAACGATACATTAGTTTGCATATTTCATAAAGATGAGTCATTATGCATAAGCTTTAGTAAAGATCATAACTTGCATGAGAATGAATATAACTTGCATGAAAATCCATAAAGATTACAACTTTGTGTAAAAGATGGCATCTCTATCTAAGGACAACCAATCTAGTAACTTTAGCAAAAGATGACAAACTTAATAACCCACATGTAAGCTTGTAGTAACTTTAGTGACTTACACATGGTTTTTCATTAAGGGTTTAATCCTTAACATCTTAAGGGAACTAAGTCTTGACGTAAGCCCAACCTCCAAGTCCAACATACACATGTCCTTCACATTACTTGCATATAGAATTTCCATTATACAACAAATGAATATATTGCACATAAGGTTCAAAGCAACACACAAGCACTAGGTGAGTTAGTCATTTGATTCGGGTTCAATATTACATATTTAACGCCACATTTAGCCCTATTTTGTGCTCATATGATGCTACATTGCTCTCTAATTCATACGTATTTTGTACACAATTATTTATTAGAGAAAACACCTTATTTGAGCACAAAGCAGTAATTAAAGGACTATTTATGAACTTTTTATATTTTTCCTAGCTTGGTCTCGATCTCACGATTCCAACGACTATTTATTTGTATTTTTCTGAGATCTGTGCTAATTACTATGAATTTTTGAATGCAGAATACATTTTAAATGAAGAAATACAAACAAATTCAGCGCACGGATCTTGGTGCATGACGCGGCGCCCATCGAAAGCGCCATGTGGCGGCCATCCAGCGGCTCCCGCTTGATCGGGCGGCTCCCAGACAACGGCGATGTGGCGCGTTGTTGACCGTTGGATCGCAATCCAACGGCGGATATCATCCCAACAACACAACCGAAAGCAGGCGACGTGGCGAATTAGGACCCATTCGATCTTCATCCGACGGTCCAGACATAATAAAATCTAAGCGGTGACGTGGCTGAATCTTCACCGCACAGATTTGATCGGACGGACACAAATCACTCCGCAGTTTAATTTATCAGCGTGCGGCGTGGCTGATCTTCACCCATTGGATGATGATCCAACGGGCTACATTCACCCCGAATTGGGTTCGGCCGACACCAAATCAAGGGGCCACGCGGCATAATCTCAGGGGTTTGCCGCCGGATCCAACGGCCAAAGACCGATAACGAGTTCGATTCGAACTCGAGTGCGGATGCGGGTCTTGCGCGAATCTTGATGCACACGTGGCTCCCCCACGTTCGATCCCGCATGGATCCAACGGCTGATATTTGATGCGGCTGCGGAGCGGGTTTTAGGCGGTTCGGGTGCGAATTTGGGACCCGCTAAGGAACTTAAACCCGCAATCTCTCTATTTAAGGTATTCTTAGGGGTTTTGGGCGTATACAAGCAGATTGGGGCGTATTCTTGGCCTATTGGAGCATCTAGGAGCCGAATTTTCTCTCTGAAAAATTCTGTAAATTTCCAGAGGCTATTCTTCAGTTTTTCAGAGAGTTTGGAGGCTAAACTTGAAGATTTGGTGATAAATTTCTTAACTTCTACTCCGTATTTTGGTGTTTTCTATTGTATTTTGCTATGAACTTGAAGTATTTGGCTATGAAACTTGTTTATTCTTGCACCATGAGTAGCTAAATTGTTATTGTTCATGGTTTGGCGTAGTTAGGGGATATGATGCGTGTTTATTTGGTTGTATTCCTTGTGCTAAATCGTTAAACGTCGTTAAAGTTGTAATCTTTGTTATTAAATCGTCTTTTTCATCTTCCAAAAGAAGTGATTAAGTTGATGATCGCCCCAAAAGGGTGAGTTTTGATCTCCCCAAAAGGGAGTTTCATATCGTAATTTTGATCTCTCCAAAAGAGAGTTTCATATCGTATTATAACTTTAGCGATGATCTTATTGAATATTGTGCTTGAACCCCCAAAAGGGCATCTTCCGATGAATTGCTCCCAAAAGGAGAATTCATTGAGTTATATTGGGTATTTTTCGGTGAATTGCTCCCAAAAGGAGAATTCATTGCGTTATACTTGTCAACCAAATTAATACGAATCATTGATCCTAATGAACCCATACCATGTGCAGACTTTTTATAGATATTTTCAGACACGAATTTCCTTGTTTATATTGTTCACGTATTCACATCACCATCACCGTCATCATTGTTGAAGTGGTTAGTTTCTTTTCGTTGGATTTCTATTTGATTTGAGCTGTGGTTGCAACAGATTTCCTCCCGAGGATTCAACATCTGGACTCCCAGATTATATTACTTGTACAGACTCTTGCGCTTGAGAGAGAGCACCTTTCCGGTCCCACCATCATTTTAACAACAAAGAGCTTTGTTTAGCAAATTGTGGCAACTTTAATGTCTAACATATAACATGTTGGCATTTGTAGTACTAAAATGCAAGCATTTAAATTAAGAGCTAACATAAACCACAAGCTAATTAGTCTACATGTAAGAGCAAGTATTAGTTTAGCTACTTGATAAATTTCACAAATTGTACAATAAGTAACTCTTGTAAAGGCCAATGATGCGTTCAAGTTTACATATAATTTAAATAAAAAGTTAACTCTAGTGTAGCTATTGGTAATTGTAGTAAATAAGATGCAAAATTTAGCAACTATTTAAGGGATTCTCTTAGGAATGCAAGCTGTAGCCATTCTATGCTCAAATGCAACATTTAAAGCTACTTAATTTATGTCTACACTAAATGCAACATTTATGAAAGCTAGACATGAAATCTAAACATGAATCCATATTAAGAATGGATGCTCTAGTGAAAACCCTAAGGATGCATATTAAACCTAGGCGCTTTAATGAAGGTGCTTAAGGCCTAAATTAACAATGTGAATTTTTTGGGTAAGAGGAATTTGGGTTTACATCAAGGGTAGGCCCCGTTTTTTGTAAGAACATTTGGACCTATATAAAAAGTTGTGAGCTTTACTTAGGAATCTAATATAAAAATGCAATCTTTATAAGAGTACACCAAGGGTTAATTAATAAAAATACTAACTTTAACCAAATGTACTCAAAAGGCATCCAATCGTCAACTTAAGAATGCAAACTTTCAAGGGATTTAGTTAAGGATTCCTTGCCAATTGCCACAAAACCATACCCCATCAACATTGTTTCCATAAGGGAACCTAAACCACATACAGTTTGATGATGGCCATATAAACAAGAGAACTTAACCAAACATACAACTTAAACCACAACATGTTAACTTCAACATACTTGCTAATTATCACAACGTGCAATTCTTATGAAAGCTAATGATGAGTTTATGTCCACATGTAAACTTTCATAAAAATACTAACTTTAATGGGGGGCCATGAAAGATTTCATCCTTGGCACAATTATGACATAGATTAGGGAAGGTACTGACTAAAAATACAACTTTTTACTAAATTAAGCCACAACTTATACAACAAACCCAAAATTAATATTGATTACACCAAGTGAGGAATCCTACCTAATTGAAGTTGGATGCATCCTCACCTTTCATCTTCTTCTCCTTCCTTTAAAGGATTCCTTAATTCTCTCCCCCCATCACTCCTCCTTCCTTCTATTCTCTCCTTTGTTTCTTTCCTTTGTTTCTTCCCTTTTTTCTTTCCTTTTTTATGTGTCTAAGATGAATTCGGCCCAAAAATGGAAAGGGGAGGGAGAGGGAGAAAAATGAAATGAAATGAAATGAAGAGAAGGAAGAAGAAGAGTGTAGAAAGAGAATATATTTAATTAAAGAAAGATCTCTTAAAGGCCCATCTATTTACAAGTTTGCCAATACTCTTTAAAAATATCTCTCTTCTAGAAATATCTTTACACATGGCATCTCTTTTTACACACGCCCCCATACTTAATTACAAGTTTGCCCTTCTACTATGCACACGCCCCCACTAATTACAAAAATGCCCCTTAGCATAACCCTTTTCACACTAAGCCCACCTACACTAACACATTTCCTAATACACCCTCCCATTCTACACACATACCTCTTTAATTACTAAATGACCACCACTCTACACACACCCATCTTCTATACCCATAAGCTATAACTTAATTACAATATTGCCCTCACTAATAAGAATGAACCATAATATCAATAATAACAATACTCACTAATCATGGTATAATAATAATAATAATACTACTACTACTATACACAATCAAGTAGTTACAACAATGCCATTAACGCTAATCACCCACTTAATTATAACAACATCAATAATGAGAATAATAAATACATATCACTTCCCATGTATACATACACATTACTCTGCACAATACACAAAAGTAAACATACCCTGCATATATGGCACTATGGCCATTACCGATCATCTCTCTCTTCCCCTATAACCGTCGATCATGGGTCATTTCTATCTCATGCGATTCAAAACCCAGGCGTCTCTTCTTCTTCCTATCAAGTCTACCTCCGATCATCCGCCACCTGCGATCAACCATCTCCAGTCATCTCTCCTCCGTCAGCCCTCGTCGATTCGTTCTCTTTCATCTCTTGCCTTCATTAGGTATATTTCTCACTCGTTTTCCTTCATTCGTGCCCTAGATTCACTTATCGTCAGTTTCATTCGATGCCGCCTAAAACTGGAACCTCTAAGGTAAATCCCTCTCACTTAAGAAGCCTATGTAGCCTAGGGTTAGGGTTCCCAAGGTAGCTTCGACTAAAGCTCGTATGAAATGGGCTCAGTCACCATCTCCTCATGTCTTCACTACTCCTTCTGATTCCGAGGAATCATGGGCTAGTGAATCTGAGCCTGAACCTGAGCCGCTTCATCGTAAGCGCAGACAACCCTGCATTGCGTCTACTTAACTCCAGGTTCAACCCCTTGCTATAATCCCTGCCAAACCCTAAGCTCATACTGACATTCCCCATCCTTATATCGAACCATCACATCTCGAAGCCCAAGCTAACCTTGAATATCCTCCGTCAGCTTCAGCA